>OZ034966.1:13615239-14305239 GCA_964030785.1 Siderastrea siderea
ACAACTTCACAAAAGGGGACGCACTTCACCGGTACTGCATCGTGGAGAGGTTGCTGTCTATGATAGATGTATTTGATTTCTAACAATTTTATTTGGGCAGACATGAGAAAAGGCAAACTGAACTGAATGACGTATAGTCTGAGATGCCAGCTGGGTTCCTCTGTATTTTTTTATCAATAGATTTCATTTTCCTCCCTGCAGCCGTAACGAGCACAACTCCGCACCACCAGACACAAATACACACTTATCCTTTCATTTACTTATCCTTTACCATCCTTTGTCGCTGTATTTTGCTTTCAGCCAACAGCTGCGCAGACCTCTTCGAGCATGGAAGACGCACGGACGGCCTTTACACGATACGTACATCCTCTTTACTAGTCACACAGGTTCCATCAGAGATGAGGTACTCCAGGGTGTGGTGCGATATGAAGGTGCCTCGTGGCGGATGGATGGTGTTTCAACAACGAATCAATGTCTCGGTCAACTTTTCCAGAGACTGGATTTCATACGAACAGGGCTTTGGCCAACAAGGTTTGGATTTCTGGCTTGGAAATCGTAAGTTGTTTGTCATAACATCACTCCGAGAGTACGTTCTGCGAATTGAAATATCCTTTGCCAATGGAAGCCATCTATTTGCTGAATATGACAGTTTTCGAATATTATTCGGCAACTACACGCTTCGTGTAGGACGACATCGAGGCAACTTGAGTGACATTCTGTTTTTGGCAAACAACACCGCATTCTCTACTTGGGATCGAGATAATGACAAAGTACCAAACAGAGCATGCGCACGGCAGCAAAGAGGAGCGTGGTGGTATGCTAAAGCGTGCGACACTCTTGACCTGAACAGCGTGCTGGGAAACGCTTCCTCCGAGGGCATGGTTAAGATTACCATGAAAATTAAGCCAAAGGACGTTAAACGAGGTAACTATATTTAAACTCGATACTACATTCAGTTTCTCTTCAACGAGTCCTTACTACATCAACAGTATTCAAGCGCCTCTCGTCAATAAGGGTGGAGTGAGTTTGCTGCTGGCTCTCGCCCTAAACTGAGAATCATCGTCCGGTTCTCCATTCTCCCCCCCCCCCCCACCCTCCAAATAGGTCCCTCTCATTTCAATTCGACCGAGATACTGGGACCTGCAAGATGCAGCTTTCCTGTCTAACTGAATTAAAAAACTCGTGAATTTAACAGAGGAAAAGTTGGAACTGCCGTGTGCAAGTGTGAAGTCGTGTAGAAATGACGTCATCCAGTTTCAAAGAAATACGCTAATAATCTCGTTTTAATGAAATCTCTTCCCAGCCCGTTGCCAGTCGACATTTGTAACTGGTTTAAGAGTCGAGTGTGGATGGCCTAACATCACAGAGGAACAGTGCTTGTCTCGTGAATGTTGCTTTGACAACAGTACAGGTGATAATGAGGCAAACTGCTATGTGAAGCCTCGATTTGGTGAGTAATTTGAACCATATCATCGGCAATTTAAACATATTTATGATGATTTACGGTACAAGTTTAGTTCAATTTAAACTTCGACCAAATTCAGGTCTAGTATTTAATCTATCATTTCTAAAAAAAAAATAAACCTTGAAACAAACGTGAGTTGTCCAGAAAAATGCATTTTCAAATGGAAAACTAAAAATCACGCGTCATAAACCCCGAAATATGAAGAAACACCCGAATTTTATTCGGGATCTTTCAAGTTGTACTTAAAATTTCCATACAAATTTTCCCAAAACATCATCTCATGCACTCTGATGAAAAGTTCCAAGTAAGCTTTTCCAGCTGAGACTGGGAATATTAACGAATCGAAGACCTTAACAGCATTCTAAGAGTGTAAAATAACTTCGCCGTTAACTATATACTAATAAAACTTTTCCTTGTCTTTCAAGTGCAATTTGAAAGGCTGGGATGCTTTTATATTGAGCACAAACGGATCACCTCACTGGAAAATCACGGCAATTTAGTAGAACCTTACAAGCAAAGACCACGCCCAGTCCAGGCCTGCGCATCAGAAGCGCTGTCACGTGGTCTCAAAAAGTTCGCTGTGTACGACGGAGGTGAGTGTCTTGGTGACTGGAATATTTCCGCTATACTACCTCGGCTGAACGCTTCTAGAGAATGCTTTGGAGGACGAGGAAGTCCAAACGCCACTGACGTTTATCGCTTCACAAGTAAGCAAACATGAATCCAATTTTCCGCCAATATGTTTACATTGTGTTTACATTTGTTTGCTCGTTTGTTTGCCTGTGTGTGTTGGTTTCTTTCTTTGTTTCGGGGGAACATGTGGGAAGTAAGAAAAAGATTTCACCTGTATCACCAATCTTTGTATAAGTCTCTTCTTAGTCATATTTGCCATTCTGCGATTTAAAAGAATACACAAGAAACGCCAAGTACTTAATTATGCACCACAAAGGAAACCCCAGTAGTCACAACGTAATTCTGATTTCCAAATTCAATACAACATTGTTGTTCCGATGGATGCGGAAAAAGGTTATCCTGGTCTAATCACGTGCGAAGTCAAACATCAAGCTGTTTTTCCACTAGGGAACTATGACGAAATTTTGAGATAGGAACTAAAAACTCTCTCGGAGGATTTCCCATTGTTTTGCTTTTTATCTAACTAAACGTTATACCAAGTTCTGAGGGTACTTCATAATTTCCTAAAACAGGGTCAGCGTTGTTGAATAAGTATAGTATCGTTTTATAGAACATAAAGTACGCGGTCTTGATAACCTTTTTGTTCTTTCCTCGAGTCTTCGTTTCCAAGTTAAGTGGACTAAGGACAAGTAACGTCACGTTCGAAGCCGTCCGTGTGGACTGGAATCCAGTTCCAGAGCCCTTTATCCTTGGCTACAGGGTACTTGTTCAAAATACTTTGTTCAGTAATTTGGTTGCCTGGAACGAAAGCTTCATTCGCATAGGTGGTCTCCATAGCAACACCACATACATCATCAAGGTTTATCCAGTTCATGGTTTAAAGGATGAAAGAAGCAGCGATGCGACTGCGCAAAACATTACTGTCACCACAGAACCAGATCGAGGTAAATCAATACTCAGAAATTCTCAAGTAAACACAAAGTTTAAACTAAAACAACTAGCTACGAAATATTACTGGACTTAGCAACAGTTTAACATTTGGTTTCCTGTCTTAAAATATAACAGATTTTTTCTCAGGGAGCTGGAATTTTCTTTGCCGTCGCATTTTGGTGAGGAAAACCTCCCTGGACCGAGTCATGGACAAAAACATTACATTTTCTTTTCTCCAGAATAAACTTACGTAGACATAAATTATATGACAAACGTCAAGCTAAGTTTTAGAGCTTTCTTTTGTTAAGACTGCTATCCGCAGGTTAAAACGATTACATTTAAAGTTGAGGAGACTGATACTTTCTCTCCATCTCTCTTCCAGCTCCATCTCGAGCGCCTGACGTAATCATCGTGTACAACTCGAGCTCCAATAGCCTTCTGGTAAAATGGAGTCACGTGTCTACGGAGGATTTCAACGGAAAACCAATTGGCTACAAAATCATTTATCACCAAGTTAGTCCAGACAGCAACTTTAACCCTGTGATTGTAAACTACACCTTTGTGACTGTTAACTACACGAGAAACTTCACGGAGCTGGCAAACCTGATCGCCTTTACTGAGTACATTATTAATGTATCAGCGGTGAGTTCCGGAGGAGAGGGGCCTGGAAACTCAACCACAGCTCGAACAGATGACGCAGGTAAAATTGCGTGAGCGCGCTTTTCTAAAATCTAATATGCTTAAAATGTAACGCTGTCCAAGACCTAACCAACACCTCATCTTGTTGTTTTTAGATTGCTCGCTTTTTGTTATTCTATGTTACCCGAGTGCCCACTGTAATTGGCTACCGCTGTAGTGGGCGTCCTGCCTTTCGCTTTTGTATTTTCTGTATGTGTAACGTCATAGTGTTATTTATTACTAGTCTATTTTACAGTTGTGTGCTTAGTGATCTGGACTTTGAGTGGAAGCGAGTCAACTCCAACCTTGCTTCCACTCAAAGGCCAGGTTGCTAAGCACGCAATTGTAAAATGAACTATTTGGCGAAGCTTTATAAAAAAAATAATAAAATAAAATTTTGATCGATCTCTGTTGAACGAGGGACGGACTAGCTTACTCGTGTGAAGACTGATATTAACCAGCAAGTAACAAAGACTAAATTTAAGGTTAAGGATAGTGATAGTGATTTATCTGTCTTCCAGCTCCACATCGACCTCCTGACGTCATCATCGCGTACAACTCCAGCTCTGAAAGCCTCATTGTGAAATGGAGTCACGTGCTAAAGCAGGATTTCAACGGGAAACCCATTGGATACAGAATCAGTTATCACCCAGTCAAACCAGTGAGATATTTTAACCCTGTGATTGTAAACTACACCTTTGTGACTGTTAACTACACGACAAACTTTACGGAATTGACATACCTGACCGCGTTTACTGAGTACATTGTTAATGTATCAGCGGTGAGTTCCGGAGGAGAGGGGCCTGGAAACACGACCACAGCTCGAACAGATGACGCAGGTAAAATTGCGTGAGCGCACTTTTCCAAAATCTAATACGTTTAAAATGCAACGCCGTCCTAGACCTAACCAACACCCCATCTTGTCGTTTTTAGATTGCTCGCATCATATTATTCTACGTTACCTGTGGGTCTACGGTAATTGGCTACCGCTGTAGCGAGCGTCCTGTTTCTCGCTTTTGATGATTTTCTGTATGTGTAACGTCATAGTGTTATTCATTAATTTGGCGGAGCTTAACATAATAAAAAGTAAAGGACGGAGCAGCTTACTCGTATGAAGATTGATATTAACCAGCAAGTAACAAAGACTAATTTTAAGGTTAAGATAGTGATAATTGTTCTTTATCTGTCTTTCAGCTCCATATCGAGCTCCTGATATCATCATCGCGTACAACTCCAGCTCTGAAAGCCTCGTGGTGAAATGGAGTCGCGTGCTAAAGCAGGATTTCAACGGAATACCCATTGGATACAGAATCAGATATCACCCAGTTAAACCAGACAGATATTTCAACCCTGTAAACTACACTGTTGCGACTGTAAACTACACGAGAAACTTCACAGAGCTGGCCAGCCTAACTGCGTTCACTGAGTACGTTATTAATGTGTCAGCGGTAAGCTCGGGAGGAGTGGGGCCTGGAAACTCGACCACAGCTCGAACAGATGACACAGGTAAAATAATTGTGTGAGCATGCCCATCTTAATATGTGAACGAACTCGATGATAACCTTTCAAGCTGCTATTGTAGGTTAAGGATGTTGTAATTGTTATAATTTTTTATTAACTTTTTGTCAAGTTGACAAATTCTGTGCGGGCGTTTGTAGACCTATGCTTACGCAATTCAATATGGTATTGTTTGTTTCTTTTTGTTGGGTACAAGTCTCTGAGTCGGAAGTATATAAGGGCAGCGGTTTTTTGTGGTGGGGAGGGTGAGGGTGGTAAGGTGATAGGGTGGGGCAAGGAAGAATGTGTTGCTCAGTGTCTTCGGCCACTTGGACAGCGATTTGTTGCCCTGGCTACCAAACTGCTGTTTCACGTCATGACGAGAGAAACTTGAAATTAAAATTGCTGTATACACAAGAAGAATACGTTTCTTGATTACTTCGATTCGTAAGCTCCATCTCAAGCACCGGAAGTAATCACCGCGTACAACTTAAGTTCAAAAAGCCTCGTCGTAAAATGGAGTAATTGTACAAGCACGATTTAAACGGAGTTCCCGTTGGATACAAAATCAGTTATTATATCCAGTTGGTTTGGAGAAAAACGAAAGCTTCTTTTCAGTAGACCACACCAAAAATGCAACCGAGCTAACTAGCTTGGCTGTGTTTACAATGTACCTGATTAATGCGTCATCGGTGAGTTTAGGTGGAGTGGGGCCTGGGATTACGACCACGGCTCAAACAGGCGACGAAGGTAGGTGTCGAAAGTACTGGAGAGTCGACTTGCCGGTCTGAAGGGTTTGCTCGCTCTTTTTATTTACTTATTTATTTATTTATTCACTTTATGCTTTTTCCGACAGCTCCATCTCGCCCACCAGACGTCATCTTTCCCTACAACACCACCTCGAAAAGTCTCATAGTAAAATGGAGTCACGTGCCTAAGCAGTACTTTAACGGAAAACCCACTGGATACGATATCAGTTATTACCCAGCTACGTTTGAGTGGAACGTAAGTTTTGTGACTGTGGACTATAAGACAAACTCTACAGAGCTGAGTAACCTGGCGGCGTTTACCATCTACGTCATAAAAGTGGCAGCCGTGAGTTCAGGAGGATTGGGGCCTAGAAGCATGATCAGTGTTCAAACAAAGGACGCAGGTATAATAGATTGCTTGAGCCATCCTCATTCCTGGGGCTTTTTCAGTATCCAAAACAGCGGCAAGAAAAGACGCTAGCAAATGGCTGATCACGTGACGCTAAAATCAGCTAAAAATGAGCAAAGTGATCTTCTTAACCTCGTTCCCAGGGTTTTTCCCTTTTTTTCCGACGCGTCAAATTTGAAAGGCTTCTCATATGACTTATCCGAATAAACTAAGAGACTATTTTTGTGAAATCTGAACCGCAGAAAATTAAGGGTCATTACAGTGCTACGACCAGAAAAAAGACGAGGGTTAAGCCCCCCCCCCCTCCCCCCAATTCCACCCTCTCCCTCTTAGACCACTTTTTCCGTTGTCCCTGTATTTGATAAATGAAATAACTCGAACGCACCCGTCAACCTGAATAGGCCATTTGCATAGGCCAGTTGCAGACTGTCAATCAGATCTCGATTTGAAAAAGAGGCCCGAAGCAACTCGGATGGGCTTTTGTTGAAATTCTATAGTCATTATGATTTCAAACTACAGATCCTCTTTATCTAAAAACTGGTTAAAAACTTATATTTTTATCACAGACTTTCATCTTTGTATCCACCTGAAAGATATATCGCCCTGTATTGCTAACAGAGCTGTTGAAACACGACACAAATGCTATAGTGTTTTCTTAAAACTATTTTCGCTTTTTTTTTCCTCCTCTGTCATGACACAGCCCCATCCAGAGCTCCTGATTTCATTTTTACGCGGAATTCCAGCTCCACCAGTCTGGTAGTTTTTTGGAGTTCTGTAGCTGAGGAGGATTTTAACGGAATTCCCAGTGGATACAATATAACTTATCATCCAGTTTATCTGGAGCAGGACTTAAGCTTCGTCACAGTGGACTACACGAGACACTCCGCGGAGTTGACGAATCTGGCCGCGTCTACTGAGTACGTTATTACTGTGTCAGCAGTGAGTTCAGGAGGAGTGGGGCCTGGGATCTACACCACAGCTCAAACAGACCAGGAAGGTATAAAAAACCTGGAATGAGTATGTCAAATTAATTAAGGTTCTGGGTGTATCAATCATTACATTGAGTTAACACAAGCCAAACGCGACAACACAAGAGTTGTATTTTTTCTTTCCTTTTTTTTTTCAGGTCCACCCACTCAAGCACCAAGTAACATCGCTGTACGTGCAACCGGTGAAACAAGCCTGTCTGTCAGCTGGAGTGTCATTCCTGAGCAAGTCATCCAAGCGTATAATGTTTATTTCAGTCTTGCTGACACACCAGATGATTATCAAATTATGAAAGTATCTTCAAGTGAAGCGAATAACGTTGAATTAGGCGATCTTAATATCTTCACGCTATACGTAATACGCGTTTCGGCGGAAAATGCTGCTGGAGAGGGACCTAAAAGTGCATTGGTTAGAGCACGAACTATGGAAGGCGGTAAACTAATTAAACAAAAATGTTTCTGAAGTTATGAATATATGAAAAATCATATATTTGAACTGCGGAATGAAGAATTAAATGTAAAGAAGATCCTCGCAGTTATTAACGCAACTTATGCAGTTGCGAAAAGAAAGCCTGAAAAAAAAAATCAGGCTTGCCGGGATTCGAACCCTGACCTTTTGTTTTTTTTTTTTTTGTTGTTTTTTTTTTTTCAGGCTTTCTTTTCGCAACTGCATAAGTTGCGTTAATAACTGCGAGGATCTTCTTTACATTTAATTCTTCATTCCGCAGTTCAAATATATGATTTTTCATATATTCATAACTTCATCTTCATCTTTCCCGGGTATATTACGAACCAATTTAATGACCAGCTCCCAGTTGGCTTGTTAGCTCAATTGGTTAGAGCGCTGCACCGGTATCGCAGAGTTCAGGGTTCGAATCCCGGCAAGCCTGATTTTTTTTTTTTTTTCAGGCTTTCTTTTCGCAACTGCATAAGTTGCGTTAATAACTGCGAGGATCTTCTTTACATTTAAAAATGTTTCTGTTAGGGAACTACCGGTTGATAGTTGCACATGGGAATGTCATGTTTTTTTTTTAGATATTAAACCCTACAAGCGATGACGAGAGCTTATGTGATACTTTAGAGAACATAAAATTTCTAAGTAGATATTCCCGAGGCAGAGACACTCCAGCTTTCAGTTTTTCTTTATTTTAATATCTTTTCTTTTTTCTTTGCTCCTAATTTTTTTCAGATGTACAGATTACCAATTTGACCTTTTAGACGACTGGTTGAAATAAAAAGAGGAATAAACCTACAAAATATAAGAACAACCAAAAGCAATCCGTTTACTAAAGAAACAGCCGGTAAAATAAAAATATGGTCGTTTAAATATTTCTTACAGAATCACTACTCGATCAACGATGAAGTCATGAGAATAACAGAATGATCACCCAAGATGAAATGTCTTGATTTTTAAGGAAATTCGCCCAACTAGTACTATGACGTGTATTTGGAGAATAATGAGGAGAACAAGCATACTGATACTTGAAGGGTTAGGGCCCGGGGTCCAGCCTGAAAATCAGGCTATCTCGCCAAGAAAAAGGGATTGAGAGTTAAGATAGGGCTCCACTGTGCGTACTTTAAAGCAAAAAGCCACAACTTTCAATCGTTATTATTTAACCACTTCGATAACTGTATTTGTTTTTCTAGTGCCCAGTGCTGCTCCGACAAATGTTCGTGTGGTCTACACTGATTCGTCGTCCATTATGGTGGAGTGGGACCTAGTCCCCCCAGGTTCGGAAAATGGTGTAGTTCAAGGATATAAGGTGAAGTATAGGGAAGACTCCGAGGACTCCGAAATGAGATGGCAAACTATTTATTACTTTTCTGCCGTTTTACAAGGAAAAGATGACACGTCGTATATAATTTGTGTCGCAGCGTTCACGAGCAAGGGTGACGGAACGTTTTCTGAACCAATCAATGCGCGGACGAAAAAGTGTAAGTGTTGGTCTTGAATTTATGTGGGTAATTTTGTGAATTGTAGCGGTATTTGTTAATTATATGGCGAGTGATTTCTTCCAAATATACATGTATATTCGAGCTTCACTGAAACGTTTGGCAGGTTAACGATTCCATGCTCTTGCATAAAAAATCAAAATAATCGATAATTTTGGCCTCTAGTTTGGGAAAAAAACTCTCTCGAACCCCAGATGTCGAATCATTTTCGTTGTCGATTACACAAAATAGTCCATTTTCGAGTTCACCAGGACCGCTGAATAAAAAGACAAAAGAGGAATTTATACAGGGTTAGTCTCAACCTGAAGTAAAATATCACAAATATTAATGAGAAGATGAACCATTTCCAACTCTGTGTAATGTTTTATTTTCAAAATTCAGCACTTTCTTGTGAATATTTTATGTCAGAGAGACTAACTCTGGGCCTTTCTTGCCCTGTATAACTGCGCCTTTTGTGCTTTCATCCATCGGTCTTCGCGAACTCAAAACTGGACTTTCGTGGACAGCTCTCTCTCTATTCTATCGAGGCCCATAGTGTCTATTTGTCTGATAGATGGTCTGACTGTAACTGCCTACCTGTTGAATTGTCTATATAATCTCATTGTTCAGATGATCCTTGTCGCACCTTTACATGTTTGAATGGTGGTAGCTGCTATGGTCAACCAACTGCGTCAGTACAGTGCGCATGCCTGGATAGGTTCACTGGTTTACATTGTGAAACGTTCCTTGGCGGTAAGTACAGTCGAGCCCTTAAATTTAAAACGGGAAGCTTCGAAAACAAATTGAACCCACCTTCAACATATATAAACATCCGAACGTCAGCATTTCCATTTTCCAAAGGGAAACAAAATATAGTGTCAGCTGCACAAATGTTGTCGTAGGTCATCCCGCACGTTTTGAAGCATTTTTCGCTTTTTGGATCCAATTTTCGCACGGCCCAAAGAGGGAAAAATGCTTCGAAGGTGCGGGAAAACCTACTGAAGCGCTTGCTAAGCAGGCTATACTAAGCGAGATTCAACCACAAGTTCGATCCAATTGTTTAATAGCCGATTAACGCTAACCTTGGGAAAATTGACCAAGGTTTCTTTGTCTTTTTTTTTTTCCGAAAAGCGTCTTCAGGTTGAAAAACGCCCCAGGCAATTTGCAGTACAGGTTGAAAAAAGCGAGAGGCAATTTGCAGAACAAAAAAAATTGCAGAACAGGTTAATAAAACGCAATTTGCAGAACAAAACTTTCAGGAATCCACATTGCTGTTTAGCTATAAAAATGAATTCAAAATTGACGTTTATCCTATGCTTTGAACAACTGGGACACGTTGTTTGGCACTCGCAGAGTATTGGGAAATGGTGACGGAAACAATTTCAGTGTTTTAACATCACCTCTAATACGAAGTCAAGGTAAAAAACCACTGCAAAAACCGTGTATGATCAACCTGGCTCAACGTTGGATCAGAAAGATCGTGATCAGTCAAAATTAATAAAAATATAAATGATTGTCAAAATGACTACTGCAGGGACTGATCAAACAACGTGAAAAGACGTATGTTACAATATTTCGACTGGCCAATACCAGTCTTCATCAGGTTTATTATGGCAAATCACGAATTTACAGAAATATATATGTAGTAGAACAATGAGCGGAAGTTACATATATGACGTGGTATGGTGTGGGTTAGAAATGATAGAAAATAAGCAAAAACAATTTTCAGTTACAAATTACAGTTCATCACGTTTATTAATGCCTAGAGGCTCAAGAGTCTTAGCCTGGTGAATAATGTCAGCCTCACGTGCCTTTCTAAAAGAATCGCGTTCATTATTAAGTTTTTCAATAGGAATAAGTAGCATGTGGGTGTCAGAGTGGTTATCGCTGAGAAAGTGTTCCGAAACCGCTGTATAGATATAATTAGAAGTAGGGTTGAGTACTGGTCGTCTATGTTCATTGAAACGGTCTTTGAGGCGACGTTTAGTTTCCCCAATGTATTGTAAATTACATAGGCGACATTGAATCATGTAGATAACATTGAAAGTAGTACAAGTTATATGAGAAAAGGAACATGAATGCTTGTTGGTTAGCATCCCATCCAGGGGAGAGTAATTTGAATGCTCCTAGTGATTATATGCTACGGCTATATGCTTTCACTCCCAGGGTCAGTTACGGAGACATTGAAGGTGGTTCTAGCGTTCGAGTCTGTGGATGAAATCCTATGGTGTGACCATTGAAATGAAACCTCTTCAGTCCGGCCCGTAGCAAGGCTGAAATAACTGGAGGGGCCGAGCAAATTGACCTAGTCACCCCCCCCCCCCCCCCGTCAAAATACAGACGTTAATAAATAAGTCATTTTGTCGATTTCGTCAAAAGGGACTCCTTTATGGGACTTGCTAAAAAGTGGCTTCCTGTTTGCTTTTCCGCCGACAAAGTTGTTGGGCAACATCCACCTGATTTATAGCATCGGTTTTCAAAACGTATCCTTAAAGTTACAAGATTAGTTAAAATTCAAACATTTCGACAGCTGCCTGACCTTCGTAAACGTTTACGTGATGTTTGTAACTCGATTGTGAGATAAATATAATTTTGTTCCTTAGACTTGTTTTACAACGATGGGCTTAAAGCTTGCAGCAAATACATAGCAGTCGCTTAGCTATTTAAGGTATTAAAGTCCTTCACAGTCAAGCTACACTCCCAGGGTCAAGGTGATATGTGTGAAAAAGGACATTGGTAAGGAACCTGGGCGACTGAAACGTGCGGTGGACTATTAGATTTTTGAAGCCCACTTGCCCGGTGGCTAGTGACTCAACGAATGTCGAACCCTGTTAAAGGTTGTGAAATATAAAAGGCACTTTCTTAAAAAAACTGATTGTTGCACATCAGTTTATTAAATTATATATTTTTTGGCACATTAATATTAATTGTAATTTTTTTTTGACTTCCAAAAATTCTGGGGGGTGCTCGAGCCCCCCCCCCCCCCGCCCCTCCCCTTGCTACGGGCCTGTCAGTAGTACTTTCACATCGTACTATCTACATTTAAGTATTTAACAAAATGAACTTTGGGATTTGTCTTCAATTTTGATTTTAGGCACTCTTGGGAGTACGCAAGCCTTGATGAGCCACCTTGGCTTGTCCTATCCATGCGATCAGATACAACATCTTTTCATACAGAGAATATGAGTAATAAATACTGAATTTTGTCAGTCAACCTTATGATTCACTTAGTTTTAAGAAATTATATAAACAGCTTAACATTATTCAATTTCGTAGCTAAGTGTTCCGGAGCCTTCTTGCTGCGGTTGAAAATGATTTGTCTTCAAGATTTACTGTTCTTGTGGTTTTATAGGATAACTACGAATAACACAAGCCTAGTGAACTTAACTAATTTTTGTTCAAATTTGCACTTTAAGAGCGCACATGCAGCAGTCCGAAGGTTGAGCTGCCGACATTACCAAAGAACACGTCTAGTGCATTGGAATTGCAACCAGCTAGCCAGCTGTTGATTCCGTCTGAGGTGGAACTCGAGTGCGAGCTTTCATACACAACAATATTCACTTGGGATGTTTACTTGGTGAGTCCGTATAAAGAAGAAAACGAACTGGTCCTCTCGAGCACTGGTTCCTCAGAACTGCTAATAACACGTCGATTGTTACCTGTGGGTACATATTTGATACAACTCACCGTGAGGATGATGGGAACGGAAGTGTCTGGTGTTGCTGAAGGTTACGTCCGGGTTATTCACAGTCCCTTGGTTGCGCTCATTTCCGGCGGAACCAAGGTGGAACGAGGATTCAATAAGACTTTGGAGTTTGACGCTTCTTTATCACGTGATCCAGATGCCGAGTCTCCTTCTTCTGGTAAGTCAACCCAGCCTATAAAAATTCATTAATATTTCAAATAGACGAAGGAAGGCTGACTGTACAGCTTGGAAAGAAAATATGACCCCAACTGTACAGTCAGCCTTCCTTCGTCTATTTGTCTATCTCAGTATATTGTGCTGACTAGAACTTGCAGGGTCCGGCACCTTTGCTTTGTCCGGTTGGCCCTTGCAGAATTTTATCAAGCGCTTAAGAAAATCAAAGAAGCAAAAAGAAAAAAAGAAAATCAAACATCTGAATGACCACATTATCGGTTTGAATTTCATGTGCGACCTTCAGGGGGATAGAGCTCATTTAGAGGGAAATAACTAACGAACAGGAGTGAACCTTGCGACTTGCAGGGTTAGCAATGCGGGCCGATTTTATTTGCACCGTATTCTCACTAAGGAGCCTGTTCACAGGGTAGTTTCGTTTCAATCTTCTTGTTTTGCATGTTCAACAATGGATCATGCTGCCTTCGTTACCTCAATACTTTTTTTTATAACCAATAAACGATGATAGCAAGATCATAGTATCAATCAATTTGTCCTTGTATTTTTTCAGGTCTTGAATTTACCTGGATATGCAGAAATTCCTCAGAAAATTATACATTTGACTTACCCAAAACGTCATCGAATATTCCCAGTCCTTTTGAGATGTATGCTGACCGTGGAGGATGTTATGGGACTGGAGCGGGTAAAATAGGAACTAATGAGCCCGTGCTGAGGATAAACAGCGGTTACATGGTGGAGAACAGTTCGTATTTAATAACAGTGGTAGTCAAGAAAGACCGACGACAGGCTTTGTACACACAAGAAGTGGTTATCGTTCCCGGTGACCCGCCAGTTGTCCTTATTAGGTGTGTTACCATGGTAACTGAGCCTGTCGATAGCTCTTGACTAGGGTTACTTCACACAGTGTTGTAAATTGTCCCTGAAAATCCCTGAGGGGAGTGGATAATATGTTATTTGTATTTGTATTTGTATCTGTACTTGTATTTGTATTTGGTTTCCTTAGTACAATTTCATGAATGTCACCGATTTTGGTTGATTATTAACTACCAGTTGAATACAATTGGCCCTAGAAAGCTTCATTGGGTTAGTTAACGCAAAGTTAGTCATTAGGTTACTTTGACTTCTAATATTTTTTAAACTTTTCGAAACACCCATGTTCCATGTTTGGCCATTCAAGTGAAAATGACTAAAGTCGTAATAAAGTGGTAATAAAATGTTATTTTAGATGAAGAATAAGGTGGCGTGGAAGATTGAGGTGGGTCGCGATAGTTTCGAGTAATTTCCAGTACTTATACTTTGATGGATTGTTACTACCAACCTTTATCAGTTGATGCTACAACTATGGTATCAAACAAATGCCCAGTAACTGGTAAACAAGTTATGGTCATTTTCGTGATGTAACTGGTTACAATAGTAACAGTATAACCTGCTAAAGACACCTTAATTTCAGCTTTAAGTACAATTATCATTCTAAAACGAGCTCGGCGAACCCCATTTTTTATTATCGAATTATAATTAGCTTGTTAAAGTAAATTGTAAAGTTAATGTTTCAACTATGGTATCAAACAAATACTCAGTCAATGGTGAACAAGTTATGGTCATTTTCACGAAGTAATATTTTACCATAGTAACAGTATAACCTGTTCAAAACACCTTTGGTTTTAGCTTTAAGTGCTTATAACTCAAAAACGAGCTCGGTGATCCCCATTATTTTATCGAATGGTAAGCAGCTTGTTAAAACACAAGTTTTTGCAAAAGTTAAAAAATTTGTCGGAAGGGGTTCAGAGCCACCTTATGAAATGTTCAAAATTTTTAGGTGGCTCTGAACCCCTTACGACAATTTTTTTAAACTTTGCAAAAACTTGTGTTTTAACAAGCTGCTTACCATTCGATAAAATAATGGGGATCACCGAGCTCGTTTTTGAGTTATAAGCACTTAAAGCTAAAACCAAAGGTGTTTTGAACAGGTTATACTGTTACTATGGTGAAATATTACGTCGTGAAATTGACCATAACTTGTTCACCATTGACTGAGTATCTGTTTGATACCATAGTTAAAACATTAACTGAGAAAGAGTAGCAGTATTGATCCATTGAAGTACAAGTGCTGGAAATTACTGGAAAATATTGCGAGCCACTTTAAACATGACTGTTATTTCAGCGTATTTGTTTGCATGATGTTTCGTCTTAGCTTACTTCCACTACAAAAACCTTCATCCACTCTTTATTGTATTGTATGAATAGAGTATTCACTTTCACTATCCCTGTGTGTTTTCAGCTGTGTTGAAAACTGCGACGCAAAATTAAACCCATCAAGAAGAGTAGCACTTAAAAAGCTCTGCAGTGGCTCATCGTGTAGGAGGGGTCTTTCTTATCGCTGGTCCTTATTCAAAGCCTCCACTAACGACCCAACAACGAGGCCCAGCTGGTTTCTGGTAGAAAACTTACGAGACATAATTCGTACAAGATTGACGTCGCGGAGAATTGTCACCTACCCTGGGGTACTGGCGCCGGATTCACTGTACAAGTTTGTGTTGACGGCTAAACGACGTGGGGGACTTCCAGGGTACTCCGAGTACCAGGTCACGACCAACGGCCCGCCTTCTGGGGGAGTTTGTAAAGTGAACCCGCAATCTGGCTTTACTCTTGTCACAGAATTCATTTTCACGTGTACTAACTGGACAGATGTAGATCTTCCACTAAAGTACGAATTTATTTACTTTAGAAATAATGATCTTCTCAATGTGGTCTACAAAGGACAGAAAAACGGCGAATACACAAAGCTTCCTGTTGGAGAAAAGACAAATAACTTTACTATTGACTTTCGTGTGCGAGTGGCTGACTTGTTTGGAGCATTTGTCGAAATTAAAGTTCCTGTTCAGGTGAGAGAAGTGTCTGTTATATTAGTGGTGCTATTAGTCACAAAGGAGTGCCTGTTAGCCAGGCACTTCTTTTTCTACCTCCTCTGGAGCTGAGTTGCAAGGGATTATACGAAGAATGATCTTAGCGTCCCCCATTAATCCCTCCCTTGGTGCCTCGTGCTCTCTGTGGAGCTTCACCTTACTCCTTCGCTCTGGTTTCCAAGACCCCAGAGGCGTTTGAGGGCGCAGTAGCATTGTGATTCTTTAATAAGCAGTGGGAGCAAATTAAGTCTCGCAGGTTTTAGTGTTGACACACCTTTTAATGTCATCAGATCAAGCCAAATACGTCAATACGAGCGTTTCTATCCGATTCTATCCGTGTCATCAGATCAAGCCAAATACGTCAATACGAGCGTTTCTACCCGTGGGGAGGATCCAAACTCCCCTAACAAGAGAAAGTCTGAAAGCTTCCGGGAGTTTAAGCCTCTTTACGTAACGTTCTTAATGTGCAGGCCGGTTATAGATGTATCCTGGTGAATTTCGATACTTGGTTTTATACATCAGTCGACAATTATCTGTCAACCTATGGAGCGTATGCAACCATTCCAAGACATGCTAGAGATCCAAACGTCACTGATGGCGGCGATGTTGCTGTACACAACATAAGTAGCTAACGAGAAGCCGTCACGTGCATACTTCCTATAAGTAGAAATGCATACAGGCATTTCTTGACAAACAAATCTTTTTAACCCCCGTTTTCTTCACTTTTTATGCGCCGATCAATTCGAAAGTTCAACATCCCCCCCCGGGCAACCCCCCCGGGCATTTGAACTTTTGAAGATTGGCTTGTTCAAATTCCCTCCCCTCGGGGCAAAAAGGCCGTTCAAATGCCCCACCAATTAGTACTGAAATACCTCTCCACCAAGCCAATTACGTCTTCAATCAAACACTTTACACGTTTTTCAGAGAGAGATATGCCGTAATGATACCTTCAAACTTCTTTTAAAGACCCTTTTGAAAGAGTTATTCTCTAACCAAAGCGAAATTCTATCTTGTAAATCCGTCAAACCCTGTAAAAACCGAAAAAACTCACGGCGTATTACGTCAGAACAAGAGATAAATCCGGTTCAAATTCCCCACCCTTTCAACACAACGTTCAAATTCCCCCCTCCCCGGGCACGATGCACAGTCAAATGCCCGGGGTATGCCCGGGGGGGATGTTGAAGTTTACCTCTACGTTTGTTGCTTTTGGTGAGTAACAGGTTATGGAACCTCTGGAAAAGGCGGAAAGTCTGCTTGACATGGCTGCAAATCTGACAACAGGAGATGAGAGTGAATTAAACAAGTTAATTCAATCAGGTGACGTTTCACGTGCTGTCCAACTAGCTAAGGCAGCAATTGTAGCTGTTGACGACGAGAAAAGTGGGCCAATTGGTAAAGACCAGTTAAACGAGAAAAGAACAAAGGTAATCAGACATTTACCGTGGTCATTTATTTAGAATTAGAAATTCTGTTTGGCTCTTTTGCCTTTGAATACCTGGTATTAGTGAACTATGCTCGGTTTTATATGTTTGGTTGCAAAAGCTACTTCACAACCTCTTTACCAAGAGTGTTCCTGAAGTTCCGTGGTTGGAACTGCGAATAGCAACCGATGTGTCGACCAAAGTCAAGAGCTCGACTCCAGATTATTTAACTACAGCCAGTGTTTAAAGTAACCTCCAATTCTTCTTTCTATTTTTTTTATTTAAGCCACGTATTTATTGAGAGGTTACATTCATTCATTTCAAGATATATCCGCAAACGTGACGATTTCTAAAGCAACATTCTCGTTGCTGCAATACGTTGCAATTTTTTTTTACCGAACTTCAAACAGTTACATTTTTCTGCTTCAAAATGTTCCATAAAAAGTTGTTGATACACTTGGTTGACGACTACGGTTTTTAACGCCTTAATGCGTTTTTACGCCTTAACGTTTTTTAAACGCCTTCTATCGTCCTTGAACTGGGACCGTCTATGTCAAAATCACTAAACAACCATGTCTTCCCAGGGCCTCTCTCCTCTTCAGAACGAGGCTGCACCCTTTGTACCATTTTGTACTTGAAAGTCCTAGAATCGACTGACCTCACCTTCTTTTTTTGCAGTAGTTGTTGTTGTCATGACAGATTAAGTCAAGTATCATAAAATAGACTATTTTTTGTGCTGGTGTTGTTGTCTTGACAGATAAAATCAAGTATCGTAAAACAGATGGCAGCGGTGAAAGTGGAAACCGTAGAGAGAGTACAACAGACATCTGACGTCATAGCCGAAGCTACCTCGGTAATAAGCGAGGTCACTGTGGAGGCACAGGCAAGTGTTTGACCCTTGGCCAAAATATTTCGAGAAGGCTGATAACATTAAAACGTAACATGTCGATCCTATTTGACGGTAATGAGGTCATCTTCCGCAATCTCCATGCACATTGTGGTTCAAGCAATTCACAATTCTTGAAATCAAAGGCTCGTTCTTAATGTTTTGACGAGTAGCATTGACGATGTGAAATCATAGCCCCCCCCCCCCCCCCACCGGATTGCGGCAGGCCACGGTTCCTACTGTCTCGTTGAATTGAACTGTATTGTTTATACCATGTAAATTGACAACAAGAACATTTAAAAAAAGAACGAACTTGTTTTTGAAACGGAGAAAATTACATAGCTTTTATACATCGATATGGTCTCCACACATGTCCTAATAAGATTTCATATATTTTTAGAAAGCCGCCACCGATGCTCTTCGAACAATGACGTCAGTGTTGAAAGACGAATCGTCAGCTGGAGAAAGTTACGAGGCGCTATTGGATGGCGCGCGGAGCTTGGTGACTAGTCTCGGGAGCATGCTTAGAGTGTCGTCATATGGGGCTAGAGTGTACAGCTCTATGTTAAATGGAATCTCTGCTGACACGACGGTATACAACCGTCGACGGAGAAGCTTTAGGGAATGGACTCTTTCGTTTGCAAGTCTCTTAGGAAGAAGATCGAAAAGAGGAACTACAAGTCAACAGTTACAAGAGCAAAAGGAGGTAGTAGCGACGTTCATGCATTGTTTACAAATATTCTTTTTGTTATTAAAAATGTGCAAACTCAGGATTAAAAACAAACGGTCACTTTCTTTTAGCAGCCAGCAGGCCGCTGATGGCACATTAAGAGGCAATGTCCACTAAGACCGAGCGAAGTCGAAAATATGTGGCACATGATGAAAAATCAAAATTCTCCATTTTTCGCCCAGAGATACCTTATGGTAGCTCTAGAAACGTGGTGGCATTTTTTGTTGAGAAACTATTTTTAAACCTCCAAAAAAATTTAAAAACCGTTACCGCACTACGTGTCTCTACAAACACCCCGAATGAACGCGAATCATACCTTCTCGTAAACTTCGCTCTGTTTAATTCGCGTCATGGAAAAATCCTGTTTTGAGCTTAGAAATTTGCTGTTGAAGAGTTTACAAGTAATTTGAGTCAAATTATACTTTTGTTGATTAATTTTCAAGGTCATGGCAGGCTGCTGAAAACCACTAAAATTCGCTTGCTTTGAATTCTCAATTTGGCGCATTTTTTCAAGAAAAAGTTTCCCTCCCCGGTAAAACACCGAATCACTTGAAATTCAGAATTCTTGAAAGAGGAAATGCCGTTCTTAAACCAGGTTTAAAAAGTAGTTTCGGGCTTTTTATCAGCGCCGAGTACAAACACTCTCAAAATCCCGATAATTACAACATTAACACGTCAACAAGTGGCACATACCTCCTACTAAATAACCGAAAATGTGGACATTTCTTCTACTTTGGTTGGTGTTCCGTTGTAATCCACAGCGGAAAGGTAATGTCTAGCTCACCTGGATATGGTATTGTCTAAATATCAGGTTCTGTGCGTACTCTTTCATAATAATTATATTGGCGTCCGGGGTAAACAACATCACTGAAGGATCGCGTATTGGCAAACAACCCAAATGACTTATTTCCATCGCGCCTCCTTTTGTTAAAATCAAGAACCTTCAGAAATAAAATGATTTTCCCTTATTTGAACTTCAAAACAGTTTTCTCCTAGAAGACGTCTTTTCTGTATTCGTTGCAAAATTTCGAAACGATAGTTTCTTACCGAAAGCTCACAAGCCTGTTTAGTTTGAGTCACGCAACAAAATGTCACGCACTTGATTTTACCTGACGTCGGGTTTGATCTTGGAGGAGGAAATGCACAGGAAACAAAAAAAAAACAACAACAAAAAAACAAAAACAAAAACAAAAAAACAACAAGCAAGCAAAAAACTAACAAACAAACAAACAAACAAACAAACAAAAACAAAGCAATCAGAACATTGAAAACCTGTGGACCCAAGGACCGATTACTGTAAACTGCTACGGGCTTATACAACTTTGTAAGGGGTTTTGGGTGGGCTTATAAATGGAGGGGCTTATATCCGGGGGGAGGGGCTTATAAGTTCCGAAATGAGCCAAAGCAGTGTTGATCGAAATACGTTTTTAATTGACCAGTTTTTAATTAACCTTTGAAACGTCATAATAAATCGAATTCATTTCAATTTTAACAACAAAATCAAAACTGTAACAACACGAATGTAACCGGGACGTAACAAAACAGAAGCTCAGAGTTCATCTTCGCAGAGTTCTGTGAGAGTGTTAAAAATTAAGGAAGCAGGGAAAACTAGAGGGGGACTTATATCCGGGGGAGCTTATAACCGGATGTATTTTTTGTTTACAGGTAGATGGGCCTGTAACCGGGGGGGGGGGGGGGCTTGTAAGTGGGGGAGCTTATAAGCGGCAGTTTACGGTATTTATGTATTTATCAGTATCATTAGACGCAGTGAAGCCTTGCCAAAACCTTGCCTGTTACTAGGGCTTTGAAAAAGAAATTATTATGAGGTCTCTATGTATTGGTCTTCAAAAATTGGTCAAGACAGGAGTGAGAATGCAAAATTGTATGTTGAGTTTACTCAAGCCCAAACCAGGGGTGTGGCCAGGGTGCCAGAACCGTCCTTTTCGTTCTTTATAAGCTTATGAAACCATTTTATGGCAAACCTAGGGAATTACACTTTTATACATGAAACTCAACTCATGTTGTAACTCATCATGACAAGGAGTCCTACTGTTCAGGGCTCTTTGTCGCTTTCCGTCTGATCGTCTGAGCAGTGCAGGTGACGAAGGTGGAGAACCATCCTTGTGACGAATGGCTAATGCTCGAAACGTCAGCTTTCAGTCTCTTCACGGTGGCTCAATTTACCTTATCAACTCAGTTGATAAATACAAAATTTTGTGTTTCGCTTCCTCACCGATGCAACACCACAGTTTCTCTAGAGACTAACCCCCTTCTTGTCAGGTGAAAGTTGATTGTGCGATATTTCTCCGCCCTCTCACGGTTGAGGAGAACGAGCTCGGTTTCGCTTAGAGCACTACTATGGACGGTAGACCATCTGATGACAGGGCCTTAGATTTCAGCGCAGATGTTGGTCTTATAGGTCCCATGCCATATGCTCTTCATACACGGACGGATTCCTTTTTTAGAAAACTGTATATTCGAGAGCATGCTCACACCATCGATCTTCCAAGTGGCCACTAAAGGGCTTGCAATGGACGCGCCAGGAGTTTGAACGCCACACCCAGCTCTGCTCCTGGTACTCCTGCGCAAACTATGGTGGCCCTGCAGGCCCTGTAGTGATAGCAACTAGCGCTGGCTTGGCGGAAGCTGACTGCCTTCAGGGCTGGTATGGTAGTGTTAATCTGCTTAATGACGTCTGCCATCACAGCGAGGAATACACGAAAGTGGGTATGAGAAAAAAGTGTACTTACCAGAGCCCACTGGAAGAAAGACACCGATGTGTTGCAAAATAGCTTTGGACTCCGACTTGCCAACTCCGCTGTCTGCTTTTCTCACTTTCCCGTTCGAGGCATACGTAGACAACCCTGGTAGAACTCAACATGACCAACGTCGATTAGTTCCCTCTGCGCTATTCCCAGACAAGAGCGATGGGCTGGGCAAATGGTCCATGTTTAGAATACTAATTAGAATACTATTGCGCGTGCTAAAAGAGAACCCTATCCTTTTACAATGGCGAAATATAGAGGAAGCGCTCTACAACTACTGCGTGTTAAATCTGGCGTTTTCTTTTTTTTTTCTGTTTTTTTTTTGACGAAAATTATCAGTTTTTGAACATTTACTCAAAGCCGATCCGCACTTAAGACATTTTGTCTAGTTTCCAATAATGTTGCACCTGAAATTCTCACACGCCTGATTTCCAACAAGAAAATATTTCCGCAAATGGCAGCTTTTCGAGGCGCCTTCTTCGACGCAACACTGATGGCTTGCAAATAATATTGAAATCCTTCACCGTGAAATTAATTAGGCTGTGGGAAAAATGTCCTAAGATGCATTCACGCTAGGGAATATTCGCGTCTTGAAAAGTCGAACTCTGCAGTAAGATATAAAAAAATATATCGATGTTTGCTATTTTAGACTATTGGAAGCTAATACTTTCTGCTTCTATGAACACGTGACAATTTTTTCCTCTCGCCAGAGCGTCACAAAATGTACATCTATGTAATCTGTAACTTGTTTTACACAGGTCAGAATTGTGTGGTGAATAGTCCCGTCATATGTAGTATCGCTCTATTTTACTAGTCGAAAGATATTTCAGGCATAACTTCGGCGGTGTAACATGACAACAAACAGATGGACGAAACGTGAGTAAACACAGTTATAGCCTAATGCTACGCACTGGAAACTCACGATTATAGAGAAAAGTGAACTTAAATTCTTTAGGGGACTTGCAAAAAACAAATGGATGCCTTCTTTGTTAACCTTCGATATGCTTTAGTTTAAATCATGGAAAAGAATTCTGCTATCTCTGCGATTTGTTTTTACGTTGAGGTAGTCCGGCATCTGGGATGAAAACGGGCGAAACGGTCATTCCGGTCGAGTTGCTGAAACAAACGCCATCACTATTTATATTGCCTTCTATCTTGTACAATTTCTTTCATAGCTTAAGTTATTTCAGACGTCCTAATCTTTCAATTTTTTCCCATTTTTGCAATCCCATCACCAAAACCTATCCTGTGACTTGACCAGAACCCGTTGCGTGACAGACAAATTTAGTTAAATCAGACCATAATAACAGTGCGGTTTCTGAGATGAATGTGGAGATCACTGAAAAGTTATTTAGTTTCTTCAGGGAATTAACACTAAGAGATTTTAAAAATTCATTTGCCATTCGTTAAGGGATGTGAATGTGATGGCGGAGTCGTTATTCAGTAGTTGGAAGTCAATCTGGAGATACCAGGAGATAACGGTCTATTCCACGCGTCAAGATGGCCCTTGGACAGTACACCTAAAACTTGACAAAACCTGGCATTTAGACAAAATCTTATTCAAGGTGAGCTAGATATGACCTTTATCCTGTACTTTTCATCCAAATACCAAAGGAAACAAGCAAAAAATTCCAAGTTTTCGGCTATTCGGTCGGAGGCACGAGCCTATTGTTTGTACTGGTTGACAGGTTAATGTCGTGATTATCGGGATTTTGAGAGCGTTTGTACTCGGCGCTGATAGAAAGCCCGAAACTAATTTTTAAACCTGATTTTAGAATGGTATTTCGTCTTTCAAGAATTCTGAATTTCAAGTGATTTGGCGTTTTACCGGGGAGAGAAACTTTCTCTTGAAAAACTGCGCCAAATTGAGAATTTAAACCAAGCGAATTTTAGTGATTTTCAGCAGCTCGCCATGGCCTTGAAAATTAATTCACAGATCTAAAACAGGACTCAATTACTTCATACACACTTCAAAAGCAAACTTCCACGCTTAAAATGGGGGTTTTCTAGGGTGCGAATCAAACAGAGCGAAGTTTACGAGAAGGTATGATACACGTTCATTTCGCGTGTTTACAGGACACGTGTGGCGTAAACGTGTTAATTTTTTTTTTCGGGCTTAAAAAAATTTTTCAAGAAAAAAATCCCACCACGTTTCTTAGATTACCATAGGGTATCCGTGGGAAATTTATGAGGGAATTTTGTTTTTCATCATGTGCCACCACTCGCTCGATGTTAGTGGACATCCCCTCTTAATATCATAGGTGACGTCGATGTAAGGGGTTTAAAATGCAATAGCACTCACTTTAGCGTTCCTTTGAAATGGAAGAAATAATTTTTTTTTTTTAATAAAGGGAAATCCTTAACTGTGGGAAAAACATGTGTTGGGAATGCTTGAGACGCAAAAAGTGATGGGAACGGATTCGCAGCTTAAAAATAATTTAAGGTGTAGGTATAATTAAATTTGTATAAGTATAAATGCATTGTAGTGAAAACACACAACTTACAATACATCAATGACATTTCTGGAGCAAAGAATCCATAGGTCTTCATCAGAGTAGAAAACTAAGATTAAAATCCTATTTAATATCCATAGAAATGAATGATTTTTATGTATATTTCAGTCCAAAGCACGTGCAATTGGTATCTTACAATCCCTGGATGATGTTGGAAGCACAATTTTATCCCGTACACTCGTCGGAGAGAAACCAAGGGAACTATCAGCTTGGTCTGTATCTTTGCTAGTGTCCCGAGAGGAGCCCGACGTACTTGCTGGTTCTGTTTTGTCCAGCGAAGGAAATAGTTTCACTCTTCCGGCGTCTGCTGACCTGTTTGACAATGGCATGGAATTTGTGGATAGCCAGGTAACGCGGGAAACAGCATAACTAAATGATAAATTAAGTCTACTTATCTGCTACCAGACTACAACAGCCCCCTTTTTGGCATTTTCTGAGGTTAGGCTGGCCTATGGCGCTTGTCTGTACTTGCTTGTCTGCGCTTGCTGGGTTAATCCTCCTTCCAAAGACGTGGTTCTGAAACGCTAACTGAAAAACGACTTTTAGAAACCAACAGTTGACTATTGACCCTATTCATAGCCTAAGCCACGTTTAGTGGTATGCAATATATCTATTAAGCGAAACAAAA
The DNA here is from genome assembly GCA_964030785.1 of Siderastrea siderea. Taxonomy (NCBI): domain Eukaryota; kingdom Metazoa; phylum Cnidaria; class Anthozoa; order Scleractinia; family Rhizangiidae; genus Siderastrea; species Siderastrea siderea. Next base: position 13,640,242 of record OZ034966.1, read on the forward strand.
AGCTCACGTTTGGAAGAAACACTTCCTGCTCAAAGTTTTTATTGTTTTGCTAAGCCCATATGAACGTCAAAAAAATAAATAAACGAGAGAAGAACGACAGAGATAACCAAAGTTAACGTTGACTTTTCAAACTCACTACCATTACAGTGGTTTGGATATGGATCTTAATTACCATAAAATTTTGCGAACTTTTGCTTTGAATTTCTCCAAGAATTACGAATGGTTTGAGAAGCCAAATCAAAATCTCGAGTGATTCATCAGGTATCCAAACAGCTCGACGTCGGTGTTTGGATATCCTGATGAAACACTTTTTCTCGTGTCTGATATATTACTTGCAATTAACGTATTTTCACCCAACCGAGTCAAATATTTTACCAAAATATGCATACAGATTCTTTAAAACTTGTAGCTGGAACAATGTAAGTCACTTTCAAAGACGCGGTGTCGTCTTGCCTATTGTTTTCTATTTTTCCTAAATCCAAAAGCCATATATTTCTCAGTTTTGATTGGCAGCAAAGAGCATGCGCAGAAGAACTATAAAAACACTCACGAACCGTTTCCTCTCTTCATCTACACATAACAGATGATGACAACAAATTACACGTCTTTCACATGGGACGCCTCAGGGGCACGGGTGACCACTGTAGTTTCAAGTCTTGACTTCAAGAACAGTACTGGACACCTTCTCAGAATTACAGATTTAAAGTCTCCAATATCAATCCAGCTTCGCAACATTCAAGACCTGACAAATAATTCTCGATCGTTTTACGTTGGAGCCAACAAAACTGTTTATCATAAGATAAATTTAACCACATCGGGCTTGGCTCTATTACTTAGGTTACAGCCGGAAAATAACGGGACGGAGTTCTTGTTGACTTTGAAATACAACGAACGACCGTCACTTAGCAACAGTGACTTCAATACCACAGTTCCCAACTTTTCATCATGCGTTAAAGCGTCATCTGGCTACGTCAACTGCTCACGAGATCCATACGTGGTGTATGTAGACAATGCGCATGTCAACCGATTGGGATTCTACGTCATTGGAATACAAATCAAGTTAAAGTCTCCCGCCAAAAGTTCCAGGGGTAAGAGATGTTCGGGTCAAGAAAGGAGAAGGCGATCATGCGTAGAATATAAGGACGCCCCGCCAACAGATGATCCTAAACTGGTGAAATCATACCATCATACACAGTACAGTAAAGAAGATGAAAACTACACGTTACAGGTCGTACCAACTACTTGTCTCTACTGGAGCACAGAAAAGACTTTGTGGACAAATGAGGGATGTAAGGTATTAAAGGTTGATGAATAATAGTAAATTTGTTTTAGCCCCAGTAATATATTGTAATCGGCCCCTTAGTTGGTTCTAAAGTTTTTAATTTAGTTATCATGGCTCTAGATGTCGGAAAGACCATTTATATTTTAATGAAAATCCTCTTGGCTTTGTGGGCAGGGTTTTGTAACTCTGTATTTGTGATCAACAGGTGGCTGAGACGACTACTGTTGACACTATTTACTGCTTATGTGATCATCTGACTGCGTTTGGGGGACAGTTATTCGTGGCGCCGAATCCCATTGACTTTGATACAGTATTCACTGAGGTGACTCGTATTCCTGAGACCGGAAATGTAGCTGTTATTATAGCCGTGAGCTGTGTATTTGGACTGTATCTGGTCCTGTTGGTGTGGGCTCGGAAAGCAGACCGACAAGACACCTTGAAGGTACGTCCCTGTAAAACAATACGAAGCGGGGTGGGGGTGGGCAGAAACATCGCTTCGTAGCTTTTTAGTAATCTTCAAAGATTTCTGAAATTTTCACGAAGAATCAACTTCAGGTAATCACACTAACATTTCGGTAAGTTAAGGACAAATTTCCCGATAATTTTGGAACATTTGAACATTTAAGAGAAAGAACTGAAGACCTTCTCATTATATGGTGTTCGTTCGACATTTGACGAGTACAGAATGTTAGTAAACTAGACGATATCTATAGGTATTGAGATCACAGTAAACGTTAAGTCAATAGAGGAAAGAAACGGCGCTTTCTTTGCAGTGTTAGAAATCCCTGTTATGGTATTTAACCAATCAGTAGCTAAAGTAAATGAGACAATTTCCTTTAACGAAAGTTGCACTTTACAGTCCTTTGATTGATAGGCCTGTAGTCTCTTTGACCTCAGAAAAACGGGTCCACAGTTCCATTCATTATCGTTCAGCATTCATCAGCACCGCCAAACTCGTTCAAGTTTAATGTTGAACGATGTTGATTGGAGATGTTGAAATTGTTTGTCCATCTCTTTTACCGGCGTGCAACATAGTTATATTCACCATTCCTAAATTATTGAATCCGAAAGGTGAGATTTCAGATAGACTTGGGGCCGTGCATTACTTTTGCACAATACCGTACATTGGTAGAAGGCGAGAACTTCTCGGGGAGAGCTTTCACTAATTTGACAATCCCACTCCAACAGCTCATACTGTACACTATGTAATAGTACTAGTTAAGCTTACTTCCCTTTTTTTTCTCTCATTGTAGCTTGGTGAAAAGCCGTTCCTGGGAGACCTATCGCCATGGTCCTATCGTTACGAAATACAGCTATCAACAGGGATCTGGTATAATTCGGGTACCACTGCCAGTGTGTTTATTAAGTTAAATGGTGAGAGAGGTTCAAGCAAGCGTTACCAGTTGAAGGGCGGCTCAACCATCCCATTTGCACGAGGAAGCATAACATCTTTCACGCTTTCGCTGAGAGATTGTATTGGCCCTATAAAGAGCGTACGCGTTTGGCATGACAACTTGGGGTCCAATCCCTCGTGGTACCTAAACCACATCAAGATCCAGGACTTGTCCAATCAGGAACTAAAAACCTTCATGTGCTACACTTGGCTTGCTGTGGAGAAAGGTGATGGGTTGGTCGATCGCACCCTTACTTCAGACGCAGATGAAGAGAAAAGAATGAAGCTTAAGGTAACAAGAATCATCGATGACATTTCAACTTATAATCACAGTGGAAGGCTGTTAATACATCCACCAACGGACCAGAAATATATATAATATCACTAACTAGCGCTTAAAATCAAGGAGATTTTGTATCTGTTTCCACCGTGCATTTCTGGTGGCCGTATTGACAGGGTGTGTTTCTTAAAATTTAAAACAGTTGGGGCTCGAAAAGACGGATACCAGTCACAGGGACGAGGTGGCCGGCTTAAAAAATGACTGAACATTAGGAGGAGAATTCCACTGTATAGAGATCATTTGACCAAAATACCAAAATGAAGTCCATAACATTTCCCCCTTAACACGTCTGGTTTTGTTCCAGGTTTCTTTCCATAATAGAATTGCCGAAGAATTCGGTGATAGACATCTGTGGTTTTCAGTGGCAACCAGACCTCCTAGAAAGCGCTTCACCCGCGTCCAGCGCCTCTCGTGCTGCCTCTCCCTTCTGCTGGCCACCATGTTGGCCAGTGCCATGTTTTATGAGTATGGTCCCCAAAGTAGTCAGGATCAGGGTACTGTGAAGATAGGCCGACTGTCTCTTAACCTGCGTCAGCTAGTCATTGCAGTGGAGAGTCTCTTGGTGGTCATACCAGTCAATCTACTGATCGTGGGAATTTTCAGCCACGCGAGGTCACCAATCGAGATGCAAAGGCAATTGAAGCGAAATCACTCCGTCACAGGACCCCGTCACATGAGCATCCACAAAGTCGCAGCAACTCCCCCGCGGAGGGGCTGTAGCTTGACTCTCCCGCACTGGCTCATGTACATAGCGTGGATGCTTTGTTTTCTATCCTCGGTCGCATCAGCAACGTTTGTCATCTTCTACAGCCTGCAATGGGGTAAAGACATAAGTGAGCAGTGGCTGATTTCCATAGTGATGTCGATGTTTCTGGACATATTTGTGTCTGAACCAGTCAAAATCATTGTTGTGGCCTTGTTGTTGTCGCACTTTTGCAAATCAGACTTTGAAGAGATGGCTCAGACTCCAAGTGCAGTTCTTCATTTCGACGATATCAAGATACGTGAATCAAGAGATAACACTGATAACAATAACGGCGACAACAACAAAGAAGAAGAAAAAGAAATTGACATTCCGGAGCCACCAAGCAAGAAACAGTTGCAGCGCGCGAGAAAATATCGATTAAAGGAACTGCACATGTACAGAGCCATAAGGAAGATTGTCAGCTACATGGGATATCTTTGGATAGTCATAATAATTTGTTATGGTGGACGCAGTCAGGACAGTTACCATCTGACCTCGTCAGTGGCAAGAACATTTGGACAACTTAGTACGGTGAGCTTGTTTTGTCAAAAATCTTAAGAGAAAAATTCCTCGTACTCTCGTACAGTGCCTGAGAAACATTGTCTTCAAGAGGACATGCAACGTTATGACATAAATCCATATTGTTTCCACTCTGAATACTACATAGAAGAGATCTAAATTGGCTAAATGAAACGTCACAATCGAAAAAATACACAGATATCAATCTTGACGATCCAAGCTCCAGAAGCTCCAAAATCGAAATTTAAACGATAATGTTGATGAAACGTACCCCAGCCTGTCAAATATAAGGTGGTTATCCCCAACGTGCAATAATTACTGCTTGTTCATAAGACTCGTCTTTTTATCGACTCAATATCCTTTTGTTTGTTTGTTTGTTTGTTTGTTTGTTCGTTCTTCTAGATTTCCTCGCAAATGAAGTTGTGGGACTGGGCTCGAGATGTCCTGATACCTGGACTCTATGAGGATAGTAAGGATGTCACTCTCTCTAATTCCATTCCTTATACTGGCGATGGTGACGCAGTCCTTGTTGGAATGCCGCGATTAAGGCAGCTTCGAGTGAGGAAAGGTTTGAAAAATTTATTCGTTTGCAGTAATGAAAAAAGTTCTTATTTTTTGTAAACAGTAAAACAACTGCGCAGGTGTGTTTTCCATGATGAATATATCTATGTTATTCATGAGCACTGGAAATGCGTACTATGAGCGAACAGTTGTTCTTACTACTTACACAGGAGTACGAACCTTTAGAAACTGTTTAACCTCGTTTTGCGTATTTGTTGACATTTTTGGTAGATATGACTAGAAATCAATACCAGTTCTGGTAGAGGTGTCCTGGAATAAAGAGATAGGAATAGGAATAATTCAGTTTAACGTCGAAAACGTAGGGAGTGGTTGCCCGGTCTCCCGAGCCAAGGGTTCATGTTAAAAACGCTCGACCATTAAAATATAAAAAATAAAAAAAGAAAACTGGAGGAAAATATTTTGATATAAAATCCTCGACTTGCAAGGAGCGAGTTTTTGGGCCCTTTCCCTACTCGTCTGTGTACTCGTGTTTTGTTGCTTAATAACTGTCACATTAGCTGATGGGTCGCTGTTTCATTAACATGTTGTTTTCTTTTTCTTAAGATTCCTGCGAAGTCGTCGACGAGGCTAAAGGTGTATTCAACTACTGCATTGCATTATATTCAATCAGTGCTGAGGATAAAACAAAATTCTACCAACCAAGATGGTGCCCATTTAAGGTACCAAGAAACGCGTCGACTGGAAATACACAAAATGTCTGCCCCAAACCCTGGCGTTATGCTTCAGCCGAAGAGACCGAGAGTCTACATATTTGGGGACGCCTCCAGTTCTCTTCCATTTATAGCCAGGGAGGCTACTTGGCAGAGCTGGGTTACGACAAAGACACTGCGTCAAAAGTTGTCACAGAGCTAAGCCTGTTGAACTGGTTTGACAGGTATACTAGTGCTGTGATAGTTGAGTTTACAATATTTAACTCACGAGTGAGCCTCTTCAGCTCAGTATGGATCCCAGTAGAGTTTTCACCAAGTGGTCACGTGGTTTCCAGTCACGTGATTCGTACCATGCACGTGTACAACATTGGAGCTGGGTACAGTGCCGTCCTTCTTGTCTGCCAAGTGTTGTTGGTCCTCTTTATTTTCTACTTTGTCTTCAAGGAGACAAAGGAGATGATTCAAAATCCGAAACACTACTTTTCTCAGTTTCTCAACTACATCGAACTAGCGCAGATCGTATCAGCAGTGAGCTTTATTGTTATTCACATCTTGAAAGAAATCGAACTTTTTAAGAACATGGCCAAACTAAACCTGAACATTTTCCAGTTTATTAGCTTTGATAGAGAAGTACTACTAGATGATGTAGAAACTGCGTTGCTGGCCTTGTTGATGTTCTTTAATACCTTCAAGGTGTTGTACTTGTTCAAGTTCAATAGCCATGTGAGACAACTGTCCCACGTGATAAAGACATCCACAGTGGAACTCATCAACTGCTCGTTGGGGTTCTTCGTTTTCATGTTGGCCTTTACTCATTTTGGATTTCTCCAGTTCGGTCGGGAGCTACTGGACTATTCAACACCCATATCTTCTTTACAGTCTCTCCTCATCCAGGCCGTTGTCAATGAAAGAGTACAGCAACTCCATCACTCCCACACTATCATTGGCCCACTGTTCTTTATAACTTTCAACATTGGGCTACATTTCTTATGGATAAATCTCTTCATTGCCATTCTAATCTACGATTACCGAACCGCCAAACAAGTCACCAAGGGAAGATATACTCTGGGACGATTCATGATGAATAAATTAAGGGAGGTTTTGAACTGCTTGGGAGACAACCCAGAGACGCCGCAGACAACGGGACGCACTAGACAGACCGGAAAAACCGGAAAGACCAGAAAGAATGGAATGGAAAGAAAGAAAGGAAAGAAAGGGGTAACCTGGAAACTTGAGGACATAAAAGAGGATATGTCCAGGGAGGACTACTCAAAGGTCGTGCCCGCTCAGGTAGAACAACTGGGGAAACTATTAACACAGGCGACTAAAAAGCTCAATAACCTATACGTTGATGACTTCAGTACTGATGTCGACCTGGTTGACCTGTGGTTGGACCTTCGTGCAAGAAGGAGGAATACTACCGAGAAGAGGGCTGGTACCCACTCGGAAAAGGTTTCGTGGGAAATCAAAGATGGAAGTCTGGCCTCTGTTCCTGCGTATGGAGTGAAGTTAAAGAAGGACGGAAGAACTATATAGTCAGTTGTATTAGTGATGTGCTCAAATTAATGTTTGGATTAAAACAAATGATGTCATTGTGTATCAGAAACGAAATTAAAGAAGTCTCTTAAAACATAGGTAGCAAGGCATGTGTGGCAAGCTCATCAACTTTCTCCAAAGATGCAAAATTCACGTCTGGGTCACCCAAATCGGTAAATCCAATGAGTTCTCCAGTCACTTTATCTAAAACCAGGTTTGCCATGATCTTCATCTCGTCAAATAATAGGATAACGCATCTCTGAACATCAAAGTAGGACTCTTGTTTCAGACTTCAACACCGCAACAACCTCTGCTTGGAACCCTCTTTGGGGGCGAATAGCATTCCTGTAATCTCTAAGTCGTCGCTGTCTTGGCAGTACAAGAACTTTACTGTTTCTCAGTTCTTCGTAGCAGGAAGGAGACTTTGTAGCCAGTGATAAGCAAAAGCGTATTATCATCGGATGATATCGGACACCAGTTGCACTGCTTTTCAACAATTTTTTCTGTTGTTGCCAAAACAAACGAATGGTGTCATACCAGAACCACAGTCAGCAATTATGGAAGTCAGATCATTACTTAGCTCATGATCTACCAGGACTGAAGAATTTGTAATTTCTTGCTTCATTTCTGCCAGCTGGTGCTGAAGCTCAGAACATTTCAGCCTTTGCATCTGCAGTGTGGGCTTGAGCCTTTCAGGTGCTGTACTTGCCACAGGTGCCTTGACATGTGCTGGTTCTGAAAGCCTCCTCTGCTTTGCTCTTGCTTTTAGGTCACTAGCATGTGAGTATTCCACACAAACAGTGCAGAGCTCTGATTTTGGGCTGCAGAGTAAACTACAATCAGAAGGCCGCCAGAACTGTTTCTTAGGGAACATATCGAAATCACTCTCATTGTCACTGTACAAGGGATCCACAATCTTGGGGATGATATGCGGAATTACATCTCCAGTTAATTCTTTGGGGCACACTCCAGGGCAAATAAGCTGACACTCTATATCTCTTATTAAATCAGACACTGTTACATTGTTCACAGACCTCAGACTTCTTGTATAGAGTTCATGGTCCTCTGGTAAGAACCATCCATAAACTGAGATAGTGTATCCCAGACTGTCATCAATTATCAGTTCAAATTCCGGCAGCTGAAAACCCCGGCAATCTTTCATTCTTCGCAAAACAACTCTGTCCCTGCATTCCTCCACTTTCCACTCACTGATGGTTTTAAAACCTTGATCCTTTTGGAAACATCTGTCAGCCCTCTGTAATATTTCCTATTGGTGACTGCAGATGGAACCTCTTTCACAATTTCTCTGGCTGGTCGTGAAGGAGGTTTACGAGTCTCGTGGCTTTTCTTGGGCATGTTTTCCGTTGGAAGGGCCCCAAACTTTCCCCGAACTTTCTTTCTAGTCATCTTTGCAGATTCAACTGAAAGAACTTAAAGAAAAAAAATCAAATCTTAATCGAAATTAACCTCAAGGATTCCATGAAAAAACGCCAGAACTGTCGTGCAGTTTACAAGTTGACAGGGACTGTGTGACATTGATTGGGGCATTTCAATGCACAAAAATTTCCTCAGCTGGCAAACGAAAGACTTTTGAACATAGATTCTTAATTTTTTGTTTCAACTAAGTGTAAAATAGAAGCTATAAGACTTAATCTCCGAAAACAACGGCTCGCTGCAACTGAAACCACTACACAAGAATTTCATCGCACAATACTATATATGCTATTTATACAGCTACTTACATATCTCTATGTCATCAGGTTTGAAGTGTTTCTCGCAAGTAAACACTGAGTCATTGTCTATCAACCTCTGAAACTCCAAATTCTTCTCACGGGCCTTCGTGATCTCGCTGAGCCATGCTCCCCTCCACGTCTTGTGCTCTTGATCCTTCGGAGATTGCAGCTTAAATATGCCAAGACCTTTTGTTCTCCGGCACGATCCGCAGCCAAAAACAGCACAATTTTCACCTGGCATCCCGGAGAACTACTCCTAAACTATTTTTCTTCGAATCTGACAACTAAGCGAAACGCAAAACGATTTACAACACGGTAAAAAGACTTCGAAACTCACGCACACAGCAAGCACTGGTATACGGACGCCATTTTGAAATGTTGTGTGCAGGGTTAATGTCACGTGACGTTGAAATTCGTAAACAAAGACATAGTTCTTTGAAGTTCGCCGAGTTTCCTAACCAGTCTCCCTCTACTAACTATCCTGAAAATCATGTCGGTTTGTTTCCTGTTGCCTCACAGGTATCTCGAGCTTCTGGTGTGATGATAATCCTGGTCGAGTAAGAGGTAGCGTAAACTTCAAGCGGCGCTTGTAGTTTGCGCATTGATTTCTCCTGCTTCCCGCCACCTTGGGAATTCTGCTTCCTGCCCCCTCGTCTCTCGCCTCCCGTACACCTCCCGCCTCCTTTTTTTCCGGTCTCCCACCCCCTTGTCCCCCTACACCAAATTCTGATACAAACCCTTATAATTTACACTATTTGTTAGGCAGTCAAAATTACCACAACAATACTGAGCTTGGGAGACTAGTACATTCTTCTATTTCTGTAAGGATCAGTTTGCCTTTTATATTTTGTTACCAGGTCAGTTAACTGATCCAGGTATGCAACACGTCTGGCTATTCTCAACGGTTAGTCGCTGTGGTTTTGCGTAATTAGAGAAAAGGAAATTACTCCTGTACATTTGCGAGAGCTTAAAAATACCATTATTGTTGCAGTACAAAATTAAGAACTGCAGTCCTTATAGAGAGTTTATTTAATTAACTGTCGAAAAAGTAACTGCCCGATTGCTTTGGTTTTAGATTGCTTCCTTTTGGTTCTGAGAAAGTTCGAGTAATAACTCAGCCAAAAGCTTGGTATTAGCTTCACTAGCAAATCAAATTCGTAAAACAAATCAATTGCGTGAAAACAATTCTGACAATGTGGGTCAGTGTTTTCAGCTTTCTTGAATTTAAGGAATTGAGTTCTTTTGACATGTCGATGGTAACTAATTATAACTACCACCAGTTACAGTTCAAAAGTAGAGAATGCCCCTCAGCAAAATAGATGGAAACAAAGGGGAAACCAATGGTAGTTTGCAAGATTATTGGCAGCTCAAGTCGAGCAATAACAGATCACAGGTTAATAGTTGACAGTTTTACCAATTCTTTAATGTTTACTCAGCAGGAATATTCCAAGTAAATCCCTAAAAACCGAAGAACCGTAAAACTAAAGGAACAAATACAGGAAAGATCTGATGTAACAAGATGAGATCGACACCGCTTCTGACAAATATGTTAACGAATTACGAAAACACCAATAAATGACAAAAAGAAATGACCAAAATACCTTTGTGTAGCCACGTTCTAAGTCTAAGAATCCATGAAAATTTCTATTTGGACACGCACTAAACAACTTACAATCCGCGGAGATCTTTTAAGCCCACACCCATTTTATTGTCGCGTCTCCTTTTTCTGTTTCGCATATCCTACTCACTGTCTTGGAGCCTGGAAAAGGTTTGGCTCAAATGATACCCACAAAGCTTCCTATTTACGTCACCCACAAGGCTGGAGCGCTTTCATTTTCGTCATTTTCGCCAGTTGTTTAGATTTGTGAAAGCTGGATCGGTGAAGATGAATGCACTCAGTGTTTTGGAATGGAAGCTCAAGCTTTGTTTCCTTTTCAGTTTATGAAATCGACTGCTCATGTGCTGTACTCCTGGAAATTTTCTCGAATTTTGAGCCCCGAGAAAATAGATGGTAGTATGGTACTTTTGACTTGCAGTCTGTTGCCTAACGTGAGCCGGATTTTGTGACAAGCCCAAAGATCAATAAATTCTGCCTGTTCTTTGGGGTAACTTCTTACATCCTTTATTAAATACTGCCTGACTGTTATCGTTTTGGACACATGAACCACATTTCCTTACACCAATCTGTTAACGTACAACCTGCACTTGAGGGCAGCAAATGATAGACATTTCTTATTTTTTTGGGTTGATCAAACTCCGGCAAACTGTATTGGGAGGACTGGACTGGACTGGACTGGACTGGACTGGACTGGACTAGAAAATCGATGACTAGTAAAACGCGGACTAATAAATCGCGTACTGGTAAAACGAAGACTAGTAAAACGCAGACTGGTAAAACGCAACAAAATATTCCTCGATGGAATCGCTTTGAGTTGTTGATCGCGACGTTTCGAGTGCAATACTGCTAGTCTTCATCAGGCGATGAGGTTGACTGTTTACGTTTTGAACTTTGTTTTTAGATCCACGTATTTCCAATACAACGAGTCGATTTACGAACAGAAAGACGGAGCAGCCCTGTCTCCGCGGTTATTGCTAACCTTTACATGGAAGAGTTTGAGGAGCGGGCGATAGCAACAGCGACCTGTAAACCTAAGATCTGGAAGCGATATGTAGATGACACTTTCACAGTCTTAGGTAAAGACTATGTAGACGGCTTTTTACAACATCTAAAAAGTCAACAGCCTACTACCGTTTTACCATGAAAATCGAGAAAGATAACACTATCCCCTTTCTCGACACATCAGTTTCAAGGGATTCAAACGGTCTTCTCACCACCCCTGTTTACAGAAAGCCCACTCACACTGACCAATACCTAGCCTATGATTCACACCATCCTCAGTCAGTGAAACGTGGTATTGTTAGGTGTCTAACGACCGAGCCAAACACCTCACATCAAAATCATCAGCTATCTCTGAAGAAAAGAAACATTTATAATCGGTACTTGTTTCGAACGGATATCCTTCTTCATTTGTACGAAAGCTCACAAAGACAACAAGACCAACAGCCAACAAAGAACCTACGCCGGAATTTAAATCTGCTGCGGTTCTACCCTACATAAAAGGTGTATCAGAGGTTCTTCGCCGCTGCCTACAACAACAAGGCGTACGCACCGTCTTCAAATCAGACACAACTCTTAGGTCTCACTTAGTGCGACCAAAAGACGCCCTTGAACCAACTAAACAAGACGGTGTCGTCTATAAGATTCCATGTAAGTGCGGCAAAGTATACGTTGGGGAAACAGGGAGAGCGATGCAAGACAGGATAAAAGAACACGACAGGGATATACGGCTTGCTCGTACGCAAACCCCCCGCAGTTTCGTAGCACGCTAACGAAACGGGGCATCTTCCTATTTGGAAAGTTAAGTTTATTGATCGTGACCCTCACTGGTACATACGTAGGGTCAAAGAGGCTATCCATATACGACTTCATCCTAATAACATCAATAGAGATAGTGGAGTCGAAATTCCTGAAGCTTGGATACCTACGATCAGAAAGCACAACAGCCGATCAACCACATAGCGGACCTGTGAGGGAACAACATCTCACAGTCCGAATAATAATGAGGATCGAAATGCAGCAATAGCAGCGAACCAACATGCTACAAATAGCGACACGTAAACAATCAACCTCATTGCCTGATGAAGACTAGGAGTATTGCACTTGAAACGTCGCGATCAACAACTCAAAGCGATTCCATCGTGAGATAAACGAATAAACGTTCATCTTGCCTAATTACGTTTTCTAGCAAGTTATAGCTCAGGTTGTTGTAAATCAGAATTTATTGTATATGTTTCTGTTAGAAATCATGATAACTTGATTATCAGGTCACTTGAGAAGTTCTTTAAATGAGAGATTATCGTTTAAATAAAGAGGAATATTTTGTTGCGTTTTACTAGTCCGCGTTTTACCAGTCCTCGTTTTACTAGTCCAGTCCAGTCCAGTCCAACGAATACAGTACGTCTCAAATTCCCCCTCCTGTCTTCTTTACTCTTATTTTATCAATGAGGAAAAATTTAATAATTAAGGGCAATTAAGAGATAATGGAACATACCAAACTGAGCTGCAAAAACGTTGAGAAAACGAGGGAAACCGGAAGCCGTTGCAATAATCAACGTAGGAGCCGCCTGGAAGACTGGGAAGGAAATTTAGTGCGCTCGTGAAAATAACTGGAGACTGAATTGCCATTTTACTGTTAAGAAAGAGTTATTTAAAAAAACAGAGTACATTTCTTATTCTTTTGTCCCCCACCTCCCCACCAAAGGAAACGTCAACGTACTGGTTTTTCCTTGGCGTTCACCTGGCGGAATGTTTTTCCCGCCTTTTCTGACCGGTACTGGGTGCTACGTGTCGTGGCGGGAAAACCGGCCATTCGCGGCTGAGGACTAGACCTCTTTTTCAGTGCGTTTTGTCGCTTTTCAGGTAGGAGATCTAATTCGGTTTGTTTGTTTGTTTGTTTGTTTGTTTATGTTAATAATACATGTCCTCTATTTTATGCTTCTTTCAATTTGGGACATTAAATATACAGAGGACATTATTTGCAATGGGATTATAAGCTTAATCTTAGCTTGGGCATAATCTTGCCGACAATTTAAACTAAACTTAATGAATACAATTTAGCGTACACTTTGACATCTGTGAAACCTGTATAACGGCAAACTGAACGGTATTTAAAAAGATAGATGTACTATTGTTTGTACATTAATTATCAGTCCGGTCTTTCCTACCAGCGGTTTTACTTTCCTTGTAGATAGTTGAATGAAGTGTGCTATTTTGTTTATTGTATTCTTCTGTTCTGTTCTGTTCTGTTGATTCAGCTCTTTGACAGTTTGTGCGTGAAGATTTGCCCAGGACAAAAGACGATTTACAAGAAGCATGTTCTAACTACCCGTAATTTAGGGACTAAATTATCGCAAACTTTGCTGTAATTCCCAGCTAAACAGCAGCCATGGTGGGAAAACTGGGCCTCATTGCTATATTTATGATGTTCTACACCATAAATGTCACAGTGGATTCTTATGACTCACCTCCACGAGGTAAAATTATACCAGTGTCCTTAATATTCAGGCCATTTCTGAGTTGCTTACATATAGCTCCTCTTTCAATATACAAGGCCAAGTGGAAGACCTTTTTGACAATTCAACTAAAAAAGTCTTGGTTTCATTTTCAAAATCATTGTTTCACAATTGGCCTTCAGTTTGACTGGTTTGATAAAGAGTGAAAAGCTGGACATGTTTTTTTTATTCAGTTTTTTTCCTTTCATTTGAAAGGCTAAAATGTAATAAAGGGTATTTGTTTTTGGTGATAAACTGTTAAGTGTATGAAAAAAAAACAATGTCACAAAAAGTCTGCTTATTATAAAATAACTTGGTTGATATGAATGTGATGGCGAGTTTTTTGACTAACTTGGTTGTTGTAATCAGTTTGCCAGCTAGTAGGATGATAAATAAACCTAAGTGTCCTCTTTCCTTTGGAATCTGTCAAATTCTCTCTGTTTAGATCTTGGCACCAGTCACTTAATTATAAGTACACGGTTTGTAATTAGCCTGCACATTGATAGGGAAAAAATTTCTCCCTGCCAAACTGAGTTCTGGGGAGTGGGTGAAGAGGGATCATCCTGGTACATGACCAAGTAGTAAATTAAGCATTATGATTTTGTCCTTTAGAGCCACAAAAAGGGTGAATCCCACTCCCCAGAATTGTGCTACACTGTGATGGAATTAAGTAACCCTTTCAGGGAAAAGCATGAATAATACTCCTGGCTGTGACATCCTAATAAAACTGCAATCCTGTGCATATGTGGATGGGCTCCTGTCACCTGGTGTGCCTTTACCTAGCTTACAGCAAGAAAGAAGTATCCCTAATTCAAAAATAAACATGAATAAAGAACTTAGCATTCAAAATTAAACTTGGTTAGCCTATTACAGTCTGAGCATCTGCATGCACCAAGAAAGTGGGAATTTAACAGGTTTTCTGATAAACACTGAGTTTCCAATGGTGATCGTTTTCCCCTCTTCTTCAGTCTCTTTTGGCTACCAGCTTCTATATGAGGATACAAGAAACTTTTTAGCATTTTGATAGGTTTGAAAGATTAGCTGATTGTGATGAGATACTGAGTAGACTTAAACCATGTAGATTTCTGTTGAGCCACAGCTCATGTCAAATTTTCAACTAAATGTTCTTCATTTCGTATTCTTGACAGGCAGGAATGCATCTCCTCCTTTCAATGTTATACGTTCTTAGTATTTAGAGGGTGCTTACTATGTACATTTTAAAAAATGCTCATTTTTATTTATTTTTTTATTGATAGTTCCCACACAACCACCATCAAATGTTGGTATGGATTTAGTGGGTCCGTCATCAGTCACGGTTAAATGGGGTGAGATTCCTCAGGAAGCAAGGAATGGTGAAATACTTGGCTACCTTGTTAAGTACCTTGAGGCCTCACGTGAGCATGGAATGATTTGGCGTTCCATTCAAGTGGATGGGCATACATTTAAAGCAACTATAAGTAACATGGTGGAAGGTAGAAGGTACTTCGTCAAAGTGGCTGGAGTAACACAAGAGGGGGTTGGAGTCTATTCATGGGATCTTCTTGTAGGTCCATTTTATTCATGTAAGTCTAAAGCCTATGTAATCAAAGTTAAACATGAGAAAGAGTGCCTCATCCTATTTCCAAACACTGAGAAGTGGATAGAGATAAATGAGGCCCAACCGAGTTTTTTTTAACCTTTACTTGATTGTATTAGGAAATCGGATGAAACACTGACTTTTGAGTGTAATGATATAGTCTCAAACCATTAATAATTCTTGGAGAGATTCAAAACAAAACGTCACTATTTCCAAACTTCCTTCACGGATAAGTGATTTGTTTTTGTTTTCTCTTCATGAATTGTTGATGTTTTTGAGAAATATGATTGATAAGTTGCATGCAATCTAAAGTATAAGTCTCAAACTATATTACTCCACAAAATGAATCATACTTCTATCAGGTCATAGCCAAAGTGGAATTTCCTAGTCATTCAGGGGTGGCCTCTGGACGTAAAAGTTATCTCACATTCCATTATGGTTTCCTTCGGTTTGCCTATAATAATGTCGCATGATCAATTGTCCCACTAATTAGTGTCACGAAATCTCCAAATTAGTTCAATGTTTGGAATAGAGGCTTGGGTAGAATGTCTGTTTATTTTATTTGGTTATATGTGTGTGTGAGACAGAGAGAGAGGGAGAGGAAAAAAGAACAAGAGAGAGAAAGAGAGGGAGTGAGAGCGTGTACTGTGTTGATGTCATGTGGTTATGACACTTAAAACAGATCAGTGGAAAAATTCGTAATTATCAAATGGCAACTTTAATGATGTGTGTTTTGACGCACAGTACTAGCCAGGGCTGATGGACTGTTTATATTCCAACTATTATTAAATCGCAGAAATGGAAATTAAGTCAGTTGATTCTTTTGAACACAACTGTAAAAAATTCAAAATTAACTACCGGGGTACATTTTTTGAGTCTTAGTTCTGTGTCATAATCACATAGGAGATTTTCTTCAATTCTTATTATTATTCTGGAATATTGGTATTATTTCGTAAGATCGAGGCTGAACTGCAATAATTTGTTTAGTTTTACATGATATCTTAATTGTACCATTTATTTTTAGTTTATGGCACGTCCTTCTTGTAAATCCAGGTTGGGGGGGGTGGGGGTGGAGATAAGCTATATGGCTGTGTGCCACTGTGACGGGTAATGGTTTTCAACCAGTTCAGTCTCGAATAGAATAACAGAAATCAGACAGTTTTGGTATCACTCCTCAGAGAACTAGGAATTGACACCTGGCGAGGCTGGGATAGGGTCGGGAGTTTTCATGCCTAGTCAAGAATTTAAAGGGTAAGCAGTACATCCCCACCAAAGATTTACAGAGTTACCCCCTCCCTCCCTGGGCCTGTAAATCACAAAAGGGTGTAGAGCTTTCCCCCTTAACTTTGTTGTAAATTATTTAGGATATCACATATATCAAAATGCACCTCTTGTCATAGCTGTAAGTCTCTACAGAATTCCTGCATGCTAATATTTGGTTGTGTATTAAAGGAAGAATTGGTGAGAATTTAATATTATTTTTGTCACCCGGTTACATTCTGCTTGGTGTTGAGATATCATCCTTAAAGGTTTCATGCTTCAATTCCTTGTTTAAGATGTGTTCTTTTCCAGATGGTCCTTGTCGTTCAAGCCCATGCCTGAATGGAGGCACATGCTATTTCCATGTAGTTCCTCACCCTGGAGAAATATGGATTCCTACGACATTTTATTGCGTTTGTTCACTGAACTTTACTGGTATCCTTTGTGCAAGTTCTGTAAATGGTAAGGAAAATCAATAAATAACTGAACAATAACAAGATAACAGTACTATAATCAGCAGTTTATTCAATTCTATTCCTGACATGTAGACGGATGACATAACATTAATTACCACATTTTGTAAGTGTTATATATTACTTTCTATTGTCAGTTATTTTTCCTATTATTGCCTGAACCATTCTATAGGATTTTCTTACTTTCAAGTGGTAAAATTTATACATTATCCATGTCATCTGGAGCCCTAAAAAACCAATCCAAGCAAAACAGTGGTAGGGCTATAGTCCCACCAGGCCCTCTCCCTCTGTGGTCCCTGGAATAAAATCACCTCTAGTAAAATTTAACAGAGTGCAGTTTTAAGTTTTAAGAAAAACGCTTTCTTTTTAGTTATGTTTTCAAAAAGCCGAGATGATTAATAGATAAGAAGAAATATATATTAAATTTGATTTATTACATTTAACAAGGCAAGTTCATTGTCTACTTCAGAAAATGGAAGAACACACACACAAAGACACACATAAAAATATAACTGACAGCTTTCCATTTCTGAAACAAGTCAAATTTGTTTCATTTCATTTTTTGGCAGATCCTACATGTCACAGCCCACACGTTAGTCTACCAAATCTATCACCTCCAGATTCTTCTTCAGCAGTGACCATGCACCGATCCAGGCAGTATTTAATTCAGCCTGATGTTATTCTGGACTGTAAGTTGTCACAGAAAACGACATTTACTTGGAGCATTTACCAAATGGGTGCAGTAGAGACTTCCATTTTTTCAACAAATGGCACTTCTGAGTTTCAAATCACACCACTTATGTTACAAGTTGGTACTTATTTGGTGAGACTCACCGTCAACATACTTGGCACACAGCTGTCTGGGGTCGGTCAGGGTTTTATTCAAATTAACAGCAGTCCCTTAATTGCACTTATTGTTGGAGGAACCAAGGTGGCTAGAGGATTCAACAGATCCTTGGTCTTTGATGCTTCCATGTCATATGACCCCGATGAGGAAGATGAACAGTCTTCAAGTAAGTCATCTTTAACCATGAAATTTGTATTGTTAATCTACAGTCAGTGAGTCAATTGACTAAGTACTAGCTAGCTTTCGACTGGCTGTTGGACTTAATCACTGACTGATTGACTGATGTACATGACTGAATAACTGTCTGACAAACTGGCTGAATGACTGACTGTTTAAATAGTTTACTGACTGACTGACTGACTGACTGACTGACTGACTGACTGACTTACCGACTGCATTGGTCGGCTATCTGATAGATCAACTGTGACTGGCTGTCTGACTGTCTGTCTGACAATGTGTGTGATTTGTCTAACTGGATAAGTTACTTTAAAGGAACAGGTGTGCATTGCTTTTGACATGTCTTTCTTATTTACACATCTCAATTCAGATCTCACATTCACATGGCTTTGCACAGATGGTCAGTCCCATGGTCTCAATGACTCAGATTTAGGAGGTTGCAACGTTACTGGTCCTGTGGAGTCCAATCAATCTGTGCTCACAGTCAACAGTGGCCATTTGGTGGAAAACAGTTCATATTTCATAACAGTGAAGGTCACAAAGGATCAGAGGCAAGCTGAATACACACAAGAAGTGTTGATTGTCCCTGGCTATCCACCAGAAGTGCAAATTAGGTAGATATAATTGATTGAATGTTGTTTGTTTGTTTGTTTGTTTGTTTGTTTATTTTGGCTGCTGTCAAAATGTTCAGCATCCAACCAGCTAGTAAACGATTTGAATTACTGAGACAAGTATTTCAATGCTATTGCTTACCACGTTTAAAAAGAAATGACAATCAATTCTCTAAAAGGTAAAAACACAATCAAGACCTTACGAAAATACTTTCTAATCGATAACTCGTAACAGGATATGTGTGACCAGTACATATTTTCAAGGAGGGCCTCTGTGGATCCCTGAGTGAGTGACAGGTCCATTCCTGGAACTGGCGAGAGTTAATGACTTTGGGTCCTGGGAGCAATACCTTTTATTTAAATGGACCTCATTCTTAAAGTCGGATGTGTTCTATTGGGATCAACCGTTTTTGGTTGGTTTGGGTTAGAACTCGGTTGAAGTGGTTGAAAACGATGGGTAGCGTCAGCTGACATGTTGGCGAGCATCAGTTTTTGAAGCTTTACGTCATTATTTTTGCGCTTTTAGCGCACCAAACAACAATGGCGTTCAATTTTTTTTAATCCTGTCGTCTGATAAATTAAATTAGGGACGATATTCTCAAAATAGCCTGTAATCTCCATTTCCAACGAAGTTGCTAGATATTCTAATTCTTCGACTGAATCACACTGTGGCAGAACCACTTCTTCTAACAGTTATTGAAGGACAGTTCTTAAGGGCCCATTACAGTATCTTTTTAGGCCGTTGCTAGGGAAAAATGAGTTTGCTGTAACTCAACACATGTATGCTTTCATTGGACCAAATTTGGACAACATTCATTGAGGGCAAGTATGATTCAGTTTATGACGTCATCGGACCACACCCCATGGCACGTGATCAGAAACAGAAAAATGCGTTTTTACTTCAAGACTTACCTTTTTGTCCATAATTTCTTGTACCGTACCATTTCATAAGCCGTCTTGAGGAAATTTAAGCATGCGTTTTGGTTTACGAAGAAAAATAAACATAAGAATGAAAAATGTGCTTCTTTGACCACTCTTTTGGGTATAATTTTTTTGTTTTCTGTTTTTTCGCAAAAAGGATGCTTAAATTTCGAGAAAAAAAGATGTTTTTTCGAATTCTTTTAAAATGCAGCAGCTACGTTTACTTCTCGACGAGAAAAGTACATTTTTCGCGGCACCGGAAGCGACGCTACTTTTTTCAATGGCCAGGTGCCTAAGCGTTAAATGGCTAGGTCGCTAAGGCGATAATTTTCCCATTCTTGGCATCGTGGACGGTAGCTGAGCTGAGCTGAGCTGTTGTTGGAATAATGGCCGCGAGTCAGATAAAAGCCGTCGAACTGGATGTGTAATGATGATTGGTTTTTCCGTTGGATTGCTTCAGTTCTCGCTTCTTTCACGCTCCAGTCGGCACAGGCGTCCCAAACTCACGATTCGAGAAATCGATCGAATAAATGATTTATGTAAGCGTATGAATGATTTATGTAAGCGTATAAGTGATTTATGTAAGTGTATCGAGTGGGACGTGACTACTTGAAGTGCGCGGTGTTGTGTTACAATTTAGGCCGTTGGAAATTTGAGCGCTCTATAAGACTTTGTACGAAGTTTAAAATAACGTGGAATAAAAGCGCTCGACGAAATAAAATTTTACCTTCTTTTCAATAAAATAAAGAAAATGTACTCACCTTTCTTGATTTCTGTTGTCCTCTTGGGCTATTTCATCGTTTTTGGGGGGTTTTGAGGTTTTTGTCGTAGCCTTCATAAGACGAAGTCAAGGCTGGACAGAGCCATTTCGAACGAGCCGTGCCGCGAGGCCGTTTTCTCGCCAAAATTCGAATCCGCGGCTTGATTTTCCCTTCCGACGTAAAGAAGGAAAGTTCATTTTTCTCCTCGTCTGGTCAGCTTGGAAAAAACTTCATCCTTTCCGCTCCAATTCGAACGATTTATGCATCACTACTGGAGCTTTCAGCTTTCCTGAGCACCTTGTTCCCGTCTTTTCGACTACGGCACAGTTGGAAATCAAACTTTGCGACCGTTCCAGCGTGACAACTGCGACTGACCGGACGGGTGCACAGTCAAAATTTCCCATTAAAAATCTTACTCTTTCCCCACGGCCCCACGGGAGCATTTTGACGCCCCTTTGTAATGTAAGACCAATCGCGTGACAGATAAAGCGAAAACAGGAAAATCGAATTCAAAAACCGTTTCTTTGCGCTCGGAAATTGTTTGTAATCTACTCTTCATGCAATGGATATACATTATTTTCTGTTTAAATGGATATTAGTTGTCATTGTCCTGCTTTGTCATGTTTTATTTGCTAAATGCGTCGGCCTGTTGTTATTATTGATGCTAGCACACCGCAATGGAAATCCCTGGCTCGCTGTCATTTTGTGCATTAACGTTAGAAATTGCTTTTTTATGCAGTTTTCACAGGAAGTCCCGGTAAATGCCCGGGCTGATGGTAAGCTGACGATTCTAAAGCCTCGTTGTTTGCGATTTATTGTTTTCTGAACGGTTTACATCAATTAAAGGTGAGAAAAATCGTCTCGCGAACTCATATCCGTTTCTTTGCGCCCTGTTTGTAATTACTCTGCAATGGATATACAGTATCTCACTTTATTTCGACATTAATTGTCATCATTTGTCTTTTTTCTGTTTGGAAATGGTTAATTGTTTTGGTATTTCGACTTGCCGTTTTACGATGGTAATCACAAAACTCTATTGTTATCAGAACGGGTTACATCAATTAGAGGTGAGAAAAATTTAGGTGCAAACTAAAACTCAACTGGGACTGGGTATGTTTTCCTTGTACGAATTACTACAATTGATAATGTCGCTGGTGGAAGTTATGGAATCTTCAGAAAACTCGTAGTGCGCGAGGACCCTATGGAGATTGAAAATATATGTGCATCTACTGAGTACCGTCTTATCAGTCTCGTATCCATTTTTCTCAAAATAGTGACGAATAATACGTGTGGATCAAACGGAGAATTCAAACGGTTTCGATCGCGTACACGACATTTTTAAGTTTGATAGAATTCCATTTCATAAACCAGACCCTTCAGCTCGGTTCTTTTAGAGTTTTGCCGAGTTCCATTTGAACGCAATGATTTTAACGGCCCGTTGTGTACTTTGAACAGTGCAACAGTACTGTCGCTCATGTATATCGCATACCAATGTTTTTATTTACTTACCAAAATTCCCACTGTTGTGAATATCCAACATTTTTGCTTGTTTTTGGCTTCTTGGGACCAAGCGAAGCTATGGTGCAATCCATATCAGCTAATCTCTTCATCTTCGAAAGCATCACGCATGAAGGAATTACATGCCGAGCGCAAAGAAACGGTATTTGAATTCGATTTTCCTGTTTTCGCTTTATCTGTCAAGCGATTGGTCTTACATTACAAAGGGGCGTCAAAATGCTCCCGTGGGGCCGTGGGGAAAGAGTAAGATTTTTAATGGGAAATTTTGACTGCGCACCCGTCCGGTCAGTCGCAGTTGTCACGCTGGAGCGGTCGCAAAGTTTGATTTCCAACTGTGCCGTAGTCGAAAAGACGGGAACAAGGTGCTCAGGAAAGCTGAAAGCTCCAGTAGTGATGCATAAATCGTTCGAATTGGAGCGGAAAGGATGAAGTTTTTTCCAAGCTGACCAGACGAGGAGAAAAATGAACTTTCCTTCTTTACGTCGGAAGGGAAAATCAAGCCGCAGATTCGAATTTTGGCGAGAAAACGGCCTCGCGGCACGGCTCGTTCGAAATGGCTCTGTCCAGCCTTGACTTCGTCTTATGAAGGCTACGACAAAACCTCAAAACCCCCCAAAAACGATGAAATAGCCCAAGAGGACAACAGAAATCAAGAAAGGTGAGTACATTTTCTTTATTTTATTGAAAAGAAGGTAAAATTTTATTTCGTCGAGCGCTTTCATTCCACGTTATATTAAACTCCATACAAAGTCTTATAGAGCACTCAAATTTCCAACGGCCTAAATTGTAACACAACACCGCGCACTTCAAGTAGTCACGTCCCAATCGATACGCTTACATAAATCACTCATACGCTTACATAAATCATTCATACGCTTACGTGAATCATTTATTCGATCGATTTCTCGAATCGTGAGTTTGGGACGCCTGTGCAGTCGGCGATCTGTTTTACGAACGGCGCAAGCCATTCAACAATGTGGATCCACGGAGTCAAATTGACTTGGTCCAGACTTAGAGTCCAGAGAATTTTATGATAATCTTTGAAATACTGCCCACTGACAAGGAATGAAAGAGCAACGATTACGTTACGTATTGCAGACCTTGGACGAGTTGTGGCTTTCACGACAGAGGTATCACTCTTCAAGCTGAATTTCTGTCCACATCGACTGCACTCGAACTCAAACTCTTCAACTGTGCTTTGTTTTACCGAACAAAATTCGTATTTCTCAGTCCTTTCTACAGTCACAGTCTTTTAGATCGCTTAAATTACTTTTTGCTAATTTCTCATGTGATGTTGTTAGCAGACGCTGCCCATCAGATGTATCGAGCTGACCATTATTTGTCAGGTATTCTATCGTGTGCTTTAAGGGCCCATTAAAGTATCTCGTTGCTATGATACGCGGTTGCCATGCACGTGCAATTTTACTTCTGGTCGTCCGCAAATTTTTCGCGCGCTTTCTGGCCTGCCGGCGCCGGCCCGTCGCCGGTTGAAGTCGCCGATCATTTTTTTATTTCGTTGCGACAAACACAAAAGAAACTTTCTTGTTTACTTTTTAAATTGATTTTAATTTTCTGCTTTACGTTTACAACATGTGAGTTGTGCCTTTATTTCTTAAACTGGGTGTTTCAGTTGAAAATGAGCTCGAAGCTATCCACGTACGCACGTAAACAGAAAGCGCAACGATGGCTGCAAGTCGATGGGGAAATGCAGATCGCGAAAAGCCGACATTCAAAGATTTTCAGTGTCAGGTCGGGGATAGAAATGTCAATGATGCGGAGGCAAACCGAAATAAGTGCTGTGCCATCATCCCAAACCCATAAAGAAATCCCTGTGTCCGCAGCCGTGACTTCGACTGCTCCCAAACTACCTGATGTCGCTTGCTAGAAAACTGTAATCGATGTGCGAACCTGTGAACTGTCCTCCCGAACCTGAGCAACTCCAGTGTTTACACAGCTCTTCAAGAAACGAAGCTCTCGAGGCCACTGACTTGCAGCCACTGTCGCAAGACAGCGTGAAGCAGCATACAGCAAGAAAGGAAGCTTGTACATTGTCCTTGAAAGCATCTCTATCGCGCGAATTTCATGCCCACATTGACAATGCTATTATTAAAGCACACGCTAGAATACCTGACAAATAATGGTGAGCTCGATACATCTGATGGGCAGCGTCTGCTAACAACATCACATGAGAAATTAGCAAAAAGTAATTTAAGCGATCTAAAAGACTGTGACTGTAGAAAGGACTGAGAAATACGAATTTTGTTCGGTAAAACAAAACACAGTTGAAGAGTTTGAGCTCGAGTGCAGTCGATGTGGACAGAAATTCAGTTTGAAGAGTGATACCTCTGTCGTGAAAGCCACAACTCGTCCAAGGTCCGCAATACGTAACGTAATCGTTGCTCTTTCATTCCTTGTCAGTGGGCAGTATTTCAAAGATTATCATAAAATTCTCTGGACTCCAAGTCTGGACCAAGTCAATTCGACTCGGTGGATCCACATTGTTGAATGGCTTGCGCCGTTCGTAAAACAGATCGCCGACTGGAGCGTGAAAGAAGCGAGAACTGAAGCAATCCAACGGAAAAACCAATCATCATTACACATCCAGTTCGACGGCTTTTATCTGACTCGCGGCCATTATTCCAACAACAGCTCAGCTCAGCTCAGCTACCGTCCACGATGCCAAGAATGGGAAAATTATCGCCCTAGCGACCTAGCCATTTAACGCTTAGGCACCTGGCCATTGAAAAAAGTAGCGTCACTTCCGGTGCCGCGAAAAATGTACTTTTCTCGTCGAGAAGTAAATGTAGCTGCTGCATTTTAAAAGAATTCGAAAAAACATCTTTTTTTCTCGAAATTTAAGCATCCTCTTTGCGAAAAAACAGAAAACAAAAAAATTATACCCAAAAGAGTGGTCAAAGAAGCACATTTTTCATTCTTATTTGTATATTTTTCTTCGTAAACCAAAACGCATACTTAAATTTCCTCAAGACGGCTTATGAAATGGTACGGTACAAAAAATTATGGACAAAAAGGTAAGTCTTGAAGTAAAAACGCATTTTTCTGTTTCTGTTCACGTGACATGGGGCGTGGTCTGATGACGTCATAAACTGAACCATGCTTGCCCTCAATGAATGTTGTTCAAATTTCGTCCAATGAAAAAGCGTACATGTGTTGAGTTACAGCAAACTCATTTTCCCCTAGCAACGGCCTAAAAAGATACTGTAATGGGCCCTTAATAATAGCATTGTCAATGTGGGCATGAAATTCGCGCGATAGAGCTGCTTTCAAGGACAATTTTAATACAAGCTTCCTTTCTTGCTGTATGCTGCTCCACGCTGTCTTGCGACAGTGGCTGCAAGTCAGTGGCCTCGAGAGCTTCGTTTCTTGAAGAGCTGTCTAAACACTGGAGTTGCTCAGGTTCGGAAGGACAGTTCACAGGTTCGCACATCGATTACAGTTTTCTAGCAAGCGATGTCAGGTAGCTTGGGAGCAGTCGAAGTCACGGCCGCGGACACAGGGATTTCTTTATGGGTTCGGGATGATGGCACAGTACTTATTTCGGTTTGCCTTCGCATCACTGACATTTCTATCCCCGACCTGACACTGAAAATCTTTGAATGTCGGCTTTTCGCGATCTGCATTTCCCCATCGACTTGCAGCCATCACTGCGCTTTCTGTTTACGTGCGTACGTGGATAGCTTCGAGCTCATTTTCAACTGAAACACCCAGTTTAAGAAATAAAGGCCCAACTCACATGTTGTACACGTAAAGCAAAAAATTAAAATCAATTTAAAAAGTAAACAAAAAAGTTTCTTTTGTGTTTGTCGTAACGAAATAAAAAAAATTATCGGCGACTTGCACCGGCGACGGGCCGGCGATGGGCCGGCGCCGGGAGGCCAGAAAGCGCGCGAAAAATTTGCGGACGACCGGAAGTAAAATTGCACGTGCATGGCAACCGCGTATCATAGCAACCAGATACTTTAATGGGCCCTTAAAGGACTACACAGGCAAAGAGTCTAGGCTTTCGCCATCTAGCCAAACTTGGCAGAAGAAGTGGAGAAAGTCTCAATTATGACCAGTCACAGCCGAGTGTCAACTGAGAACGGTTCAAAAAGTGTTCTATTTGGGAAACTTTACTCTTTTGACCCTTTAAGCCCCAATAGTGACAAACATCTAATTTCTCAGTGTTAATTTCTCTCTAATTTCAGTGTTACTAGTTGATCGAACATACAGGTCATGAGATTGAAGGAAATGATCACCAATGATCAAATGTCTTGATTTTTTATCAAATTCTCCCAACTAGTAACATAAGAAATATGAGGATAATAGTGTGTAGAATATGGATGTTAATATTGGGGCTTGAAGGGTTAACCGAAACCGGTTTTGGTTGAAACGTTTGATCCCAATAGAACACGATCTTATTTAAGAGCCACATTTCAGCTTTGATTTCAGTGATATCAGGCTTAATTCTAACACCTAAAGCGTTAAAAACAAGAGAGCCCTATTTCATCGTAACATTATGGATATGACTTAAACTTTTCCTCGTTAACTAATTAAGTAAATAACATACGCTCTGACTGAACGTTCCTTGCTTCAGGTGCATGGACAACTGTGGCGTCAAAATGAATCCCTCCAGAAGGATAGCTTTACAACGATCCTGTGCAGGTTCCTCGTGTGGAAGTACTCTTGCTTACCATTGGTCACTTTTCAAATTTACAAACAGCAGCTTCTCAAACGAGACTCAGTGGGTCGCGATTCCCAAAATAGAAGAGCTGATACGTACAAGAATGTCATCATCAACGCTTGTCACCTACCCGGGGATATTGGCGGCTGACATGCTGTACAAGTTTGTTTTGAGTGCTAAACGGCCCGGAGGATACCCAGGGTATTCAGAGTACCAGGTCACGACCAACAGCCCTCCTTCTGGAGGAAACTGCCACGTGCACCCGCATTCTGGCATCACGCTTGTTACAGAGTTCGCTTTTACGTGTGCCAATTGGCAGGATACGGATCTTCCACTGCAGTACGAATTCATTTACTTCACAAATGGCGATCTTCTCAATGTAGTTTACAAAGGGCACAAAAACAGCAAAGATACAAAGCTTCCTGTTGGAGAAAAGACAAATAACTTTACTATTGACTTTCGTGCGCGAGTGGCTGACATGTTTGGAGCTTTCACGGAAGTTAAGGTCCCTGTTCAGGTGAGAGACTTACAATATTGTAATGGCACACTGTTTTCTCTCTTCTTTATCACTCTGGTTTTCCGCAAAACCTACAGTATCTTCTTTAGAGTCCAGTTAACGTCGAAGTGTGATGATTAGTCCTCTTCGAACTAATGACAAAATTTTGTCAAGTTGAATTCCTTGTTTATATAGACTGCCAGTTTTCAGGTGGCAAAATGGGGAATTTAGCGCGAATGTTTTTTTTTTTTTATCTTAACGATTTAATCCACATAAACTCTTTCAAAGGAAAGTGTTTTAAACGCCGAAAACATCATCAAATTATACATTCGCTTAGTTATGTTCCCAATAAAATATTAATCATGTTTCCAAACCACAAAAAAATTCCAGGCTGTCACTAGTAATGGTAACCATATCTGATAATTGATTGGGTGTTGTTGTCACTGTGTTAATCAGATGTTGCAGTTATCAAGAAGGGAAATGCATGGAAAGCCGGTATAAGTACATGTCAGTTTTTTCCAACAAAACCCAGACAATTAATTAGCAAGCTATGTAGCTTATGGGAGATGGGTGATAAGCTGTACATAGTTTGCTAATTAATTCACCTTATAATGTATATAGAGGATATTACACGGCGGCGCGAAGATATGAATTTTATTTTCGAGTGGTAAAACCAAAATTTTATGAACGAGCGCAGCGAGTGAGTAAAATATTGTTTTTTACCGAGAGAAAATGAAATTCATATTTTTTATTATATGGGCAAGAGTATTTTTGCACAAACAGCAGCGCAAGAGCGAGAAATGAAGTCATCGATATCCTCACTAGTGAGGATATGGAAAATACGCCACTCAAGTCCCGAACGTAGTTTCGTATGAACTTTACGAGTGGTCTATTTTCCACTCAAACACTCTTGTCTATATTACAAAATACAATATAATACAGTAACATCTGTTTATGCATGACAAAATTTAAAGGGTAAAGCTTGTGGGGTACTGTTACAACACAAAACAAGAAAAGCTATTTGTACTAAAATTAAATTTCTTATTATCCTATATTTATTTACGACTTAAGGTAAAGTCGCACATGAGCCAAGGAGGCCCACACGGCCAGAGCTTAACCCGGTTTCTGTAGCATGAAGTAACTGAGAGTATTGCTACTCCCCCCTGGATGGGATGCTAGTCCATCGCAGGGTTACCCCCAAGCAGTATGTCGCCGGTACCCATTTTATACACCTGGGTGGAGAGAGACAATGTGGAGTAAAGTTTCTTGTCTAAGGAAACAACACGGTGGCAGGGACTGGGCCTCGAACCACCGTCCTGAAGTCCCGTGCATTAACCTCTACACAACCACGCCCACTTAAACATTAAAGGCATGAATGTTATTTAATATTAGTTGTATGCTGTTACTGTTGTTTTCAACTTGATAATAGGTTCTGGAGCCTGACCTTGAGGCAGCAAACGTAGTTGACATCGCTACAAATCTAACAACAGGAGATAACAGTGAATTGACCAAGTTAATCCAGTCAGGGGACGTGTCACGTGCAGTCCAATTGGCTACAGCAGCCATTGCAGCTGTTAACGTTGACACGCAGACTCAGACAGAGTCCCAGGATGATTTGATAGAGAAACGGACCGCGGTAAGGTTTACTCGAATTCGATTTGAGCAACACTGCATAGAGCTCAATCCCGATAACAACTACAACAACAACAACAACAATCAGCTTTGTTTGCATGACTATAAGACCTTACAGTAATGCAAAAGCATACATCTCAACAAAAAGAAATAACAATAATGTAGTAAGGATATAAGAATCAAGTTACATCAGTCTGAATTGATAATAAATTATTGCACAAATCTAAGCATGTTAGAATGAATCTATATTTTATACATTGTTATATTAGTAGTTAAGCACTTTTTGTCTATTTTTTGAACGTTGTAAATTAGGTTTTAATATTTTTATCTTGTAAAGGCATTGAGGCTCTCGATATGCGTCTATAAAAACTGCATATTATTAAATGCATATTATTATTATTATTATTATTATTATTATTATTATTGAATGTTAACAAAATAATTATCAGAATTCATTAATTCTTTGTAGCTTCTAATGTAGGCAATCGTTTTATATTTGGTAGGTGGTATGACGAACAATTTAGTTGGAACTGGCTATTGAAATCCATAAATTCGTGATGTCTTTAGAGTGGAAAGCCACTCATGCTGTAGTGGCTTTGCATCACTGACATTTGATACCTCTGTCGTGAAAGCCACAACTCGTCCAAGGTCCGCAATACGTAACGTAATCGTTGCTCTTTCATTCCTTGTCAGTGGGCAGTATTTCAAAGATTATCATAAAATTCTCTGGACTCCAAGTCTGGACCAAGTCAATTCGACTCGGTGGATCCACATTGTTGAATGGCTTGCGCCGTTCGTAAAACAGATCGCCGACTGGAGCGTGAAAGAAGCGAGAACTGAAGCAATCCAACGGAAAAACCAATCATCATTACACATCCAGTTCGACGGCTTTTATCTGACTCGCGGCCATTATTCCAACAACAGCTCAGCTCAGCTCAGCTACCGTCCACGATGCCAAGAATGGGAAAATTATCGCCCTAGCGACCTAGCCATTTAACGCTTAGGCACCTGGCCATTGAAAAAAGTAGCGTCACTTCCGGTGCCGCGAAAAATGTACTTTTCTCGTCGAGAAGTAAATGTAGCTGCTGCATTTTAAAAGAATTCGAAAAAACATCTTTTTTTCTCGAAATTTAAGCATCCTCTTTGCGAAAAAACAGAAAACATTCATTAATTCATTAATTAATTCATCAGAATTCATTAATTCTTTGTAGCTTCTAATGTAGGCAATCGTTTTATATTTGGTAGGTGGTATGACGAACAATTTAGTTGGAACTGGCTATTGAAATCCATAAATTCGTGATGTCTTTAGAGTGGAAAGCCACTCATGCTGTAGTTTTGCTTTCCGTGCGCACCCTTTGACATACGGATTAAATACGAGTTTGGTATGCTACAACAATCTTAAGCGACTTATAACTATCATTTCGGAAAAACCAAGCAAAACGAAGAGCATGAACGGTGAATAACGAATTCCTGCTTGTCCTTGTTATAATGAACAAAGTTCGTGGCTCCAACATCGAATTTACTCGAAACTCACCAGCACTTTGGTTACTTATGCAAAGCAAAGACCTACTTGGGTGTTAATTAACCCTTTAAGAGGCAATGTCCACTAAGACCGAGCGAAGTCGAAAATATGTGGCACATGATGAAAAATCAAAATTCTCCATTTTTCGCCCAGAGATACCTTATGGTAGCTCTAGAAACGTGGTGGCATTTTTTGTTGAGAAACTATTTTTAAACCTCCAAAAAAATTTAAAAACCGTTACCGCACTACGTGTCTCTACAAACACCCCGAATGAACGCGAATCATACCTTCTCGTAAACTTCGCTCTGTTTAATTCGCGTCATGGAAAAATCCTGTTTTGAGCTTAGAAATTTGCTGTTGAAGAGTTTACAAGTAATTTGAGTCAAATTATACTTTTGTTGATTAATTTTCAAGGTCATGGCAGGCTGCTGAAAACCACTAAAATTCGCTTGCTTTGAATTCTCAATTTGGCGCATTTTTTCAAGAAAAAGTTTCCCTCCCCGGTAAAACACCGAATCACTTGAAATTCAGAATTCTTGAAAGAGGAAATGCCGTTCTTAAACCAGGTTTAAAAAGTAGTTTCGGGCTTTTTATCAGCGCCGAGTACAAACACTCTCAAAATCCCGATAATTACAACATTAACACGTCAACAAGTGGCACATACCTCCTACTAAATAACCGAAAATGTGGACATTTCTTCTACTTTGGTTGGTGTTCCGTTGTAATCCACAGCGGAAAGGTAATGTCTAGCTCACCTGGATATGGTATTGTCTAAATATCAGGTTCTGTGCGTACTCTTTCATAATAATTATATTGGCGTCCGGGGTAAACAACATCACTGAAGGATCGCGTATTGGCAAACAACCCAAATGACTTATTTCCATCGCGCCTCCTTTTGTTAAAATCAAGAACCTTCAGAAATAAAATGATTTTCCCTTATTTGAACTTCAAAACAGTTTTCTCCTAGAAGACGTCTTTTCTGTATTCGTTGCAAAATTTCGAAACGATAGTTTCTTACCGAAAGCTCACAAGCCTGTTTAGTTTGAGTCACGCAACAAAATGTCACGCACTTGATTTTACCTGACGTCGGGTTTGATCTTGGAGGAGGAAATGCACAGGAAACAAAAAAAAAACAACAACAAAAAAACAAAAACAAAAACAAAAAAACAACAAGCAAGCAAAAAACTAACAAACAAACAAACAAACAAACAAACAAAAACAAAGCAATCAGAACATTGAAAACCTGTGGACCCAAGGACCGATTACTGTAAACTGCTACGGGCTTATACAACTTTGTAAGGGGTTTTGGGTGGGCTTATAAATGGAGGGGCTTATATCCGGGGGGAGGGGCTTATAAGTTCCGAAATGAGCCAAAGCAGTGTTGATCGAAATACGTTTTTAATTGACCAGTTTTTAATTAACCTTTGAAACGTCATAATAAATCGAATTCATTTCAATTTTAACAACAAAATCAAAACTGTAACAACACGAATGTAACCGGGACGTAACAAAACAGAAGCTCAGAGTTCATCTTCGCAGAGTTCTGTGAGAGTGTTAAAAATTAAGGAAGCAGGGAAAACTAGAGGGGGACTTATATCCGGGGGAGCTTATAACCGGATGTATTTTTTGTTTACAGGTAGATGGGCCTGTAACCGGGGGGGGGGGGGGCTTGTAAGTGGGGGAGCTTATAAGCGGCAGTTTACGGTATTTATGTATTTATCAGTATCATTAGACGCAGTGAAGCCTTGCCAAAACCTTGCCTGTTACTAGGGCTTTGAAAAAGAAATTATTATGAGGTCTCTATGTATTGGTCTTCAAAAATTGGTCAAGACAGGAGTGAGAATGCAAAATTGTATGTTGAGTTTACTCAAGCCCAAACCAGGGGTGTGGCCAGGGTGCCAGAACCGTCCTTTTCGTTCTTTATAAGCTTATGAAACCATTTTATGGCAAACCTAGGGAATTACACTTTTATACATGAAACTCAACTCATGTTGTAACTCATCATGACAAGGAGTCCTACTGTTCAGGGCTCTTTGTCGCTTTCCGTCTGATCGTCTGAGCAGTGCAGGT
Organism: Siderastrea siderea; assembly: GCA_964030785.1. Taxonomy (NCBI): domain Eukaryota; kingdom Metazoa; phylum Cnidaria; class Anthozoa; order Scleractinia; family Rhizangiidae; genus Siderastrea; species Siderastrea siderea. The sequence continues at coordinate 13,672,682 of OZ034966.1, forward strand.
GACGAAGGTGGAGAACCATCCTTGTGACGAATGGCTAATGCTCGAAACGTCAGCTTTCAGTCTCTTCACGGTGGCTCAATTTACCTTATCAACTCAGTTGATAAATACAAAATTTTGTGTTTCGCTTCCTCACCGATGCAACACCACAGTTTCTCTAGAGACTAACCCCCTTCTTGTCAGGTGAAAGTTGATTGTGCGATATTTCTCCGCCCTCTCACGGTTGAGGAGAACGAGCTCGGTTTCGCTTAGAGCACTACTATGGACGGTAGACCATCTGATGACAGGGCCTTAGATTTCAGCGCAGATGTTGGTCTTATAGGTCCCATGCCATATGCTCTTCATACACGGACGGATTCCTTTTTTAGAAAACTGTATATTCGAGAGCATGCTCACACCATCGATCTTCCAAGTGGCCACTAAAGGGCTTGCAATGGACGCGCCAGGAGTTTGAACGCCACACCCAGCTCTGCTCCTGGTACTCCTGCGCAAACTATGGTGGCCCTGCAGGCCCTGTAGTGATAGCAACTAGCGCTGGCTTGGCGGAAGCTGACTGCCTTCAGGGCTGGTATGGTAGTGTTAATCTGCTTAATGACGTCTGCCATCACAGCGAGGAATACACGAAAGTGGGTATGAGAAAAAAGTGTACTTACCAGAGCCCACTGGAAGAAAGACACCGATGTGTTGCAAAATAGCTTTGGACTCCGACTTGCCAACTCCGCTGTCTGCTTTTCTCACTTTCCCGTTCGAGGCATACGTAGACAACCCTGGTAGAACTCAACATGACCAACGTCGATTAGTTCCCTCTGCGCTATTCCCAGACAAGAGCGATGGGCTGGGCAAATGGTCCATGTTTAGAATACTAATTAGAATACTATTGCGCGTGCTAAAAGAGAACCCTATCCTTTTACAATGGCGAAATATAGAGGAAGCGCTCTACAACTACTGCGTGTTAAATCTGGCGTTTTCTTTTTTTTTTCTGTTTTTTTTTTGACGAAAATTATCAGTTTTTGAACATTTACTCAAAGCCGATCCGCACTTAAGACATTTTGTCTAGTTTCCAATAATGTTGCACCTGAAATTCTCACACGCCTGATTTCCAACAAGAAAATATTTCCGCAAATGGCAGCTTTTCGAGGCGCCTTCTTCGACGCAACACTGATGGCTTGCAAATAATATTGAAATCCTTCACCGTGAAATTAATTAGGCTGTGGGAAAAATGTCCTAAGATGCATTCACGCTAGGGAATATTCGCGTCTTGAAAAGTCGAACTCTGCAGTAAGATATAAAAAAATATATCGATGTTTGCTATTTTAGACTATTGGAAGCTAATACTTTCTGCTTCTATGAACACGTGACAATTTTTTCCTCTCGCCAGAGCGTCACAAAATGTACATCTATGTAATCTGTAACTTGTTTTACACAGGTCAGAATTGTGTGGTGAATAGTCCCGTCATATGTAGTATCGCTCTATTTTACTAGTCGAAAGATATTTCAGGCATAACTTCGGCGGTGTAACATGACAACAAACAGATGGACGAAACGTGAGTAAACACAGTTATAGCCTAATGCTACGCACTGGAAACTCACGATTATAGAGAAAAGTGAACTTAAATTCTTTAGGGGACTTGCAAAAAACAAATGGATGCCTTCTTTGTTAACCTTCGATATGCTTTAGTTTAAATCATGGAAAAGAATTCTGCTATCTCTGCGATTTGTTTTTACGTTGAGGTAGTCCGGCATCTGGGATGAAAACGGGCGAAACGGTCATTCCGGTCGAGTTGCTGAAACAAACGCCATCACTATTTATATTGCCTTCTATCTTGTACAATTTCTTTCATAGCTTAAGTTATTTCAGACGTCCTAATCTTTCAATTTTTTCCCATTTTTGCAATCCCATCACCAAAACCTATCCTGTGACTTGACCAGAACCCGTTGCGTGACAGACAAATTTAGTTAAATCAGACCATAATAACAGTGCGGTTTCTGAGATGAATGTGGAGATCACTGAAAAGTTATTTAGTTTCTTCAGGGAATTAACACTAAGAGATTTTAAAAATTCATTTGCCATTCGTTAAGGGATGTGAATGTGATGGCGGAGTCGTTATTCAGTAGTTGGAAGTCAATCTGGAGATACCAGGAGATAACGGTCTATTCCACGCGTCAAGATGGCCCTTGGACAGTACACCTAAAACTTGACAAAACCTGGCATTTAGACAAAATCTTATTCAAGGTGAGCTAGATATGACCTTTATCCTGTACTTTTCATCCAAATACCAAAGGAAACAAGCAAAAAATTCCAAGTTTTCGGCTATTCGGTCGGAGGCACGAGCCTATTGTTTGTACTGGTTGACAGGTTAATGTCGTGATTATCGGGATTTTGAGAGCGTTTGTACTCGGCGCTGATAGAAAGCCCGAAACTAATTTTTAAACCTGATTTTAGAATGGTATTTCGTCTTTCAAGAATTCTGAATTTCAAGTGATTTGGCGTTTTACCGGGGAGAGAAACTTTCTCTTGAAAAACTGCGCCAAATTGAGAATTTAAACCAAGCGAATTTTAGTGATTTTCAGCAGCTCGCCATGGCCTTGAAAATTAATTCACAGATCTAAAACAGGACTCAATTACTTCATACACACTTCAAAAGCAAACTTCCACGCTTAAAATGGGGGTTTTCTAGGGTGCGAATCAAACAGAGCGAAGTTTACGAGAAGGTATGATACACGTTCATTTCGCGTGTTTACAGGACACGTGTGGCGTAAACGTGTTAATTTTTTTTTTCGGGCTTAAAAAAATTTTTCAAGAAAAAAATCCCACCACGTTTCTTAGATTACCATAGGGTATCCGTGGGAAATTTATGAGGGAATTTTGTTTTTCATCATGTGCCACCACTCGCTCGATGTTAGTGGACATCCCCTCTTAAGTCGCAGAATTAACAGACAAATTCTCCGTTCTGATCTCCATGCATTTTTTATAGTACTATTTGGGAGAATTTGTTACAAGATCAAACCAATTTCCCTTTGGTGATCATTTTATTCATTCTCATAACCTAAACTTTTGATTTTGTATTGATATTGTGAGGAGAAATTTGATGTTGTTCGGTTAATGATAACCACGGAAGGTTCCCACGTAGCATGAATAATAAGAACATTGAGTTATTTAACTGTTGGTTTTAGTTGTGATTGTGATTTTGTATTGAACTTAAGAATTATTTTACTGGTTTCTTATTTTATAGATGAAATCAAGTATTTTGCAACAAGTGTCAGCTGTCCGAGCAGAGACTGTGGTGAGAGTCCAACAGGTATCAAATGTGATTGCCGAGGCTTCCACGATCATAAGCGAGGTCACAGTCGAGGCACAGGTAATTTGTTTTGGTACTGGTAACATAGGAACGTAAGGAATTTGGGGTAATGGTCGTCTAACGCTTGGGACTTCAAATAAAGGAGGTCGATCGATGTTTTGAGCTGGTTGCTACCTTCCTGTCGTGTGTTAAGGAAAGTCATTGTTTAACATTCTCCTCCTCCTCCTTCATCTTCTTATTCTTGTTCTTCTTCTTCTTCTTCTTCTTCTTCTTCTTGTTCTTCTTCTACTTCTTCTTGTTCTTCTTCTTCTTCTTCTTCTTCTTCTTCTTGTTCTTCTTCTTCTTCTTCTTCTTCTTCTTCTTCTTCTTCTTCTTCTTCTTCTTCTTCTTCTTCTTCCTTGTTCTTCCTCTTCTCATGACACTTGCTTAAAGGCAGTTACATTTAAGGCTATATAAAGTGAGAGAGTGCCAAACCCAGAAATTTCGGGTTAAGCCCTTTGTTACTGAATATTGCCTTACTTTTAAGCAAGTCTGACTATAAGTGCAGAAATTCACAACTTCTGTGTGTAACATTTTCATTGTGACTAAATGCTTGCATGTTTTCATTCATACCTGCGCATTGTCAGGAAGCCGCCACCGATGCCCTTCGATCGATGACATCGGTTTTGAAAGACGAATCATCGGCCGGGGAAAGTTACGAAGTTCTATTCGATTGTGCACGAAGTCTGGTAACTGGTCTCGGGAGCATGCTCAGGGTGTCATCCTTCGGGGCTCAAGTGTACGGTTTTGAGTCACCAGTTACGCATGTCCAAGGCTCTCCCCAATACCACCGGCGGAGAGAAATTGAAAACAGAAGATCATTACTGTCAGGTGTTTTGGCTAAGAGGCATGAAAGAGACACAGATAATGGATTATCTGATGCACAAGAGCAGGTGATTTGAGAGACGTTCGATTTCAGGAAATTAAGATATAAATGAGACTAAAACATTGCTTGCCGTATTTACTCGAATAAGCTCCGCCCTTGAGTAAGCGCCGCAATTGGCACAAAAAAAGTTAGTAAGCACCGCGGTCCCGATGCAGCGCTTATTCGAGGAATTCGGTATAACTTAAAACCCACTGCAACCCACCGCTTGCCTACTGAGTTCTCTATCCAGAATTCTTACAATACGTAGTTCTGTTGTATTTTTAAATAAGCGCCGCCCTCGAATAGGCGCCGCATTTGTGGCGCGAAAAATTTAATAAGCGCTGCGGTGCTTAGTCGAGTAAATACGGTGAGGTTATTTATTATATGGCTAGCTGTACGAGCCGCCAAGATGAACAAAATCCTGCCCTCTGATTGGCTACCCGAGTGGGCAAGATGGAGCTATCTTGCCCGTTCGGGATTGTCCGTGCTGTGTTCCCGCAAGAAAAATTTTCTGTAAAGCTGGCTCACCAAGGTTTTCATTTGTAATTTCCACTAAAGTATGCTTTTGACAAACAAGATGTACTTTTAACTTAGTAAGAGTGAGAAGTCTTAGTAACTGTGTAACTATGCTCTAATAACGAAAGCGATAGTGTGACCTCAACCAATTACAGTGTAAACTACATAAATCGACTGGAGATGAAAGGTAAGATACACGTTCATGACCATTTGCTATTTTTGTTTTCTGTTAGTCCAAAGAACGCGCCATTGGTATCTTAGAGTCCCTGGATTCTGTAGGAACCACGATTTTGTCCCGAACACTTGTCGGAGAGGAACCAAGGGAACTATCAGCCAGATCTGTATCTCTACTCGTGTCCCGAGAGGAGCCCGACTTACTTGCTGGTTCTGTTTTGTCCAGCAAAGGAACCAGTTTCTCTCTTCCTGCGTCTGCTGACCTGTTTGACAATGGCACGGAATTTGTAGATAGCCAGGTAACTCAGGACATAATGACGTGAAATTTTATTGAAAAGCGTCTGTTCTTTTTGGACAACATTATTTTTATTGTCTCATTCTGTCCATCACTTTGTCTGTGCCAAAAGGTATTGATATATTGAAGGCGGCGAAGAGTTATCTATTTTTAAGCTAATATTCCACTCTAACTTTCATTATTTGACCCTTTTAGTCCCAGCGTCAAACCATCAATTGCTTAATTAGTTTCATTCTACCATTGGAGTCTGTGGATAAAATCTTCAACTGTGACGTCACTAAAATGAAAGTTGTCGAGCAGTACTTGTTTGATGTCTAGGGTGTGGAGGGGCTATTACATGTGATTAAGAACTGTTTGCAAATAAATCTCGACAGTTTTTAGGTATTCACTCACTCTGTTTAGTATTCTCGATTCACAAGTTATGACAGGAGATGTCTTAATGTTCAAGAAAGCAATCCGACGTAAGTTATTTACGTTTTCTTTCTTTCTGTTATCTCCATGATAACATTCCATCTAATACTGAACTTACCCCCGCAATTTAATAACAAAACTCCTCGGGAACTTACTCGTGACAAACTGGTTCCATTATTTTAATTTTGCGTATGTTCCTTACAGATGCTGACAACAGACTATATGCCTTTCTCATGGGATCCCTCAAGTGCACGGGTAACCACCCGAGTTTCAAGCTTTGAACTGAAAAATAGCACCGGACACGTTTTGAATATAACAGAACTGAAGTCGCCGATATCCATCAAGATAAAAAACACTGAAGGTTTAGCAAACAATTCTCAACCTCATTATGTTGGACTTTACAGAACCGTTTACCATAAGATAAATGTTACGACACCAGGAATGGCCCTGATATTAAAGGTACGCCCTGAAAACAACGCAACAGAATTCTCGGTGTTTGTAAAATATCAAGAACGACCGTCTCCTAGCAACAGTGACCTTAACACGACAATACCCGACTTTTCATCCTGCTCTAAGGCGTCATCTGGGTATGCCAACTGTTCACGTGATCCATACGTGATGTATGTAGACAGTGCGCATGTCAACCAAACAGGTTACTACTTCGTGGGAATAAAAATTAAGTCAAGTTCTTCTGGAAAGTCAAGAAAGAGACGCTGCGCGGGTCAAGGGCGGTCGAAGAGATCTTGCGTACAGTACAAGGAGCCTCCCACAACACCTGCTACTTACAACGTACCTGAGTACCTGCAAGGAGACGAAAACTACACCATGCAGGTACTACCAGCAGCTTGTCTGTACTGGAACACGGAAATGTCTAAATGGACAACGGAAGGGTGCAAGGTAAGGACACTGAAGTTCGACATAACAAAAGGGTTAAATTTCAAGTTGGTAAAAAGTTTGATATCGATGTCAGCGAAACGGAAGTGATCAAAAGCTTTCATTTGAATAGCCGCATTAAATATTTCATGGCAGACTCGATAGCAATAACTCGCTTGTTCAGCATAATAAACACTACTGACTGGATAGTGCTGCTCAATAGTTTTGATTCTTTTAAATGGTCACACTTAAGCGTTTTATCCAAAACTTCAAATAATAACGACCGCGTGTTAACTATACAGCACACCATTGAATAGTAAACAATTATTCATCGAAGTGGCGGTAAATATCTACCACTGTTCACCGACACTGAGGTAAATAATTGTTTTAGTATGTACCAAACCAGTCGATAGCCAGCACCAAATGGTTCCTTTTTTCTGAGACATGAGGAAAAACTCGCGCGTGAAATCCAGAAAAATGCTGGGAGGTGAATAGCAGATGCTATACCATGTTTGAGTAGCCAATCAGAGCGCGCGAAAAACACTATCCACTGGTTTGGTATATACTACAGTAAAAACCTCGGTAACTCGAACTCTGAAGGGAAATGAAAAACAGTTCGAGTTAGCAGGGGTTCGAGTTATCGGGGTCCATTGAATATTCAATTTGCCATGCTAATAATTGATAGTATACTGATGTTTCAGCACTTCAGTATACAGTACTGTGCAAATTAAACTCATCTCGTCAGAAACTGTAACACGATTATGAATTCTTATGATAATACAGGACTGTGAATGTAACTCAGTTACACTCACTTGGGAAATGACTGTCAAATACGTGATCTGTTCGTTGCACTAATTAAAATCAAATTGCTGTAGTGTTAGTTTTAGTGTTTTTACCGATTACACGACAAGAAGAGCTAATGGGAAATTTCAATAGGCATCCGTGGTGAGTTGCAAGAACCAGAGTTCGAGTTATCGGGGTAAATTTTGATCAAGGGAAACGAAATTTAGTTCGAGTTAGCGCGCGGGGAATTCGAGTTATCCGAGTTCGAGTTAACCGAGTAAAAATGACTGAAAAGTGGGGTCAAATCCAAGGGAAATGGGACTTAGTTCGAGTTAGCGGGGGAGTTCGAGTTATCCGAGTTCGAGTTACCGGGGTTCTACTGTAATACTGCCCGATAGTTTTTACTTGAATGGTCACGCGTTAAGTTGATGTTTCATCCACCTTACACTGAAACTTTCAAACTAGATCGCATGTTCTTAAGTTTTACTGTGGATGGAGGTCACAGTTTTGGAAACAACGACGGTCAAGTTGGCGAAGAGGTCAAGAGGGAAAATTCCTCCTTGTAGGTTACAGACTAACCAATAGCTCGACCTGACAGAATTTACTGACCATCTGCCGGGATATTTTTGTCAAGCAGTAATGATTCAACTATGCATGCGTATAAAAGGCAATTGATAGGCGGTCAGGGGAACAAAATCCATCACAGGGTACCCATTTATACAAATGGGGGAGGGGAGGAGCAGTAATCTCAGTTGCTTCATGGTAACGAAACCGAGCTAAGCTCCGGCACATGTAAGCCTTCTTGGCTCTTGTGTGACTTTACCTTTACCACGGGAACAGAATGGCTGTTGTGAGAGAGTTGGTTGTTGGTTTATTTTCTTTCTTTTCATTTCTTTTTTTCGTGATCAACAGGTAGACGAAACGACAACCTCAGACTACATTCACTGTTCTTGTAATCACTTAAGTTCCTTTGGGGGTCAGTTGTTCGTAGCACCGAATCCCATTGATTTTGATAGAGTATTCACCGAATTCACTCGCCTCTCTGAGACCGGGAACGTTGCTGTTATAGTAGCCGTGAGTTGTGTGTTTGCAGTGTATCTGCTGCTTCTGCTCTTGGCTCGAAAGTATGATAAGCTTGATGATCTAAAGGTAAGTGAATTTGCCTCCATTATGACTCTTTAAATATAAAGGTGCATGCTCCACGTGGAACCACTATATCAGGCTTCAATAAAATTTTACTTTGTTTCAATAGGCAAATAGGCAAATCGGACATTTCGGAACATACCAGCCAAACGAATTATCCCATTGACTGGGAAATTGTTTGCATCAGTAAACAGGATGATCATCTCTTCTCTAGAAAAATACGTGAGGCGCTCCACATCATCCATCCTTTACCCGCGACCAGGGTTACCAACTGGCGCCAGTGTACGAATTAGATAGTAAGATTTCAACATCTATTATTCATCCGTTCTTGGATCACCATTTCTCTGCATAAATGGCTTTGTTGTGTACGAAACGAAAGAGAAATTTTCTCACTGAAAAGCCACGATGGACTGGAGATGGCGGCTCTTCTGTATCAACGCTGCTTATTGCCATATGTTTGAAAGGGAGAATTATGAAAGCTATATTTTCAATTGTGCTCTCACAAAGACAAAGAAGCATATATGATCTGCTGGCTATGGCAAGGGAAAAAAGGGCAAAAATCTCTTTTTTTCGTAACCTGCACTTAACCCATTGTTTGTATACATATTCCCTCTTTACTCCGTTGATCATATAACGCGCAGGTAACCGTTTTAGATTAACGTACGATAAGGTGATACTTAACGTACGGGCTGGCTTGTTGTTTGCATCAGGGGATGTATTAAGTTACTAATTAGGGGTGTCGGATCGCGGACTTGGTATCATAAGTAGATTCATTATTTCTCTTTTGTCAGTTCCCACCTTGTTCTTCAGATTTCTTAACTAACGCTTCCAAAATTCTAGTTCCACCTAAATATAAATTTAAATTCGTCGAATTTGTTGTCGTTGTTTTTTATTTGACTTTTAATTATGGCTAGGTGCGAGGACTCTTTTGGGTCTTCGCTTCTTTAATCTACGACATCGAAGTATCTCACTACCAGCATTTGGTGGTAGTTTTCTCTCCAAATATCTTAGTTTGTCTTTATATATTTCTAAATATTTATTTTTCCATTTGAAATGTTTTGTTGTTTTTGTTGTTCTTTATTACAGCTAGGTGCAAGGACAGTTTTGGGCGTTCGCTCACCTTGGGCTCACTTCTACGAGATAGAAGTATCTACCGGCATTTGGCGCAACTCAGGCACCACTGCAAAAGTGTTCATTGTGCTGGAGGGAGAGAATGGCTCAAGCCGACCATACCACTTGAAAGGTGGTTCCTGCATCCCGTTTGCACGAGGGAGCATTTTCTCGTTCATCCTCTCCATCCCTGTCGACATTGGCCCCTTGCGGAAAGTGCGTGTCTGGCATGACAACTCTGGAACTAGCCCTTCATGGTTTTTAAACCACATTAAAGTTAGTGTTGTAATAAACAGCGTATTTGTATACATGTATGAACGTAACACTGCAGTACTACATTGGCAAAACCGAGACTGTTTATATGAAGAACCGTAAAGGCGCATACCAATCTGAATCAAACCAATCCAACTGATTCAGTGCGCAAATTCTTTTGTTATTCTACATCCTTTCCAAAACGACTAATCACAGGTAAATAATAGTTTTTTTTTAAATGATTATGATATAGTTAATACAGCGTTTGGGTGCCCTGTGAAGAGAACAAGCAAAAGAGCTACAATACCGCTTCGATGATATTCATGGCTAAAACAGAATTTCAAGTTTGTTATGTTACTTTCACTGGCAGAAAATATCTCAAGTGTTAAAACGAATTGGATAACTTTACACAGATGGAATTGAATTGGGCGCGTACTTCTTTCGCTTGTTGTTGTAACTCAACCTTATTTATTTTCATTTCAATTTTCCCAGGTCTACGACTTGTCTGCTCGGGTGCAATTGACCTTCATGTGCTACATGTGGCTGGCTGTGGATAGAGGGGACGGACTAGTCGATCGCACCCTTACTTCTGGAACAACAACCGAGAAAGGAATGGATTTTATGGTTTACGTTCAGAACAAGATAGCTGAAGAATTTAGTGACGAACATTTGTGGTTTTCTGTCGCCACCAGGTCACCAAGACACCGGTTTACTCGTGTCGAACGCTTGTCGTGCTGTTTATCGCTCTTATTGACCATCATGCTTGCTAGTGCTATGTTTTACCAGCTTGATACGGTTGATAACGCACAGGGAAGACTTCAGTTGGGCCGCTTCGTGTTGAATCTCAGAGAGTTTATCATTGGCTTGCAGAGTCTTTTTGTGGTCTTGCCTGTAAATATGCTGCTTGTGGCAATATTCACTCACACGAGATCATCGAATGAGAAGAAACAACAGCAAGAGGCTGCGACAAAACCTGCCCAGAAGAAACGAGAATTTTCTCTGCCACACTGGTTCATTTACATCGCGTGGGTGCTGTGTTTCCTAACAGCATTAAGTTCGGCAACTTTTGTCATCTTCTACAGCTTGCAGTGGGGCAAGGACACAAGCGAGCAGTGGCTGATGTCTATTGTGATGTCCGTTTTTACGGACATATTTGTATCTGAACCACTTAAGATCATCATCGTCGCGTTTATGTTGTCGCACATTTTCAAGGTACGTGATCATAACTCCCCTCAGATTCGCTACCATGACGAGGCGATAGTGGACGTCGACGATATCCAGTTAAATGAGGTAGACAAAGAAGAAGAGGATATTGAAATGCCGAAGCCACCAAGCAAGAAACAGTTGCGCCGTGCGAGAGCCAATCGATTGAGGGAGCTTCACATGTTTACTGCACTGCGAAAAATAGTGTCGTATATAATTTATCTGTGCATCCTAGTTATAGTCTGTTATGGTGGAAGTAGCGAGCATGGCTTTTTGATGACCTCATCCGTTAGTAAAGTCTTCGGCGAGAGTTTTAGTATGGTAAGAAATAAATCTGCATGGTGTTAGTTTATTAAAATTCCTTTTCACTTAAAAGTTTATTGGAGACTTGTGATCGAAGTTAAAAAAGGATTGAAGTATTTTCTCGATTAAACAAGGGACCCCAGATTTTTTTGAACGCTGGATCACAAGGTTGGGTCATAAACAAACGCCCGGGCGTTTAAAAGAGAACACACGGTAGTTTTGGGAAGCAGAAAACTTGTTGGTTGGAATGGAATGAACTTGAGGCTTTGGTAAATAGAGAGAGTCAGATTTGCATATGTCTGGTGGTGGTCTTATTCCAGTTTATTATACAGACAAGAGTGTTTTAGTGGAAAATAGACCACTCGTAAAGTTCATACGAAACTACATTCGGGACTCGAGTGGCGTATTTTCCATATCCTCACTAGTGAGGTTATCGATGTCGTCATTTCGCGCTTTTACACGTTGTTTGTGGAAAATACTCTTGTCTATATATAATAAAAAGAAAATTACACAGCGGCTTGAAGATGTGAATTTTATTTTTTCGTGGTAAAAAACAATATTTTACTCACTCGCTGCGCTCTTTCCTAAAATATTGCTTTACCACTCGAAAATAAAATTTATATGTTCGCACCGCCGTGTAATATCCTCTATATACTGATGTCCTTCACAGTAATTACGATACGTTCGTGTAGATGTATTCTCAGAAAGTCTTAGATCAAAGCAAAACCAAATTCCGGTACCACAGAAAAAGTGCTGATCAAGCTTTCCTTTGAATATTGATACGTAAGGATTTTATCCTCAGAGAAAGCCATAAAACCAAACAATTTTAATCAGCTTATCGTTTTGCACATTTATCACAGCAGCATAACTTAGGTTCCGCGCAATCAAATTTTGCTTTGAGATAACGCAGTAATGAATTTACAGTGGAACCCTGATACAACGAAGTCTAAGGGACTGGGAAAATGTGTTCGTTATAACGGGAGTTCGTTATATCGGGGCTGTTTTCTCTTTTCTGTTTTTTTGTTGTTGATGTTGTTGTTTTTTTTTTTTCTTATTCTTTTTTCTCTTTATTTGCCGTTTTTTTTCTTTTCTCTTTTTTTTCTTGGCTGAAAAATATCGTTTGTTATACCGGGGTCTTTGTTATTTTGTGGCTCGTTGTCTCCGGGTTCCTCTGAAGAAAAGCCTGTGTAGTTTTTAGTTCCACAAGTAACGCCAAAATCACACCCGTGATGAACGTGGAATATTCTTCCTGTTTCAATGTCTTCAGACGTAACCATTTTATCTACCTGTTCTTTTAGATTTCTAAGCACCTTGACACGTGGGACTGGATGCGGGACGTCCTGGTACCAGGTCTCTATGAAGATGGAAAACGCCTCACGGTGACTAGTTCCAGTCCTTACGTTGGTGATGGGGATGCCGTTCTTGTTGGGATGCCACGCCTTAGGCAGCTTAGAGTCAAAAAAGGTATTTAATTGTTTTTAAGTGATACCCATAAAAGGGCTGTTGTTATTAATACAATGTGTACAAGACGACGAGGCGATTTCAATCACCTCGGACGTTTTGAACTTAGTCCGTCAGAGGAAAGGCAGCTGTGTCAGCCCTTGGTCAGAGCCTGGTCAGAGCGAATACACCAAACTACGTTATTGACCCAGTTGATAAATCCAAATTTTCGAGGAATTTGGAAATGCTGGTTTTGAGGAGGGAAATACGTTAAGTAGAAACACACGCGGAGCAAATGTAGCAGCAGCGACAACAACAAACGGAACCTTAGTACCTAAGACAGCAAAACCTTGTTTCGACTCGGGCCACATTGGTAGGAAGCGAGGGCTAGGTCTCAACACTGGTACTTATTATCCAGTTATGCCTATGACTGTAGAGGTAGTGGTAATGATACTACATTCATATGACGCAAATTTCATCTAAATGATCAAATACCCTTTACAATACAATTGAGAGGTGAAATCGGATGTCACCATGTACATGCCAGCTGGTATCTGACCATAACCGCTAAAGTTCTTATTATATTTGATCTTTAGTACACGTTCATACATGTTTTGTTTTTGTCTCTTTGTTTTTTTCTTAAGGTCAATTAAAAACGGCCTTAAAAAGTTCAAAAGTCCAATTATTCATTTTTTTATAAAGCATACTGCTTTCTGTCTTTAAAATTAACGTCTTGTCTGATTTCTGCTGTTTGAAAGGGTCCTGTGAAGTCGTTAACGAAGCTCAAAGTCTGTTCAACTCATGTGTGGCCTCCTACACATATAGTAATGAGGACAGGACTCTGTACTACCAGCCAAAATGGCGCCCAGTATCCTTACCGCGAAATACATCACTCAGCAACGTTGTTCAAATCTGCCCCACTGCTTGGCGCTACTCCTCAGCGAAACAAACGCAGAGTCTTCCCTTCTGGGGCCGTGCTCATCTTTTATGCATTTATAGTCAAGGAGGCTACTTGGCAGAGTTGGGTTACGACAAAACCACAGCGTTGAAAGTCATTTCTGAGCTAAGCCTATTTCACTGGATTGACAGCTTCACCAGTGTGGTGTTAGTTAAGTTTACGGTGTTCAACCCAGGCGTTGGTCTGTTTAGCGCGTTTACGATGCCTATTGAGTTCTCACCAAGTGGGTACGTGTTTTCTGACCAAGTGGTTCGTACCATGCACGTGTACGATCTTAGTGGAGGATACAGTACTATCACCATGGTCTGCCAAGTGCTGCTGGTGTTTTACATTATTTACTTCGTCGTCACTGAAACGAAGCAGATGATTCAAAGCGGTCGTCTTTACTTCACACACTTCCTCAACTTGGTTGAGCTTGCGCAGTCTATAACGGTCATTGGCTTTGTTGTTACTCACGTCTTAAAGGAAATAGAGCTATTCGCCAACACAGCGAAGCTCCACGAAAACATTTTCCAGTTTATCAGCTTTGATAGAGGCGTCTTCCTCGATACGTTGGAGTCGGTACTCGTCTCGTTGCTAATGTTTTTCAACACCGTAAAGTTGCTGTATTTGCTCAAGTTCAATAGCCATATTAATCATCTTTTCGCTGTAATGAAGATATCCGCTTGGGAACTCCTGCACTGTTCGCTTGTATTTTTTGTGTTTATGTCTGCATTTACTCATTTCGGATACCTTCAGTTTGGGAGGGATTTTGATGGCTATTCATCCCCTTTCAGTGCCTTACAAACTCTTCTTCTGGAAGGAGTCATTGGCGGACCGAACTATTTTCAGAATTGCTGTCCCGCTGGCCGTGTTTACATTTTAGCTTTACAATTAGGCCTCAGTTTTATTGGCATCAACATTTTCATTGCTGTTATCAATGAAAATTATCGTACCGTTAGACACTTCTCCAAGAGAAAGTTTAACTTTGGACTGTTTATGATTAAAAAGATGAAAGAGATTTTGGGTTGCGTTGGACAGCAACCAGAAACACCCGAGAAAGAGAAAGGTACTATACGAGAAACGCAAGAACTGGAGGTTCCTGTTGTTCTTGAAGCTTCTGAGGTGACCGATACCACACTGAAACTCATAGATGACGTAGAGAGGCGTACGAGACAGATCAAACACAGCTTGAATGAAATCTATGCCGACGACTTTGGCGAAGATACTGACTTGGTTTGCCTGTTGCTTGACATTCACTTGCGAAGGACTGAACAAGCATCAGAGGACGGGGAAGGCTATTATTGCGCTCTTTCGTGATGAAATTAACTTGTAGGACACTCCAAGAGATGGTTTTGGAGAACAGCCCTGTTGCTCCCTTCTCCCAAGAAACTGACATTGGTGCCTGACTTTTCGCTTGAGGTACCTCACTTTTGACAACCTAGGTTCCTACTTTAGCGCCTTGAAATGTATTTTTCTCGATATCTTTTGTACCTAGATGTCATTTTAAAAATCGTGCTAAATTGGCTGAGAACATTTTTGCGGGTAAAATTTTCGAGATATTAATTGAGCCGCGTTTAACAGTTGAGAAAATTTACAATGCTTCCAATAAAAAGAATATAGATTTACTAGCAGTAAAAAGTACAGTTACATGATTGAAATCACCTGTTATGATTACTGTCCCTAAACTCTACATTTGTTTATAGCAAGCTGGTGAGAGAGTAAGCTAAATTTGTTTGTGAGTTACATTTGCTTGCTGTAGATTACTTCTCGTGTTTTGGGTGCAATTTTCGCTGTAAATTATACAAAAGCGATGAGTAAAATGCCGCCATAGCTGATATCGATTTTGGCGCGTGGTTTTCCTTTAACCAACTTGTGACGTTTGTTGCTGGGCTTTAATTTTACATGGGACGACTTTTGTCCCAGAATGGGTTCACCTTGGTATCTGGTGATTTCCTTGTTGGTTTTTGCTTGCCGGGTTTCGTTCGGGGATGTTTTTATCTTCGTCCTAAGGGCAGAAACGCGACAAGAAATTTCGTGTAAACAGGATTTCCGAGATGAAAGTTTCGTGTAAACATTGTTTGGTTTCCATCCCGCGTCGAAGTACCGACTGCTTGGAGTTGTAGTAGTACGGTGACCGAACACAACACAATTTCAGTAACAACAAGATCCATCACTAGTTGATGTTTTTAAATCGCCATTTTATTTTTTATGGGGGAAATCACAGCTCCAGTAAGCTAAATGAACGATGGAGATGAATTTCGTCGTGTAAGGAATGGAGTTCCAATTTGGCGAGAAGACTTCCGTCCCAGGATTCCGGGGTAAAACTAATCATGTAAACGAAATTATTTTCCCGGGACGATACTGGGTTCTGTTTGGAGGAGTGCGTGACGACCCAAAAGAACTTCTGCGTTACGAGACTCTTCTCCTTCTCCATCCTTGGCCAACAGATATATGGAAACAGCGTGTTGGGGGGGGGGGGGGGAGGGGAGAGGGGGGAGGTACTTTCGGTAGTTTGGATAGGGAGGTGCTGCCATATCCCGTTGATCATGAACCCTATCTGATAAGACAAAAATCTTTGATTTTTCTACCTTGCTGAAGACACCATGCCTCATTTCGTGACCCTGTCAAAAGGAAAAGGCTATGTCGTCGTGTACCTGTACACAGGGGATTTCACATTGTTCTTTGTTTCTCGGGTATCATTTCCGTGTAGTCTTTAGAGCTTTAGTTTGTTTACAGGCACATGCAGTCATCTAGGGCCTGCTATGACTTTTGCACTGCGGAATGTTTCACAATCTTAGATTCTGCCGTCTCGAAATTCCAAATTAAGATCAAAGAGGCGAAGCATGTTAAGTGGGAAAATCCTACTCTTAATCAGCAGCTAAAGAATCTAGAGTTATCTCTTTCCTTTTAATTACTTTTTTTGTGTGTGTGTCTTTTATTTCATCATTCTTGTTACTGGAAGTATTTTTGTTTCGTTTTGTGTGTGTGTGTTCCTAAGTCACTTAAAGTAACTATGCGCGCGCTATTTTTGTTTCCCGCGTATTTCATATTCAAATTGTAAACGTAAGTTTTTAAAGCGTAATTTTGTAACGTACTTTAATACGAAAATTCAAATGTACAACCGTTAAGGCTCATTTGCAACTGAAGATGATATGAGAATGTCGAAACATGTTTTGTAAATTGAAAACTGTTGTTTCTTTATTGAGAGCTTTAGTTTGGTGTTTTGTCCCTGTCCCTGTATACCGATACACGAGAACAGTTCTCAAACAATCCTGTGAGGGCGTTGTAGGGAGCTGGTGGTGTTACCCTCCCCCCCCCCCCCCTTAGGATGCCGTTGGCATTGCGATTAATTCCATCAGCAACGTTCTTTCTTGCTCCAGAGCCCATGTTGACAGGATTATTGTGCAAAGTAAACATTAAAACAGTTCTGCATATTTTACAGGTCTATGGTAAAAATCGAACTAAAATGCAAAAAGATCAATTGCCTAATTGTATTTCGCTGAAAACCATACTTCATCCAAGGAATGCTCAGTTACTGTTAATGCCAGATAAAGGTGTGCCCCTCGCCCGCGGATTGAAGGAAGGGGAGGACACCTGGTCAGTAGGCAGCGGCTTAGGACAAGTATTGCATATTGCATTTTAAATTGGAACCTCGTGAATAAGTCACGGATTACAGAGCAGTTTTCAATTGAGTGTCGTAAGACCAAAATCAAAGCAATTAAGACGGATTCCGCTCAACGTTCGAGCAATAAGTGCAAAAAATATTTACTTAAAAAAACTACTCATAGCACGGTAACATTTTAAATGCTATTTGAAACATCTCACTCTAGTTCACTTGCCCAAGTGACACCGCGATGAAATTCTCAAGCATTCTCAAGAAAATTAATTTCAAATCTCGTAAAAGTATGCTAAAAACGGGCGCCATTTTGTTTTGAACTGACATGAAGCGTCTTTTTAATTGAAATCTGGATAACTTCAAATCCAATTTTCTCTCGCGGGGTCAGCTTGGGAGCAAAAGTAACGATAAGTTCTTCTTATCTGTTCTCAAAATGTGGCAGTGCTGCAAGTATTTTTTTGGTAACTTAATTTTTGCACTTACTGCTCGAACGTTGAGCGGAAATCGTCTTAATTACTATGCAATCACAACAGACGTTAATAACACAAACCAATCAGAACTTCAAAGCAATTACATGTAACCGGAGTCAAGAGCGGAGAAAACCGTACGGTCAAGTCAGGATATATTGGTTTTGGTTTTACTTCTGATTGGCTAAGAAAGTGCCGCGAGTTTTTAGTCAATCGCAGAGTCAGTAAAGCATAACCAAAGCAAACGTGCTACAATTGAAAACGGCTCTAAAAGCTATTAATAATTCATTTAAACACTATCCACAGTTCAAGAAGCATCAGTTTCCTCTTTACCAAGAAGATATCGCCCCACGTTCTCGGACACATTTATACCAACAGCCATCTCTAACCAGAGCCACGCTGCCCAGCATGCATTGCATTCCAGAAAAATGACGTCATCACCAAGGTCTAAAAAGTCGTAAGCAGCAAAAGCCAGACCTGCTTTCTCGTGAAATTTCAGTAAGCGCTCTTTAACTGACTCTGATACCTGTTGGAAAAGAAAAAAACAGACACAGTCAGAGTCTGAAGGGAGTCTGACAGTGTAAGATCTCATGCGGTGAAAAGGTAATACAATACAATCAATTTATATTATATTGCGCATATTCACATGTGCAGAAAAAAAAAATACTTTGCCGGAAAACCTAAACGATAATCGTTGTTCATATTATGTCATCACATTTCATGCAGCAAATCTGGCAATGTTGCTGAATCGTGGTAAGATGACTCATGGTACAAACTTAAACGACCCGTAACTGCTCTGAGTTCTTTGGGTCTTCAGGCCTGGGCTGGAGCATGGTCAGTAATAACAAGAAATGAAAGCACTTGCATTGCAAGATGGGTAAAAGAGGTTGACACAATATGTACGTACAACCTGGAGCAAAGTACTATTAATAGTATTAGTAGAATTATCTGAAGATCATCGCAGTGAAGGTGTTTCAGCTTAACAAGTTGAAAAGAAGAAACCTGAAAAAATTCAGGCTTGAACGGGAATCGAACCCATGACCTCTGCGATACCAGTGCAGCGCTCTAACCAACTGAGCTATCAAGCCAACTAGGAGCTGGTCAATTGTGAGCATAGTATTAGTATCAGGCTTTTCTACTGGTGGCATTTTGTGGCATAAATTTGGAAACAACACTCGAACGGAGATTGCCTGGGATAGGGTCCTTCGCGCTAAACAAGTTTCCTATTTTAAAAGAAGAGAAAATTAACTTAATATCAATGTTATTACAGTAGCGTTTTATCAGGTGGCGAATGGACACTTGTTGACCGAACCTACAAAATCAATAGCACCTGGGTTGGTTTTCACAAAGACATCAAGTACCTCACTCAAATTCTCAAGAAGAACCTTTTCCCTACCCGTCTTATTGAAATGGTTATTAATCAATATGTAACCAGGGTCAAAGCGAAATTTTCTCTGTGGGTTGTGTTCCTGGCAAGGTCTCAACTTTTTATTTCAGGTTACCTTATATAGGCCATTATTCTGGCGTCACTCAGAAACGCATTCGCCACCTGATAAAACGCTACTGTAATAACATTGATATTAAGTTAATTTTCTCTTCTTTTAAAATCGGAAACTTGTTTAGCGCAAAGTACCCTATCCCAAGCAATCTTCGTTCGAGTGTTGTTTCCAAATTTTCATGTGCAGGCTGTAACGCTTGTTACGTCGGTGAAACCACCCGCCACTTTTCAACACCCGTACGTGAGCATTTAGCTACGGATAGGGCCTCTCACGTGTACAAACACTTGCAACAATCTGAAAATTGCCGCGATTTGTGTTCGACCAATTGCTTCAGCATTTTGGACTGTGCCACTACAAGTTTTCAACTAAAGATCAACTAAAGATCAAAGAATCCTTACATATCCACTGGGAAAAGCCCACTTTAAATCAACAGGTTAAACATGTTAATTTGAAGTTGTTTGTTTAGATTTCACATAATCACGCTTTTTTCTTGTCACTCTCGCATATACATTTTCATTTACAATTCTAATCACTATATTGCATATAAATAGCTTTGTCGTAACTTTTTCCTTCAACTGAGGATGGCATCAGGGATGCCGAAACATGTTTTTGAAACTAAAAAGTGTTGTGTTGTTCTTCAAAATATTAAATAAATAAATAAAATGAATAAAACAGGGGACTGCTGTCTTAGCAGTGCATAGATTTAACTGTCGAGTCCTCTTTCGAAAAATGACGCCAAGGAGCATCAAATTTAGATTATAATATGCTTATCCCTACCACAGGTCGCTATTCTATGACCTGGGCTAGTGCATAATAAGAAATGACCAGAAAGGAGGTGTGTGACTTACAGGATGGGTAAGTAATCTGAGCATAACAAATTATGATGTCGATCACTCAACAAAAAATGCACGGTAGACTCGGGTTTTTTACAATAATTATCTGTTACTCAGCTACACTGTAAAGCTCATTTCTTCCCTGGCACCGTCTCCAATCCAAGCGATCTTTCTGGTCCTCGACAATCTGTGAGGCGATGCGAACAGGAAACGCCTTGCGGCCAACAACAGTGATCCGTAAGTTGGATTTCCTTTCTACAAGCTCCTGGTAAATGGCTGGGCTGCGAGTGATACTGGTCTGGGACGCCGATGGGAATTCTCTTTTGATCTCAGCGGTGTAAGCTACGATATTTGGCTCTATGTACAGTCGAGTCAGAGTTTTGAAAATCGCTCGTCCGTTTTCCGCTTCCTCAAAGAGTTTCTTCGCTGCCTCTGGGTTGTTCGTGATGGCGGTTTTCGGCACAGTCAGCCTAACTTGCTTTGCGAATACTGATGCGGCTTGCAGTCCGCCATATCCAAGGCATCCAAGGTGTTCAACCATCGTGCATGAGAGAGGTAAGATTCCAGCGAACGTATCACCCTTTTCCACTCCTGAGTGGCAAAGTCGTCGGCGATGTAACCTTTAAAAACAAGTTCGTGGCAATCCTATCAATTCAGTAAGAAAGGAAAGAACTTGTGCCGGAGTCTAGATGTTTAGCTGATTTAAGGTGATATGTTTTTAGATTTAAGGTTACGCCTCTCACAAATTTTTAAGGAGATTTGAATACTGGAAAAGGGACACTAGCCCCTAGCCATTTTTGAATTTAAGAAAGTTTTCTGATCCTTTACTTGAATTCACCACTTTCTCTATGAATTTGATTACTATGGGTGGAAAAACTAATGGATGTCATTTTCGACTAAGATTTGACTGTAGGATACCACTTGTTGTGGCCTTGTTATTGTCGGACTTTTGGAAATCAGATCTTGAAGAGATGGCTCAGACTCCAAGTGCAGTTCTTCGTTTCCACGACGTCAAGATACGTGAATCAAAAGATTACACTGATGACAACAACGGCGACAACAAAGAAACAGAAATTAACGTTCCGGAACCACCAAGCAAGAAACGGTTGCAGCGCGCGAGAAAATATCGATTAAAGGAACTACACATGTACAGAGCCATAAGGAAAATTTTCAGTTACGTGGGATATCTTTGGATAGTGATGATAACCTGTTTTGGTGGACGCAGTCAGCACAGTTATAATTACCATCTGACCTCGTCAGTGGCAAGAACGTTTATTCTGTCTTCCTTAGGTAGCATGCATATACCTGGAAGATTCTGTTATTTGTGCAATGAAAAGGAAACAAAACAAAAGATAACCGATTGTCAGGTTTTCATGTACAATCAATGCACATTGAAGTTACGTTGTATTTAATACGGCTCTAAAATTGTCATATTTTTTGAAAACCTTTTTCCCGGTCCTACAGGTAGCGGGGCGGAGAATTTATTCAATTCAATATTACCAGTCACACAATTGTATTCTTGAGTTTACCAACATTTTATCTATGTTTGTCTACCAATCATATTTAATCTTTTCATTTTAATCATTTTAAATCTTGCAACCGTTTCATTCGATTTTTACTTAGCTTTTACAGCCCCTGATGAAGGTGAGTTTTGTCTCACCGAAATATTGGGCAATAAAATTATTACCCTTCTTAGCTGTCCGATCAGCCTTGCAATTGGTTTCTTGTTTTATTCAACATTGCTGATCCTGATCTACACCAAGATCCGGCTTCACCTCGCTACTGTTTGTCCCAGTGGTCCTTGCATCGAGTTACGTGATTTAGTTTTATATTATTTGACTAACGGAAATTGAAAAAGGGTAGTAAATTAATGTTTATGCCGCTTTTTTAATACCGTATATTCCTTGTATTTTAGTTTTGTTCTGCTGTCAGCTGAGGAACAATTTTCAAAAGAGAACCATTGTTAAAATGTGTGATCGTTTTTTGCTTAGTAAAATGGACAAAGCGCTTACTAGTTAGTGTTGTATCTTTATTAATCCGGAAATTGCGGTTACTTTCATATCAGTTTAGGGGAGCTTGAATTACTTTTTTGTGGGCGATTGCCTGATTTCCTAGTGTGTTCAGCTAAAACCTCAAGAGACGGAGAGGTGTCAAACCTTGGCTTTGAATTACTTATGCAAATTAGCTGGCTGCACATTCAATGTAAAGCCACCTAATTTGCATAACATTTTTTCGCACCGTAAAGCTTGTCATGTTTCCTCGCAAATGAAGTTTTGGGACTGGGCTCGAGATGTCCTGATACCTGGACTCTATGAGGATAGTAAGGATGTCACTCTCTCTAATTCCACTCCTTATACTGGCGATGGTGACGCAGTTCTTGTTGGAATGCCGCGATTAAGGCAGCTTCGAGTGAGGAAAGGTTTGAAAAATTTATTCGTTTGCAGTAATGAAAAAAGTTCTTATCTTTTGTAAACAGTAAAACAACTGTCCAGGTGTGTTTTCCATGATGAAGGTATCTATGTTATTCATGAGCACTGGAAATGCGTACTATGAACGAACAGTTGTTCTTACTGCCTACACAGGAGTACGAACCTTTAGAAACTGTTTAACCTCGTTTTGCGTATTCGTTGACATTTTTGGTAGATATGACTAGAAATCAATACCAGTTCTGGTAGAGGTGTCCTGGAATAAAGAGATAGGAATATGAATAATTGATTTAACGTCGAAAACGTGGGATGTGGTTGCCCAGTCTTCCGAGCTAAGGGTTCATGTTAAAAACGCTCGATCATTATAATAGAAAAGGTAAAAAAAGAAAAAGAAAACTGGAGGAAAATATTTTAATATAAAATCTCCGACTTGCAAGGAGCGTGTTTTCGGGCCCTTTCCCTACCCGTCCGCCCAGTAAACGTGTTTTGTTGCTCAATAAGTGTCACATTAGCTGATGGGTCGCTGTTTCTTTAATAGGTTATTTTCTTTTTTCTTAAGAAACCTGCGAAGTCGTCGACGAGGCAAAAGGTGTATTCAACTCCTGCATTACATTATACTAACTCAGTGCTGAAGACAAAAGAAATTCTATCAATTCAAGGCACCAAGAAACGCGTCGACTGGAATTATGTAAAATGTCTGCCCCAGACCCTGGCGTTATGCTTCAGCCGAAGAGACTAAGAGTCTACATATTTGGAGACACCTCCAGTTCTCTTCCATTTATAGCCAGGGAGGTTACTTGGCAGAGCTGGGTTACAACAAAAGCACTGCGTCAAAAGTTGTCATAGAGCTAAGCCTGTTAAACTGGTTTGACAGCTATACTAGTGCTGTGGTAGTTGAGTTTACAGTATTTAACTCACGAGTGAGCCTCTTCAGCTCAGTATGGATCCCAGTAGAGTTTTCACCAAGTGGTCACGTGGTTTCAAGTCGCGTGATTTGTACCATGCACGTGTACATCAATGGAGCTGGGTACGGTGCAGTCCTTCTCGTCTGCCAAGTGTTGTTGGTCCTCTTTATTTTCTACTTTGTCTTCAAGGAGACAAAGGAGATGATTCAAAATCCAAAACACTACTTTTAACAGTTTCTCAACTACATCGAACTGGCGCAGATCGTATCAGCAGTGAGCTTTATTGTTATTCACATCTTGAAAGAAATCGAACTTTTTAAGAACAGTGCCAAACTACAAGTGAACATTTTCCAGTTTATTAGCTTTGATAGAGAAGTACTACTAGATGATGTAGAAACTACGTTGCTGGCCTTATTGATGTTCTTTAATACCTTCAAGGTGTTTTACTTGTTCAAGTTCAGCAGTCACGTGAGACAACTGTCCCACGTGATAAAGACATCCACATTGGAACTCATCAACTGCTCGTTGGGGTTCTTTGTTTTCATGTTGGCCTTTACCCATTTTGATTTATCCAGTTCGGTAGGGAGCTGCTGGTCTATTCAACACCCATGTCAGCAACAGCAACTCCATCACTCCCACACTATCATTGGCCCACTGTTTTTTATAACATTTAACATTGGGCTACATTTCTTATGGATAAATCTCTTCATTGCCATTCTTATCTACGATTACCGAACCGCTAAACAAGTCACCAAGGGAAGGTATACTCTGGGGTGATTCATGATGAACAAATTGAAGGAGATTATGAACTGCTTGGTAGACAACCCAGAGACGCCGAAGACAACGGGACGCACTAGGCAGACCGGAAAAACAGGAAAGACCAGAAAGAATGGAATGGCCGGAAAGAAAGGAAAGAAAGGGGTAACCTGGAAACTTGACGACATAAAACAGGATATTTCCAGGGAGGACTACTCAAAGGTCGTGCCAGCTCAGGTAGAACAACTGGGGCAACGGTTGGCACAGGTGACTGATAAGCTCAATAACCTATACGTTAATGACTTCAGCAGTGATGTCGACCTGGTTGACCTGTGGTTGGACCTTCATATAAGAAGGAGGAATGCTACCGAGTAGAGGGCTGGTACCCACTCGGAAAAGGTTTCGTGGGAAATCAAAGATGGAAATCTGGCCTCTGTTCCTGCGTATGGAATGAAGTTAAGGAAGGACGAAAGAATTATGTAGTCAATTGTAGTAGTGATGTGCTTAAATTAGTGCTTGGATAAGAACAAATAATGCCATTGTGTATCAGAAACGAAATTAAAGAAGTCTCTTGAAATCAAGTCAGTTTGTTTCCTGTTTGCGTCCGATTTGCCTCACAGGTATTTCGAGCTTCTGGTGTGATGATAATCCCGGTCGAGTAAGAGGTTGATTTCTCCCGCTTCCCGCCATATTGGGAATTCAGCTTCCTGCCCCCTCTTTTCTCGCCTCCCGTACACCTCCCGCCTCCCTATTTCCCAGTCTCCCGCCCCCTTTTCCCCCTACACTAAATTACCATACAAACCCTTATAATTTACGCTATTTGTTACGCAGCCAAAATTACCACAACAATACTGAGCTTGGGAGACTAGAGCATTCTTCTATTTCTGTAAGGATCATTTTGCCTTTTATGTTTTATGTTACTAAGTCAGTTAACTGATCCAGGTATACAACACATCCTGCTATTCTCAACGGTTAGTCGCTGTGGTCTTGCGTAATTAGAGAAAAGGAAATTACTCCAGACCTGTAAATTTGTGAGAGTTTAAAATATCGTTATCGTTGCAGTACAAAATTAAGCACTGCAGTCTTTATAGAGAGTTGTTAAATTAAGTGTCGAAAAAGTAACGGCCCGATTACTTTGGTTTTAGATTGCTACCATTTGTTTCTGAAAAAGCGCGAGTAATAACTCTACCCAAGAGAGGATGAAGGGGTAAGAGAGTTAATTTCCCATGTAGGCCCTATTCCTACCCTAATCCCTCTTAAGTTATTTTTAGGAACCAAATTCAAAGTTGAAAACGTTATATCTTTCGAGTGGATAAACATATTTCATTAATTTTTTCAGGTGTGAGCTCTGTGTAACAAGGTCATTCAGAAAATAACATAAGATATCCCATAATACTGAAAGCAATATTTGGCGCCAACTTTGTGACGTCATTTTCCCGGCGAGAAAAGTCAAAATTGGACAAACCAACATCATGAAATTTTACAGAATGACGAGTTCTATGTTGCTGCGACAATTCAGAATAATTGCTTTAAAACTCAATAAGTTATTTGAAATTTGAATTTCCCACCATTTGTTACTAAAAATAACTTAAGAGGGATCAGGATGGGGATAGGGCCTATATGGGAGAGTAGCTCTCTTACCCCTTTATCCTCTCTTGCTCTACCAGAGTTCAGCCAAGAGCTAGGTATTAGCTTCACTAGCAAATCAAATTCGCAAAAAAAAAATTAATCAAATTCTGACAATGTGGGTCAGTGTTTTCAGCTTTCTCGAAATTGAGGAATTGAGTTCTTTTGAACATGTCGATGGTAACTAATTATAACTACCACCAGTTGGAGTTCAAAAGTAAAGAATGCCCTCATCAAAATAGATGGGAACAAAGAGGAAACCAGTGGTGGTTTGCAAGATTATTGACAGCTCAAGTCGAGCAATAACAGAACACAGGTTAATAGCTGACAGTGTTGTTACCAATTCTTTAATGTTCCCTCAGCAGGAATATTCCAAGTAAATCCATAAAATCCGAAGAACTGTAAAACTAAAGGAACAAATAAAGGAAAGATCTGATGCAACAAGATGTGATCGACACCGCTTCTGACAAATATGTTAAAGAAAACACTGATAAATGACAAAAATAAATGACCAAAATACCTTTGTGCAGCTACGAGGCCGTACAAGTTCTAAGTCTAAGAATCCATGAAAATTTCTATTTGGTCCAGCAAAAAAGCTGGAGAAACGACACGCACTAAACAACTTACAATCTAACTTTCCCAAAAGCACATGGTTTCTTTACGTGCTAAGGTCCTTGGGACACTTCTTGTGTCTTTCGTTGCTTCAATGTAAGCTACAGGGACTACTGCTCGTGGAATACTTGTAGTTGGCCATTAGCCTGTTTCATGCACTGAGAGTGGGAATTAAAGTTAACGTAAAAAACAGACGCGGGCAACGTGAAGACTGTTTTGAAAAAGGGCCCGCAGAGATCTCTTAAGCCCGCACCCATTTTATTGTCGCGTCTCTTTTTTACATACACATACATACATACACTTTATTACACTTCATCCCATTTCAGCGCTTTGCAGAAGTACTTACAAAAATGGTAAATAAACAAATATGATATGAATAACCTAAAAGGTAAATAAAAACAAGAATACAAATAACCTAGTTAATATGCGAATGAATTATAAATATGAAATAGCCTAACATAGCTTAAAATATAAAATTTTAAGATAAATTATTAAGAAATTCGTTCAAAAGCTTTCTTCGCATTGCAAACTTGAAAATGTTAACATATTTACAAAATTTAAGTCCATCACTTAGGTCATTCCAAAGCTTAACTGCTTGGTAATAAAAAGAGCGCTGGCCTGCGGTTGTTTTAAGAAGCGCAATATCTAATAACTCAGAGCTCCTAGTTTTTTGGTTTCCCATATCCTACTCACTGTCTTGGAGCCTGGAAAAGGTTTTGCTCAAATGATACCCACAAAGCTTACTATTTACGTCGCTCGTAAGGCTGGAGTTTAGATTCGTGAAAACTGGATCGGCGCATTAAGGAGATGATGGCACTCAGTGTTTTGGAATGGAAGCTCAAGCTTTGTTCTTTTTCAGTTTATAAAATCGACTGCTCATGTGCTGTTCCCCCGGAAATTTTCTCGAATTTTGAGCCCCGAGAAAATAGGAAGGTACTATGGTACTTTTGACTTGCAGTCTGTTGCCTAATCTGAGAGTTTGTGAGAAGCCCAAAGATCAAGAAATTCTGCCTGTTCTTTAGGCTAACTTCTAACGTCCTTTATTAAATGTAAACAACTGCCTGACTGTTATCGTTTTAGACACACGAAGCACATTTCCTTACACCAGTCTGTTAACGTACAACCTGCACTTGAGGGCAGCAAATGATAGACATTGCTTATTTTTTCAGTTCAACACCATTCCCCCTCCTGTCTTCTTTACTCTTATTTAACAATGAGGAAAAATGTAATAATTAAGGGTAATTAAGAAATAATGGAACATATCAAAAGCGGCCAAAGCGTTGACAAAACGAGGGAAACTGGAAGCCCAGGAAATAATCAACGTAACGAGCCGCCTGAAAGACTGGGAACGAGATTTAGTGCGCTCGAGAAAATAACTCGAGAAATTGCCATTTTACTGTTAAGAAAGAGTTATTACATGTAAAAAAAAAAAAGGCAGAGTCACATTCCTTATTCCTTTGCCCCCTGCCTCTCCACCAAAGGAAATGTCAATGAACTGTCTTTTTTTTGACGTTCACTCGCTTACATGTCGGAATGTTTTTCCCGCCTTTTCTGACGGGTACGACCGGTGCTACTTGTCGTGGCGGGAAAACCGGCCATTCGCAACTAAGGACTGTAAACAAGACGGTCGCATTTCTAAACCGCTTTTTCAGTGCGTTTTGTCGCTTTTCAGGTAGGGAATCTAACTCGGTTTGTTTGTTTGTTTGTTTGTTTGTTTGTTTGTTCGTGTTAATATTACATGTCCTCTATTTTACGTTTCTTTCAATTTGGGACATTATATGTACAGAGGACATTATTTGAGCTGTTTCGTGTAATGGGATTATAAGCTAAATCTTAAGCTTATCTTATGCATAAACTTGCCGAACATTTGAGCTTAATGAATACAATTTAGCCTTCACTTTGACATTTAGTAGCTGTGAATCCTGTATAACGGCAAACAGTCTTTAAAAGGATAGATGTCCTCTTCTTCGTATATTATCAATTCGGTCTTTCCTACCAGCGGTTCTACTTTCCTTGTACATAGTTGAATGAAGTGTGTTATTTTGTTGATTGTATTCTTCTGTTCTGTTCTGTTGATTCAGCTCTAGACAGTTTGTGCGTGAAGATTTGTCCAGGACAAAAGATGATTTACAAGAAGCATGTTCTACATACCTGTAATTTAGGGACTGAATTATCGTAAACTTTGTTGTAATTCCCAGCTTAACAGCAGCCATGATGGGAAAGCTGGGCCTCATTGCCATATTTTTGATGTTCTACACCATAAACGTCACAGTGGATTCTCATCACACATCTTCAGGAGGTAAAACAATACCAGTTTACTTAATATTCAGGCCATTTCTGAATTGCTTATAGCTTCTCTTTCAATATGCAAGGCCAAGTGGAAAATATTAATAAAGTCTTATGTTTTACAATTGGCCTTCAGTTTGACTAGTTTGATAAAGAGGGTAAAGCTGGACATTTCCAGTTTTTTTTTCGTTCATTGGAAAGACTAAAATGTAATAAAGGGTATTTGTTTTGGTAATAAACTACTAAGTGTATTAGAAAAACATGTCACAAAAAGTCTGCTAATTATAAAATAACTTGGTTGATATAAATGCGATGGTGAATTTTTTCAATAACTTGGTTGTTGTAATGTTTGCTAGTAGGATGATAAATAAACCTAATTGTCTTCTTTCCTTGGGATTCTGTCAATTTCTCTCTGTTTAGATCTTGGCACCAGTCACTTAATTATAAGTAATAGCCTGCACATTAATAGGGAAAAAATTTCTCCCTGCCAAACTGAGTTCTGGGGAGTGGGTGAAGAGGGATCATCCTGGTACATGACCAAGTAGTAAATTAAGCATTATGATTTTCTCCTTTAGAGCCACAAAAGGGGTAAATACCACTCCCCAGAATTGTGCTACACTGTGATGGAATTACATAACCCTTTCTGGGAAAAGCATGAATAATACTCTTGGTTGTGACATCCTAAGAAAACTGCAATCCTGTGCATATGTGGATGGGCTCCCTGTTACCTGGTGTGTCTTTACCTAGCTTACAGCAAAAAAGAAGTATTCCTAATCCAAAAATAAACATGAATAAAGAACTTCATTTTCTTTCAAATGAAGAATTTAGTATTCAAAATGAAACTTGGTTGGCCTATTGCAGTCTTAGCATCATGCACCAACTGAAGTGGGAATTTAACAGGTTTTCTGATACAGTTTCCAGTGGTGATCATTTTCCCCTCTTCTTCAGTCTCTTTTGGCCACCTGCGTCTTTAAGGATACAAGAAACGTTTTAGCATTTTGATAGGTTCGAAAGGTTAGCTGATTGTGATGAGATACTGGGTAATCTTAAACTATGTACATGTAGATTTCTGTTGAGACACAGGTCATGTCAAATTTTCAATTAAATATATGTTCTTCATTTTTTACTCTTGACAGGCAGGAATGTTTCTTATTATTTACAGGGTACTTACTATGTTCATTTTAATAAAGGCTCGTTTGTATTTATTTTTTATTGATAGTTCCCACAGAAGCACCATCAAATTTTCATTTGGATTCATTGAGTTCATCATCAATCTCTGTTAAATGGGCTGAGATTCCTCAGGAATCAAGGAATGGTGAAATAATTGGCTACCGTGTTGGATACTATATGCGGTTCTCGTATGAAGTGGTCTGGGATTCCATTCAAGTGGATGGGCAAACATTTAAAGCAACTATAAATAACCTGACAGAAGGCTTTTCATACAGAATCAGAGTGGCTGGAGTAACGCAAGAGGGGGTTGGAGTCTATTCAAGTTATCTTACTGCAGCTCCAGTACTATGTGAGGCTGAACTGCAATAATTTGTATAGTTTTACATTATATCTTAATTTACCATTTATTTTTTAGTTTATGGCACGTCCTCCTTGTAAATCCAGGTGGGGGAATATATAAGCTATACGGCTAAATGCCACTGTGACAGGTACGGTTTTTAACCAGTTCAGTCTGGGATATATAGGGTATAGAAATCAGAGAGTTTTGGTATCATTTCTCAGAGAACTAGGGATTGACACTTGGCGAGGCTGGGATAGGGTAGGGAGTTTTGGTGCCTAAGTCAAGAATGTAAGGGGTAAGGGACTTAGAGTCCCTGTTGACAGAGTTGCCCCCCCTCCCTCCCTGGGCCTGTAAATCACATCAATGGGTAGAGCTTTCTCCCTTAACATTGTTGTTAATTATTCTCATCATGCCTGTAAGTCTCTACAGAATTCCTGCATGCTAATATTTGGTTGCGTATTAAAGGAGGAATTGGTGAGAATTTAATATTATTTTCAGCTGGGTGTTGAGATATTATCTTAAAAGCTTTTATGCTGCCATTGCTTGTTTAAGATGTATTCTCTTCCAGTTGGTCCTTGTCGTTCAAGCCCATGCCTAAATGGAGGCACATGCAATGTCCGTGTATATACAATGCCTTTTACATTTTATTGCATTTGTTTACCAAACTTTACTGGTGTCTTTTGTGCAAGTTTTGTAAATGGTAAGGAAAATTAATAAATAACTGAATAATAACAAGATAACAGTACTATAATCAGCAGTTTATTCAATTCTATTCCAGACATGTAGACATATGATATAACATTAATTACCACTTTTGGTAAGTGTTTTATTGCTTTCTATTGGCAGTTATTTTTCCTATTATTGCCTGGACCACTCAGGCCTGTAGCAAGGCTGAAATAATTGGAGGGGCCGAGCAAATTGGCCTAGTCAAATCCCCCCCGCCCCCCCTTCCCCTGGCAAAATACAGACATTAACAAATACGTCATAGGGCATGCAAAAATTCTTGTCAGATAGACACTAACACTTTTCACAATGCCACAGTTTGTCGATTTTGTCAAAAAGGACACCTTTATGGGGACATCCTTCGTTGAAAATTTGCCAAAAATCTGCTTCCTGTTTGCTTTTTTGTGGACAATGTTCTTGGCAACATATCCACCAGATTTATAGCATCAGTTTTACAAAAGTACCCTTAAAGTTACAAGGTTTGTTAAAATTCAAACATTTCGACAGCTAAGCTACAAATTTCGAACTTGTTTTACCTAACTCTCGTAAATGCTTATATAACGTTTGTCACTCGATTGGTCAGATAAATATAATTTTGTTCCTTAGACTTGTTTTACAACAATGGGCTTAAAGCTTGCAGCAAATACACAGCAGTCACTTAGCTATTAAAGGTTTAGCTATTAAGGTACATTGGTGAGGACCCTGGGCAACTGAAATGTGCAGTGGCTTAGTAGATTTCGGAAGCCCACTTGCCCGGGGACTAGTGACTCAACAGAGTCAACATGTAAACCTAGGTTGTGAAATTATAAAAGGCACTTTTAGAATCGACATTCAAGACTAATTGTTGCACATTAATTTGTTTTAGTTATATTTTTTGGCACATTAATTGTCATGTTTTTAACTTCCAAAAATTCTGGGGGGGCTCGAGCCCCCCCTGCCCCTCCCCCTGCTACGGGCCTGCCATTTTATAGGATTTTGTGGTGGTTTGAGCCAAGTTATAGTATTATCAGAAATTTCGGAAATACAGGGACCACAGAGAAGCGCATATGCAAGATTAGATGCGTTTGGTTACTTTCAAGTGGTAAAAGGTATACATTATCCATGTCATCTGGAGCCCCAAATAAACCAACCCAAGCATAACAGTGGTGGGTCTATAGCCCTACCAGGCCCTCCCCCTCTGTGGTCCCTGGAATAAAATCACCTCTAGTAAAATTTAACAGAGTGCAGTTTAGTTTTAAGAAGAAGGCTACCTTTCTTTTCAGTTATTTTTTCAAAAAGCCGAGATGATATACATAAGAAGAAATATATACATGTATTAAGTTTGATTTATTACATTTAACAAGGAAGGTTAAATTAACGTCTATTTTTTTCAGAAAATGGAAGGACACACAAAAACACATTAAAAATATAACTGAGAGCTTTCCATTTCTGAAACATGTCAAATTGTTTCGTTTCATTTTTTGGCAGATCCTACATGTCACAGCCCACACGTTAGTCTACCAAATCTGTCACCTTCAGGTTCTTCTTCAGCAGTGACCATGCACCGATCCAGTCAGTATTTAATTCAGTCTGATGTCATTCTGGATTGTGAGTTGTCACAGAAAACGACATTTACTTGGAGCATTTACCAAATGTATATGGATGCAGTAGTGACTTCAGTTTTTTCAACAACTGGCACTTCTGACTTTCAAATCACACCACTTATGTTACCAATTGGTGGTTATTTGGTGCAACTTACAGTTACAGTCAACGTGCTTGGCACACAGCTGTCTGGGGTTGGTCAGGGTTTTATTCAAATTAACAGCAGTCCCTTAATTGCACTTATTGTTGGAGGGACCAAGGTGGCAAGAGGATTCAACCGATCCTTGGTCTTTGATGCTTCCATGTCATATGACCCCGATGAGGAAGATAAACAGTCTTCAAGTAAGTCATCTTTAACCATGAAATTTGTATAATTTGTTAATCTACAGTCAGTGAGTCAATTGACTAAGTACTAGCTATCTTTTGACTGGCTGTTGGACTTAATCACTGACTGATTGACTGATGTACATGACTGAATAACTGACTGACCAACTGGCTAAATGACTGACTGTTTAAATTATAGTTTACTGACTGACTGACTGACTGACTGACTGACTGATTGAGTGACTGATGGTGGTTGGTTATCTGATAGATCAACTGTGACTGGCTGTCTGATTGTCTGACAATGTGTGTGATTTGTCTAGCTGGATAAGTTACTTTAGAGGAACAGGTGTGCATTGCTTTTGACATGTCTTTCTTATTTACACATTTCAATTCAGATCTTGCATTCACATGGTTTTGCACAGATGGTCAGTCCCAGGGTCTCAATGGCTCAGATTTAGGAGGTTGCAATGTTACTGGTCCTGTGGAGTCCAATCAATCTGTGCTCACAGTCAACAGTGGCCATTTGGTAGAAAACAGTTCATATTTCATAACAGTTAAGGTCACAAAGGATCAGAGGCAAGCTGAATACACACAAGAAGTGTTGATTGTCCCTGGCGATCCACCAGAAGTGCAAATTAGGTAGATATGACTGATTGAATGTTGTTTGTTTGTTCGTTTGTTTTCGCTGCTGTCAAAATATTCAGCGTCCAACCATCATCTTGCCACACTAAATCTAGTAAACGATTTGAATTACGAATAAAATGAGACAAATATTTTAATGCCATTGCTTACCATGTTTAAGTGTCTGTCTCCCTAAGATCCTCATAACCCAAACTGGTCACAAAAAAGATTTCCTTCAAATCTTGTATGTGAATTACACTTCGTCTGGGTACTTTAAAAACACTTTTCGTTTGGGCTCTAATTAACAAATTGACGTCAGTTTTTGATGCGTCTGTCCTCTTATTGATGATAAATTTCGTCATCACATTGTCAAAGTGTTGTAGATCCACGAGCCGTAGGCGAGTGGATCTACAGCAAACTTTGACAATGTGATGACGAAATTTATCATCAATAAGAGGACAGACACATAAAAAACTGACGTCAATTTGTTTTTTACACTAACAAAAAAGCAAAACTGATTTTCAAACGAAGGAAAGAAATGCAAGAGTCAATGGAAGGACCGTGCGATTGCCGCAGAATCAGAATTTCATTGTTGTAATTCGGAGAATCACAGCCTCGTAAATTAAAACTTTAGTAAGAATAGGCCAGAAATACAAGGAAAAATTCGAATTGCTCAACTAACCTTTAATCCAGCGAAAACTGTTCACAAAATAATCCGCTAAAACTCGGTTCAGCTTAATTTCATTGACAGCACAAATTCCCGCTCACCGCCGATTTTCAGGTCTGAATCCTCAACAAACATCCTCATCTTTTCGCTCTAAGGTTGCAATGGTTTCTTCAGTTTTAACACATAAATTTTAAATGATTTCCTCATTGAAGATTAGTAGATTTGTGGTACAATTATCGCCTCGTCAAGAATGCAGCACTGAAAAGTTTGACAAAACTTTTGCTGATTGCGTCAGCTTTACGCGTTTCATCCGTCTGTACTCTTATTGACAATAAAAATTAGCCAATCAGCGCGCGAGAATTCGCTCAGTTATTGTAAAAATGCTTTCTTCTACAGTTTACAAAGGGGGGTCCCCTGGTGGACAAAAATGGACATTTTATTGGTACCAAAATGCCAATAAATTTGGTAACTCTTTACAACACTTAAAATTTGATGCAGGACAAAATTCTGCTGTTGGTTGGTAAGTACAACTCTTCCTTATCCTACAATTTTACTGACATTTCCATGTAGTTGTTTCGGGTAGTTTTAAAAAGCAGTTCCTTTCATCAACCCAATTTCACAGGTTTTAAAAAAATAGGAAAAATGGGTACACAAAACTACATGTTAACAAAACGTGAGACCTCGTATGGCAAATTCCTTGCAGTCATGGAAAGTTAAAGATTGACATTAATTATAATAAAATAAAATGGTGCGGCCAGATGGTTTAAAGAACGTGACGCTGCTTTGGAACACTGGTATTTCCAAATTATGCAAATTGGGAACCACAACCTCTGCGTGGAATCCTTAAAGAGCAAATGTGATGCGAGCAATGCTCCCCCCATCAGGAAAACGCAAAAAAAGTTTCAAACTACAGCAGAACGCAAATTTAAACTGGTAATATTTCGCATATAGTTTTTTTAATTAAATTGTAAGCATTCAAATAACTCATTAACTAGGCTCAATTCGCAAAGAAGTTATAAAGTACATGCCACTCGATGATTGCTAATTGTGCTAAGCAAGTAACTTTACAAAACAACCTTGATCTAGAACTATTAATCTGAGAATAAAGCAATAAAAGCAAGTCCTATTGAGTATATGACAACCTGTGTTTTGCAAACTAATTTAGCGAACACTAGCTTAGTGCCTTGCAAAATAATGAAATCAACGAAGGGCATCTTGTTCTGTTTTCATTTGTACCCATTACCTCAATTTTCTGTCATCTTCGATCAAATATAGATCCGTGCGTTTCAGAGATCAGCTTCGAAGCGTCAAACAGTCGGTTTTGCGAAAATTCTTCGTGCAAAAACCTTCATTTAGACCAAACTTTCCACGCAGTTAGTTCTCTCGTGTTACATTTTCCCGGCAGCAGCCGCTGACCAGTAGCTAATGTCAACAACAACACCTGGTACTGCTCCGTTTTGCATTCGCATTTCTATTTGAATGCATGTTCGCTCACCAATGAAGTGTGAATTCATTTGAAAATAAGTGTTGGAGCTTATGGGGGAAGA
The DNA here is from genome assembly GCA_964030785.1 of Siderastrea siderea. NCBI lineage: Eukaryota > Metazoa > Cnidaria > Anthozoa > Scleractinia > Rhizangiidae > Siderastrea > Siderastrea siderea. The sequence goes on from OZ034966.1 coordinate 13,708,324, forward strand.
CGCAAATTTTTGCCCGTTATTTAGAGCTGCAAGCGGCATAACCACAGTGTGTGACGTGGTTGCTAATTTTTTGTATTTTTAGCAAGGTGAAATGACGTGATAACTCGGACAGTGGGGGCGCATATTAGCATGTTTGAAAATAGACTTCTAGTTTCATCCAACCTGTTAAATTTTGGAATCTGACCCTGGCGAAATGTCAGTACAGCAAAAATATTACTACTTGATAGAAATATCCTCCGCTGAATACTTTCTTTCCGGTAAAACAGAAATGGGAGCTTGGTCCATGACGACTTAATGGTTATGATCCAGTTTACAATTAATACGTAGGTAGCCGCCAGAACCACCTGATCATGGCCGGGGTACTGTTTTACCAAATGTGAATATACGATATACAAAAAACGTCTTGCTTTTGAAATTTCGCCTCGACTTAGTAATTTGCTGCGCTTTCTCTAGATTAGCAATATACCCCAAACTAAGTGAATGACACTACCGGAGTTGATCACAGACTACATCAAAGTTTCAATCAATGGCAACGGCCTATCCACCAGTGTGCATTACAAACCTACAGATTCCCACAGTTAATTGTTGCATTCATCCTCTCATCCTTCTCACATCAAAAACTCTATCCCGTTCTCTCAATTTCTTAGAATTCGACGTTTATGTAGTGATGACTCCGATTTTTCAAAAAAATCAGAGGAAATGCGCCATTTCTTTAAGAAGCGTGGCTATCCTGACTCTGTTGTCAACACAACTCAACACCGTGCTCAAATTGCACAAATTGATCGACAGTGACAGCACTGCAAACGTCACAGAAGGAAAAGAACGAGAGAATTCCATTTACACTCACTTACCATCCGCATAACCTCGCTTGCAGCCAAAAACATCATTTTAAAGAACTTTAAGTAATACTCCAAAATGACAATGAAACAGGAAGAATCTTTTCACAGCCTCCATTGATTTCATTCAAACGCGACAAAAACATAGGGACCTTTGTAGTTAGAAGTGTACTTAAATCTGATGGTAAACCGGGTACTTTTAAATGAGCGCGCAAACGATGCCACACTTGTCCTTTCATTCACAACGCGGACAAAATAACAGGACCCAAGCAATCGATTAAAATCCCCGATCGCTTTACATGCACCTCCGCAAATGTTATCTATTGCATAACATGCACTTTATGCAAAAAGATATACATTGGCGAAACAGGGAGCAGACTAGGCGACTGTTTCCGTGAACACCTACAAGACGTTGAAAGAAATGACAAGGATGCATCCAAACCAGTCGCCCGACATTTCAATCTCCCTAATCATTCTAGCCAACACATGACGATCTGCGGCCTTTCCCGGCTACACCAGGGTAACACGGAAAGCCGTAAAAATCTAGAACAAAAATTCATTTTTCAAATCGGCACACTTAATTCCCACGGTATCAACGAAGGCTTTTCATTCAACTAATTTATTCTTGTTTTTCATGTTGCCATGTTCCCACCAATAGCGTAGCTCCACCACTCCCCATATAAACGAAGAGCAACTCTCAATTCCTTGATTCGCTCTGACGAAGGGCTAACGCTCGAAACGTCAGCTTTCAATCGCTTTACGGTGGCCAATCTACCTTATCAACTCAGTTGATAAATCCAAAATTTTGTTTCACGTCCCCACCGATGCAGCACCACAGCTTCTTTAGAAACTAACCCCCTTGTTTTCTCCCGAAGGCTTTTTGTGGCATAAAAGTGCCATTTTGCACCGCAAAAGTACTGTGATCTTTGGTCTTTGGGGATTTCACGGATTCTTCCTTTGCGGACTTGAACCTTTTCAATATTATTTTTTAATATGTGACCAAGCACCGCCAAACTTTTATTTAAAAATTTATTTTGGAACAACTAAATTAGTGTGGTAGGTCAGTGTACAGTAAGATTGACCTTGCTAAGGCAATCAAACTTTGACAGGCGTAGTTTTCCGAAATAATTTGGTGCATTACTGTTTTTACTGAAAACAAAAATGACTTTCTTACTGTAGGTGTCATGTTATTAGATAATGTTAGAGTTCTGTTATTATTTTTGTTCACTTTTTGGTCATTGGGTGGCTTTTCAAAGTTTTAGGGAAATCACGAAATCCAATACGAAGGATCCAAGATGGCCGCAAATTGGAAATTATGACGTAAGTCTGACGTCCTGTGACGTCATCAGTATCCCTTTCCGATCTCAAAGGAAACATTCTTGGAAAAAATTCTTGGACCTACTTTTCACTCTCTAAGTTTCATTTTTATTGCTTTATTGCTATCGGAGTTATGGAGGCCTGCCCCACAATGGCCCCAGAAGACCAAATCAACGTGTAATCTAATAGTTAATCCTTAAGTTATTATTTTCTTTCTTTCTTTCTTTTGTATGTTTCTTGTAATTTCTTTTTGTGTGTATGTGATAAATAAAAATAAGGCCTGGTCTACATTCGGTTAAAGTTGTCTCTTAACTGCAGCTGATTACTTTCAGTCAAAGAAGCCCCAGATGTCTAGAACAGGAGGGTTTATTTTACGTAGTACACTGCGCGCAGAGTGAGACTCTGCTCGCAGGGTATTTACCGAGCTGAAAATACAAAAAAATTCGAAACCATGGCCCTGACATTGTGGTTGACTGTGCTTGTAGATCTAAATACGGACCGAAAAATTTGTTTCTTCTTCCCATGAGCTCTAACCCTTATTTTGAAGTAAATTCACTTTTAATTGGTGAAGGATCATGCATTCAAATTTTAGATAGCTAAGCTAGAGAAACGCGAGTGCAAAACGGAACGCCTAACGGAACAGAACCAGGTGTTGTTGTTGACATTAGTTACTGGTCAGCGGTTACTGCCTGAATAATATAACTACATGGAAAGCTTGGTCTAAATGAAGGTTTTTGAACGAATAATTTTCCCAAAACCGACTGTTTGACGCTTCGAAGATGATCTCTGAAACGCACGGATCTATATTTGATCGAAGATGAGAGAAAATTGAAGTAATGGGTACAAATGAAAACATACAAGATGCCCTTCCATGATTTCATTATTTTGCAAGGCACGTAAGTGTTCGCTAAATTAGTTTGCAAAACACAGGTTGTCATGTAATCAATAGGACTTGCTTTTATTGCTTTATTCTCAGATTAATAGTTCTAGATCAAGGTTGTTTTTTTAAGACGTTACTTGCTAAGCGCAAGTAGCAATCATCGAGTGGCGTGTACTTTATAACTTGTTTATATTGTGAATTGAATTGTAAGAGAGCTATTTGAATGCTGCTTACAATTTTTCAAATTGAACATGGATGCGAAATATTACCAGTTTACATTAGTGTCCTGCTTTAGTTTGAAACTTTTTTTGTTTTCCTGATGTAAGGGGGTATTGCTTGTATCACATTTCCTCTTTAAGGATTCCACGAATAGGTTTTGGTTCCTATTTTGCATAATTTAGAAATACTAGTGTTTCAAAGCAGCGTCACGTCCTTTAAACCATCTGGCCGCACGATTTTATTTTGTTAGAATTAATATCAAGTCTTAAACTTTCTATGACTGCAAGGAATTTGCCATACGAGGTCTCACTTTTTGTTAACATGCAGTTTTGTTTACCCATTTTTCCTATTTTTTTAAAAGCTGTGAAATTGGGTTGATAAAAGGAACTGTTTTAACTGCTCGAAACAACTACATGGAAATGTCGATAATATTGTAGTATAAGGAAGAGTTGTTCTTATCAACCAACAGCAGAATTTTGTCCTGCATCAAATTTTAAGTGTTGTGAAGAGTTGCCAAATTTATTAAAAATTGGCATTTTTGTACCAATGAAATGTCAATTTTGTCCACCAGGGGACCCCCCTTGTAAACTGTAGAAGAAAGCATTTAGAGTCCAAACGAAAAGTGTAATTCGCATACAAGATTTGAAGGAAATCTATTTTATGACCAATTTGGGTTACGAGGATCTTAGGGAGACAGCCACTTGAAAAGAAACGACAATCAATTCTCTAAAAGATAAAAACACCATCAAGACCTTACGAAAATACTTTCTAATCAATAACTCGTAACAGGATATGTGTGACAAGTACATATTTTCAAGGAGGGCCTCTGTGGATCCCTGAGTGACTAACAGGTCCATTCCTGGAACTGGTGAGAGTTAACGACTTTGGATCCTGGGAGCAATACCTTTTATTTAAATGGACCTCATTCTTAAAGTCGGCTGTGTTCTATTGGGATCAACCGTTTTTGGTTGGTTGGGGTTAGAGCTCGGTTGAAATGGTTGAAAGCGATGGGTAGCGTCAGCTGACATGTTGGCAAGCATCAGTTTTTGAAGCTTTGCGTCATTATTTTTGCACTTAAAGCGCACCAAACAACAGTGGCGTTCAAATTTTTTTTTAAACCTGCTGTCTGATAAATTAGGGACGACATTCTCAAAATAGCCAGTAATCTCCATTTCCAACGAAGTTGCTAGATATTCTAATTCTTCGTCTGAATCACACTGTGGCAGAACCACTTCTTCTAACAGTTGTTGAAGGACAGTTCTTAAAGGACTACAGAAGCAAAGAGTCAGGCTTTTGCCATCTAGCCAAACTTGGCAGAAGAAGTGGAGGAAGTCTCAATATTATGACCAGTCACAGCCGAGTGTCAACCAAGAATGGTTCAAAAAGTGTTCTATTTGGGAAACTTTACTCTTCTGACCCTTTAAGCCCCAATAGTGACAAACATCTAATTTCTCCTTACCGTGTTACTACTTGATCAAACATACAGGTCATGAGAATAAAGGAAATGATGACCAATGATGAAATGTCTTGATTTTTGATCAAATTCTCCCAACTAGTAACATAAGAAATATGAGGATAATAGTGAGGAGAATATGGATGTTAATATTGGGGCTTGAAGGGTTAACCGAAACCGGTTTTGGTTGAAACGTTTGATCCCAATAGAACACGATCTTAATTAAGAGCCACATTTCAGCTTTGATTTCAGTGATATCAGGCTTAATTCTAACACCTAAAGCGTTAAAAACAAGCCGGAGCCCTATTTCATTGTAACTTTATAGATTTGACTTAAACGTTCCCTCGTTAACTAATTAAGTAAATAACATACGCTCTGACTGAACGTTACTTGCTTCAGGTGCATGGACAACTGTGGCATCAAAATGAATCCCTCCAGAAGGATAGCTTTACAAGGATCCTGTGCAGGTTCCTCGTGTGGAAGTACTCCTGCATACGATTGGTCACTTTTCAAATTTGCAAACAGCAGCTTCTCAAACGAGACTCAGTGGGTCGCGATTCCGAAAATAGAACAGCTGATACGTACAAGAATGTCATCATCAACGCTTGTCACCTACCCGGGGATATTGGCACCTGACATGCTGTACAAGTTTGTTTTGAGTGCTAAACGGCCCGGAGGATACCCGGGGTATTCAGAGTACCAGGTCACGACCAACAGCCCTCCTTCTGGAGGAAACTGCCACGTGCACCCGCAGTCTGGCATCACGCTTGTTACAGAGTTCACTTTTACGTGTGCCAATTGGCAGGATATGGATCTACCACTGCAGTACGAATTCATTTACTTCACAAATGGCGATCTTCTCAATGTAGTTTACAAAGGGCACAAAAACAGCAAAGACACAAAGCTTCCTGTAGGAGAAAAGACAAATGACTTTACTATTGACTTTCGTGCGCGGGTGGCTGACATGTTTGGGGCTTTCACGGAAGTTAAGGTCCCTGTTCAGGTGAGAGACTTACAGTATTGTAATGGCACACTGTTTTCTCTCTTCTTTATCACTCTGGTTTTCCACAATACCTACAGTATCTTCTTTAGAGTCCAGTTAACGTCGAAGTGTGATAATTAGTCCTCTTCAAACTAATGACAAAATTTTGTCAAGTTGAATTCCTTGTTTATGTAGACTGCCAGTTTTCGGGTGGCAAAATGGGGAATTTAGCGCGAATGCTTTTTTTTATCTTAACGATTTAATCCACATAAACTCTTACAAAGGAAAGTGTTTTAAACGCCGAAAACACCATCAAATTATACATTCGCTTAGTTATGTTCCCAATAAAATATTAATCATGTTTCCAAACCACAAAAAAAATTCCAGGCTGTCACTATTAATGGTAACCATATCTGATAATTGATTGGGTGTTGTTGTTACTGTGTTAATCAAATGTTGCAGTTAACAAAAAGGGAAATGCCTGGAAAGCCGTTATAAGTACGTGTCAGTTTTTTCCAAGAAAACCCAGACAATTAATTAGCAAGGTATGTAGCTTATGGGAGATGGGTGATAAGCTGTACATAGTTTGCTAATTAATTCACCTTAAAATGTATATAGAGGGTATTACATGGCGGCGCAAAGATATGAATTTTATTTTCGAGTGGTAAAAACAATATTTTATGAACGAGTGCAGCGAGTGAGTAAAATATTGCTTTTTACCAAGAGAAAATAAAATTCATATTTTTTATTATATGGACAAGAGAATTTTTGCACAAACAGCAGCGCAAGAGCGAGAAATGAAGTCATCGATATCCTCACTAGTGAGAATATGGAAAATACGCCACTCAAGTCCCGGGTGTAGTTTCGTATGAACTTTACGAGTGGTCTATTTTCCACTAAAACACTCTCGTCAATATAATAAAATACAATATAATACAGTAACATCTGTTTGTGCAGGACAAATTTAAAGGGTAAAGCTTGTGGGGTATTGTTACAACACAAAACGACAAAAGCTCTTTATACTAAAATTAAATTTCTTATTATCCTATGTTTATTTACGACTTAAGGTAAAGTCGCACATGAGCCAAGGAGGCCCACACGGACAGAGCTTAACCCGGTTTCTGTAGCATGAAGTAACTGAGAGTATTGCTACTCCCCCCTGGATGGGATGCTAGTCCATCGCAGGGTTATACCCAGCAGTATGTCGCCGGTACCCATTTTATACACCTGGGTGGAGAAAGACCATGTGGAGTAAAGTTTCTTGTCTAAGGAAACAACACGGTGGCAGGCAATGGGCCTCGAACCACCATCCTGAAGTCCCATGCATTAGCCTCTACACCACCACGCCCACTTAAACAATATGTATGTATGTATGTATGTATGTATGTATGTATGTATGTATGTATGTATGTATGTATGTATGTATGTATGTATGTATGTATGTAAGTAGTTTAGGTAATGGGGCTACTGGCACACTAGTCAAATTTTCGGCTAAATTTGACTGAAAAATTCCCAGTCAAATTTTTATGCATTTGATTGATAAAAACACGGGGCGCACCAGTCAAATTTCCCGACCCCTATTTTTTAAAAAAATCTAACCAAATCTTCGGACAAATCCCCAGTTAAAATTCACCAATTCCCCCACCCTGGATTTTTCCGTGACCGTAAGCATAACTTCCCACACCATTTTCATGAATATATCTTTTGTCGTCGAAGCAGCTGAGTGATATTTTATCCACCACATAGCTCCCAATTTGATGTTTTTCACTTTTGATTAGTCTCATCGTGTGACGCATCTTCTTTTTGTTGAAAAGCGTATCTTTGTAATTATCGTGTCGCAACTGTTGTTTTATCACGTTCTTTTTTATTCCCTTTGCTGTGCGACTACTCTGTTTATTGTCTTTCATGTAAGAATACATTTTTGACCTCAAACCAACAAACTCCACAATTGGGATTCCTGAAGCCTCATCTTTGAATTTACCAATGACTTTCTTGTTTGAGTCATCAAAAAACGGGTTATTCTTTGGATAATCACTGTTATCAAACAGATGTTTGTCTTTCCAAAAATCTTGATAAACATCATCTGCTTCAATTTCATAGGTCAGACTGTCAGTATCTGTGAATAGCAACCGAGCTTTATCACCATACTTACTTTTGGTGTAATTGTAATGAAAATCATACATCAATGTTTTTGATAAGTCAAGGATGCACATTCCAACATATGTTGGACTGTTCAATGTTAAAGTTGGTTTAGTTTTATGAATGGCAACTAAATCCTCATTAAATATTTTACTGCTAACGAAACTCGGTCTGCTGGCCCACTTCAAAAGTTTTTCTTCATCAGTCACAAGTCTGATGTCCTTTCGCTTTCTCAGATTCACCATTGTCTTTCCGAACACCGAATTGTTCATCAACTTGAAAAAATCCTTTTCAAAAGAGTTCTTTGCCTCTGCTCTCTTTTTTGTGTTAAAATTGATGTAAGGTTTCAACCATGGACTCTGATTGAATTCGAGAGCTCTATGAATCTTTGTTAGTTTCAACCCCAAAGACATATAGAGTTGCAAGTTACGATAATGCAAAACATATCTCTCTTTATTTGACAACGTCGGCACCAACTTTTCAACCAGTCCAACCTTTACTCCAAATTTTTCAGCAATTTCTCGACAATAAGGTGACAACATATCTTCAGTTACTTTGATTTTTTCTGATGCCAGAGGATAGTCGTTGTGGAGATCATGCAACTCCTCTGGATATTCCAAATCGACCTCCAATATCAATCCTTTTTCAGACTCATCATTATACTTGGATAAATCCACCTCTTCTCCAGTCAACCATTCAAACCCACCTGTTGGAAGATATTGAATCATTGCCCAACCATATAGATTGTTTGCATCCAGATAGACGATGTATTTTGTTGCATCCTTTGGACTGTGATAAACCATATACTTGTTGTTTGCCTTTCCATATCGATTGGCGATGTAACTGATTCCACCACGCAAACCTTTTTCAATGAATTGAAACATATCAACATCACTTATCAACTCCAATTTAGTTTTTGTCATTTTCAACATTGCATCCCAACTCAGACCAGGTGTTGAGAAATAATGAGCAGGATCCAATTCATAGTATTGTAGACATGCTTTGCGGAAATTTTCAAAAACATCAGTCAACAACAAAATATCTGATTTGAGATATAGATCGTGATACTCTCCCATTGATGATAGACCAAATTCATTCCAAACATTCTGTGCATGTTGATACTCTTCATCTGTGATATGTTCATTATTCATAATACTGAAAAAATCTTCTTTCTTCGGCAACCTGCTGTCCTCAAACTTTTCAAAACTATTCATATAGTCATAAGGATAGGCACCTTTCTTTGTCATCAAACTCAATTGTTCACCTTGAAATACTTGTTCCGTGTGTTTGAACGCTTCATCAGGAAGATTATTCACTAAATTACTCAATGACGAGCTCATGAATTGAAAGCTATCGATGAACACAAGGTTCCAACCCAGCATGAAGGCCATGTATTTCTCCATGTTGCAGGGAATTACATTTATGCTCATCTCATGTTTATTTCCTTCTTTATCAAAATACGCATTCTTTTTCACAATATCACCAATCTCTTGCATTATAAAGTGACTGTCATACCCCTTGAGATTGTGAAACACCACGGGTATCTTATTAGTCAATGAGAAATTTAGATTACAACTCTGGTGTGCTGAGCCTCTGTATTTGCCGGTGACATGACAGTGATCTCTTACTTTAACATTATCATCTTCGATATAAGGTTCCTTGCAGATGTGACATTCTTCATCTCTTTGGAAACTTTCCTCTTCCTCGTCTGTCATTTCGAGAGGTTTTGAGAAGTGGTCATTCACAACCTTTTGGCAGTATTTAACTTCAGCCAACATATCCTTCATAAACTTGTGAATGACCATTTCTCCTCTGTAAATTTTGATTGGTTTTGAAAATTTATCGTCATAAAAGCAAACAACTTTATAACCATATCCACAAGCCGTATGTTTTTGATATTGTTCGGTGTGGGATTTTTGCGGAGCTTTCTCACCAACTTTTTCGGTGATGGCTTCAAAATCAGCATAAATCACGAAAGGTGTTGGTAACTGTTTACGATAATTTTTGAACGCAATTTTTGATCCGGATACTGGCATTTTAATGGCTTGTTTTCCATTAATTTCAACACAATCGACTTTGTGTTTTTCAAGATGCTCTTTTGAGCTTAAACATTGAAGACAGTACATACAGAAATGTTTTCTTTCTTTGTGTTTCGTTTGATTGTACATAAATTTATTGAAATCCTTTATTAAACAATAATGTTTCACCTCTCCTTCGGTTATTAAGAGCAGATTCAAACAAGAGTCAAACTTTTCTTTTGAAACGTGAATTGGAAACGGTTGCCCTTCCTCATAACCGAAGACATAAACATTGATACTGTTTTTTTTCTCTATTTTGTTGTATTGTTTTTCAGAAACGGGAAACTCAATTCCTGAGTAATCCAATTTTTCTACATATTTTTTATCACACTCTTTTATTCTCTGTGGATTTTTATTCTGTGGCAAGAGGTGACGAATGTGACACCAACGAAAACATTCATTGTCATTATTTTTCATGTTTATAATCCCTTTAGCTGGGTTCTGCAGCTCTTCGGGTAAAGGAATATATGAAGAACCTCTGAGTGGTCTGTACCTTACAACATTGATGAAATGACCATCAACCGATTTAATAATCCATGCTGATCCTTCTGAAATCCATTGTTGAATCATATTTACAATCTGTTGTTGTGTTATCTGCAACAAGTTTGCAATCACTGTCTCGTTTGTTACTGTTTGTGGCTTTGCATTGAAATAAGCTGTCTTTTCAATCAACTCATCTCCTTTCTGTTTTTCAAACGTAATCTTCAACGTTTCATTGAATTTGAGACCTTTCATTTCATTTAGAACCTTTGATAGATTGTTCTTAATTACTGAATGGGTGTTCTGAAGTTGAATTAATGGGTCTTGTCTGTTTGTGAGACCAATTTCATATGATCTTGTAAACCCTCGCATGGCTTGTTCTTTCTGTGTGAAAGTTGGTTCAGTTGGTTCAGTTGGTTCAGTTGGTTCAGTTGGTTCAGTTTGCTCTTTCTGTGTGAAAGTTGGTTCAGTTGGTTCAGTTGGTTCAGTTGGTTCAGTTTGCTCTTTCTGTGTGAAAGTTGGTTCAGTTGGTTCAGTTGGTTCAGTTTGCTCTTTCTGTGTGAAAGTTGGTTCAGTTGGTTCAGTTTGTTCAGTTTGTTCAGTTTGTTCAGTTTGTTCAGTTTGTTCAGTTTGCTCTTCAATCACATTATCAACATTTTTCAGCCACTTTACCCAATTGATAACTTTTTCAGTCGTTTTTTGAATTAAATTTGGTAGCTTTTTGAGTGTTGTTGTGACAACTGTTGGTCTGAGTATGGGAACGTTAATCTTACCAAATAAGCTAGGGGGTTGTCTTGGTGCCGGCGTTGGTGTTGACTTGTTAAAAATATTTGTTATCTTATCTTTTGCGGTATCGAACGCTTTTCTCAAGAGTGAATAACCTCTCAACCCAAGGTTTTTCGCAAAGGCTTTCAACTGAGGAACTGTTTGTGAATCCATTCTTCTTTTCTTATATACAAGATTTTTTTTTAAATTTTTTTTAAATTTTTTTTTTTCATTTCACGTTTCATGAAATGAAAAAAGTTTAAGCAAAAGACAATCTGACCTTATTTCCATCCTTATCCACAAACGCATTTCCACAATTTATAAAATAATGAACCGAACCATACCTTTTATCCAACACTTTTGAACACTGATAGATGCTTTTACATTTTGTGATGACCTGTGTATCAACATTGGTAATAAACACCTCCCTTGCGTTACTTGGTCTTTTATACACTTCTTCATCAAGATTTAACTCTTTTGCCAGCTCTGCTTTTGAGAGTTTGTTTGAAAATCTGATATTTTTTCCTACAGCCATTTTTCGAATTTCTGCAAGAGTTAAAATTTTTGTCATTTTTCCTTTTCTTATATGCAAGATTTTTTTAAATTTTTTAAATTTATTTTACATCAGATCGTTTATATCTACCCAGGAATTGAATTTTTCTGGGTAACCGCTCCACTTCACCAAAGCTTTACCTTTTCGAGCGTCTCGTCGAATTACTTTCTCAATACGGTAAACGTCTTGAACAGCCTTCTGCATCTCCCGTTCATAAAAAGAACCTGATATCTCCTCACCACTGAGATCTTTGAGTCTGTAAGTGATCGGATTGGTGTATTGTATCTTGTCAACTGTAAAAACTTCTTCTGTCCAATTGGTTGTGTATCCTTTATCAAAGACAGGACGTTTGTACTTAGATATTCTAACCTTATCACCGACTCTGTATTTTGACTTTGTTGAGATTGGCTTCATATCACCGTATAGATTAAAGTAAACAACTCCTTCATTCTTCTTTTTACTGGCTTCTATGGGCGTCATTTTGATAGAGCTATGTCTGGTATTGTTATACTGTTTCACTAATTTGGGTAACATTTCAAGATACTGTGTATTACCTTGAACAGTAAACTGCCTCCACATCTTGGTTTTAATTGTACGGTTCCATCTTTCACAAACTGACGACTTTTCCTCATTCTCAGTTGAGTACAAGGTTATTTTATTCTTATCAAGTAGTTCCTTAACATGTTTGTTGTAATACTCTTTCCCTTTATCAGTCCAAAGATATTGTGGTTTACGCCCCTCTTTGAATATTGTTTTGAATGCGTTCATAACGGTTTCACCCTTTTTATCTTTTAATGAGACGATCCAACCGTATTTACTAAACACATCGAGTACCATGAGAAGATATCTATAACCCTTATTCCATCGACTGAATTTTTGCATCTCAACGATATCTGAACACCATGTCTCGTCAATATGGTTTACAATTACCCGCCGCCGGGTGAAGTTACGCTTTATCGGTCTATGAAGCTCATCTGCTAATTTTTCTTGCCAGTTTTCTTCACTCGACGGCCTTTTCAGTTTAAACCAAGACCAAGTTTTTGCTTTTTATCAATAATATTTCGTGCCATCCAATGACCCCATTGTCTCTCATTATAAGGAACAGAATCCAACGCTTTGACCATTTTCCTGTCGGCTTTGTTCTTACATTTTTTATCATCTTTACAAACTGAATAATCAACATCATGCTGCATCGCTATGGCATCGGTCTTACCCGTTGGTTTGTCATATATCTCGAGTATCTCTCCTGTTTTTGGATCCCATCTCACCTGATTTTCAAGATCGTTATAGGGGCCTGTGTATCGATGCCCTGGAAGAGTCCAACCCCCTTTTGGTTTAGGGAGTTTTCCAATCATTTTATGAATGTCAAGCCCACCTCCATCCAAATCCTTTCTGTCGGTTTTATACTTTCTATTTGGTCTGATTTTAGTGGATAATTGATCAAGCATCTCTGATCCTGTTTTTTGAATGAAAGGAGTTGCTCTTTCCAAAGCATAATCGAGAGCCTTTTTCTGCAGTTTTGGGTTTCTCAAGGCTTCTGATCCATAATATCTTCCCATTTCAACTGCTTTTTTTCCAAGCCAAGGAATACCGTGTTGAATTAACATATCAGTGCCGGTTGATGCTATTGTATTCAGAATGCCCGCCCCTTCAGACGGGCTAATTAGTTTCCCGTTTGTTTCACGAATCTAGTTTTAGTTATTCCACATTCAGCACATGTGCAAAAAAACATGAGTCGACCGTTCTTTGCATATTTATAGCCTGAAGGCTCAACACACTCAGTTTCTTTTCTTTGTTTCACGCAATACGTTTTCATTTACAATATGGTTACATATTAATTTTTTCAAAATATCTTTCAATGAATCTCTCATTTTTCGTGGTATCATAAACATCAAAGACTTGCAAAAGGTCAAAATATGACGCACCTCTATTCATCTCTTTCAAAAAGTATAAACAAAAGTATCCACAAGTCGTTGTATTCAAGGCTTGTATCTGGTTATTTTGATGAATTAGAGTGAGATTTTTTTTCTTTGCGTGATTTACAATTTCTTGAAATGGGGGTAATCCAAAGCTATCAAAATAATTAATTTTCCCATTCTTGACATATGTTGCGACCCAATGACTTCCACTCATATATGACGGCTCAAGATTGAAAATGAAAAGCGCCATTTTGTGGTTGTGTGGAACAGTTTGGTCTTTTGACAACACACCACCTTTGTCTATTGGTATTTTAAGATGACGACACCATTTTATCAAATCGTGATTGCTCAAGGGTATGTCTTTGTGGAATTTTAAAGAATTGTTCCGAGGAGTGGAATCCCATTGAATGGACTGTTTTTCCCTAGAAGCAACCCATTTCCCAACTTTTTTTTTTTCCCTCCACCAGAAAAAGAGTTTTCTTCCCATGTTCCAAAAAATGGAGGTAGTGGTTCATACGCTCCCAATCTGGGGGCTGATCCACCATTTTTTTTAGGAGGTTTTCCAATTCTAGGAACTCCTGAACCCGTCATCTTTTTGAAAGCTTCAAGAGCTAGTGGAATACCGATTGATGCAAGAAGAGTGCCTAAGAACCCACCTGTTTGTACTTTTGTTGGTTTTATATGAACACCAGAACCAGTTTGCAAGGCATTGAGAATATCTTTTTTCTGTTTATCACTCAATAGATGTTTATGAGCGATGAGTTGATCTATTTTAGAATTTGGAATGAGAAAACCACCTGTCTGTGAACCTTTTCCAGATATCTTTTTAACAATCTGAGATGCTCCTTCAGAAGCGGCACCAGCGAGAGCTGATAATCCTAGAGTCTTTACTAATGTTGGTCCAAAAGTTCGACCAAGTGTCAAGATTGAACTCAAAAGTGAACCACCAACCTGTTTTCTAATATTTGTCTTAGCCAGTTTTATTTCGATTCCCTTATTCTTAGCTCGGTTCTTTTCCAACCTTTTAACAGTTGTTGAAGGAACAAGAAGAGTATCACTTCCATTTAAGGCATCTTTTGTTAACCTCAGGGTGATTGTTTCACGGTTGTGAAAAGCTTTACTTAGTTTCATTTTTTGATTCTCAGAAAGCGTAACGTTAATCTCATACAATTGTACCATATTTATTTTATTTCACGAAATAAAATAAATTCAGGAAATGTTTTTTTTGAATTAGACAATCATAAGTTCATTTCCAACATTTTTGACAATAACCTCATTTTCGTAAAATACGATAGCATGAGCTCTCACATTAGCTGTTGGCGCTGTATTCAATCTGTAGTTCAAAATCAGTTGTTTTGGGTCTCTAGTGATAGCCTCTTTTTGGTAGGTTAGATCAAAATAAACAAGACCGTAAAGAGATGCAAAATTATGAACATTTAACTGCGTTCCTGTATTCAGATCATTCTTTCGAAAAGCATAAGACATTAGATCGTTGAAGATTCTTACTTTTGAATCAGCATCGTACTCCAATTCAGGGTAAAAAGTACTATTTCCATACTCCAAACGACATGATGCAAGAGAGCTATTAGCATCTGCAGAATTCAGCTTAAAAGTATCAAAAATGTAAGGAGTTCTCTGAGATTCCTCATTGTTTGGACCATTAGTTCTCTGTAGATAAATGAATACATGTTTAACATTGTCAATGGCTGGGCTAATCTGAAACATGTTTTGAACTGCTCTTGTATTTGCACTCTGAATATACATATC
The DNA here is from genome assembly GCA_964030785.1 of Siderastrea siderea. Taxonomy (NCBI): domain Eukaryota; kingdom Metazoa; phylum Cnidaria; class Anthozoa; order Scleractinia; family Rhizangiidae; genus Siderastrea; species Siderastrea siderea. Next base: position 13,723,712 of record OZ034966.1, read on the forward strand.
TTTCATGTACGTCCATTTGGTTGGTTTGAGAAAATCTTTCACAAATTCACCGTATGCACTATCTTTCGGAACCATTCTTGGAAGCCAAAGATGAAATCGAGTTACAACCACTCGTCCATCATCAGCAGCAGCTGCTTTGTGAATCAATTCATCATCATCATTCAAGTCCAGTTCGAATGTAAGCTGCATTGGAGGAAGCATCTTATCTTCCAATTCTTCAAAGAAACTGTATCTATTCAACGGAATGATCTCATTCACGCTTTTGGCTCCACCACCACCATTGTTTTGTTTCGCTTGAGTTAAAAGTCGCCTTTCTTCAAAACCCGAATTCGTATTTGCTGTTGAATCCTCTGTGTCAAGATACCAAAAACTATTTTTAGCAACTGACCTGCTGAAATCATCACTATACTCCAACAAATTTTTAGCATTTACAATTCTATGAATGTCATCACTATCATAGACTATTTTACCAGCAGATTTGATAACCATGTGTTTAATGAGAGAATGTGCTCCATTAATTATTGAAATTCGATCAGCAGCCGCGAAACCAGATCCATCAGCTTTCTTTTGAAGCTCTTTGGAAACCTCAAAATATCCGTTGAAATAATCAAAAAGAGTAGATCTGTCTGTTATTGTGAATTTATATCCTGTTTTCTTCTGATAATTGTTGTTTCCAGGTTGTTCAATAATATTATCAAGAGAGAATCTAACCATTTCATATCTCTGCAGTTTATCACTTGTTCTGAAAGTCATCTTTTATTTATATGTTTAAAACTTTTTTTTTTTTTTTTATACCTTTTCCGGAAATCAATCTATTCAATATCACGTTGTAATCTTCTTCTTCTTTTTGTTTGTTTGTTGCTTTTGGAACTTGTTTTCCCAAAGACTGAAGGTCTTTTATGAAAAGATGGCCTGATTTTTCAGCAACTTTTTTACCAAGTTTATCACCAGCACTTTCTATTCCCGATTTCAAAGCTTTTTTAGCAACAGGTTTTAAAACTTTATCCACAATCATTTTCATTGGTTTGAAAATATTATCCACAATTAAACCTGATCCTTTATGTTTGTAAACAAATCTTCCAAGACTTGGATGAAAAATTCGTTTGTAATTGTAGGTTGGCATTTTATAATTATCTTTTATTTTTTTTTTCTCTCAAAATCAGAGAAAATGATGTATCTGCGTCATTCAAATCTATTATTCGTCGTTTACCATCAGTAATGTATATCCGCAGGGTGTTAATGATATACTTATTCACTGGATAATATTGAACTCTCAAAGGCTCTTTAGTAAAAGCATAAGATGGTTGTAAATCATTTGTTCCAAAGGTGTAAATAATATCTGTCTCATCCCCATCAACAAGACTCTCTGAAATAAGATCACAATGTATATTCAAAATCTCTGTATCTTGACTGAGATTTGGTGTGTAGTCACCAACATTTTCAGAACTGGTTAAAATTCTTTTGTTAAAACCAATTAAATCTCTGAAATTTGATGTTGTGAGGTCAAGTTGATAGTTTGTTGCCAGATTTATTGTTGTTTTGAAAGTTGTGTTGTTAAATTTTAAGGTTATTGGATATGAAGTCGTGCTCGAAGTCTTTATTTTTGTTTTTTCTTTGATGAAATTATTGAAACTGACATAATTCCATGTACCTGGTGGGAAGGTTATATCTTTCCAAGTTTTTCCACCATCAGAAGAGTATTTTATTTTTTGGTTGTCCAGCTCTGATGTGATATTGAACCATGTGAAAGACATGGATATAATTCGACCTAAACCAAGTTCATATTGTCTGTTTGGATCAAGTATTATTGGTTGATTATATCTGATTGTGAAATCACTAGGCTTATTTTTTGTTTGTTTCTTAACGTTATGAGAAGATAATACTAATGTTGTTTGCATTTTAATATATTCACATGAAAAAGTTTTTGTAAATTTTGTTATATTTATCTTTATTAATTATGTAATTTCTCAATAAAATATCAAGAATAGCAACACCTGTGTTTCTTAGCTCTATGCTATTATTACCAGCATCAATTGACCCCATTATTAATACTAACTTTTTGAGAGCTTCTTCAGGGTTGATAAAAACAGCACTTACATTTCCACCTCGCTTTGTTGTTTTTCTTTTGAGACCAGAGCCTTTGATACTATTCAACTTATTTTTGTTAAAGTTGATATAATCATTGAGAACTTTTCGAGCGTCGTCGATGACCTTTCTTCTGAACTGTGCTTCAGATTGGCTTATCAAACCTTTATTCAACTGCTTTGTAATGTGTGTTTTGTAACCTGGAAGTTGTTGTCTTTTCTTGACCGCATTTTCGATTTTCTTTGACAAGAAAGAATGCCTTGTTTTTTCTGTCATATCTTCTCTTTCGAGTTGTGCTTCAATGTCATCATAGTTGGCCAATCCAAGTTCATCTAAAGTCTCATTTATTCTATCTTCTTCAAAAATCTCATAATCTGGAACTTCATCTTCTTCATATTCTGGGGGGTCTTCAAGTTGTTGCATATACTCAGGATTGACGTATATTTTCTTTTTTCCTGTTTCCAAATCTTTTAGAACATCATCATATGAGGGTGGTTTTGGAACAAGCTGTTTAGTATTTTCTGGTTCATGAAACAAATCTTCAAGATTGTAATCTGGTATTCCTTCATCATCTATATTGATACCATAATCTGGAACCTCTACTTTTTTCCTTTGCAACCGTCTTTTAAAAGGTTGAGGTTGCATCAACTCCTTCAAACTGGATGTTATTGGTTTGAAAAGCTTCTCTGCTTCAACATCACTCATTGTATCGGTTATTTTCTTTTGTTTTAGCGTTTCCCTAATAGTATTGACATCTTGACCTATTTTCGATCTTTTTTTAGCCATTTCTTTCCACTTGAGGAGACTCATTTTATTTAATCGAAATAAAAAAAAATATTATTTTTGGGTTATTGAATATAAAAAAGCTCGCAAAGCGTGTCGCAAAGCGTGTCGCATGGCGTGTCGCATGGCGTGTCGCATGGCGTGTCGCATGGCGTGTTGCATAAAATTATTGAGAAAAAATTCTGTTGTGAAATAATAAAATGGAAATACCAAACTATGATGTGAAAGGTGATAAAGACAGTAATTTCACCCAATTACATCCTTTCATGCCAGATAGATGCTTCAGAATGTTAATCTGCGCTCCTAGTGGAAGTGGTAAAACAAATCTTTTACTTCACATGATAAACAAACCCCTATTATTTTTTGATAAGATTTATCTATATGCTAAAAACTTACAGCAAAACAAGTATCAATATTTGTTGAAAAAATTTGAACCTCTTTCGAAAAAATATGGTTATAATATCATTGAAGCTAGCAACGGTGAGATAATTCCTTTACCTAACATGGATGATGGAAACCAAAAGTTAATCATTTTCGATGATTACTTGAACACTGGAGTGAAAAATGATCGAGAAATACGAAACTATTTCACGAACTCTCGAAATAAAAATTGCAGCTGTATCTATCTGTCTCAGTCTTTTTACAATACAGACAAAACCATCAGATTAAACTGTTCCCATCACTGCATTTTCGATTTTCCAAGCAAGAATGAACAGAGTAGGATATGTCAAGAATTGAACGTTGAGAAAGACGACTATCTCTTAGCAACAAATGAACCATATACTTTTCTATATGTTGATAAACCACGAAAATTCAATGCAAAAAATTTCACTAAAATAATCTGAAGAGTTAATAAATGAGTTTTTACAACGGAGTATTGAATTTTAATCATTTTATGAATTCGAGAGGTCTCAGAGGTTTACCTGGTATTGGATTTAAATTAGATGCTAATAATGATTATGATATGCAGAATAAAAAATTAGTGAATGTAAAACAAGGAACCAATAATAATGATGTGGTCACAAAAAGCCAGTTAGATAGTGAAATAGCTAAGATTCCAAGTGCGGATACAACTCAGTTTGTGAAAAAGACAGGAGCAACTATGAACGGAGACCTAATTTTACAACCACAGCCGTACCCAATTCATGGAAACACGAATAAAGCCATTTCTTATAACACAGCTCGGAATATATTTTTGAGTAAAAAAGAAGGTGGGTCTATGCTACAATCTTTAGACATGAACAACCATTTCATAACAAATATCAAAGACCCAGTTAATTCAGACCATGGAGTAAATAAAAAATATGTTGATAATCAGCTTGTGAAAAAATTAGATAAGGACACTACTATTAATATGAAAGATAATGCAATCACCAATGTCAAATTTCCAGTAAACCAAAAAGACGTTGCTACTGTAGAATATATCACTCAGAGAATCACTAACTCGCAAAAAAATTATCTCAAACTTGATGGCACAACAAATATGTCGGGAGACTTGAATTTAAATAACAATAAAATTATTAACTTACAAACCGATTCAAAAAATTCGAAATCCGCAGTTAATGTTGAGTTAATGGAAAATGAAATAACAAATTTGAGAAATCTTGTCACTCAAAAAATTCATGAATCTCAGATTATTAATTCAGGACAAAAAAAAGACGCCTTCAGATATTTAATGGAAAACGACGACGAATCTTCAAGTGAATTAAATATTCAGGTTTTGGGTATTGTTGATTTTTCCAATTCTCCACATCAAATTAATAAAAAAGCTTACCAACTTAAACTCCTGTTTCAAAAAAGCTCACCCAATCAGTACCAGTCACGCCTTGGTTTTAACCTTTTTAAACTTCCAGTCGGTTACTATACTTTAGTAGTTGAATGGTTTCCGCCGGAAATGAGTGAGTTGAGTGTGGCAGTGCAAGGCACTACGATTTCAATTTCTAATTATGCAACAAAAACATTCGAAAACTATACCAAAACAGTCATCAATTTTCACCGATGGGGTAGCTCACCTCCACAATTCATTTATCTCGATCTACACGGTACAGTTACTTTTCCATCACTTTTAACAATTGGACATCTTATTGTTTATGGTGTAAAAGAAACAATTTCAAACGTTAACCCAAGTGTCTATGACACCGCTTTTGTAATTGAGAATGGAAAATTGGTGATGGAAACAGATTTATCTTTAAACGGGCATCGTTTGCGTGGTTCCGTTCATTACATAAATGGGATTTTGAATACAAAAAATGGGAACACATTTTTATTGAATGGTTGTGATAAAATAATTATTCCAAATCATAGCCACATATTAACTATAACAGTGCTCTATTTCAAAGTCAAAAGACGATATACACCTATTTCTTTAAAAGTAAAACACAGTGACCATTTAACTCAATCAATCACTTACACTTCAACCCAATCAACTAAATCACAGACAATAAATATCAATTTAGTACTAGCGTTTGGTCATATAGGTGTGGAATTGGCTTCGGTTATAAAAAATGTGGAACTGTTACTGTTAATTGAATATAGAGTGCCATAAACATTTTTTCATTTATTATATAGCACAAGTCTACTTTTCTAAGAAATAACAAACTTCACCAATAAACTTCACCAATAAACTTTACCAACAAACTTTACTTCAAATACAAGTTCATCTGATATTACATAACAATCTGATGACTCATTTCCTCGGGAAAGTCCCTGTTGTATGAAGTCACGCGAGTAAAAACAAAAAAAATTCAACACGATAATTACAAAGATACGCTTTTCAACAAAAAGAAGATGCGTCACACGATGAGACTAATCAAAAGTGAAAAACATCAAATTGGGAGCTATGTGGTGGATAAAATATCACTCAGCTGCTTCGACGACAAAAGATATATTCATGAAAATGGTGTGGGAAGTTATGCTTACGGTCACGGAAAAATCCAGGGTGGGGGAATTGGTGAATTTTAACTGGGGATTTGTCCGAAGATTTGGTTAGATTTTTTTAAAAAATAGGGGTCGGGAAATTTGACTGGTGCGCCCCGTGTTTTTATCAATCAAATGCATAAAAATTTGACTGGGAATTTTTCAGTCAAATTTAGCCGAAAATTTGACTAGTGTGCCAGTAGCCCCATTACCTAAACTACTTATGTATGTATGTATGTATGTATGTATGTATGTATGTATGTATGTATGTATGTATGTATGTATGTATGTATGTAAAGACATCAATGTTATTAATTGTATGATTTTACTGTCGTTTTTAACTTGACAATAGGTTCTGGAGCCTGACCTTGAGGCAGCAAACTTAGTTGACATCGCTACAAATCTAACAACAGGAGATAACAGTGAATTTACCAAGTTAATCCAGTCAGGGGACGTGTCACGTGCTGTCCAATTGGCTACAGCAGCCATTGCAGCTGTTAGCGTTGACGCACAGACTACGACAGAGTCCCAGGATGATTTGATAGAAAAACGGACCGCGGTAAGGTTTACTCGAATTCGATTTGAGCAACATTGCGTAGAGCTCAATCCCGATAACAACTTACAACAACAACAACAGCTTTGTTTGCATGACTATAAGACCTTACCGTAATGCAAAAGCATACGTCTCAACAAAAAGAAATAACAATAATGTAGTAAGGATATAAGAATCAAGTTACATCAGTCTGAATTGATAATAAATTATTGCATAAATCTAAGCATGTTAGAATGAATCTATATTTTATACATTGTTATTAGTAGTTAAGCACTTTCTATCTATTTTTTGAACTTTGTAAATTAGGTTTTAATATTTTTATCTTGTAAACGCATTGAGGCTCTCGATATGCGTATATAAAAACTGTTATTATTATTATTATTATTGTTATTATTATTATTATTATTATTACTATGATCAATTGAATGTTAACAAAGTAATTATCAGAATTCATTAATTCTTTGTAGCTTCTAATGTAGACAATCGTTTTATATTTGGTAGGTGGTGTGACGAACAATTTACTTGGAACTGGCTATTGAAATCCATAAATTCGTGATATCCATAGAGTGGAAAGCCACTTATGCTGTAGTTTTGCTTTCCGTGCGGACCCTTTGACATACGGATTAAATACGAGTTTGGTATGCTACAACAATCTTAAGCGACTTATAACTATCATTTCGGAAAAACCAAGCAAAACCAAGAGCATGAACGGTGAATAACGAATTCCTGCTTGTCCTTGTTATAATGAACAAAGTTCGTGGCTCCAGCATCGAATTTGCTCGAAACTCACCAGCACTTTGGTTACTTATGCAAAGCAAAGACCTACTTGGGTGTTAATTAACCCTTTAAGTCGCAGTATTAACAGACAAATTCTCTGTTCTGATCTCCATACATTTTTTATAGTACTATTTGGGAGAATTTGTTAAAAGATCAAACCAATTTCCCTTTGGTGATCATTTTATTCATTCTCATAACCTGATCTTTTGATTTTGTATTGATATTGTGAGGAGAAATTTGATGTTGATCAGTCACTCTTGGGACTTAAAGGGTTAATGATAACCGCAGATGGTTCCCACGTAGCATAAATAATAAGAACACTGAGTTATTTAACGGGTGGTTTGAATTGTGATTGTGATTTTGTATTGAACTTAGAATCATTTACTTATTTTATAGATGAAATCAAGTATTTTGCAGCAGGTGTCAGCTGTCCGAGCAGAGACTGTGGTGAGAGTCCAGCAGTTGTCAAATGTGATTGCCGAGGCTTCCTCAGTCATTAGCGAGGTCACAGTCGAGGCACAGGTAATTGTTTTGGTACTGGTAACATAGGGACGTAAGAAATTTGGGGTAATAGTCGTCTAACGCGTGGGACTTCAAATAAAGGAGGTCGATCGATGTTTTGAGCTGGTTGCTACCTTCCTGCCGTGTCTTAAGGAAAGTCATTGTTAAACTTCCTCCTCCTCCTCCTCCTCCTCCTCCTCCTCCTCCTCCTTCTTCTTGTTCTTCTTCTTGTTCTTCTTCTTCTTCTTCTTCTTCTTCTACTTCTTCTTCTACCTTGTTCTTCCTCTTCTTATGACACTTGCTTGAAGGCAGTTGCATTTAAGGCTATATAAAGTGAGAGAGTGCCAAACCCAGAAATTTCGGCTTAAGCCCTTCGTTACTAGATATTGCCTTACTTTTAAGCAAGTCTGACTATAAGTGCAGAAATTCACAACTTCTGTGTGTAACATTTTCATTGTGACTAAATGCTTGCATGTTTTTCATTCATACCTGCGCATTGTCAGGAAGCCGCCACCGATGCCCTTCGATCGATGACATCAGTTTTGAAAGACGAATCATCGGCCGGGGAAAGTTACGAAGTTCTATTCGATGGTGCGCGAAGTCTGGTAACTGGTCTCGGGAGCATGCTCAGGGTGTCATCCTTCGGGGCTCAAGTGTACGGTTCTGAGTCACCAGTTACGCATGTCCAAGGCTCTCCCCAATACCGCCGGCGGAGAGAAGTTGAAAACAGAAGATCGTTACTGTCAGGTGTTTTGGCTAAGAGGCATGAAAGAGACACAGATAATGGATTATCTGATGCACAACAGCAGGTGATTTGAGAGACGTTCGATTTCAGGAAATTAGTATGTGTAATCAAATGGTGACGAGTGAAATTAGGAAATAATTTCACGCGCGTTTTGTCAAAATTCTAATAATTATTAAAATTTTGACAAAACGCAAGTGAAATTATTTCCTAATTTCACGAGTATACCATTTGATTACCTATTAATATCATGGGTGACAAATTACACTCACAATCGTGGGGTTTTGACTTGTTTATCGCATCGAGAACTCCTTGAGCATTGAAACGGCTTAACGGCTAAAGTTCACATTTTTCTGAGTGAAATAATGAAAAAACTTGTGACAAGTTTTTACCACGCTTTGACGATTTCGTGTTTTTTGTAACCGACAGCAAAATACACCAGACTCTGAATTTTTACTTAAAAAGTACCAAAGCAAATCGCTTGGCAAAGGTTATCCGCGTTTTATCCGGCAAATTCACTGAATCGTGCACTACGTTGCTCCATCGAGCAAGGCTCAGAAGGCTTCACAAATACATTCAAAATACGCACAGCAAAATTGTTTTAACGAAAGTAAACTTCGGAAGCAAATTTGTATTTAAAAACTGACCTTTATTCCATTCGAAGAAGTGCCCAAATCCACTGAATTACTTCTCTGAGTTCGCGGTCAATCACTCGATCGCTGCAACTGGCTCGCCGTTCAAAAATTTTCGCTGTCACACTATCAAAAATAATCTCTTCTTAACTCGCAGGTGATTTCTGAGAAGTTCAGTCAAAGTTTACAGATTACCAATTGTGTCCTCAATGAATATTTCCAGAATTGCTGTAGTTCTGCACAAAACATCTTCATCATTAACCTCAACGCCATCTTGGCGCTGAGTTATAGACCCGTTGCCTTGGCAATTTTGTAATTTCACATGTGAAATTATAAATTAACGCTGAAATTTCGCGCCAAAATTAAGGAGTAATTTGTCACCCATGATATTAAGATATAAATGAGACTAAAACATTGCTTGCCGTATTTACTCGAATAAGCGCCGCCCTTGAATAAGCGCCGCATTTGGAACAAAAAAAGTTAATAAGCACCGCGGTGCCGATGCAGCGCTTATTCGAGGAATTCCGTATAACTTAAAACCCACTACAAAGCAACTCTAAAACAGCATTGGAAATTTCTTTTCATTAAAAACGATGTTCTTCAGTTCAAAGTGATTATAATTATTTCATTGCTTGCCTATTAAGTTTTCTATCCAGAATTCTTGCAATACGTAGTTCTGTCAGTTGTATTTTTAAATAAGCGCGGCCCTCGAATACGCGCCGCATTGGTGGCCCGAAAAATTTAATAAGCGCCTGCGGTGCTTATTCGAGTAAATACGGTGAGGTTATTTATTATATGGCTAGCTGTCCAAGCCGCCAAGATGAACAAAATCCTGCGCTCTGATTGGCTACCCGAGCGGGCAAGATGGAGCTATCTTGCCCGTTCGGGATTGCCCGTGCTATGTTTCCGCAAGAAAAGTTTTCTGTAAAGCTGGCTTACCAAGGTTTTCGTGTGTAATTTCCACTAAAGTATGTGTTTGACAAACAAGATGTACTTTTAACTTAGTAAGAGTGAGAAGTCTTAGTAACTCTGTAACTATGCTCTAATAACGAAAGCGATAGTGTGACCTCAACCAATTAAACTACAGAAATCGAGTGGAGATGAAAGGTAAGATACACGTTCATGACCATTTGCTATTTTTGTTTTCTGTTAGTCCAAAGAACGCGCCATTGGTATCTTAGAGTCCCTGGATTCTGTCGGAAGCACGATTTTGTCCCGAACACTCGTCGGAGAGGAACCGAGAGAACTATCGGCCAGATCTGTATCTCTACTCGTGTCCCGAGAGGAGCCCGACTTACTTGCTGGTTCTGCTTTGTCCAGCAAAGGAAGCAGTTTCTCTCTTCCTGCGTCTGCTGACATGTTTGAAAATGGCACGGAATTTGTGGATAGCCAGGTAACTCAGGAAATAATTACGTGAAATTTACTGAAAAGCGTCTGCTCTTGTTGGACAACTGCATTATTTTTATTGTCTCATTCTGTCCATCACTTTATCTGTGCAAAAGGTATTGATATATTGAAGGCGGCGAAGAGTTATCTATTTTTAAGCTAATATTCCACTCTAACTTTCATTATTTGACCCTTTTAGTCCCAGCGTCAAACCATCAATTGTTTAATTAGTTTCATTCTACCATTGGAGTCTGTGGATAAAATCTTCAACTGTGACGTCACTAAAATGAAAGTTGCCGAGCAGTACTTTTTTGATATCTAGGGTGTGGAGGGGCTATTACTTGTGATTAATAAATCTCGACAGTTTTTAGGTCTCACTCCGTTTAGTATTCTCGATTCACAAGTTGAAAACAATCACACTTAAACGTGCAAAAATCTTCAACTGTGACGTCACTAAAATGAAAGTTGCCGAGCAGTACTTTTTTTCATATGTAGGGTGTGGAGGGGATATTACACGTGATCAAGAACTGTTTGCAAATAAATCTCGACAGTTTTTAGGTATTCACTCACTCTGTTTGGTAGAACTTGATTGACAAGTTGAAAACATGCATACTTAAACGTGCTGAAACAACAGGAGATGTCTTTATGTTCAAGAAAGCAATCCGACGTGAGTTATTTACGTTTTCTTTCTTTCTGTTATCTCCATGATAACATTCCATCTAATACTAAACTAACACCCGCGCAATTTAATAATAAAACTCCTCAGGAACTTATTTGTGACAAACTGGTTCCCTTATTTTAATTTTGCGTATGTTCCTTACAGATGCTGACAACAGACTACATGCCTTTCTCATGGGATCCCTCAAGTGCACGGGTAACCACTCGAGTTTCAAGCTTTGAACTGAAAAATAGCACCGGACACGTTTTAAATATAACAGAGCTGAAGTCGCCGATATCCATCAAGATAAGAAACACTGAAGGTTTAGCAAACAATTCTCAACCTCATTATGTTGGACTTTACAGAACCGTTTACCATAAGATAAATGTTACGACACCAGGAATGGCCCTGATATTAAAGGTACGCCCTGAAAACAACGCAACCGAATTCTCAGTGTTTTTAAAATATCAAGAACGACCGTCTCCTAGCAACAGTGACCTTAAAACGACAATACCCGACTTTTCATCCTGCTCTAAGGCGTCACCTGGGTATGCCAACTGTTCACGTGATCCATACGTGATGTATGTAGACAGTGCGCATGTCAACCAAACAGGTTACTACTTCGTGGGAATAAAAATCAAGTCAAGTTCTTCTGGAAAGTCAAGAAAGAGACGCTGCGCGGGTCAAGGACGGTCGAAGAGATCTTGCGTACAGTACAAGGAGCCTCCCACAACACCTGCTACTTACAACGTACCTGAGTACCTGCCAGGAGACGAAAACTACACCATGCAGGTACTACCAGCAGCTTGTCTGTACTGGAACACGGAAATGTCTAAATGGACAACAGAAGGGTGCACGGTAAGGACACTGTTGGTTACAGACTAACCAAATAAACCAGTAGCTCAATCTGGCAGAATTTACTGACCACCTGGCTATTTTTGGCAAGCAGTAATGATTTAACTATGCGTATAAAAGGCAATCGATAGGCGGTCAGGGGAACAAAATCCATCACAGGGCTACCCCCAGCAGTATGTCGCCGGTACCTATTTATACAAATGGGGACAGTGGAGTAGCAGTACTCTCAGTTGCTTCACGGTTAAGGTGTGCGACTTAACCTTTACCACGGGAACAAAATGGCTGTTGTGAGAGAGTTGGTCTTAGTAAGATAGCTTTTTTAAATTTCTTTTCTTTCTTTTCATTTCTTTTCTTCGTGATCAACAGGTAGACGAAACGACAATCTCGGACTACATTCACTGTTCTTGTAATCACTTAAGTTCCTTTGGGGGTCAATTGTTCGTAGCGCCGAATCCCATTGATTTTGATTTAGTATTCACCGAATTCACTCGCCTCTCTGAGACCGGGAACGTTGCTGTTATAGTAGCCGTGAGTTGTGTGTTTGGAATTTATCTGCTGCTTCTGCTCTTGGCTCGAAAGTATGATAAGCTTGATCATCTAAAGGTAAGTGAATTTTTCTCTATGATGACTCTTTAAATACAAAGGTGGAGCCACTATATCAGGCTTTAGTAAAATGTTCTTTGTTTCAATAAGCAAATAGGCAAATTGGACATTTCTGAACATACCAGCCAAACCAACCATTCCATTGACTGGGAAAATGTTTGCATCAGTAAACAGGATGATCATTTCTTCTCTAGAAAATAGCGAGGCGTTCCACCTCATCCATCCAGCTTGACCTGCGACCAGGGTTACCAACTGGCGCCAGTTTACGAGGCTATAATTAAGCCTCGTGATCAAAACGAGTCTCTACATCGAAAAAAAACTCGGATGAGATTTCAAAGCTTTGAGTTAACCGTCGATTTTTATCGGTGATATTAAAAGAATTGCGCGTAACAACAGGTTACTTGTTTGTAGACATATTCCCTCTTTACTCCTTTGATCATATAACGCGCAGGTAACCGTTTTAGACTAACTAACGGTAAAGTGATACTTACGTACGTCCTCGCTTGTTGTTTCACATTCAAATTTTCCTAAACTACCTCTCATGTTTGCATCAGGCGATGTATTAAAGCGTGCACACCGTGTCCGTACGAACCTGACTAATCAGCGGGATTCGGATTGCGGACTTGGTATCATATGTAGATTCATTATTTTTCTTTTTCAGTTCTCACCTCGTTCTCAGTTTTCTTAACTAACGTTTCCAAAATTCTAGTTCCACCTAAATATATATTTGAATCTGTTGTTGTTGTTGTTATTCTTGTGTTTGACTTTTAATTATGGCTAGGTGCATGGACTCTTTTGGGTCTTCGCTTCTACAACATCGAAGTATCTCAGTACCAGCAATTGGCGGTAGTTTTCCCTCCAAATATCTTAGTTTTCTTTATTTCTCAATATTTATTTTTCCATTTGAAATGTTTTGTTGTTGTTGTTTTTTGTTACAGCTAGGTGCAAGGACAGTTTTGGGCGTTCGCTCGCCTTGGGCTCACTTCTACGAGATCGAAGTATCTACCGGCATTTGGCGCAACTCAGGCACCACTGCTAAAGTGTTCATTGTCCTGGAGGGTGATAATGGCTCAAGCCGACCATACCACTTGAAAGGTGGTTCCTGCATCCCGTTTGCACGAGGGAGCATTTTCTCGTTTACCCTCTCCATCCCTGTCGACATTGGCCCCTTGCGGAAAGTGCGTGTCTGGCATGACAACTCTGGAACTAGCCCTTCATGGTTTCTGAACCACATTAAAGTTAGTGTTGTATTAAACAGCGTATTTTTTATATGAACGTAACACTGCAGTACTACATTGGCAAAAACAATACTGTTTAAATGAAGAACCGTTAAGACGCATACCAATCAAACCAATCCAATTAGTGCGTAAACTCTTTTGTTATTCTAGTTGTTGTTGTTGTTGTTGTTGTTGTTGTTTTTGTTCATTTGTTTCTGTTATACGGCAACTAGTTAGACAAGGTTAGAACACACATGCTTCAGTTCGTCTATTCATTGACTTATTTTCTATTTACGAATTTACCTACTGATACTGACTAATTATACAAAAATAACAACAATAAAATCAACAATTTAAAAGATGACAGGGAAGGTTTCCTGCACTTGGCATGGAGGCACAGTGGTATCAAAATACCCAAGTGCATTTATTGAAAGAAAACGTGAAAAAGCAATCGAATTGGGTGCGCACCTCTTTCACTTGTTGTGGTAACTCAACCTAATTTATTTTCATTTCAATTTCCCAGGTCTACGACTTCTCTGCTCAGGTGCAATTGACCTTCATGTGTTATATGTGGCTGGCTGTGGATAGAGGGGACGGACTAGTCGATCGCACTCTTACTTCTGGAACAACAACCGAGGAAGGAATGGATTTTATGGTTTACGTTCAGAACAAGATAGCTGAAGAATTCAGTGACGAACATTTGTGGTTTTCTGTTGCCACCAGGTCGCCAAGACACCGGTTTACTCGTGTCGAACGCCTGTCGTGCTGTTTATCGCTCTTACTGACTATCATGCTTGCTAGTGCTATGTTTTACCAGCTTGGTACGGTTGACAACGCACAAGGAAGACTTCAGTTGGGCCGCTTCGTGTTGAATCTCAGAGAGTTTATCATTGGCGTGCAGAGTCTTTTTGTAGTCTTGCCTGTAAATACGCTGCTTGTGGCAATATTCACTCACACGAGATCATCGAATGAAATGAAACAACAGCAAGAGGCTGCGACAAAACCTGCCAAGAAGAAACGAGAATTTTCTTTACCACACTGGTTCATTTACATCGCGTGGGTGCTGTGTTTCCTAACAGCATTAAGTTCGGCTACTTTTGTCATCTTCTACAGCTTTCAGTGGGGCAAGGACACAAGCGAGCAGTGGCTGATTTCTATAGTGATGTCCGTTTTTACGGACATATTTGTATCTGAACCACTTAAGATCATCATTGTCGCGTTTATGTTGTCGCACATTTTCAAGGCACGTGATCATAACTCTCCTCAGACTCGCTACCATGACGAGGCGATAGTGGACGTCGACGATATCCAGTTAAGTGAGGTAGACAAAGAAGAAGAGGATATTGAAATGCCGAAGCCACCAAGCAAGAAACAGTTACGCCGTGCGAGAGCCAATCGATTGAGGGAGCTTCACATGTTTACTGCACTGCGAAAAGTAGTGTCGTATATAATCTATCTGTGCATTCTAATTATAGTCTGTTATGGTGGACGTAGCGAACATGGCTTTTTGATGACCTCATTTGTGAGTAAAGTCTTCGGCGAGAGTTTAAGTATGGTAAGAAATAAACCTGCGTGGTGTTAGTTTATTGAAATTCCTTTTCACTTAAAAGTTTATTGGAGACTTGTGATCGAAGTTAAAAAAGGATTGACGTATTGTCTCGATTAAACAAGGGACCTCAAATTTTTTTTTAAACGCTGGGTCACAAGGTTGCGTCATAAACAAACGCCTGGGAGTTTAAAAGAGAACATACTGTAGTTTTGGGAAGCAGAAAAGTTCTTGGTTGGAATGGAATGAACTTGAGGCTTTGGTAAATAGAGAGAGTCAGATTTGCATATGTGTGGTGGTGGTCTTATTCCAGTTTATTATATAGACAAGAGTGTTTTAGTGCCGGGAAAATAGACCACTCGTAAAGTTTATACAAAACTACATCCGGGACTCGAGTGGCGTATTTTCCATATCAGATTCTCACTAGCGAGGATATCAGTGACGTCATTTCCCGCTTTTACACTGTCGTTTGTGTAAAATACTCTATTTTATATATTTCTCCTGGTAAAAAACAATATTTTACCCACTCGCTGCGGTCGTTCGTAAAATATTGTTTTACCACTCGAAAATAAAATTCTTATCTTCGCGCCGCCGAGTAATATCCTCTATATACTGATGTATTTCATAATAATTACCATACGTTCTAAGGGACTGGGAAAATGTGTTCGTTATAATGGGAGTTCGTTATATCGGGGCTGTTTTCACTTTTCTGTTTTTTTTTTCTTTTCTTATTTTTCTCTTTATTTCCCTTTTTTTTTCTTTTCTCTTTTTTTTTCTGTGGGCTGAAAAATAAAGTTCGTTGTACCGGGGTCTTTGTTATTTTGTGGCTCGTTATCTCCGGGTTCCACTGAAGAAAAGCCTGTGTAGTTTTTAGTTCCACAAGTAACGCCAAAATCACACCCGTGATGAACTCCGTTTCAAGGTCTTCAGACGTAACGACTTTATCTATCTGTTCTTTTAGATTTCCAAGCACCTTGACACCTGGGACTGGATGCGAAACGTCCTGGTACCAGGTCTCTATGAAGATGGAAAACGCCTCACGGTGACTAGTTCCAGTCCTTACGTTGGTGATGGGGATGCCGTTCTTGTTGGGATGCCACACCTTAGGCAGCTTAGAGTCAAAAGAGGTATTTAATTTTATTAAGTGATGTTCATAAGAGGGGTGTTGCTATTAATACAATGTGTACAAGATGACGAGGCGATTTCAATCACCTCGGACGTTTCGAACTTAGTCCGTTAAGGCAGTGAAGGCAGCTCTATCAGCCCTTGGTCAGAGCGAATACACTCTGACATGTCTGACGAAGGGCTGACACCAGGTTATGGGCTCGCTCCTGCGGACACTCGAAACTTTAGCTTTTATATTTTTTAAAGTCGCCAAATTACGTTATTGACCCAGGTGATAAATTCAAATTTTCGAGGAATTTGGAAATGTTGGTTTTGAGGAGGGAAATACCTTAAGAACCCGTAGAAACACGCTCAGAGCAAATGTGACAGCCAACAACAACAACAAACGGAACCTACCTAAGACAGAAAATCCCGGTTTCGACTCGGGCCACATTGGTGGGAAGCGGGTGCTAGGTCTCAACACTCGTACCCTATTATTCAGTTATGCATATGACTGTAGGGGTAGTGGTAATAATACTACTACATTCGTATGACGCAAATTTCATCTACATGATCAAATACCCTTTACAATACAATTGAGAGATGAGATCGGATGTCACCATGTAAACAGACTCTACACATGCACATGCCAGCTGGTATCTGTCCATAGCCGCGAAAGTTCTTATTACATTTGATCTTTAGTACACGTTCATACTGACTTATGTTGTTTTGTTTTGCTTTGTTTTTTTCTTAAGGTCAAATTGACCTTAACCCTTTGCATACCAAGGGGGTGGTATTTATTTCTTACAAAAACAAGAATGTTAACAAAGATGCTTCTCATGCTCATTATTTACAACAAAACCCCACAGACCCATATATATTTAGAAAGTATATAAAATATACTTTCATATCGAATAGAAAAATTATAGGATATATCAAAATTATGACGTCACGAGCCGCATAATTAGCATAATTATGCAAATGTTTAAAGAAACTTTATAAACATTACACTTAACAGCAAGCTCTGAACAAGACAGAAAATATAATTTTTGGCTTCTTACTACAAATACAAACCATTTCCAATCAATCTTTGAAGGGAAATTAAAGAATAATACAGAAATCAATCTATTTTTAGGAGAAACGAACTGCCATACCTCTTGCATAATAATGAGTGTGAAGAAATTCAAACATGATTTAGCTCTCTATTGTTGACATTTATTCGGTAAGGTTCACTTAAATCGGTGTCCACGTTGTGTTTGATTCTCTGGGCCATTCTAAGTCCACAAAAACAATTTCCACAGCTGTTTCCTCATCATTTGACTCGTAATTTGGATCCTCTTGACTGGATTCTGATACATCAAAGTAAAACTACCCTTCACAGCCTCGATGAGATTGAATGCTCCATGGAATTACAAGTCACCTTCGCCAACAAGTCATCATCTTCAGCAAAGCAAAGTTTTACATTGTTTTGATCGTTTCCAGGGTGAAAAAATCCCGAAGAAGCATCTGTTAGAACCGCCATTTTTAAATCGCCAGGTCAAAAATCATTACAGTCGAAAAAATCTCTCAAAAATCGTCCAAATACAAGGCAGATCGAGCAAATCTTGCTAAAACTAAAAAGCTACTTCATGTAAGTCACAATTAAATGTTATAGTAGTACCCAAGCCCTAAGATCTTTCTTCCAGGGCCGCCGGAAGGGGTCCTGTATATAACTACGCATATATGCGTAGTTGGTATGCAAAGGGTTAAAAAGTTCAAAATTCAATTGTTCATTTCTAGTTTTTTTATTAAGCATACTGCTTTCTTTCTTTCATTGAAATTAATGTCTTGTCTGATTTCTGCTGTTTGTAAGGATCCTGTGAAGTCGTTAACGAAGCTCAAAGTCTGTTCAACTCATGTGTGGCCTCCTATACATATAGTAATGAGGACAGAACTCTGTACTACCAACCAACATGGCGCCCAATATCCTTACCGGGAAACACATCACTCAGCAACGTTGTTCAAATCTGCCCCACTGCTTGGCGGTACTCCTCAGCGAAACAAACGCAGAGTCTTCCCTTCTGGGGCCGTGCTCATCTTTTATGCATTTATAGTCAAGGAGGCTACTTGGCAGAGTTGGGTTACGACAAAGACACGGCGTTGAAAGTCATTTCTGAGCTACGCCTATTTCACTGGTTTGACAGCTTCACCAGTGTGGTGTTAGTTAAATTTACGGTGTTCAACCCAGGCGTTAGTCTGTTCAGCGCGTTTACGATCCCTATTGAGTTCTCACCAAGTGGGCACGTGTTTTCTGACCACGTGGTTCGTACCATGCACGTGTATGATCTTGGTGGAGGATACAGTGCTATCACCATGGTCTGCCAAGTGCTGCTGGTGTTTTACATTGTTTACTTCGTCGTCACTGAAACGAAGCAAATGATTCAAAGCGGTCGTCTTTACTTCACACACTTCCTCAACTTGGTTGAGCTTGCGCAGACTATAACGGTCATTGGCTTTGTTGTTACTCACGTCTTAAAGGAAATAGAGCTATTCGCCAACACAGCAATGCTCCACGAAAGCATTTTCCAGTTTATCAGCTTTGATAGAGGCGTCTTCCTCGATGCGTTGGAGTCGGTACTCGTCTCGTTGCTAATGTTTTTTAACACCGTAAAGTTGCTGTATTTGCTCAAGTTCAATAGCCATATTAATCATCTTTTCGATGTAATGAAGATATCCGCTTGGGAACTCCTGCACTGTTCGCTTGTATTTTTTGTATATATGTCTGCATTTACTCATTTCGGATACCTTCAGTTTGGGAAGGATTTTGATGGCTATTCATCCCCTTTCAGTGCCATACAAACTCTTCTTCTGGAAGGAGTCATTGGCGGAGCAAACTATTTTCAGAACTGCTGTCCCCTTGGCCGTGTTTACATTTTAGCCTTAAAACTGGGCCTCAGTTTTATTGGCATCAACATTTTCATTGCTGTTATCAATGAAAATTATCGTACCGTTAGACACCTCTCCAAAAGAAAATTTAACTTTGGACTGTTTATGATTAAAAAGATGAAAGAGATTATGGGTTGCGTTGGAGAGCAACCAGAAACACCCGAGAAAGAGAAACGCACTGTACGAAAAACGCAAGAACTGGAGGTTCCTGTTGTTCCTGAAGTTTCTGAGGTGACCGAGACCACACTGAAACTCATAGATGACGTAGAGAGGCGTACGAGACAGATCAAACACAGCTTGAATGAAATCTATGCCGACGACTTTGGCGAAGATACTGACTTGGTTTGCCTGTTGCTTGACATTCACTTGCAAAGGACTGAAGAAGCATCAGGGGACGAGGAAGGCTATTATTGCGCTCTTTTGTGATGAAATTAACTTGTAGGACACTCCGAGAGATGGTTTTGGAGAACAGCCCTGTTGCTCCCTTCTCCCAAGAAACTGACATTGGTGCCTGTACTTTTCGCTTGAGGTACTTCACTTTTGACAGCCTAGGTTCCTACTTTAGCTCCTTGAAATGTTTCTTAAGCAACAGCCTTAAGTAGAACAATGTATTTTTCTCGATATCTTTTGTAAGAAAATCCAGTTGAAGGTAGTTACTGTACCTAGATGTCATTTTAAGGCTTTTCCTTTTTTGGGTGCTTAGGATTCGCCAAATCGTGCTTAATTGGCTGAGAACATTTTCGCGGATAAAATTTTCGAGATATTCGTTTGAGCCACTTTTGACAGCTGAGAAAATTTACAAAGCTTCCAATAAAAAGAATATAAATTTACTGCTAGTAAAAAGTACAATTACACGATTGAAATCACCTGTTTTGATTACTGTCCCTAAACCCTACATTTGTTTATAGCAAGCTGGGGAAAGGTAAGCTAAATTTGTTTGTGAGCTACATTGACTTGCTGTAGATTTTTTTCGTGTTTTGGGTGTAATTTTCGCTGTAAATTATACAAAAGCGAGTGTAAAAGCTGGTGAGTAAACTTGTAGCCACGACTGATACCGATTTTGGCGCGAAATCTTCTGGCGCGTGGATTTCCTGTAAGCAACTTTTGTAGGTAGTTGCTAGGCTTTAGTTTTACATGTGCATCCAATTTACGGGGATTTTGGTGCTTTCTAAATATAAACTTTGCTTCCCATAATGTTACAGTTCTGATTTAGGACATTAAAAGCCCATTGACAAGAGAGGTTTCGTCCCAGTACGAATTTACCTCGGTATCTGGTGATTTCCTTGTTGGCTTTTACTTGGCGGGTTTCGTTCGGGGATGTTTTTATCTCCGTCCTAAGCACAGAACCGCGACGATAAATTCCGTGTAAACAGAATGCCCGAGATAAAAGTTTCGTGTAAACATTGTTTGGTTTCCATCCCGTGTCGAAGTACCGACTGCTTGGAGTTGTAGTAGTAGGGTGACCGAGCACAACACAATTTCAGTAATAACAAGGTCCATCACTAGTTGATGTTTTCGAATCGCCATTTTATTTTTTATGGGGGAAATCAAAGATCCAAAAAGCTAAATGAACGATGGAGATGAATTTCATCTCGGTTGGAATGGAGTTCGTCTTAGGCGAGAAGACTTTCGTCCCAGGATTCCGGGATAAAACCACTCATGTAAAAGAAATTATTTTCCCGGGAGGATACTGGGTTCTGTTTGGGAGGAGTGCGTGACTACGCAAAAGAACTTCTGCATAGGAGGCTAGGTTCTGAGTTACGAGACTCTGCTCCTTCTCCATCCTTATCCCACAGATATATGGCGTGCGTGTGTGTGGGGAGGGGGGGGGGTACTTTCGGTAGTTTGGGTAAGGAGGTGCTGCTATGTCCCTTTGATCATGACCCTATTTCGTGAGACAAAAATCTTGATATTTCTACCTTACTTAAGACGCCATGCCTCATTTCGTGTCCCTGTCAAAAGGATGAGGCTATGTCCTCGTGTACCGGCATACAGGGGATTTCGCGTTGTTCTTTGTTTCTCGAGTATTATTTCCGCGTAGTCTATAGTGGATTGTCCCTGTCCCTGTGTACAGATACACGAGGACAGTTCTCAAACAATCCTGTGAGGGCGTTTTTGGGTTGTAGGGAGCTGGTGGTGTCCCTCCCCCCCCCCCCCCCCCTACCCAAGGATGCCATTGCACTTCCGATTAATTCCATCAGCAACTTTTCTACGTGGTTTTGCCTTGGGCCGTAGCCCTTGTTGACAGGCAGGATTATTGTGCAAAGTAAACATTAAAACAGGTCTACATATTTCACAGGTCTATGGTAAAATCGAACTTAATTGCAAAAAGATCAATTGCCTAATTCCATTCCGCTAAAAGCCATACTCCATCCAGAGAATGCTCAGTTACTGTTAATGCCAGATAAGGGTACGCGCCTCGCGCGGATTGAAGGGTAGACACCTGGGTCCGTTTCTCGAAAGTCCTGGTACCTTTTCGGCTTGGAGCTATAAATTGAAATCAAAATCTGTAGAACGTCGGCGTAGTTTTTGGCCCGCGTATCACTTGTTTTATCAAGTGATACTTGTTTTATTAAGGATGGTGCCTCGTAATACAGATGTATTTTTGCAAAGGTTATGACTATGGGGAAAAAGCAGATTTTAGCAAGACTTAACTGGAATCAAAAAAGAAAAATGTGGGAAGCCACGCATTTTTCAGCGGTAATTAAGCAACCATAAACCTAAAAGAGCGTTAAAATACAAAGAATGTATGGCAATTTCTTTCCAAATTTAAGCTCAATTATCTCTGGAAAATGCACCGGTTACCCCCTTAAGGTGTCTGAACACAGTTTGCGCGTGCTCTTCGATTATGGCGCCTGTACAGCGATCATTTTATTTTGTCCAGTAAAGATTGCGCAAGTGTTAGTTTCCGTCTGAACAATCAAACAGTTTATTATGTGTGAAAAACGTTTGTTTTTCAATGTTGTTAAGGTAATACTATTGGAAAATACCCTGATTTTCTGGGATTTTTTGTGTAAAGCGAAGACCCTGTCAAATGCAACGCATGCGCAGTTGACAAGAAAATTGTGACTGCATGGTTTAGTGGAAAAGCACTGATTCCTTTGGAACCGCTGATTGGAAGTTCTTGAAATTTGGTAGAGTGCTAGTTCAGAACACGCGTAACTCGCCTACAAACAAAACTTGAAATCTGACAGAGGACATTTTCAGAAAGCGTTAAAATGCAAAACACCAAAAGATCTCTCAGTCAAAATTTCACGAGACCAGTGTCAATAGGCCAGTATTTTTCTGGGTTTTCTAGAGACATGATGGCAAAAAATAAATCAAAAATAAATCAAACCCGTAAAGTTATCGGATTTTCCAGAAATGGGCCCCTGGTCAGTTAGGTATGGCTTAGCACAAGCATGACAAATTGCAGTCTAAATTGGATCCTCTTCAATAAATCACGGATTACAGAGCAGTTTTCAATTGAGTGTCGTAAGACCAAAATCAAAGCAATCACAAGAGAAGTAAAGAACACGATAAACCAATCAGAACTCCAAGCAAATACATGTAACAGGAGTCAAGAGCGGAAAAACGGGTGCGGGCAAGTCAGGATATATTAGTTTTGGTTTTACTTCTGATTGGCTGAGAAACTGCCGCGAGTTTTTTAGCCAATCGCAGAGTGAAATAAACAAAATCAAAGTAAACGCGAATTGAATTTCGCCACAATTAAAAACCGCTCTAACAGCTATAATTCATTTAAACACTGTCCATGGCTCAGGGAGTATCGGTTTCTTCTTTACCCAGAAGGTATTGCGCCACGTTCTCGGACACATTTATACCAACAGCCATCTCTAACCAGAGCCACGCTGCCCTGCATGCATTGCATTCCAGAAAAATGACGTCATCACCAAGGTCTAAAAAGTCGTAAGCAGCAAAAGCCAGACCTGCTTTCTCGTGGAATTTTAGTAAGCGCTCTTTAACTGACTCTGATATCTGTTGGAAAAAACAGATCCAGTCAGAGACTGAAGGGAGTCTTGACCATTTAAGATCTCATGCAGTGTAGAGGTAATACAATACAAGTAATTTATATTATATTGCGCATATTCACATGCGCAGAAGGAAAAAAGACTTTGCCGGAAAAACTTAACGATAATCGTTGTTCATATTATGTCATCATATTTCATGCAGCAAATCTACCAATGTTGCTGAATCGTGCTAAGATGACTAACATGGTACAAACCTAGCCCACCCATAACTGCTCTGAGTTCTTTGGGTCTTCAGTTTAAAGCTGGAGGAAAACAAGAGGCCTGGGCTGGAGCATGATCAGTAATAACAAGAAATGAAAGCGCTTACATTACAAGATGGGTAAAAGAGGTTGACACAATATGTACTTACAACCTGGAGCAAAGTACTATAGTATTAGTATCAGGCTTTTCTCCTGATGGCATTTTGTGGCATAAAAGTTCCAGTTTGCACCACTAAAGTATTGACTGTGATCTTTGTCCTTTTGTGAGTAAAATCCGGTTATACAAAACACTTTTGTTTGTACAAAACAAAAATAAATAAATAAATAAAATGAATAAAACAGGGGACTGCTGTCTTATCAGTGTATAGATTTAACTGCCGAGCCCCCTTTCGAAAAATGACGCCAAGGAGCATCAAATTTAGATTATAATATGCTTATCCCTACCACAGGTCGCTATTCTATGACCTGGGCTAGTGCATAATAAGAAATGACCAGAAAGGAGGTGTGTGACTTACAGGATGGGTAAGTAATCTGAGCATACCAAATTATGACGTCGATTACTCAACAAAAAATGCACGATAGACTCGGGTTTTTTATAATAATTATCTGTACCTCGGCTACACTGTAAAGCTCATTTCTTTCCTGGCACCGTCTCCAATCCAAGCGATCTTTCTGGTCCTCGAGAATCTGTGAGGCGATGCGAACGGGAAACACCTTTCGGCCAACAACAGTGATGCGTAAATCGGATTTCCTTTCTACAAGCTCCTGGTAAATGGCTGGGCTGCGAGTGACACTGGCCCGGGACGCCGATGGGAATTCTCTTTTGATCTCAGCGGTGTAAGCTACGATATCTGGCTCTATGTACAGCCGAGTCAGAGTTTTGAAAATCGCTCGTCCGTTATCCGCTTCCTCAAAGAGTTTCTCCACGGCTTCTGGGTTGTTCGTGATGGCGGTTTTCGGCACAGTCAACCCAACTTGCTGTGCGAGTAGTAGCTGATGCGGCTTGCATTCCGCCATGTCCAAGGCATCCAAGGTGTTCAACCATCGTGCATGAGAGAGGTAAGATTCTAACGAACGTATCACCCTTTTCCACTCCTGAGTGGCAAAGTCGTCGGCGATGTAACCTTTAAAAACAAGTTCGTGTCAATCCTGTCAATTCAATAAACAAGAAAAAAACTTGCACCGGATTTTAGGTGATCTGGTTTTAGATTTAAGGTTACGCTTCTCACAAATTTGTAAAGAGATTTGAATACTGGAAAAGGGACGCTAGCCCTGGCCATTTTGAACTTAAATAAGTCTTTTTTTTTTAAATCCTTTTATTGCCGTGACGCCATCTTCACTTGAATTAACTAATTTCTGTATGAATGTGATTATTCTGGATGAAAAAAAAACAATGGATGTCATTTTCGACTAAGATTTGTACGATACTACTATATTGCAGGATCACTGCTCAACAGTTTTTCTAGGTCAAGATGTTGGCTGGTAAACTTGTTTGCGCCTATAGTGTAGAGAGACGATGTAGAGCGAAGTTTACCGACTATAAGGAAAACACTATGGCAGAGATACCACCGAGATTCGGGTCTTATAAAGTGCAGAATACAGTACTGTGTGGACTGTGCCTCAACGAGTACGACCGGATAAAATATGATTCAGTCTAGAATCCAATTCACGTGCTAGTCGTTTGACCACACTCCTACACGCACAAATGGGTGAAGTTTAAATATCTGTACCACACACATTTTGGCATTACTTTGAACTTAATTTAGATGACATGTTTCTTAAATTAAGAACCTGCGAAGTTGAATGATCGCAATGAGGAGTGCCGTGACATCTTCGCTGACGAGAAAACGTAAATGATCGCAATGAGGAGTGCCGTGAATGATCGCAATGAGGAGTGCCGTGACATCTTCGCTGACGAGAAAACGTAAATGCTATGCCGTAACACCCTCCTTCCAATAAGCGATCATTTTTCTAATGTGCGCCTCTCTTAACCTTATATTCAAATGAGCGCCCCTATTTCTGTGACTGATAACAGGAACTGGGGCTGTCGATGTTATGTCAAGTGTTGTCTGACGTTTGCGTCGATTTATGTCTCTATTTGCTTGACTGAACCTTCGCGCCCGGGAAGGGCAAGGAGTACTCAGGTATGTTAGTGTCGGAGAGGTGCAAATGGGGCCAATTTTTGTATCCTAAATCAGACCCAAAACAAAGGCCCATTGGCCTAAAAGTTGACCAACGGCTCAGAACGAAAACTAAAAATAAAATCCTTTATATCCGCCGATTAAGGAAGAGTTACGTAAGCGATGTAGCATGACCTCTGGTCACTGAACCGCTTAAACATTTAAACCTGACAGGCTCGAAACTCTGAGGTACGCGTGCTTTGCACCAACGATAAAAAAAGTCCTGCCAAAATCTCTTTACCCCAAATTTAGTCCACCAGAAAATTAGTAACGCGAAAAAGGCCCAAATTTGCTAATTTGAAACCTAAAAAAGAGCTTTTGCGCCTGCCCGTCACTAATATACCTGAGTGCGTAGGCTTTTCTGCACGTTGGAAGTATTTTGACTATTTTCTGCTTCCGCAGGCTACTTGAGTTCCTGAGCCCCCCGGGGGCTTCAGGAACACTATCACAAAAGTGCCCTCCCTAAAGCTCCCAAAATAAAATTAGCTCCTCGGTCGCTAAATCGAACGTAACGGTAAACCATAGAGATAAAAATTTTTTAGCAAAAACACAGGAAAATTGATTTTTATTACTCTGCAGAAAAATAATCAGCAGAAAAATAACGGCTGGTGTTAACTGAATGTGCTGTTTCAAGCATGAGGCATAAAACCCTACCTTGAAGTCCTTTATCCATCTGTCTAGTAACAGGATTCCAAAGATACCATACAGCTGTGATGGACTCGGCCGGGATACGTTCGCCATCCACAACAAAAAGGCAGCCTGGAGTACTGTCGGAAACATTGCCTGCAGTGATTTCGACAAAGTGGCCATCAAGCATGGGTTCGAAACGCACTACTTGTGCCTCACTGTCCAGTGCATTAACCTTTTTCTCAACATCGTCTATGTGCGGGTCCTCGGACAGACGGTTTCCAATACACAGAATTTTTGCCATATTTTGGAACTAACTACCAGCAGCGCTTTTTGAATTCAGTCTTGAAGTTCTGACGCAGTTTTGAGCACCAACAATAAGTGATTAAAGGAACATTTACGTCCTCGGCCTAATGCCAAGTGATTCGAACGAGTGATTTTTAAAGAAAATTATAACAACCAAGTTTCACTACAGAACTCGTGTGATCTCACGAGATTATCAGACCTTATCACGAGGAAGACCTTTACTTAGTATATAAATCACTGGTAAATAATTCGTTCAGACAGGGCGATTCTTGCCCTGAATGAAAAATACTGCACGCATTCAAAACCGTAGTTGATGAATCAGAACACTCTGGTAGTCATGGTACATAGGGTATTTCTCAGCTCAGCTAAACATTTGAAAACTCGTGATTATTAGACCTTATCATGAGAATGTTTTTTTTTTTTACAATATCCAGTCTTTGAATCATGACCAAGTGGCGTGACACGAGATTTGTATCAACTTCCTTTGAAATACCATACACCGTTTTAGACGAACTGTTGACAAAGCAACGTCAATAAACGCCAACCGTCTATTTTCGTTTCTTGTATACACCAATGACTGAAAAGAAACGAAAGAATTGCTAATTCTGCACTGATTTAACCACAGGGAAAGCAAATCTCACAAGGGCTCACAACTCTCCAGCGCTAATGTACCGATCAAATGGACCCTACAACATCTTTGAACTTTTCAAATTTACCTAATTGTTGAAATTTCCCTTCCCTCCTGAGCCAAGACGTTGTTAAGATGCCCCATCCAAGGGTATTTTCTGGCGATCAAATACCCCGAGGGTAGCCCTGCCATTTGATCAAACTTGTGGCGATAAATATTCATAATGCTGCTTTTGTCTTCCATTACATGTCAAACAGATTTTCTTACCTTCGAAAACGCGGCAGAGCTTTTGAAGCCCACATGTTTTTAGCCAGGTGGCTAAAATATCGCAGACGCTTTGCCCTCCAAACGGTTCTAGTGAGTTGGACATTGTCAATGTCCTCTTGGTCATTGGAAGGGTCGTAGTTTAAAATTCAAAACAAGGAAATGCCTCTTTTTAGCTTCTTCATTTATTTACTTCCATAAATTGTTTTAACACGCAATTTAAACAACCTATCTATTAATAAATATTCATTTTTCATTAACAAAGCATATTCCACTCAGGCCCGTTTCAAACGTCGAATCTTTCGTTTGTCAAATATAAGGCAAATTACCTCAAACAATGAATTTTATCCCATTTGCATTAGATTCGCTGCATGAAAAGTTCGGCGTTTGAAACGAGCCTTTAGTAGATATATGACGCAAAATAAATATGGAATCAAATTGGCATTCCAATATTAAAGCCTCAAAGGCATTAGGAAATTATAAGTTTTATAATTTATTCATTTTTCCAAACGATAAGTGTTTTCATTTCCGCCTTCGATACGTTTTTCTTTTTCAAGTAAAGTTAAACAATATGCTGTATTTATTGATTTGGTTCAATGAATAACCGTTTCAATTGATGCATACGCATTCTGCAGTTTAATTTTAATACCTAAAATTAATTAGCTTCCCTGCATTGGATTAGTTAAATTATTTGGTGATTTAAAGTTCTTTTATGTGCATCATCTTCTCGAGGTTTTTGCTCACCATATCTAAAAATGCTAAGAAACGAATTGCAAGCAACAAAACCAAGAAAATAAAATATAAAAATAGCAAATAAGAAACATAAAAAAGGATCGCTAAAATGTGCGGGTTTCTTTCTTTTTCTGTGATGGTATACGCAAGAAAACTAATATACTCCGGGAAACAAGTATCTTTCTTGTGGTTGTAAACTTTTTAAGTGCAGTGTTGAGTTCATAAGAGGTTGTTGGCTCGAAGTATCAACTTCGGGTAAGCTCGCTTATGTTCGTGCAATTTCTTGATTGGTTAATGAAATGAGAAAATCTTCGACGTTTTTCTTCAAAGCGGTACTTGTTTCCCGTCTGAATTGGATTAACCTCCATTTTAACATCACGTTCTAAAGACGCCTTGCTTTTGCCTTGGATTCTACAGCTACGATCCATGCCGACCTTTAAAATTCTCTCCACGGCTGAATGCCTGCTTATTTACTGTATCTTGTGATCAACACAAGTCGAAATAGTTAAGAAAAACTCAGAGCTGTTTGAGAAACCGCTTCACATTTACATTAACAAAGAAATAGGCTATGAAACTTTTGTTCGATATCTTTCATCACAAGTGGTACCTTATTATACATTAAAATTTCATAAGCTTTCTGCAAAGGAATTTGAACTAAATCTTGTTATGAGAAAATAATTTTTAGGCATTTCATCTTCACCTTTTCTTCCTTCGCTTTTAATTTCATTTCGTTCACTTCTAGATTTTCTTTCATGGTTGGTCGTAATCTTTTAATTTCAACTTTTATTCCATCTGTCGAGTAGTTCTTGCACCTTACGGAATTCCCTCGATCTCTCTCGGTCGAACATTTTCTTTGAACTGCCCTACGATGTTCCCCGGGGGGAAGTACCTTCCAACGACTATATTTCTCCCATCGGGGGCTACAGCCATTCCCATACCAAACTCCTCCGTCCCCACCCAGACTAACTGAGTAAAATGTCCAGTATCGGAAGTGAAGCCCGGGTTATCAAAGTCATAGTCTTGCACTTCATCATACCACATGTCAATTGCCCCACGTGCCGAGAGGGGCGTATCCCATGTGTACGCCAAGTTCTCCCCACGGTCCTTTTGTCCACTGTGCGTCAGTGAGTCCGTTTTTGCCAAGCGTTCGGCGTAATTCTGCGCCTCGGCAGCCAGCAGTGGAGACCAACGAAGCGCAGGAGCGTTGTGAAACGTGCGATAGTAATTGTGTGAGATGACGCATTCAGTTTTGAACTTTTCTGATGAGGTAAGAAGATAAAGAGAAAAAATGAGAATACAACCAATCGATTGGAAGAAATTGATGCACCCTAGGTAGTCAGCAGAAATGAGGGACACGATGGCGAGGGAAACGATAACGTCACAAAAAAACTTCTAGGTTTAAGAAGCTTAATAGGATGAAATTCTTTGCCATTCTCTACAGGACAATAATTAATGTGCAAAAAGTGAAATCGGTGAGTTTTCTCGTTTGCTTGTTTGCAGTGCTGTTTATTCTTGGTGTTCCCCTACACATGGGCCTGAGATAAAATGTCTCTTCCGCACACCATTGCACACAAATAATAAATCAAACCAAGCTTGTTCTTACGCAAATAGTAGAGCCCGGCTTACGGTCACCCCGTTAATACGACCACGTCGTTGTTACGGCTATAAATGCTCATTGTCTTTTCCACCCCCGTTTATTACAGGCAGATTTCTGTGGCGCGTTGGTAGGCTAATAAACGCGCTTCCAAGTTCGTATTTCATAATCGTTATATTTACCTTTCTCCGCCGGTGTCGAAGGTACCTCCGACCTTGAATGTCTCCTAGCACTCGACCTTCGTCTTTTGAGTCGACTTGAGGGATCTCTGGGTGGCTTAACATTTTCTTTAAACTCTCCCACGATATTTCCAGCCGGTTTATACCGCGCTACAACATACTGTGTTCCATCGTCAGCAACGCACTTCGCCACCCCAAATTCGCGAGAAGAAGCCCATACAACTTGCGTAAAGCGACCGCATTTGGCATTGAACGCTGGATCCTCAAAGTTATAATCAGTTGCTTCTTTATACCATGAATCAGCAGCTTCTGAGCCATTTAACACATTCCCGTGAACGCTGGTCAGATTTTCTCCTACTTCTTTTCCTTCGAATGTTTCCAGGGAATTCACCGATGCCAAATGTTCTGCCCACCTTCTGGCTCCCTCCGCCAGCTCTTCAGACCACTTCAGCGGTTTTACTCGGTGTTGTCGGCGGTACAAATTGTGCTGCAATAGGCAGTCTTGCTCAAAACTGTCTAATCCTGTAAAACGAAAAAAAATTGCACGAATGTAAATTTCAGAGCAATAAACTTGACATGAGTTCACTTAAATTCACCGTAGCTAACTAACCTTCCAGATCAACAGAAGTTGTGGACGACAGGGATCCTTCACTTGACATGCTTTGTTCGCCGGACGAGTCACTGCTTAGGCTTTGCTCCATTTTGTCGTCTTTTTCTCTACTAAGCTCGCCCTCATCTTTCTTATCTGTGGGATCTTCATGCAAACTCTCATCTTCTGTTCCTGTTGGTGGTCCCCTATCGTTATCTTC
Organism: Siderastrea siderea; assembly: GCA_964030785.1. Lineage (NCBI taxonomy): Eukaryota > Metazoa > Cnidaria > Anthozoa > Scleractinia > Rhizangiidae > Siderastrea > Siderastrea siderea. The sequence continues at coordinate 13,754,542 of OZ034966.1, forward strand.
TTCCGATAAACCTTCTGCAATCTTAATCTGTGACAATTCTTCCTGTGGTGTTAGTTCTTCTATTCCTGAGGAGCACCTCTCTTCTGTTTCTTGGTGTTCGTCACTGCCCTTTCCTTCCGCTTGGATGCAGTTGTCACCCATTGATGTTTCTCTTTGCTCAGTGTCAGTGGAAACGGCGGCCTGTCGAATCGAAGAAGCAGTCATAGTCTCGCCAAATTCATCTTCATGTAACGTTTCTTCACTGCTAGAATGAACGTCTGAATGAAACACGTTCTCGTCCCCCTCTTCTCCTTGCAAATAAGCGATTTCGTCATCATCAGACTCTACTTGGCTCAGCTTCTCTTCCAAGATGACAAATGACTCCAGCCTCTCGTATTCTTCCAGCTGGCGCTGTTCCTCTTCATCAAGCTCGTAGGAATCGTCGATATCAAATTCGGGAGATTCCCGAATTTCCTCCAAGCCCACATTTTCAAATCCTTCCTCGTAAAAACTTTCTGGAAGGGGCTCCGCAGGTTTCCCATCATCACCCTTGGGGGCTTCTACAGCGTGGTTGTTTTCGACATCGTTTTCCTCTTCGGGAATGACGTAAATCTCCCGGTGGTCGGAGATGTCTTCTTCACCAGAAGATTCATATTCATCGCCGTACCGTACCAGTATAAATTCTTCCAGGTTCTCTTCCAGAGGTTCCCCTTGGCGTACGTATGTTTCAGTAAAAGACGTCTCGTCTCCCTCGACCTCCTCATAAGCTGGCTCCAAGCTCTCTGTTGATGATAACTCTACATAGTAGCGTGTTGCAGTTGCACTCTCTTCTTCGTCGTACAGATCAACTTGGCTCAAGTCTAATGGTTGTCTTCGGGTCTCTGTTTCCACATGTTCAATACTTTCTTCTTCATCAGTTTCTTCTATAGCTTCCCCATCGGTAGCAGCTTTACCTTCTTCATATTCACCCGAGAACGCGTCCTGATCTTCAGCCTCAGCATTTTGTTCTTCTACTGGTTCACCAATACCTGTAGACATCGATACATTCAATTCTTCTTCAACTTCTTCAAGCACTGCTGATTGAGCACCTGGTTTATCATCCTCAGTGAGATGCTCTTTGACTGGTTCTTCCTGACGTGTATACTTTAATACCTCCAGTTCTTCTTCAAAAACGGCTGATTGATCAACGGCAGGTTTTTCTTCGCTATCTTGTTCTTCGACTGGCTTATCTTGTATATTAAGCGCCGATACCTCCAGTTCCTCTTCAAAGATGGCTGATTGATCAACGAGTTTATGCTCCTCAGCTTGTTCTTCTTTTCCTGGTTCTCGCTGATTTGTAACTGCGGATACCTCTAATTCTTCTTCAAACACTGCTGAGCGATCGAATGGCTTGTCTTCCTCTGCGTACTCCTCATAAACAGTGATATCCTCTTTAGGAAACGCCGATACTTCCAATTCCTCTTCGAACACAGGTGGCTGCGTTCTGAGTTCAGTCTCTTCTGCTGGTTCAAGGTTTTCTTTAGCCACCTCATCGCTTACCTCAAAGGCTGCAACTTCAACTTCTTCTTGAAACGTAGACGTTTCTACCGTATTCTCCCTAGTTTCATAGGCTATTTCCTCTACCCGTTCCCGTGCTCGTTTCACTTCAAATTCTTCCTCGTAAAAGGGTTCTACTCCAGTGATCTCAACCTCTTCCTCATACAGCGATTTCTTCTCGTCACCTTCATGGACTTTACCCTCGTCGTGTTCTTCACTTTCGTCTATGTCTTCCACTGAATCCGCCTTTGAGGAACTTGCCTGGCCACGGTCTATACTTTCAGCTCCCTCTCCACGGAATTCCTCTTCTGATAACGCCTCATCCATACGCATGATGTCAATTTCCTCTTCAAACTGTTCACCAGCTGACTCGTCTTCAAGGGAGGCCTCGTCGTCTTTTAAAATTGCCGTCATACAATCCTCTCGCATTAAAACCTCCTCTTGATCATCCTTACCTGCAGACTGGACAACTAACGTCTTCACAAAAGTAGTTTCCCGTTCCACTGTTACACTTGGACTGACCAAGGGAGCTTGTCGTTCTGCCGCCTTGTATTCCATGACTTCGCTTTTTAGAAGACGGACTTCCGTTTCATCTTCCGAAAGTTGTTTTTCAAACTTCTCTGATTCTTGATCTTTCGCTTCTTTATCTAAAATACTTTCACTGAGTTGATCACTTGATTCCATTTGATGGGATACGCATGTGCCATTGGTCGTAAACTGATATTGAATACCCTCGCTTGTATACTCCGTGGCAAAATGGGAAGAAGTAGAGGACACGTGGCGCGTAGTTCTAGTAGATAAAACTTCGACTTTCTCTTCCATCTCGTGCGATATTTCCAGTTGTCTTCCATTTTGGCCCATAAAAACACTTTCACCACGATGCGTCTGGCTCGCACTAAAACTTCCTTTACTTTCTAAAACCTGGTAACTAGACTCAACCTTCACAGACTTCTGTTCCTTCTCACTTGCAACCATGAATTTCTGGATTTGACTGGCCTCGTGTTTCTCTTCAATTGTCTCGACATATTGGCCGCCCTCCTTAACCTCTACTTTCCAGACTTCTTCTATTATTTTCTCCTCTTTATGAATGACACGTTCATCCACAGGAGCTAAAATGACAGGAGACATATCTACTGTAGACTGTTCAAGAATAACAAGGTTCTCTTGTACTTCAAATTTCTGAGCATTGTCAGTTTCATCTAAAAGTTCGTCTTCCTGCTCTGCAATTTGTGGATCCCTTGCAATAGCATGTTCAGAAGCAAGACTTGCAGACTCCTTTAGGCTGGTTTGTCCTTCAATCTCTTCTATGTCTACAAACTCCTCTGCGAACTCTCTTTCGCTCAATTCATCTTCCTCCTCCACGCCGTCATTGAAGTCCGAGTCCGATAACTCCGCAGCGATCTGCAAAGGTGTCTGAGAGATGTCAACAATTTTTTGTGATTCTAGTGGTTCCTCGATATCGCTATACTCCTGTACAGTTTCTATAACTGCTGATTGTTCGTTTATAATATTTTCTTCGTAGATTTCCTGCGGTTTGAATTCTTCTGTTATGAACAGGGATGGCAGCCCTTTAGATATTGGCTTCTCAGAAACATAATCACCTTCCTCATACATTCTGGCATGATACGTTTCAGTACCGTATTCTTCGTTGATTGTTTCATAATCTTGAAAATCCTTTAGTTCAGTGGACACGTGCAGTGGCGACGACGAACACTCTGACAACAATTCTGAGACCGAGCCCTCCTCGCTTTCTTCAAAAGGCTCCACATAGTCTCTTTGCTCGTTGGTCTCGTCCTCTGCCAATACGGACTCGGATACACAAACCTCTGCAGCCACGTGCGACTGAGAATCTGGTTGCTCGTTTGTGGAGTATAGAGAGACTGCTTCTTCTTGGACTTCATCTCTCTCTGTCTCCATTTCATGGTGTTCCTGTGATTCATCTTCTACAAGAACAACATTGCTCTCTTCGCTGTCCGAACTTTCACCAGCAATATTCACGAGTATGACTGGCACCTCGGTATCCACGTTAGTAACACTAACATGCGCAGTTTCGCTCTCATCATAAGAAGGTGGTAAGTGATCTGAAGTCACCTTCACCTCAACAGTTTCTTCGTGCTGTTTTGAGTCGTCAAATTGATGCATCAAATGAGCATTTGAAGGAAGAGTTTCGGAAACTGCCAGTTTAACATCAACATGTTCCTCTTCCCTGTACTGTTGTTCTATGGTTTCCGTTGTGAATTCTTCTGTCGAATCCTGCTGAGCGGCATCAATGTTATGTTCCAGTGCTGCGGCGGCAATGCTCAACAAGGATTGCGGTGACTTGAGAACTGCTGTTGAAGCTTGGACCTCTGTCTCTTCAAACACCTCTGCAAAAGCTTCTTCTTCCGGCTTTTCCTCTTCGGATGATTCCTCGCGTGGTTCAACATTTGACAATTCTCCGGCTATGTGAAATGACGGCTGCAGTGTTTCCAAAAGGTCAGTAGTAGTAACCATCTCATGGTTGTCCTCATACTCTAAGCTTTCTTCTAGCTGTAGAACCTCTTCGAGAGCTTCATCATGCGCGTCTGTGTTTCTCACTTCTCCAGCAATGTGTACCGTTTGCGGTGATTCCACAAACCTTTCTGTACAATAGATGCCCTCAAATTCTTGAAAATGTTCGCCGTAATCAGACTCTGGAGATTCATCGCCATCTGTTACCTCCAGGAGATCAGAGTTCGAAACCTCTTCTGCAATGTGATTGTTTTGATCTGGAGTCTCGAGAGAAACATAACCGCACCTGACCTCACTGTCGCTTTCTTCCAACTCCTGAGCATGCTCTTTAGATGGTATGGCCTCTTCTTCATAAACTTCTTCCACTGCTTGAGTGCTCAACGCTTCATTAGTAATATAAATCGGTGAAGAAGATGTGGCAGTTGCCACCTCACCTACAAATGAGTCCTCTTCTAAGAAAACAGAGGTTCGTTTGTTTTCCTCTCCTGGTTCTGCCGCAACGTGTTCAAAATTTTCGACATTGACACTTTCCCCAGCAAGGTGCTTTGGAGAGCAGGGAGTATTTGTCGTCACTTCACCTACAGTTGCATCTTCTTCCAGAAACAGCGATGCTCTTTTGCTTTCCTCGGTGGGTTCTTCGTCAATTTCTTCAAAAGGTTCTACATTGTTACTTTCCCCTGCTATGTGTTTTGGCGAGGAAGGAGTGTCAGTCGTCACCTGATCTACAAGTGGAGCTTCTTCTAAGAACAGCGATGCTCGTTTGCTTTCCTCAGTGGGTTCTTCGTAAATTTCTTCAAAAGGTTCTACATTGCTACTTTCCCCTGCTATGTGTTTTGGCGAGGAAGGAGTGTCAGTCGTCACCTGATCTACAAGTGGAGCTTCTTCTAAGAACAGCGATGCTCGTTTGCTTTCCTCAGTGGGTTCTTCGTAAATTTCTTCAAAAGGTTCTACATTGCTACTTTCCCCTGCTATGTGTTTTGGCGAGGAAGGAGTGTCAGTCGTTACCTGATCTACAAGTGGAACCTCTTCTAAGAACAGCGAAGCTCGTTTGCTTTCCTCAGTGGGTTCTTCGTAAATTTCTTCAAAAGGTTCTACATTGCTACTTTCCCCTGCTATGTGTTTTGGGGAGGAAGGAGTGTCAGTCGCCACCTGATCTACAAGTGGAGCTTCTTCTAAGAACAGCGATGCTCGTTTGCTTTCCTCAGTGGGTCCTTCGTGAATTTCTTCAAAAGGTTCTATATTGCTACTTTCTCCCGCTATGTGTTTTGGCGAGGAAAGAGCGTCAGTCGTCACTTCATCTACCAGTGGAGTTTCTTCTAAGAACAGCGATGCTCGCTTGCTTTCCTCAGTGGGTTCCTCGTCAATTTCTTCAAAAGTTTCTACATTGCTACTTTCTCCCGCTATGTGTTGTGGCGAGGAAGGAGTGTCAGTCGTCACTTCGTCTACACGTGGGGCTTCCTCTAAGAACAGTGACGCACGTTTTCTTTCCTCAGTGGGTTCTTCGTCAATTTCTTCTAAAGGTTCTACATTGCTACTTTCCCCTGCTATGTGTTTTGGCGAGGAAGGAGTGTCAGTCGCCACCTGATCTACAAGTGGAGCTTCTTCTAAGAATAGCGATGCTTTTTTGCTTTCCTCAGTGGGTTCTTCGTCAATTTCTTCAAAGGGAACTACATAGCTGGTTTCTCCTGCTATGTGTTTTGGTGAGGAAGGAGTATCTGGTACTACTTCTTCAACAAGTGAATCTTCCTCTAAAAACAATGAAGCTCTTTTCTCTAACTCCCCAAACTCCTCTTCGTAGATTTCTTCGACATTTTCATTATTTGCATTTTCTCCAGCGACGTGTAAAGGCGAAGATGGAATGTCGCTTGTAACATAATTGACAGTTGCTTCCTCTTCCACGAAAACAGATGCTCGTTTTTCATCCTTAGTTTGTTCTTTTACTTCTTCGGTGAATTCCGTGTTTACACTTTCACCCGCAATATGTTTTGGAGATGACGGGACGTCGGATGTTACCTCATCTACCAAAACATCATCTTCCCAGTACAGTTCTACTAGTTCTTCTTCGTGTTCGACCTTTTCAAGGTAATTAGTGTTAATACTCTCGTAAGCAGTGTGTTTTGGAGAGAGTGGTGTTTTACAGGTTACCTCGGCGAAAGATATGTCTTCCTCGAAATACAGCGAGGCTCGCTTTTCATCTTCAGATGTTTCCACTTCCTGTATTTGTGTCGTAGGATCAGCATTTAGATTTTCCTCGGCAATATGTAAAGGTTTCAAAGATGCCTCCTCGAGTATCACTGACTCCACGATCGTGTTTTCATCCACGTACAACGAACCTCTCTTTTCTTCTCCTCTTCGTTCTATTTCTTCAGCTTCTTCCTCCAGGAGGTTAATGTTCTCACATTCATTTGCAAGATGCAGTGGAGACGAGGATACTTCCGGCGTCGCTTCCTGAATAATTTGGTCCTCCTCCATGTACAACGAAGCCCGGTTATCGTCATTACTCAGATTTTTCTCTTCGATCTCTTCAAACTGCTCAATATTTTCAGCCTCACCTGCAACATGCTGTGAAGAGAGGTATTCCGTGTGTACTTCCGTCACGACTTGGCTTTCATCTACGACCAGGACAGCACTTCCTTCTTCCTTGGAATAATATACTTCAACAACTACCTCCGTTCGCTCAAGGTTCACGCCTTCTCCAACGATATGCTTCGGAGAGGAGGGACGTTCAGTGGTTACTTCTTTCACGACTGTGCTTTCCTCCGAATACAATGAGACTGGCCTCTTATCTTCTGCTTGTTTCACCTCTACGACTTCTTCATCAGGTATATTGTTTTTACTCTCATGGGAAATATGCTCTGAAGATGAAGGTACGCAATGCAACACTTCACCAACCATTCTGTCTTCCTCCACGAATACCGATGCCCTTGATGATTGCTCGATCACCGTTGTCTCGGTCTCTTCAAAACTTTGGGCGTCTGACAGTTCGTCTGCTAGTTTAGTGTCTTCCTCATCAAGGCAACGGAATAATTCTTCAAAGTTTATCTCACATCGCACATCATGTCGAACCTCGGCGCCGATATGCTCCGACATCTCTGGTGACCGGCTGTCTGGTGACGATTTAATTGTCTGATCGTAAGGGAGCGGTTCTACTGAATCCTCAAGAGAGTGAGTAACGTTAGACGAAACGGGAACTAGTTCAAGTTCTAGAGCTCTTTCCCCAAGACTTCTAGAACGTTCCTGATCATAATCACGAAGAACAGGTTCACATGGCTCTTCTCTCGAGGTATCAATGCCGACCTGAATTACATCAAAACGTTGCATGTCTGCTGTTTCTTTTATTAAACCAGCATTTTCGTCGTCAATGCGACGAAACAGCTCCTCAAAGTCTATTTCACATAGTACATCTCGTCGAACCTCGGCGCTGATATGCTCTGTATCCTCAGGTGCCTCGCTAACTGTTGATGTAGCTGCAGTAACATAAGGTAACGGTTCCATTGGTTCATCATCGGAATAACTAATGTCGGGGGAGATAGGAACTAAGCCAATTTCTTCAAGAACTCGAGCACGCTCATGATGACGATCACGAAGTACAGCCTCACAAAACTCTTCCTCTGTTGGAACATCACTTCCTTTCTCAGTAGTTTGCCGTTGCGTCGGTTGGTCTTCCGCCGGACTCTTCATCCTCACTTGTAACTCTTCAACAACCATTGGGCTTTCAGGTTTATGTTCTCGTTGAACCGCTTCAATACATTCAGGAACAGGCTCAATGTCATCTACAGCTATGGTCGATTGACACTCGTAGGAAAGAGTTATGTCGGCTGTGAGCTCTCGTTCATCCGGTTCCCTTTCTGTCGATTGTTCAGTGGATTTAAGCTCGATATCTCCGCTAATTCGCTCCATACCCACAGAACGCTCACTTTCATAGTCTCTTAAAATTACATGAACGGCGTCCGGAGACTCACGCCCCTTTGTTTCCCTGCTTGGTTGCGGTATGGCACCGTCTTCCTGACTTTCTGGTCTGTCTCTTTCGATTCTTGCAAACAAAGCCTCGAAATCTATTTCCGATTCCACGTTGTTCTTGTGAACAGCCTCGCAAATCTCTTTAATAGGTGTTCTTTTCTCTTTCAGCTCTTGCCCTTTCCTGCTGTTGATGACATCTTGCAAAAGTTTTCCTTCTATCGTTTCATTAAAATCAGAAAGCTCCTTACTCTCTGTACTGTCCTCAACAGGCAGAAGTCCAATTTTTGAAATGAGATCTTTCATTCGGGTGTCGACGTCTTGCTGTTTCCTCGTCACGAAACAGTGATCAGGATCTGACACACTTGTAAAAGAAGTTTGTGGCACTTCAACATTCGTTTCGCCAGTTTGAAACAATTCCTCGCTGTAGTTTTCTGGAGCGTCCTCCAATAAATCTGGCGGTTCATCTTCGCACGTTTTGAAAGGTTCATTTTTTTGAAATTCAGAAGCAGTGCCTAATCTCGTTGGTACTAAAACCCTCTTTGTTGTCAACAGTGGTCTGGCCTCCGTATCTGTGATATCAGCATACTGATGTGACGCTTCCTCGTCAGAAAAGTCAAAAATCTCTAAAGTTGATGGCTCTTCCTCGATAAACTCACGACTTACAGAATAGTTGTCTTCGAATTCGTAGTCCTGTACGCCTTCAGGTCTAGTGTCATAATCCGTAAAACCTAACACATCCTCTGTGTCTGATACACTAACAAGACTCTCATCGTCTCCACCTTCTTCCTCGAACATGTCCTCCTCCATGTGCGCTTCTGCCTCGTCTCCCTCTCTATGAGCAGGAAATAAGTCGTCAAATTCCAACTGGCATTCCTGCTCCTCCTCCTCCTCCTCACCATGATCTGCCTGTTCTTGCTCCTCCTCCTCGTGAACTACCTGCGTTTTTGGGCGAGACGCCAACTCCTCTAGCTCGTCTTGAATAAGACTTCTTCTAAACGAGGACTCAGAATTAGAGGGCGATTGTGCCTCAAAACTTCGTTGAAAAGTTTCGAAGAAGGCTACTTTAGACAGCACGTTTCCCTTTTGCGTTTCTGGTTCCGTGCCACTCGAATCTAATGAAAGTGAGCGTCGCACTTCGTAAATATGTTGGTAAAGGTCGTCTTCTGGATCAGAAAATAACTCAGCCTCTTCCAATTCGGCGTGCTCTGTGTATACAAGTGGAACTTCAGACACACAGTTGAGATCTGAAAACAAAAACAAAAAAGATAACCATCAAACATAAGTTAAACACGCCTATTTTACACGCCTATTTGAAGACTATTTAATGTTTCAGAGGGAAAGTATCGGGTAACAAAGTTGTATAGGGTAGGCTTGGGTAAATATCCTCGTAAGATGGTTTACTATACCTTCTTTCAATGTTCGCATGAACTACTTGTTGTGTTCACCATTATACTCGGACATTGCTATTGCACTCGTATTATTCTTGCTAACATATTAACTTAATTCGTTCTGATTAGCCAATTCTCAGTGAAACCGATTCTCGTTTCACTCTTTTAAGTGTTGTTAGGCTTTGGGTGCTACACTGGTCCATTCTTGCATCACTGCGTTATTTTTCGTGCGTTAATCAGTTTTTCTTTCACTTCTTGATTATTCTTTCATAAATTATGCCCAAATTCCTCTCGAAATTGTTTACCTTGATTGCAAATAGGTCGCCATAAAATGCCATTACACTCAATACTGTGCCGACACAGTTTATCTAGACCTAATAGGGAGACCTTACAGGTTTGTTTCCTTACCCTCACTTTCTGTTCCGATATCCTGCTCATACGCTATCCTGGCGTCCTCTTTATCTTCACCCTCCTCAAATTCACGGTCTTCTTCTTCTTCAAGTCTATCCTCCTCTATTGCATCTTTATCTTCCCCCTCATCATCGGCTTCACCTTCATCAGCCTCCTCTTGAATCCTCTCCTCTGCCATTCCTTTTCTCTGGAGAGTGGGGCTGTTAGGGTCTATCCATACCAACCGGGTGAAGGCGTCGGTAACAGTCAGTGCTGAGGCAGACTCTTGTTCCTCGGCCCTGTGGAGGACATTCTTGTTCTCGTCAAACTGATCCAAGTCACTGGGGGAGGAAAGCGACAATGAGAAGGTACTAAATGAGCGCTACTAACTATATAATCGAAGTATATTGGCATGGAATAGATAGAATTATAACAGTTCCTCGCTATCTCGATCCCCAGTTATTTTTTATTTTCCTTGCAAGTTCGAGATAGCACAAACCTACTGTATCTTAGCCGCTCGTATAGACCATTGAAGAGGAACCGGCGCGATCATTGACTGCCACCGGTTATAAACTCAATGGCTTGGCTATCTCCGAGGAGCCGACCTCTTAGAGGAGGCCATTTCAATAATTATAACAAGCCTCGTTTCTTTAACCCTTTCAGTCCACAGCAGAGAAACGTGTTTCTTTTTACTGCCTTATAAGCTACACTTTATCCAAGTCACGTTTTCTTTCCTAAGCCGGCCAGATAACATGTTCTGACCGCATAAAGCTCATGAAATAATATAATAATTTTTTTTTGTAAGTGACCTAAGGGCCAAGAAACAACAAGCAAGGAGTTACAAACTCCTCTTGAGTACACTTAATAATACCACGCCTAGTTATGTATTACTTAGTTTGGGTTATTAGCGTTAATTTGGATTAGTGGGTTATTTGGCTTAATTTAGGTTATTTATTGGGTTAATAGGCTTTGAATTATCAGTCCACAAGCTTTTTATAAAGCACCTTATTTATAACTACCACAAATTATATCAACTAATGTTGAGTTTTAAAACATTGGCGTTCGCACATGAGCTGGTGAGTTTTCAATGTTGTTTTGCTATTTTGTGGGTTTAATGTTAAAAGAAAACTCGTGGCATTAAGTGATGTTTATTAGTTTACACCTGCGTGAAGACAACAATTGACAGGACTGTGACATATAACCGCGCTGCGCACCATAGCGTTTCCACTTGCACAAAGTTTGACGAAAATGAAATTTCTCTTTACATTATCACTACTTGTTCAAACATTCAAGTGGGGAGAATAAAGGAAGTGGTCACCAAGGATAAAATGTCTTGATATTTAAACAAATTCTCCTCACTAGTCCCATAAGAAATGTAAGGAAAACAGTAAGGAGAATATGAATTCTTATATCAGGGCTTAAGAGGCGGAGTTTTTTTGTTTTTTTCTTTTTCACGTTTGCGCTCAACACTCCCAGGCCTTCTTTTACAGGTCTTGGATTTCATTGGCCAGTTAACTCAGGAGGCATCCAAAAGCTGTCAAAAAGATGTCAATAACTAATTTAAAAACTGTGCAAGTGCAACGGTGCGGTGTTGAACAATTTCAGGAATTATTAGTTATTTACCGTTATTTTGTTATGGTTTTTACAGCTGAGGAAAGAGAGGATCAATCTCACATATCATCTCAATGGATTAAAAGAAGATAGTCAAAGCACAATTTAACCGTTTGTTGATGACTCAATGAGTACGTAAAGCAAAATAGATGATACTGAATAGGTATCTGAATAGTGTAGATACTGAAGAATGCGTTGATGATAGTAAATGTTTTGTCAGATAGGCAAAGACGGAAATTTTTTTGGTAAGTCCAGTCAGTAAGTTAAAAGAAATAGAAATTATTGAAAACATGAAATAGAACCGAGAGAGAATCATAATGGCAAACACTAGTAGACAACAGCACAACGAAAAGACTGGGAAGTTAGGTTAAGTTTATGGTTATCACGTTTTAATCAAAGAGTAGCCTTTCCCTTCACCTCGAATACCGCCAAGATTTTTTGTCCAGGAGGCGAGATTGAGGGAAGCACAGTGCAGTGAGTAATGTTATTTTCTTTTGCAGTGGTTTAGAAAATTTAGTCACGATTCCTTATTATACAATTATTTTAAAGAAAACAGTTAGGCCTAAATAGTTTGATATTTCGTAGAAAATTGAGTCAGCTTTTTCGGACCACGTTCACAAGAGAGCAAAATCGTATAACCTGTTTCATCGTGCCGTTTGAACAAATGTACTGAAAATTCAAATCGGGCAGTTCCTCAAGCATTTATGATCAAAAACTGCCTTCAATGTTTACCTTTGTTAAATTCTGTGATGAAAACATTGTTGCGGCAGTTGGCTATATCATAAATTTAAACGTGCTATATTGAAGTGCATGTGTAGGTTTTGACCTCTGCCTCCCTGTGAAATGTGTTGTTCGATTTTCTGACAACGTCTTACTAAAGTTATCTTCGTCAATATCTGGTCTGTAAAGAATTTGGGGCAATCTTTAGACACCCTTCCCAGAGTGTGTACATAAAAACGAATTGAACTCGTGTTAACGAGATGGTACCAGTCTCCGTACCATAAAAAGTAACATAAGGAGGATTTCTTTTCCGCCCCATCCTCACCCTGGTAGGACCCCCCGTGCTCACCACACATACCAGTTTGCACTATTAATAAACTAGGAAAATTTTCGCTCTTAAGGGAGAAGTAATGAGATTCATTGTCTTTTTTAAGAACATGGCAAGAAGACTATGGTTCTAGATTGCACTAATGTAACCAATAACCCAGCCCTCCTCTTGCCCGAAAGGCACCACCTCATTTTAAATTATGTCGATGTCAGAAGCATCCGAAAACCTTCGAGATCCTTTTCTCGCTGCCAAATCCATCTAGAAACGAAACACCAGTAAAGTACGATCTCCACATAAGAATAATCCTTACAAAGACTGTTGTTGGTGTTGTTGGCTGATTTGTCATCTTATCAGTAAGGTAAATAGCCTAACATCAGTGCGTCGCTGAATGTTGACCTGATTGCTCAGTTGACTTGCAAAGTTATTTTGAACACTTTAAATAGAGATTGGTCAGCCGGGGGCAGCCGAACACCGCTCTGTTTTTGCTCTCGTGTCAACGTAGTCAGAGTGGCAAGAACTCGAAAACGAACGTTGATCATACCTCCAACTTAAACTGGCGGCTGTACTGAGGGGAGGGGAAAGGGAACAGCTGTTGCGACACCGGTCCAAGTCTTCTAATAAACGGTTTAACAGAAACTTTGCACGGCTAAGTCCATTCCTTTGAGGTACTTGACAACTAAATTGGCGACACAAATCAAATGTTAACCCAGTGGCGGGTCTAAGGGTGGGGCCGAGAGTACTCAGTGTCCCCAAACATTCTCGCTTTCTTTTTGTTGAACGAAAACAAGGCTCAAAGGGTGGGATGTTTTTCCACTTTGGAACATTTTAACACCCCTTCCTCTCCGTCTCCCCCCACCCCCCCCCCCCACCCCGCCTCCATTTAGGCCATTTACTGAGGGTCCGGACCCGCCATTGAAACTACATCAAAACAACATCCCCGAGATAATGTGCCTACTTATCGTCGTCGTTTTGCTTGGTGTCGGAATTGCAGGGGCAGAAAAACACATCTTTTTATCTTTCGGGAATGATACGGAAGGCTAAGATTGTTCCAGAGGCTGGATCGTTTCTAAGACTGTCTTGGATTCGTCTAATATTTTTAAAATGATAGGGGTCAATCCTGTTTTTCGTAGGTTTACCAAGATGTGTGCGTCTTTCTTTCTCTTTCCCCTTTGGGCAGCGCAGGAAATCTGTAATATCACTTGTTGAACTGTTTATATTTATATATGAACATTTTTTAAACGGACAACATAATGGAAATATTGAATTGACCGCGTGTTCCACTTTACAGAACGTTCTGAGCCGGCAAACACTTTAAACTGAAGGTGGAAATGCGGTTAGACAAGATTCAAAATTTACGCGATATCTAGACACAGAAAATGTTTTTGTTTTTTCTTCAATTGTTTCCGTGCATTGTTACTCTAATCTCCATTCAAATCACTCTCATTCTATCTCAGGCCAATGTTTATGTTTTTTGTCTGTTGTGTTCTTCAAGAAAAGGGCAACCACGCCTTCCAATTTAAAATAAACGTGACAAACTAAATAAGCTGTGAGAACGTTGAACGTAGCTGAATGAGTGGATTGAATGAGGTGTTGAGAGCGTGCATCTCACACTAGACAATACTCATGCGCAGATGTGCTACTTACCTTGATTTTGTGATGTCACCCTCTGAATCTAACGTCGGGGCCTCTAAGAAAACAAGGTAAAAAGATTCGTGGCTCGTTTCAAACTTCATTTCAAAATGTCCCACGTACATTGTCATAGTTGAGGCACTGGCTAGTAAGCCTCGTGTCAAACACAAAGACAACAACATAGGCGCTGCAATTTATTTTCAACGCACTACAACCGAGCACTGTATTTTTTTGCTTTACGTACACATATTGTAGCTGAATAATTATAACTTAACAGAAACTTTTTCTTTGGTTACCTCCTCAAAATAATAATACATGTTGGGTTAAAGGAACACGGCGCTTACAAAAAGTGTATGGCAATCGCAAAGCAAAATCAACATTTCGAAGCTTGCAAACATTGTAACACACCTTCATGTTCCCAGCTCAGAAAGCTGTTAGTAGACTTGCTGTCAGCCCACACTCGATATTTGTATTCCACGTGGAATATCATTGGCTCACAGCTGCCTCTCTCGTGTCCTCTTCGTCTCACATTTTGCACGAACAGCCCGTCTATGTTGCCGACTGGCTCATATCTTGCCACCACAACAGTTACGCCCTCGGCTCCAGTAGCTTTACCTACACCCAGCTTACGACTGGTCAGCCAGACCAGCTGGCTGAAGTCTAGAGTCTCGGTGCTGAAGCCTGGTCTGTCAAAGTCGTAACTCAAGATTTGTTTGTACCAGAGCTCGGAGACCTGTGGAGAGAAAGTGATGATATTAGTAGACGGTGGTAATCTTCTTACTTACAGACCGTACTCAATGAAAGAAAGTGGATTGTAAATTGACAAAGTTGAGCAAACTTTTCAAAGCTTTTCACTTCTGCCACTGGAAACACCGCTAACATAAGAACATGTGTAACCTGTCGTCGTCCTTCGAGAATTCACTTGATATCCTGTCCATCGTGTCCTTGGAGCATTTCATGAGCGAGCGCACTTCCTAATAATTTTAGCATACTGTTTAACAGCAGGGTGATACATTCCCTTTCCCAAAGCAATCAGTGATGGTCTGGTGGCAATCAAGTTTTAAAGCTTAGCGATCCAGAATTTTGACTACACTAGGCGACAGGTCGTAGGGACCTGAAGCGGGGACAGGTCGCAAAGACAATTCCCTTGGTGCGGCATGTCCGTTTTAATGAAAGTCGTTGTCGCTGCGTCAGCATTTCAGTTTGTCCCAGCGACAGTTTGCGTAAATTCAAACTGGTTTGGAGTAGTTCGTCAGGTCGCGGAGACAAAATGACATAGTTCACTCGCAAGGCCAAAGCTTTACCTTAATCCCACTAACATGCTTGTTTTCCAGTATCGCCACACTGATTCCAATCCGTGAGTTATCCAGGCCCTCTGAGGCGCCTGTTACGAGAAGGCGCTCAGCCCAATACTGGGCCTCATCTGTGAGGGCACTACTGAGGACTAATGGGGGAGAGCCATGACGGGCCCTGAAGTAGTTGTGTGTCACAAGGCATTCCAAACGAAATCCCTCAAGATCTGTTCAGAAGAAAACGGGGATATATGAGTGATTTTACAGGCTGTAGAAAGAAACTATGTTGCTTCGCGATGGATGAGCCGAATTGTTATAAAACATCCAAAAGGTTCTCTAGACGCAAAGCCATGTTTTGCTGGGATTGCCATCAGTTACGTGTTTTCTTGCGCTTGGCAACGGCCACGTGTCTTTCCACGCTTTGCACCGGCTGCATGCTTGGCAAAGGTTGCGTGTTTTCCCGAGCTTACTAAAGGTTTTGCGCCCGTGGCAACAGTTGCACATGTTCCCTCGCTTGGTAACGGGTGTATGGTTTCTTCCACTTAGCACCAGTTGCATGTTTTAATTTCGAGAAGTGATGGGCTAATTTTAGATTCCTTGCGACTCCCAGGTGTGCCGGCTTTCCTTCTGCGAGAGACGTCAGAAAATGCCAACGCACTTCTCAATTGGCCCGCAAAATTGACGTACAAATCACTTACCAGGGGGAGGGGGTACGAATCCTTTTTGTTCCTTGCCCTTTCTCTGCCTAACAGTTGACCCCATGCGAAGGACATTGTCACCAAATGATCCCTCCATGTTCCCCGGAGGTTCATAAAACGCTACAACCACACAAAGATCTCCATCGATGGCCCTTCCGACTCCGAGATTTTCCGAGGCGATCCAAACGATCTGCCAAATAAAAATAAAATATGTTTTAACCTTTCAATCCAACAGTCGGTAATTTACAGTTGTATCTATTGAGCTTGTGTTGGAAACCCTGAAGTATAAATAATTGAATTAATCGAATGCTTATGAACTGCTTTTGAAGTAGGTTGCTTGTCTTCAAAAAGGGAAAAGTTGTCTTTCTTTTACAGTCTTAAAAGTTTTTCTACGAGAAATTGCATTCAGTTTAAAGAAATACTGCGGAAACTAAAGATCGCATTGAACTTTTTTTACAGTTCGAAACAGAGAATTAAACAACAACGACTGGAAAAAACCTACCTGTGTAAAATTTGATGTATCTTCGCTGTATCCCGGGTTCTCAAAGTCATAACTTTCGATTTCTTCATACCACATGTCAACGGCTTCCCGCCCGGTTAATTCACCGCCTGTCATTCCCGCCAAATTCTCGCCAACCGTGTCGTCGTCATTATGTCGGAGTTCGCCCGTTCGAGCCAAATTCTCGGCCCACTGCTGCGCCTCCCAAGCCAACTCCGCTGACCAGTGCAGAGGGGCCGCGCCGTGTCTGATTCTGTACTCATTATGTACAGCGAGGCATTCTTCGTGAAATTTTTTAAGGCCTAGAGAAAAAAGGAAATTATTTGTTATAAGCCAGCGAAGCGTAAATTCGGTACTTCGAGCGAGGGAAGCAAGCTGCTTTGCCCGCCAACTCTGATTCCCATAATTATGTCCTTTGTAAAATAATGTTTAAAGTAGGCGACAAGGGCCCTTTAAAAGTAATTTCAATCCTTACACAAGTAAAACAGAACGTCATCGCAAATTGACTTTGTCTGCTAGAAAGGTGCAGAGAGGCCCTGGGAACGACGTCTGATGGAGATCTCTTGGGATCGTTAAAAATTGGTATGCGTAAACCAAAGTATAGTAACGTGACGAATTCCCAAGGTTGTTTTTCTCTAAACCTCAAAGGATACATGTGGACCATTTTTAAAACCATTGACTTTTAACATGCATCATCTGCCGCGCCACAAATAACACATTTAAAACATTAAAAACGGAAGTAAGACGTCTTGAAATTTGCGGCTGCTTAAAGATCAACGCTAGAGCTCTTTGTGTTCTTTTACAACAATTACGTTCTCATTCCATCAATACATATAATACTTGGATTGGATTAACAAGGACATTTTTTTACAACATTTGTCACTGGTTTGATTTTAATTCACAGCAAACACACAAAGAACTTAATTATTGATAACATCAAACGGGAACAATGACATCTAATAAATCAATGGCGTGCTTCCACATTAACTGAATTTTGCCATTTTTAAGCGAGATTTCTTGATTCCCAATGTGCTACAGCAGTTCGAGTTTAAAACTGATAAATGCGGATCTCTTTCTGACTATTCCACCAAATAGCAGAAAACACGAGTTTAACAGAGAAGGACTCTTTCGTGGTTACTAAAATAGTCTGGCCCTCTTTGAAGCAACTGTGATTTTTTTTCATGAATGTCAAAATAGATGTAGGACAAAATTTCCAAAATTCGCGCGCGGAAAGTATTGGTCAACAGCTTTGTCATGCTTGAGTATAGTATCACTTATGAATACTATTTCAATTTGAGACTTTGATAATAACAGCGCTGATTCTGTGGCCTATTTTTCAGTCACTAAAAAAATTTTGTGCTGTGCTACTAATTGACTGAAAGAAGAGTGACTTATTTAAATCAGTGCTCGCAGATAAGTTTTACAAAGAGCAAGACAAAGTTTTGGGTCCGAGATGTCAAGCATGATTCAGTTAACAATTCAGCAAGCCATTTAATTAGCATCCAAAGGAAGGAACAACAACAACAACAAAAATTAACAAAAACAATTGCAAGAAAAATTAGTTCACATATTGACATATGCTCTAGCATCACATTTACCCATCTTCCAAACTATTCACAGCGCTTCGTTACCATCGAAACGTGATGATAACTTCGGCACTACAGGATAACACAAAACAATCGTTGTTTAATTTCTCCTTCGATCCACTTGTTTCGGCTTTGTCTCGTGCGTGTTTGTCTCTAATGAGTGAAGCCGATACAAAGGTTGTTTAAAAAAAAAAATTGGGCCCAGCCGGAAACAGAAAGTGGACTCCTAAAGCATTCAACAGGTGGTTAGGTTTCAAGAAAAGATTTTAACTTCAGCTATCGCAATCTGTCAAAAAACCAACCGGACAAAGAAACAATGGGACAAACCACAAGAAGAAAAACAACAAAGATACCAAAACAAAGGTCGTTCTGTAAAGATAAAAAAGATTGAAGTAATCTGATTTCGCGCCGCTTTAAACACAAAGAGTGAAAACCCTGAAACAAGATGCAAATCCAACCATTTCAAAAACCTGGAAAAAATAGTAATAAAAAGAACCTCAGTCAAAACAACTGAATTATATAGAAATCATCTTCTTGATTCACGCATGAAATATGATGAAATGGCCAATCGACTGGCAAAAATGAAACTTTAAAAATCTTCCTTCTCCGGCGAGAAGATTTATGACATGTTTGAGTCGCCCTTTTAATTAAACATGAATTAATTCTAAAAGGATCACGAACCTGACAGATTTTCGGTTCGGATGCAAATTGACAAAAACTCTTTATGAATAAATCAGGTAAATGAAAACAAAATAAAAGAGCTCCCGCCAATCGGGTACACTACTCTTTCTCAAATAATTGCACGATCTTTTCTAAGCCCTGAAAAATTGTTGCTCCACGGCTGTGGCCGAGAATGTTGGTAAATTGTTTGACTGTCTAATTTTTTTGAAGTGAATCGACCAAACCACCTTTATTGTTGTGAAAATTAACGAATTGATCGATAGTGTATATACGCTTTGCGTTCATTTAAAAAAAAATACGATCCTTCTCTTGACTAGGTTTTCATTAAGAGTACGTTTAAAAATACCGCTTAGACGTTACACGTGAAAAGCACTTTTAAATTTACGCACACATTTGACGGCTCCAGTTGAGAAAACCTCGCAGTCGTACATATTAAACATGTACACGTCGGTGAAACAAGATGGGCTGAATATTCACAATCTAATGGCTTTAAAGACCATTATAAAAACAACAGAATTATTGAGTAAAATGAAAAGTAACTTGAAAATGAAGTATTACTACTATGTAAAAGAAATTGTGTTTTCTCAAATATTGACAATAATTTCATGCAGGTAAACCTGTGAACATTATGCAAATAAGGTATAGAAAACACAGCGGTCGCCATACTCAAGCCAAAACTAATAGCGATTTCCTTACCGACATACAGTCTGCTCCAACGCGTGTCGTACGCCAGTGGTTTTTCGCCATCTTCTGTGCTTCTCGATTTCTTCACGTTTTTCGCCACATCTTTCTTGTTCACCGGTGGATAATATCGCGCAACCACGATTTGTTTTCCGTGTTCGGTGACAGCCGCTCCCGCGCCCAACTCGCGTGTTCCCTCCCATACCACCTGACAGAATGATCGCGTTCGTGAGCTCACGCGCGGTTTGTTGTAGTCAAAATGTTGTCCTTCTTCGTACCAAATCCGTGTCACTTTCTGCCCGTTAAGCTCCGATCCCCACAGACAAGCGAGATTCTCGCCGACGCCCTTCTCGGAGCTGTATCTGAGGGAGCCGGTGGTCCTCGCAAGCTGCTCGGCCCAACTTTGCGCGCTCTCGGCGAGTTTCGTAGACCAGCATATAGGCGGTGTTCCGTGTGCGGCGCGGTAAAAATTGTGGGCAGCTACGCACTCATTGCGAAAGCGCTGCAAGTCTGTGAATAAAACGGATATATTTTTGTTAGAAGATTCACGTTTACTCACCAACGATCAGCGAAAGGCATTGAGAGTAAGAGAATTACAAACAAAATATTTAATAACCGTGAACTCCCATCGCGGAGATTTTCCTTGTTCATTCATTCGAACCAATTCGCTACAATAAGCGTGGTCCGACTGAAAACTAAAAGCCTTTCTCGACCACTCTTCGACTGGCGCTTTCGAAAGGAAAGAGATGAGTTCATTTACAGTGAGTATGATTTCGAATCGGTGTCAAATGCCAACATAGTTCCCTATGATAGTATTATTAGTTTTTGACAGTCTTCAGAATTTTCCAGTCTCTTGCGTGCCACGACCTCTTAGACTGTCATCGATTAAACTTGAGCAAAGAAGAACGTAGTAAATTAAGAGTATTGATCAAATGTCGACTCACCGCTCTTTTCCATTTCGGACCGGCATAAGGACGGTGAAAATTATTCGATCTGAATCGCAATTTTTCAGACCCGTCTCACTCGAATTTCAACATATTCAATTCATGAAATTCTGCCGCGGTCGGCTGGCAGGTGGCGACGTGTCACGTGATTAAGAAAGCAGTCATTATACGCGTCCTATCCGCTTCCTTGTGTCCAAAAACAAAAAACTTAAATTATAATGTTATGGAGTTGAAGACACTAAGAGCGGAAGGAGTACAGATGCAAATCAGTTCACCATCGTGACAACAAATGGAAGAATTTCGCGACAGGTTCTACACAAAATAATCATCATATTCGTTAGAAACTGGTCCATCTCGACGATTTAGTTTCAGCTGTATATATTTCTCTGTTTGAATTTTAAGATAATCCCACAGCAAAATTCGTTTACAGATGCAGAAAAGACTGATGAAAGAAAACGTAAAAACTTGTACAATGTGTTCATTTAGGAAAATGCGTATTTCTTAGCTGGTGTCATTTATTTGAAAATTCACATAAATAAGAATCGTAGACAAACTTGTTCCCTGTTGACAAGATTTCGCGTGTAACATGTGAACAGTGTACATTTATTGAGAGCATGGCGTCGAAAGGTTTGCGAATCATATATAAAAACGCAAATTATAGCGGCGATGACAAATGCGTTATTTGGTCAAAACATGGCCTTTCAACCAGTAGGGGAGAGACCTTTTTCGATTTAAATCCTTTATTATAATATTTTCGTGCGGCGATGCCGATCAACACGCTGCTACAGCGTCACACCCGAGTCACTAAAAAATTCATATTTGGCAATCTGATAAACCCAGATAAATGCTGTAGTGGTTTTACAAACGACATATCATCAACGAAAGGTCGAGAAAATGAGACGAAATTAGTTTGTAAAGAGGAAAGAAATTTATGTGAGTGAAGTATGATTTGCATGCAAAACAGGTCGTGTTTTCAAAATAAGTATACGAAAGAACATTGTATTTTTTTTTTATTTGAAGCAATAAAGCGGATAACTTTTTGGTTCTATGTCACCTGGGTTTTTATGCTAAACCATTCAAAACTCAACTCGTAAGGACATATTAATTATGACCTGGGATGATATATATTGTAAAGGTTTGCTTCCCCATTTATAAACATGAAAACACTGTTAAATAACAACTCCCACTTTTCATGCCCTTGAGGGTCGGAGCCACGTTTTTGTAAGCAACAAATAGTGCTTCGCAAAATGAATACAGAACGAAACAAAGGAAAACAATTTACAAGGGGTCACATAAATATTTCAACATCTCAAGTGACTTTGAGGTCGGAAAAACTCTCACAGATATCCATTTCGTAATATTTTTGTTTAGTTGTTCGTTAAACAATTACATATTAATGGTTCTCAAGGCTAACACAAGTATATTCCCTCAACAACCACACCTCGATATACCTCATTTCTCAATTATCGCTTTTCACGGATTTGAATTATTTTGAGAGGAATTCCGAAAAAATTCTCGTGCGAGAATTTTTACTGACTCCTGAGATTTAACGAGGAGGCAAAATTAAATGTTCACGATATATGTCTATCTGTTAATTAATAGGCTCGTGACAATCATAAAAGAATGATTTTTATGTTAATATTTCTTTCAGAGGCTGTGGTAAATCTGAGGCTATGGAGGGGCAAACCTAATGCAAAGTAAAGAGAGAAAGGAATCCTCGAATTACAAACATGAAATGTGAAGCATTTATTTACAGGCGAGAGGTATTCAATTTGAAATAAAGTTTGAACTCAAAACAACTATTGAAACAACGCTTCTGTGGTATGCAAAGAAGCTCAGTGTAATGTTATTTATTAAATTTACACTGTACGACAAAATAACCGATAACAATATGACATTTGAGGGATGAAAACCCCTGAAGTGTGTCTGCAGAGTGAACTCCTGTTTATTACAGTTATAATACAAAACTCAGTCTTAAATATAGATATCAACCTGGTTCTAAAATAAAGTGATCGCAAGGTGTTATGTTTCGCAATTTTGATTCGGGAGGAAAACCTCTAAATGTAAGCATTCAATAAAAGCTATTAATCAGAACTAGTTGAACTAGGCCACTCACATTGGAAAAAAGAAGGAATTTAAGGAAAATTGCTCACCTCAAAACAACTGAAAACTGCTTTTACTATCGGTGCCCTTCTAATGTAATCTGCTGGAGACCTACGCTGGGAAATTTGTAGGAACTGAAATAGAAAAGCGCTGTAGAACCACATCAAATACATGGAGCGTAGGGTGAGGGATTTAAGGAGAAAGTACAACTAAAAACTGGCCTTGTCTAACACTGGAGAGAAACCTAACATTTTTATGAAGGTTAGTTAGACTGCACACTTTGAAGTTTCTATCAGCTGTTAGTATAGATCTACTAGCGTTCTATCACTAATGCTGTTCTCTGATTGGCTACGCTACTCACTATCTATTCTGTTGTAGATAGTGAGTAGAGTGTTTTCCGCGCGCGGTGTGACCTATTTATATCATTTTTCAATAAAAACATGTAGTGTCTGCTGTTAAGTTTTGAACGTCTAGTAGATTTATACTAAAACAATTAGATTATTCGCTCTCGATTTCTACGCGTGATAGTTGATATATAGTTCATATAGTTCAGGCTCCCATTCTGACTTAGCGACTTGACAAAAGGAAGACATACAAGTGATTTTCTCAAACCCAATTGCACATACCTCGTGTCCCAAAAGAATTAGCCACTGCACAAAATCATAATAGCATCTCAAAATAGGCCGCCATGGATCCGTGAGGATCCCGATAGTGCCATTTGACCGCGGTCGGCACTGGACACCAGTCAAATTATGCCCTTATGGGGAGGGCCACGCTCGTTTCGGTCGTGTTACAATTGTAGTAACTATGACCCGGTGCGGACACAAGATTGTCGTTCCGACGCAGTCTGGTTCGCGTGAGAAAATCGCTGCGTGTTACAAGCGGATAGCGAAAATAAATCATTCCCATTTCTGAATTTATATCCATTTTCAGAGTGTATATTTTCTTGTGTTTTTAATAAGTAGGTTACCTGACCGGCTTCATGCAAATATAGAAATAGATATAGTATATACAATAACAATTTTAAAATAGAACATTTTCATGCGCGTGAGGATATGAATTCGGTTCGAAAAAATCTGTTCGAAAAAATATATCTGATATTTTAAACCTATCGACGATTCCAAAAAATTGAACACATTCAATTCACCCAGAGTACGTATTTACAATTTACGCAGTAGACTGACCTGTATTACAAACGTTTTGTACATGAATGCAAATATGTTCAATTTACCACGCATGAATAGAAACATGGAAGGAGAAACACGGTTCACTTTCTTTTTTCCTTGACTCGTTTTCATTTTCTAACGGCCAAGACCGTTTTAATTTCTTTCGATAACTTAATTCTCTTCATAAGGTCACGGAGTCCCGCGAAGCGATTCCACCTTTCTCGCGCGAACCAGACTACGTTGGAGCGACAATTTGTGTCCGCGCCGGGTCATAGTTACTACAATCGTAACACGACCAAAACGAGCGTGGCCCTCCCCATATGGGCATAATTTGACTGGTGTCCAGTGCCGACCGCGGTCAAATGGGACTGTCGGGATCCTCACGGATCCATGGCGCCCTATTTTGAGATGCTGTTATGATTTTGTGCATTGGTTAATTCTTTTGGGACACGAGGTATGTGCAATTGGTTTTGAAACGCCATTTTTAATGATATTCAAATATTATGCTTGGGCTTCCTGTGGTTGGAAAAGGGTGAATTTATGAGAGTAGGGGAAGCAGTCACATAATCAATCTCGTCCCCAGGGCTATCTCCCCTTTCAGGATCACCGCCATTTTGAATGCCGAAAAACCCCTGGGGATGAGCTTCATGACACCAAAGAAGTTTGCGCGCAACAACCCAGGGACAAGTAGGGAACCTTGCGATCGATATTCACGAGTTTATCAATTTAAGTGTCTTCGGGTTGTACTGGATCCGTGCCTCTCATGGAATGATCACGTGGATTACATCGGACGTAAAGTGTCTGCAAGACTCGGTATGCTTCGCAGAGCACGTAAGGTCATTTCGCGGGAGTCGTGCATAACTCTTTACAACGCCATGGTACTCCCAATATTTGACTATTGTGCCACTATATGGGACTCCTGTGGCAGGACCAATTGCGATTACTTAGATAAACTACATAGACGTGCCGCCAGCATTATTGAGGGAAACAAAGTCTCTCAGCCACAGGTTGCGCAGGTATTTAGTTGGCCCTCACTCCAGTCCCGCCGGGACTATCTGAAATGCACGCTAGTTTTTAAATGTTTACATAACTTGGCTCCACCCTATCTGCTTAAGGAATTTCACCATTCACGCGAATTTCACGATTATAATACGCGCCATAGAGATTTGCTGCGTCCGCCTTTTGCGAAAACATCTAAGTATCAGGGCTCCTTCAGGGTTAGCGGAACTAAAATATGGAACAGCCTCCCGTTGAAACTGAGGAGGGTTCAGGAATTAACAAGGTTTAAGTCTGGCCTCAAAAAGCTTTTTAAATCTAGCTGAATTTACCCCCATCGCTTACAGTAATTGAGTGTTACTATGTGAATACTTTTGTAATCTGAAATTTTGTATTTTGTAAAATGTTATTTGTAAGTAAATTTATGTTAAACAGAGCCCCATTCAAACCAGCCTCGCTGAACTGGGCACCTCTGTCTAAATATTGTTTAAATAAATAAATAACGTATGTGAACTTGTAGGCCACAAGTTCAAATATATCGTTCCAAAACGTAGGAGAGGACTGTGCAAAGTCTGTTAGATTGATACTGTCATTGACCCAATCATGAACGTCTTGAGCTTTTACACTTTATTTTGCAGCCTATCCAATAAGCAACGTCCATAAAAATTATGTAATCGACGCTCTTTTTAACGATATCCATACGAACCAAGTTTACTTTTCACTGTGCATTAACTCTTTTGAATACCGCCTGTGATTGGCTGCTTCTGAAAAAGTCTAAAAAAGAAACTACTGTTCACGAAACTTTGCACCACCCAGGTGAAGAATTGTCAAGAAGCGAACTTTTAGAGAAACCTGAACTGACAAACAAACCAACCAGCATCTATATGATAGGCCTTGTGGCTTGTTTAACCTACTGGTTTGGACACAAATTTGCCTAGCTACCAACTACACCGTTCATAGGCGGAGTGTTCGCGAAAATTTTCGAATGAAGATTATCCCGGAACAGTAGTCTCAGCAAGTATGAGAGTTTTAGTGAAGGGGGATGGCCTCGTGGCTACGGCGTTGAAGCCATAACCCGGACAAGGTCCCGGATTCAAGATTCCCCACCTTGTAAATCACCTCATTGGCGTTCGGTGGTACCGAATTCAAACTCCTCCACGCCATGTTTTGATTTTTTAAATCTTGTCATTAACCCTTTAAGCCCTGATATAAAAATGCATATTCTCCTTACTGTTCTGCATACATTTCTTATGGAACTAGTAAGGAGAATTTGCCTAAAGATCAAGACATCTTATCCTTGGTGACCACTTCCTTTATTCTCATCACTTGAATGTTTGAACAAGTAGTGATAAAATAAAGAGAAATTTCATTTTTGTCACTGTTAGGGCTTTAAGGGTTAACATTAACACAGTTTGTGGTTGATACACAGCGGAAGAAGCTGTTCAAGATTTCGGGTAAGTGACTTCTTTATTGATAAGTTGACATAGAACATAACACAACACATCACTGCCTCACAAATTAAAGGAACATTTTGCTGTACATATGTTAAAAGAATTTCAAAATAGCTTATATACAGTGCTCTCACATAGTAATATATAATAATTATTACACTGTTTATTTCAATCGGGTTGAGTATTCTGTATACTAGGGTAAGAAAACCATGCAGGATTTCCCGCAGAGGTACAAAAATATACACACATTTTTCTTAAAAATATAAAGTTCTTGCTTTATTCGGCAGTTGAAGTGTTCAAAAATTATTTGCTACCAATATCTCCGCGTTCATGTATCATTAACACTTTTGCCGAGGAAATCTTCCAGAACTCTTTGTATATCTTCCATCTGCTTCACAATTTTCGGCGAAGGAATGAACTGTTTCCTGAGATCAAGAATTGTTGAAATCGGGATCTTCATCTTTCTGATTGCTTCTTCGTAAAGTGCTTCTCCCTGAAGCAAAGAAACAGTAAAAGAAATGAAAACCTTAATTCCTAAACGTTAATTGATACTTAATTTTCGATTCCTAACATTTCGCACGCAGTTTATTTTAGGAGACTAGGTTAGAGGTAAATCAAGACCAAGCAAGATTTTGTACCAATTAAAAGGCTGTGATTCGAGTTCTCATTGACTCAATGCAGTGAGTACTTTTTGACAGACCAGAAGTGACTCATTTGCTTTAGGTTTGCACCAATTGTTTCAAATCGAGTTCTTACCTGGTTTTCAGATGAGGCATCTTGGTTTATTTTCAACCTTTTTGCTTCAGGCTGCAACGGAGAAAGTTCAGTCAATGGACAAACTGAATCAGACGCCATCATTCGATGCGTTACGAAACAAAAACCGAGAACCGAGCCGGCACAAAGCTAAACAAACGGCAAATGCCAATTTCAACAAGTCATGATCGAATTTACTTTTCTATCGTAACGGTGTTCACGATGCGAAGAATTTTGTGACGAGTCTACAGATCTGTGACCACTGTTGAACCTTCAGAGAAGCCCCCGCTCCAGAATCTCTGGTCTCCGTAATGTTTTACACATTTCTCTACCACGCAGAAGGCGAAGTGGCACGGAAAATCACAACGTTAAACAAACGATACGCAAAACTACCGTAACGTTGAGATAGTTGTGAACAGGTTCTCTTTTGGGTAATAAACAAAAAGCATGTCAAGGTCGGCGCTCATCTAGATCAGTTTGCCCGCTTATTATTATTATTATTATTAAATTTTTTTTTTATTTTTTTTTTGCGTTATTTTCCCCTCAGCAGAACCTATTCACAGGCTACTTTTTAGTAACGTAGTTATTCTCGGGTGGTCTTTACTTGTCGGTGATACCTAACACGTGTATCATATATCACTAGTATGGGGAAACACGTCTCAACTCGTGTCAACGCGAAAGCATACGGCAATTTTTACCAAAAATAATCGAGCGAGGTGTATTCTAACAGATTTGTGTTTAGCAGGTTAGCAGGTTCAGGGGTAGTTATTTTTCGGATTTTTTTTAATTTTTGCATGTACAAAGACATTAGTCACGTCGTTAGTACACACCTCATGGCTCTGCTCATTTCCTGTATCACCTGATCCGCTTCTGTTGTCCATAAAAGGTATCTCTTTCTCGTCCAGTCCGCCGGGGTCTGGACACAGATTCTCCCTTACTGCTGCTTGTTCCAATTGTTGTTTCAAGAACTCTTCATCTGATTCCTGATTATTAGTGTCAAGAAAACTTCACAAATGTTTTGTCCGAAACCTTGTTTGGCAAGCGAACTCAGTGTCGACAACACAAGCCTCAGCTTTGACAACTGCGCTATCCTGTGCAACCACAATCTGACTGTTAACCTACCGTCTAAAAAGACATCAAATTTTGACTGACCACACCATGGCAATAAAGGTTATTAATGGGCGGTGGTGGTTGGATGGCTAGCCAGTCGGCTGTTCAGCCTTAAGGTTGGCGGTTCTTAACACTTGGTCTCTATCACAATCTCCACAATGCCCTTCCTCATTCTTAATTAGGCCTCATAACGCCATGTGGTGTACAAGGCCCCATCCCTCTTCCCTCAGGTGTGTAAGTAAGAAACGAAACCCAGCTGCTAGGGTCTAACCTGTGATGGACTAGCATCCCATCCAGGGGGGGGGGGGGAGGGTGTAGTAGTACTCTCGGTTGCTTCATGCTCCAGAATCCGTAGGTTGGTCACAGCTGTTGTAAGCCAAAAGACACAAGACTTAAGGCATTACCTTCCACAGTTAATTCGGTTTATCCACTCCAAGTTGACAATAAGATTTATTTGTTGAAGGATACGGTGTTTCCTGGGAAGTCGGCGTGTCTAAAGGGAAGCTGGGAAGAAAAATAAAGCAACAACCATTTGTTGACATCAGTTTCGTACTGTAAAACTAACAACATCAATTCTATGAGTTCTCTCCAACCAGTGCCATTTTAATTGGTTTGGTTGCACGAGTTTACATCAAAACGACGCAATAACGACAAACCTCATTCAGAAAGTCCGAGAGGCTGGGAAGTAATCTTTCAGGAACACAGTCCCCCATCACGTGAGTGTACTGAGTGACCTGGTAACAAGAACAAACACCACTGAGGACTGTTAACCTTTTAAGCCCCAAGAGTGACAAGCGTCTAATTTCTCCTTACAATAGCAATAGTTGATCAAATATGCGGGTCATGAGAATAAAGTAAATGATCACCAGACATGAAATGTGCTGATGTTTAATCAAGTTCTCTCAACTAGTAACATATGAAATACATGGAGTACAGTAAGGAGAATATGCATGTGGATATTGGGGCCTTAAAGAGTTAATGAACAAACTGAAGGTTGAAGAAAAGCGGGCTTAAAGGAGCTACGTCACGGATAACGCATCTTGAAAAAATTGATAAGTTTTTTCAAGTTTGTCATTCGTAATCCTTCTTAATCTCCTTCAGTTGTAACCATCCTTGTTTAGCTTTGGTTTATTATTACTTCTTTGGTGTTTTTCTACCTCGAAGAACTATTATTTTGAGGTTTCCTTCAACGAGAAAATAATTTTGACAGACCAGAAAAATGAACGAAAAAGCCGTGACATAGTTCCTTTAAACAGCACTGTAGGACATTCAATTGGCTAAACGTTGGTTACCTCTGCAAAAGCTTTAACGCTTTGAAAAGCTCTTTGATGAACCAACCAATGCTCGTCGCTGACAAGAGAGGAGAACATGGCTGTGATGTCGCCTAGTACTGTGGACTAACAACAAACAAAAGAGTACGATAAAGAGAGAACTTTGATTTTTTTTCTCTGTTTTGCATTTTCAGCACCTGAATTGAAGCAGAATATCCCAGGGACAAAGGAAATCTCTGGAAAAAGGTTTAGTTGTGAGTCGATAAAAGGCTGGAACACGTGACAATGTGAAGATAAATAGGCATGACTAAGATGAAACTAGATCACCATACAGACAAGCTGGAAAAAACCAAAGGATCTTAATAGGGAGAAAAAGGCAAACGAGAGAATTATATTAAGAAGCTAGAAATAGCGAGGTCAAGTTTCAAGTTTGTCTCGGCTTCCCATGATATTTTGCAAAAAAATATGCTGCAAAGCGAAATTCCTCTGGAAACAGTTTTCCAGCGTTCAGTTAATATTTGTCATAAGGTTTCATTCCATAAATTTTGGGAGCATTACTTACATTCAGCATGACAAATGAAAGTTTTCCTTTTCGACAGTGAAAATTGAGTTTCAAGTGAATTATTCGCACCGGTACTGATTCATTCACAGGAAATCTAACAAGCATTATCAAAAAGAAAACAAAAACTTTATCATACCTCAAGATGCTCTGAGATCGCTTTACTTCCGCAACTGCCAAGAAAGTGTGCGGCCGCTTCACGAAGCTCTACATTAGGTCTTTTGCCAAGAAGAGTTTTTAAACCACTTATGACCTACAAACAGCAAAATAAGTTTAAATTTAATTTGGACCTTAACTGACACGAGCACGTTTTCAGTGAAAAGGGCTAAAAAAACCACAGGCTCCAAAACTTTTCAATCACCTTCCCAATCTCTTTGATAATTTGTGAAGATTAAACAATGAAAATTCTAATCGCAAAGCCAAGGAGGTTTGGAAACTCAGCCTCAACTGTTATAGACTTTGACAATTTTATTTCTTCCTTTCTCTTAATTTAATGACTTTTTTGAGAACACATATCATCAAACACACTGTTTCATACGGATACTCAACAGCTCAAATTTCTCGACTTCCAACTCTCTTCTCCGTTTGTTGGAAATCCTGACGAAACACGCTCTCTCTGGTGTTTGATAAATCGCTTTCCCACGCTGTTTTTTGTCCCACCTCGCCACCAACGCCTCTTAGAATGTTCATCTCGATCCCGAGAGGCGTGGGGCGAAGTGACCAGAGTCATGAGATTTTCGTTGCCTTTAATTCTGCTTTGGCGTGGGACTGGAAACATGCTTAATTGCTAATTACTTTCCGATGTAGATTTTAATACTTTTTAGCACCGTATCTTTTCAAAGGAGTGTACATCTTGCTTGCCGCAGTGGAATTTTTATCCCGTGTCCCGCCTTAAAACTCGCAGTAGTTATCCCGTATCAGTCCTCGCAGACCGCCAAAGCCAATGTTGCACCCTTCGTAGTTACCTTGGCATAGTCTTCTGGCTGAATCAGATGAAGCAATGTGGATGATAAATCCAGTAACGCACACCAGGTCTTTATATCGAGTTGCTGAAAATTGCAAACATGGGTCTTACTATAGCGCTTCTTCAAAATATAAATAACGTTTCAATATAAACTTTGTTCCCATTATTGTACAGAGCTGCAAATAACTGTCGGTCATCGGACAATGTCCGATTAAAATCGGCCAATGTCCAACGAAATCTTAACTTCGGTCGGTCCGGACAAATTTTTTTTGCCAAATAATAAGAAATTAATAATAAGAAACAATTATTTCAAAAAGACTTCCACTTAAAAATAATAATTAAAAAATGCGTCCACACTTCTGGTTTGTCCGACCAAAATGCGGGAGACTTGGAAAACATTCTGCCTATAGCTTGGAAGGGAACGTACCGGCATATTCTCATTGACTTGACCGCACAGAGACCACAAATTGTTGATGAGTCCAATGGCAGCGGATTGGTGAACAGGAGGGATGTACTTTTCCACCTGAGGCAAGTTGTAAACTATCCGAAGACAACACAAGCAGTGGCACTTCAAAAAGGAAAACAGACAGAATGTACCACTTAGTACGGTTCTACAACACTCCAATAAGTGCCTCGTACCTAATTAGTGGCACCGTTCTGTCAGACTGCATGGCTTGCCAGAAACATAACGTGACATGCCTGTCTGAGTTGCTTGGAACAGGTGCCAAGCCCAGATTGTGCTGTGTATCACCGAAGGGTACTGTACGCTAAACTAGAACAACCAGGTACCAGTATTCTACGCTCCATCATCGATAGAGGCAATTAAGGATTAAATAACAAAATAATAAAAAATAAACTATATAGCACCAAAACTTCAATACTAGTATTAAGACGCGCTTTGCAAAGAACGTAAAAAAGCACGCAATAAACACCCAAAATGCGAAAAAAAATTAAAATAATGCAATGAAATGAACATAAATGTACCCGGGGAACATTTCCGTTTCTTTAGTGATGTTCAGTATTACATACCAAGAGGTCGTCTTCTTTAATTGGCTGTTTCACTGTAGTTCTGGAGTGACAAACTTTTACACAAAGAGGAACAAGCAAACGGCACGCCTAAGAGAAGTAAAGGGAACTTTATTTAGAATGACAAAAAAGGCTCAAAAAATGATCACAAAATATCCTGCTTGTTTAATCGATGTCAGGCCCTGAATAAACACAGGATTCAAAACTTAAGAAACGCCCGGTCCAACAGGACAAGTTTGAAACACAAAACTTTGGATTTATCAACTGATTTGATAAGGTAAAGAAATTGAAAGCTGACGTTTTGAGCGCCAGCCCTTCGTCGGAGCCATTCCCTCTAACGAAGGGCTAACGCTTGAAGCGTCAGCTTTCAATTTCTTTACTTTATCAACTCAGTTGATAAATCCAAAGTACTGTGTTTCACTTTCCCACCGACTCAACACCACAGTGTCTTCAGAAACTAACCCCATTGCAAGTTTGATATGAACGAAGGTATCACTCGTCGGAGAAAATGAAGCAAAATATGACAACGCCACAGTTACCTTTTTCTTTACCATTTCAGGCATGTCTTGTAAGGGGAACACACACCACGCAGGAACGTTTTCCTCCTTTGATGGCGGGAAAGTATTCACCAGATTTTCCTGATGAGAAGATAAGCACAGGTTAAGGCGAACCGAAACGCGCTAGATGACTGTAGGTCAAATTGGTGCCTACACAATTCGTGTTTATTGGATAAATACATCATCAGTTACATGACCGCAACTGATGTAGCATAGCATATATACAATGAAAACAAAAAAAAGGTGAAATAAATCATGAGAGTGTTTGTTTAACGTACTTGATGTTCCACCGCCATGAGACGAACAAGACGCTGAATGAGTAATGACAGGTGAAAATACGCAGCCTCTGAGGTGGGCAACTTTAGTAGCTGCCAAAAAAAGTTGGGATAATTAGTAAACAGCTCACTTATAGAGGACCTTACGTAAACTGTAAAACATATTAGGATGAGAGAGAGAGAGACAATTGCATGTTAAGGTTGTTCATGCCAGAATACTCCTAACATGGACACCAGAGGGTAGAAGAAAGAGAGGGCGTCCCAGTAGCACATGGAGGAGGACGATGCTGGGGGAATTGAAAGAAGCTGGAATGGTGTGGTCACCAGCAGTGAAAAACGCCCAGGACAGAGATGACTGGAGAAACCTAGTAGAGGCCTTACGTGCCACTCGGCATGAAGAGGATGAGTGAGTGAGTGGTACATTTACACCATGACATTCATTACAAAATAAATTTGTCAGTCAAAAAACTTACCAATTGAGTAAGAACTGACACATGCCCAGCACACAGCTCTGCAGAACCCCATCTAGAAATATTACAAAAGAATCATCTTTGTTTAAGAGGCTAGACGTAATAAGCGGTAATTTCTTTGAACACTTCACCAGATGCCTACATGTATGTTTTGTATTTTATCAGTAAGGAAAAATAATAATAAAAGATAGGGATTGGGATGTTCAACATACTCATTTAGGCTGTCAGTTTTTATTGGTAATAATTTATGTTTAAATGACGAACTTCGTGTTAAATAAAGTATTACATTCAGCCAATATTTCCATGCTTGTCAAGGCAAAGGCCTGTTTTCTTAGAGAGGTTGACACACTCCACATTCGCACTGTTTACCTTGCCATAAAGCACCAAACATCACCGGCAAGCAATGCACACAGCACATCATCTTCAAGGACTCTATCCAGTAAGCATCGTTCCTGGGAGAATAAAAATATTAAATTAGTCAATTATTTGGAACTGAATTTCACATCTCCACAATGAACAAAACGTAATTCGAAGTTTGTCAAAAAAGTTTCAAAATCAAACAAAATTGGTATGGCTTCTCTGGGTCACCTTCCCAGTTCACAAATTTCCCCCCTAAAGAAAAGTTTTATTGAAAATACAAAGTTCAACGTAATTTACTTTAGATCAAAGCAAAGCAGATGCAAAGCGGAGGCATCAACACTCACCACCGTAGGAAAACATGCTGCTGGTGTAGATGCCACAAGTGAGCACAACCTGGTACAAACATGCTCATAGAAAGTCACTTTCCTGTTAGAAAAAAAAGGAACAAAAATGGCTCTTCACTGTTATCTCATAAAACAAACTGATCTCAAAGCTATTTTCTGCCCTTAGCATAAAGTACACAAATAAGTTATCATATACCTCAGAGGTTTGCCACTGCACATCACACCATCAACAAATACTGGCAGACAAACTTCAAGTACACCTATTTTGAAAGAAATGACAGTACAGTATTGTGCAAAAGTAATGCAAACGAAATTCGACGAATTACGGTCTTTGTTCGTGCGAAATTTCGCGCAAACTTTCGCGCAATCTCGAGTGAAATTACAGGCAAAGTTCGTCCACAAAACGAAATTTCGTGGAAATATCGTGCGATATTTCGAAAGGTCAAACGAAATATCGCTCTTGCGAAAATTCGCCGCAATGAAAAGGAACTTGAGCGATATAAAAGCGTAGCAGCGATTGACGTAACTTCCAATCGCACAGCCAAACGAAAATTTGCTAATTCACATCGAATAATCGCGAAATTCATCGAATTTCGTTTCAATTACTTTTGCACAATACTGCACATATAAAACAAATCGTTGTCACAGACTGAAATGTTTGAATCAGTAATTTTAACTTTGTACATTAGTGCAATCATAAATCAGTGATTATGTATATCTATTTTGATCTTACAAGTCTTTAACAGCTCATGCGCTTACAAAGTAGTTAACAGTAGATAACTGTTATCACGTCTAACCATGACAACGACTCAAACTTACAAAGTCTGAAGGATTTAAATACAGCTTCCATAATTGAAAGACGACGTTCCTCCTAAAGCAAAAAGAAAGATCAAAAGAGCATAACGATAACATAAAAGGTAGGTAACTCTGGTGGAAACCAGGGCCCCATTTATCAAAACTCCTGATAACTTTGCGGGCCTGGTAAGTATTTTTTTGAGCTCATTTATTTATCAGCTAATGGTAATTATTGGAGCAAACTAAGCGATATGCTTCATGAAATTATAAAGATTAAAATTTGGCTTTCAAGATCAAGAAAAGTTGCATAACTCCTGGAGAATATTGTGCACATAAAATAGTTTTCAGGCTCAGTACATTATTGGGAGTTTCAAGAAACAGGGCCCAAGGGCTACATATACGCACAGGACGAATTGGCCTGAATTAGGTCACTTGCATTCCCCCCCCCCCCCCCCCAAAAATAACAGAAAAGTTTAACAAAGGCTCCTGTAAGCAGCCACCCTACGTGTATTCTAACAAGAAAATTACCAGTATTTCCAAATACAGCATTTTATTTGGAAAGTTCTGATTTAATTGGGATTCCATAAAATGACTGATAAAGCGAGATGGCTGAGAACACTCAGAGTTTAAACTATGGTGCAATAAAATCAGCAATACTTTAACAAAATTCATGACTGCCTGTTGTCATAAAATAAAGCCATACTTTACCTCTGGATAATTAGTAGGCATGACCCAATGTGTAAATACATCTTCTGCAAAACCAAATATATATAGAAACTGATTATTGCAAAAACTAATGATTTCATTCAATAACTGACTGGAGCTTGATTTCAATTTTGAGTTGTTAGGTTTTAGCAGATGAGTATGTGAACTGTGCTGAAACAAAATTATTATACTGCTAATAGTATGTGAACTGTGACAACAGGTACATGCATAAGGAGAAATCCAGTCAAATGTGTTAACTATAAAATTTGATTAATCAACCTTATTACCTTTCTTAGGGGGATCAACCTCTAATTTCTACTTACACTGTACAAAATTAATGCATTATCAAGCAATTAGGGAGTATTGATGGACTGGTACTGTAAACGCCCATATAAGCTGCACTTTTTTGCTCAAAATATGGGTCCAAAACCCAGGGTGCAGCTTACCTACAGGACCATCCATAACTTAGGTTGTTACCAACCTAATTAATATTCATAAAATATCAAAAGATGTCACTGAATAAACATACAACAAACTAAAGGCGTGTTGTTGTTGATCATTGTCTTTCTGTTGAGTGGTGGTCCCTATAGAAGGCATTTGTGTCTTCACTAGTTCATTACAGAATATTACATACCAGTCCAAATTGTTAGAAAATGACAGTATATCAATTGAATTAACACTAGTTTTTATTATTTTAATGTCTTAACTTACTTTACTTGCGACTGAAAAGGTTTTCTTCTTTTAAAAGAAATTTTTCACAAATTGAGCTCAAAATTTTCATCACGCTCAGTGTATAACTTACCTGTTGTCTTTGATAAAATGGTAAGAACAGACACTAATAAACAGCAATGTGAGAACCGATGCTCCTTGTCAATGTCTGAAATAAATAATAATTAAATAATTGAACATTTTTCAACTTATTTTGGGGGTAATTAAAGTGTCACTGGCTCCACTGAGGTAACTTTGTCATGTAACATAATATAGAGGCAGGGTCGGGTGGGAAGAAAATCATTGATAAATTAATATACCCTTAATTTTTTTTCTTGTCTTGGGTGCACTTAGAAATCCAGCTCAACTTATTTTAATATCCAACTAACTTACCCAGTGTCTCCCTGGTTAGTAAATTGGCAAAATTCTTGTTTGCAACAAGCACAGAAAGCAGTGGATCGATCTGTTAGAGCAATATTTTAAAAGAAGTTACAATGACTTGTGGCAAAAAATTAAAACAATCATAACACAACTGAACTAGCCATTAAAGCAGTAAAGACTGTCACTTGTCTCTTCACAAAAACCAAATAAATAAACAACTACATTAAAAATAATCACATTTTTGTTTGACTCACCACAACTAACAGTGCAGACTTTACACCTTGAACTGCAAAAGTGGCAATCTTTGGAGCACTAAGACTGGGAGGTAATTTGCTAATAAATGTAAAGGCAAAAAGACAGTGAAATAGAGACTGAAAAGCTGATTAAAAAAAAAAGGCACAAGGAGTAACACGTTTTTGGAAAGGAAACTTTACATGAATTATTAATGATGCAAATATTAAAATTTCAAGACAGATTGTAAGTTTCTAAATCAAATTGGAATTTAGAAACAGAGCAAGAAAAACCAGACAGAGCAATGCAAAAGAGGAAAAAAACGCAGACAGCCAGATAAAATTCCTCAGAGTAAAGCACAAACCAGCAGCAACCAACAACCTCAAACCACATATTAAGACAAGGCTGGGGTGTAAACCTTGGACAAATTGATACATAGTCCTGAAGTAAGCTTTCACTTTGTTATACTTCAACCAGACTTCCCTAAAGAAACTAAAGAAGGCATGAATAATATTATGCTCTTCTGGCTAATTAGACGTACATGAATTCAAAGTACAACTGTGATACAGAAGAGCTGTAAAGTTGAGTACACAGTACAAACTATGCAAGTGAGTATATAAAAAGTCAACTTCTGAAAGGCCAGCAGTGGTATTTACCTTTGTACGATCAAAAGAAAATGAAATATATTTTCCGGGCACTTGTCATAGTAACCATCAAATTCCTGCAAACATTGGAAACATTGAAACATTGATTGAAATCAGTGTAGACTTTGCAAGGTACAAATACATGTACTCATAGTGGTCCTGCTAGGAGGGTGAGCTCCCTTGTTGCTTGTCAATACTCTTCATCACAAAATGCCTTGTGTGGCTAATTCAGAAAGCCTTGGTGTGTTTTAGTTATTGCTGTCTGATTTACTTGATAACAATTTTCATTCTCTCCTTTTTGATTTTTTTTCTGTAGTTCTTACATTGTTAAGGACGGTGCCTCCTTTTGTTACTACCCCCTAATACAACAATATTTTTGCGCGTTTTATGACTATGTGGAAAAAGCAGATCTTAGCAAGAGCTATCAGAATCCAAAAAGAAATTGGGGGTAACCACCCATTTTTCAGAGATAATTGAGCTTAAATTTGGAAAGAAATTGCCACACACTGATACTTTGTATTTTATTGCTTTTTTTAGAATAATTTTTGCTTAATTATCTCTGAAAAATCTGTGGTTACCAACATTTTTCTTTTTGGATTCCAATAACCCTTGCTAAGACCTACTTTTCCCCAATAGTCATAACCTTTGCGAAAATACATCTCATCTCTATTAGGAGGCACCGTCATTAAGTGAGGGTTTTTAACATGAGCCTTTGGCTTGCGACACTGGGAAACCATTTCCCTATCTGTTTGAAGTGAAATAAATTATCGTTATTCTTAGCATGTTTCACTTAAAGTGCTGTCACTACTTTTTTTCACACATTATGGCAAATGTCACTATTTACCCCAGGATCCTACAGATGTCCTACAGTTTATTATAAATAATGTATAATAGGTAAGGCTGTCAAAGCGCAAATTTATGCTAGGGAAAAATAAAAGTGCAACAATTGAAAAGAGACATTGCATACAATGTACCTTAACAAGATGTACCAGGTGACCAACAAGAAAGCGCATAACTTTAAGCATCTTCCCTAAAGCTGCTTCATCGCTAGCTGCACCAGAAACCTATGATTACCAAAAGGAACGATGGGAAATTTTCAGTTTCCAAAATATTACAACTAATCACTTACCAAAAGGAATGATGGGAAAATTTCAGTTTCCATAATATTATAACTAGTCACTTACCAAAAGGAATGATGGGAAAATTTCAGTTTCTTTTTTACAGAAAACTTGTTAGGAGTGATGGCTCCAGTGAACACAACAACATGTTTTTTTAAATCCCCATCTTCTATTAATTTCAATGCTTTCATCTGCAAACCTGACCAGAGGACCTCAAACACAAGTCAGAATTAAACAGTTTGCAAAATGCACAATGAAGTTCTCATGGGACAGTCACATTTTTGTCCTCTCCTTTAAAGGCTCAGATACAATCATTTACAAAAAGAACCAATCATAATTAAGAAGATCCTGCATTTATAATTTTAAATTAACCTACAAACTAGCCACTAACCTTCTGAGCATTGTAGGTTTCATCTTTATCACATGGTGTAAGTTGAATACATCTCTCAAGCTTCGATTTAATTGATGTACATAGGTGACAAATCAACTTCTCCACCTATAACAAGCAACAAATGAACATAATTTCACCAACTGGAAACTCTGCACAAATGGAGGAGTGGATCTGGGTGTGGCTTACATGTACCAAACAAACTTATTAAGTTAAACAGTACATGTTATGATATTGGTAACTGTTTGGTCCTTACAAACAATGATAATATGTAGGCTTACCTCTAAATGGTTCTTAATATGTTCTTTGTGCTTGGTCACCAGTCTGTCAAGCAAGAAGTTATTTTTGTGTGTTAGCATGTAGTTTTTGAGTTAGCATGTATCACTGTATTCCCTGTAAGTACAAAAGCCTGGAAAGATTACCAAGAATGATCTAATAAATACCCTGAGGGCATCCAGGCAATTTTTGGGATTTTCTGGGGCATTTATTTGATACCGGGCATTAAAAAGAGAGAGGCATTTTATATGTTTTCCCTTACAAGTATTAAAACAAAGGTTCAACTTTTCTTAAATTCAAAGGCTGCTAATGTATATAACAAAAGAGAAAAAGCTCTACATTACAATGACATTCTCAATATCCATGGCACCAAATTATTGTTAAAATATTACATTTAATTTCACCGTCATCGTCAATACCGTATTTCCTCGAACAAGCACCCGAGGAAAAAGGGTGGGCACTTTATATAGAGAAGGGCACTAAATCAAGGGGGCACTTGTTACCTTTTTCTTTCAATGAACTGTAACTTTATTTTGGGTAAATTTTCATATGAAAAAAAATCTACAACATGATCTATGTAAACTAGCTCGTCTGATTCAACCTGCTCTTCGCAAATGGCATTTACTAGACAGGGGTGTTTAATTGATAAGAGGAATTTATTAGAAAGGGGTGTTTGCCTCAAAATGCCTATTCCAGTAGGGTGTTTATTGGATATGAGGCATTTGTTAGAGAGCAGGCGTCTGAAAGATCATTTACACTACTGAACTTAGATTTTGTGAGGATTTTTCAAAGACTTTTAAGAATGAGACATCAACTGAAGAATTTGTTGTTAGCAACACCACTTACTTCTTTAACACTTTCCATGTGTTTACCAGTATACTTGTGTCTAAATCACCAATGAGAATACATATTTCCAGGAGCTCGTGACATACTTGAAAAGAAACAAAAGATTAAGGAAGAAAATATGAACTAATATCTTTTAAATGGATTAAGTAATTACTCAAGATATCACTTAGGGATATCAACATAAAGATCAGTTAACATCTCTTACTACATCTCTTTTACTATAGTTAGATAATAAATTACACGTTTTAGAAATGAATAAAATTGGTTCACCAAGTTTCACAGATACTGTATAGCATGATTGTGTGAAACAATACCCTGATTTTGAAATACCAGTCCTTACAACTCAATAAGGTTAAGGTTAGTAACATCCTTTCTGGTTAATTTAATCTTTCAGAAGGAAATTACCTTGTAGTGAACATGCGTTGAGTACTCACCTTCTACAATGTCCTTGATATCCTGGTCAGATGTATCATAACCTAGCTGGACTCTGTCCAACAGGTCCATTAGTGCCTGGAAAATATGAATCAGGAACATCATAAATTTGAAAACCATACTTGTTTATCAAACAAACCTGAAAATACTTCAAGTGCAAATGTTTATTCCAAAGAAATACCAGGTACATCTACATACGTCATTTAAGAACCATTATGCTGTGAAATGGACAAAAAAGTTTGAACACAAGCATAAAAAATGTTACAAAAATGTTATGTCAATGGACACAATGAAAAATATCAGATCATGACCGAGTGTTTTCAAAGCAATGCTTCAAATTAAACCCATCAATAACACCCTTTAAATATGTATTGGAGTGGGACAGGGGAAAAAGAATTTTGGAGGAAAGTTTGAACACAAGTATTAAAGGCATTAAAAAAATTCATGTCACTGAAGACAATGAGAATTTTTGATGTTTTCAAAACAATACTTCAGGTTAAACCTATTTAAATATATCAGAGTGAGACAGGGGAAGAACAGAATCTGGAAGGAAAGAAAGTGGAACATGGGAAAGAAGTGGGCAGTAACAACAATCTTCGACAAGAACTATAAGTTGAGACAAATGCAATTAGCGCCTGCATTTCTAATTTTCCCTGTATGGAAACACTGACAAGATCGCAGAAATGCTTTCCTTCCCCATCTCCTCACTGAATGTTGTTTGGAAGGACTAAGGATTCATCAAGGTTTCTTGGTGGCAAAGCAACATTGATAAGGGGAACAGGGGGAAAGAATAATTGTAGTGGTAAGTAAGTTTTACCATCAAAGTTCTCATCCATTCTGAAGTGTCTCAACAGTTTTGTTGGGGGTTGTAGTAGAAAATGGCATTTATTTTGTGAGATGACACGAAGCAGGAAAAATGATGGGAACTTTATTTTGAGACCAAAGCTAGCAGGAAAGGAATTGGAACTGATAATAAAGGGAACAGGAAACACAAGATTCAGCCCCCTCCCTCCTGCCCCTAAATATAATGCTACCTCTGGAAATTCTGACCTTCTGTAACTGGTACGTCTTCTTAAATAACATGGCCAGGTCCTGAGACACCAGTTGGAACAAATCACCATACACCTGCTCACTGTCCTGTTAAAAAAAATTATAACTGACCAAACTTATTAAAAAAGTGTCATACAGGCCATACATGGGAGATTTTGGATGCAATTTGATGTGCAATTATCTTTGTCGTAAGCTACCAGCAATTTTTACTGCAATTTTTTGGGCAATTTTGCAATAATGTGATTTTGGAATGGTGTGCAGCAGAAGACGAAATGCATGAGTGATGTGAGCATAAAACATTTTAAAGTTCCCTTGCCAGGGTCGCCACTCAATGTAGCTTTTTTCTGACATTGCTTATGCTCTGTTTAGGGCTATCAGATGAAAATTACAAATAAAGGAACCTTACAATTACAGCAAACATCACAGAGAAGTGGTCTACGCACAAAATTAATTTTGTCAAAAAATTGCCAAAGAAACCGCATCAACAATGATCTCTGTAAACAGTCCCTTTAAAACAAAAAAACAAGAAAAATTTTATTTTAATTTGAAGACAACTGTCGCTCTCTCCTCGCAGCATTATTTCGCCTGGTCTAAAAAATCTGACAGACTAATTTTATGTCTATATACAGAAGACGTCTACTCGTTGATTCTAACAATAACGTCTCTGTTATGTCTAACAATACAGGTACCTTGCAATGCTTAAAAGTTGCCTTGACAGTCTGAAAAACTGCAGATGGTAAGGAATGCATGTGGCCAATACACAGTTCATCAGTTAGTGACAGCTGACTCATGTGTCCTATACAGCTCTCTAGACATGCCATAAATGACACGACCAACTGCAAACAAAAATAATAATGAATCAAATTAAGAAATAACAATGGGAGGTCAATTTGGCCCATTCACAGCATACAGATTACAAAAGTGCATCAAGATTTCCCATGACGTTGATTCATTTGCAAAATGTTTCCCATCTAACCTAACCTTAATCAGTCAATAAGTATCTTATCATCCCACCACTTGCATGCTTACCTTTACTGAAAAAAAAATAGAGAAAAGGTCCTTAAAGTGAATGTGCAGTGGCCATTAAATTGTGCTCAGATGACATGCGTGAGGCCAAGAAGCTTTTACTGGAAAGGTTTACTTTTCTGGTCCTACACTTATCAGCTTGCAAATTTGTTTTGGAATGACTTGTGTCAGCAGGGCTGTGCAGTGGTAAAATAACACTAGTTATAATGAATTATAATAATAAGTGACAATTGCAGCCAAATTAGCCAGAATGCGAGGCGAAAATAACGTTATTTTATGGGAATCCACGTCGCTAAGCTATAAAACTGGATTCAAATTGACACTTAAATCCTGGGTTAGCTTAACCCTGCTTTGAACAACCAGGCCCTGATACATGGATTAACTTGGCTTGTTTAGGATGGTACCTCTATGAGAACAAACCTGTAGAATTGATTGAACTGTATGCAAACTGCCATTTCCACTTGCATCATCAGACATTGACTGAAGAATCTCTCCAATCTTTGAAATTGCTTCTGAGACAGCATCATACACCTAGTACAAGGTTGAATTAAATGTAACAACAATCATTAACCCTTTAAGCCCTAACAGTTACAAAAATGAAATTTCTCATTATATCACCACTGTTTACAAGTTCAAACATTCAAGTGTTGAGAATAAAGGATTAGTGATCACCAAGGATAAGATGTCTCGATTTTTAGACAATTTCTCCTTACTAGTTCCATACGAAATGTATGGAGAACAGTAGTGGACAATTCTTCATATCAGGGCTTAAAGGGTCAACACTGACATTTTGATTGTAATGTTCACAAGAGATACAACAAGTGACTAAGGCTGTGTTCTACTGGGATCAACCGGTTTTGGTTGGTTTGGTTGGTTGAGTTTTTTCGTGTTCTATTGGGAGAAAACCGTTTTCGGTTGGTTTGGTTGATCAACTTTTTCAACCAGCTCAGAGCTTGGTTGAAACGGTTGAAAACGATGGATAGCGTCCGCTGACCTGTTAGCAAGCATCAGTTTTCACGCTTTGCATCTTTGTTTTTGTGTGTAAACTGCTCAAGTGTGCACGTCGTCACCATAAAATTGCCAACAAACAACAATGGTGCTCTCTTTAAATGACGATTTTCAGCACCTTGAGATGAGAGAGGTTTCTCACTTGATACAGTCACAAACATGATCAAAACATCGAAAAACATGTTGTTAAATAATCTGATTCAGTGATCGATTCATAATGTGGCAGAACCAATTCTTCTAACAGTTCTTGAGAGACAACCGAAGTAACAAGTCGGCCTTTCGCCAATTTGTCAACCTTGGCAGAAGAAGTTGAGGAAGTCTGGAAATGACTATGTTCAGTCACAACGGCATGTCAACCAAAAACGGTTGAAAAAGTGTTCTATTCAGGAACCTAAACTGTTTTAACCAAATCCAGTTTGGGTTGAAATGGTTGATCCCAATAGAACACGACCTAAATTACTTTTATTTTAATTAACATAAGACAGCCTTTGTGCTTTAATGTTTGGGAGGTAAAGACAAATGAACAATCAATGACTAAGGGAGATGGATTGTACATTGTAGCCTATTTTGATGTAATATATCAAACACCAGAAAGAGTGTTTCATCAGGATATCCAAACCCCGAGAAGTGGGTTGAAAAAACGAGGCGCAGCCTAGTTTTTTTGACCGACTTCAAGGTGTTTGGATACCTGATGAAACACTCTTTCGAGTTTTTGATATGGCTTC
This sequence comes from Siderastrea siderea, assembly GCA_964030785.1. Lineage (NCBI taxonomy): Eukaryota > Metazoa > Cnidaria > Anthozoa > Scleractinia > Rhizangiidae > Siderastrea > Siderastrea siderea. Next base: position 13,798,692 of record OZ034966.1, read on the forward strand.
TCATACCATTCGTAATTCTTGGAAAAATTCAAAGCAAAAGTTCCAAAAATTTTATGCTTATTAAGATCCGGTATCCAAACCACTGTCACGGTGGTGATTTCCTTTGTTTTCTCTTTATGAATTATTAATGAGTTTGAGAAGATCATTTGAACAAGGATTAATGTCACAGCAATTAATTAATTCCCACTATGGAAAAAATTGAAAACTTCTGGCATGAAATGACAACCTCTAAAAACCATTCATTAGGCTGATACAAAAGTTTTTGTCACTTAAGCTATACACATGTATTACTTTAGCACCTTCGGAAGGATTCTTGAGAATAACTTTGCTTCCAATTCAACTAAAGACAAAACTGGCAGAACTTGGTTTGTCAGGCTTGTTAAATACTCTAAAAATAAAGAAATCCATATCAATCTATATCAATAAATCACTGGTCTAGATAATACTCAAATATCTATGACAGGAAACAAACTTCTAGAACTCACTGTAATGTATTAATAATAAGATCAACCATAATAAGACAGTACCTAGCTTTTTATTTGCATCCACAGCTTCACTAAATGATTTCTTGAGTATGGTAAAACAATAATATGGAGTAAAGGAGAAATAAATTATCAACCTCAATATAAGGTGGTGATTGCCTTTATTCTCATTGCCTGTTTGGATCTCAGTGGCACTGTAAGATGCTAGTTATAGCCCTACGTTTGTGTATTCAAGTTCAGTATCTATCTACCAGTGGGGTGGGGATGGGAGACATGCTACGAAATTTAAAGTGTTTCTTCCAAAATTTGAAAAAGTGTTCCAAATTGCATTAACATAATTTTAGTCTGCAGAGATAATTGTTAATTACCCTCCTTTTTTTTCACTCAGTTTAGTTTAGCTGTTTTTTTTAAGGTCATGCCACTGAAGATGGCATTGGGGACACCTGACAGCCACATAGTTCGATCAGCTGAAATGTGACACAGGGTTGTCAATGCAAGTACTCCTAATCTGAATCATCATGGAAAATTGTTTGGACTGGAGAAACCACAACAAGATACCCTGCCAGCAGAGTTGTTTCGATAACCCGGCAGCAGTGTATTAATTACAAACTTTGGAAGAGGTGGTAGTCAAAGATAACCATGATTTATTACATGTTACAAGGCCAGAAGGGTTATCAAATCATGGTATTGTTTTGGAGGGAGGGAGACATTTTTCGGGGGGGGGGGGGGGGGGGCGGGGGCTTATGATGTTTGACAAAAGATTGATACTCACTTGGAGCCGACTGGGAAATATCAGAGTGGTGGGTATGGAGCTAATTTGGAGGTAACAAAAAAACTCATGAGGTTAAAGTATCAATGTGTTCAACTTCATGTCTCCATCGATTATAGGGCTCCTTTGAATTTAGTGGTAAAGCGGTCTAAACCTTATTTGTTAACCGCAGCTGCAACACTGATACAAGGACACAACTAATTCAGTCTACTGCTATCACTAGATAGCTTACCCTGCTATCTAATTAAGTGTCATATTTGCCCCTTATTCCGTGGACTTCTTTTCCGTTTAATTTAATCACTGTTTATAAAGTTCTTATAAATCAAATAAAGAGAGACTATTGGTCGAAAGTTCATGCGATTCATAACTTGACAACACTACTGCTAACACCACCCCTTACCAACAGACTTCATGCGTTTACAAAATTTACACCACCTCCAATCATGAAAGAAAGGATACAATAAGGGACGTAAGTTGGCTAGAATCCGACTGGCTTTGGGAACCCATGCCGGAAAAACGGTAACTCAAGTAAAATCCGCAACTTTTCGAGTCATTTTTTGCGCCGTCAAACTATCCTCGAGATTGCGCTTCTTCTGAGGGAGACTGGTGACGGGACGCGAAACGCCTGCGCGAATTATTTTTGGCGGGAAATAGACATCACAACATACCACGAGACACCGCTAGATCGCCAGCTCCGATCACTGTGTTCGAGAAAGTTTTGTGCTGCTGTTTTCTTTGATTTTCTCCATCTTTTGGCGGAATGGTGCATATAAAAGAAGCTGAATTGCCGCCTGGTATCTCTGACAGGTAAGGTTTTGAGATCTGAATTGCAATCCAGCGAATATTCAATAATTTTTTGCGGATAGTTCATTGCTCGGCGCGACTGCCCGCTCGATGCATTTTCAGTGTTACAGTCTTTGCTGAATCTCTATATTGTACGTTCCGCGATGAAACGTAGCTCGATTAAGTTAGCTTTGTTCTTTCGTCTTGCAGATTATTAGAGCTCGAGGAAGAATATAACGACGGTGATATCACCGAAAAAGTAAGCTGCAAAACCGTCGGTTGTAGCCCTTGAAGTAAGCTTATAATTTTGCAGAACTCAGCTTATGCAAAACCGTCAGCCTTTGTGTGGTTTAATTTGTATGATTGGTGCCGTTTCTATCGTGCAGCCAACTCGATCTAAACTTAAGGATGTATTTTTGTCAAGAAACATGCGAACGAAGATCAAGGTGATTTCTGCATCATATTTTGAATGAACTGAATAAATTAAGGAATTGTACGTGTACACCACCAAGCAGAATGCACTTGTCATCGGCTTGCACGACGGGGGGGGGGGGGGGGGGGGGACCCCGGGCAGATATGGGGACTTGGCTAATTGTCCACTTAAAAGTTTTTGTATTTCCCTACCGTTGGGGTTTTTGTTAGCAAAGTCCCCAGTATTTTAGGGTGAAGCCAAACAACTAAAAAGACATGGATGGAGATGCACTTCTATTATTATCATTATTATTATTATCAAAGATCTATTATTATTATTTCTTCGTTTCAGTTCTTGACCAGTTAGCCATCGCTCGAGACAATAAACATTCTGATGAAAAATTCAACGTTTTTTTTGTCCCGAATAGTTCACAAGCTTTTTTAAACTTCTCCCAGTACAGCTGTACACATATATACAAATGATAATAACAAACATGATCATGGCTCATTTGCTGCATGCCACTAAACACAACACACTTTACTTCACAAAAGATAAGACCTATACTTATGCGCCTCATTAAAGTTCTTTGAACAGTTTTTTTTCTTACCTGAATTCTACATAAAGTGTTCTACTGTTCTGTTCATAGAAATATTTGATGGACAGTCTATTTCATGCACAGAAAAAAAACCAATGGATTTTAACACACACCTTGTTCTCCTCCAATATTTTTTCATCAATCAAGCGAAAACATAACTTGTTCCCAATGTCCTTTTGCTTTGCCAGAAGCAAAGTCCCCACATTTTCCCTGAGAGTTTGGGCATCATAAATCTAAGACCCCACATTTCGCCCACTACAGTGGTTCAAATTTGTTGCAAAGTTCCCAAAAAGTCCCCAATTCCCCCACATAGATGTATTGCCCAGGGTCCCCCCCTCTGAGAAACCGATGACAAGTGCATAAGTTTACATGATGCCAACAGCAACATCTTGAATACAGTTTGCTCCACATTAAACCTCTTTCTCTTTGTCACAACAATAATCTACTTAAATAGGGCTATGTGAGGAAAAAGTGCAAGTTAGTAAAATCCCTGCTGGCAAAGTCAGTAAAGGAAAGGTGAGTGGTCTAATTTGCCTTGATCTAGTTATCTGTAAATCAACAGAACTCACAGGGAAATTTTTATTCACTAAGGTTTTGAGTGCTTTCCAAACTTTTAACCTTGTTATTATCCCCTTTATTTCTGTTGTTTTTGTTGAATGGTTGGTAATAAACCTCAATGCAATACACATTTTTAATGAATTTGGTTTTTCAATCCTAGAATCCAAAAGATAGAAGATGATTTTAAAGAGAGCAAAACAAGTGAAGTAAGTGATTGGGAACATTTCAATAAACAGAACAATACATCATGATGTGGTTTTAATCAATATTTTCACTTTTTTCCACAGGAAGATCTGATCAGCCGCCTGAAGGAAATTCTTTCAGAAGTTGGGCACAAAGCTAGCAATGGCTGTGATGTTAAACCATTGGTTCCTGTGTGTAATGAAGACAACCAAAATGGTGAAACACCTACTATAAAAGAAGAACCAATGGAAACAGAGATTAGAGAGAACCAAGAAAGCTCTAGCTCCTCTGAACAGATAGGATCAAGCTGTCATGAAACCATGGAGACAGACAGTGCAGACGTTAAACCGAGTATTGAGCGTACTGCTGGGCCATCCTGCAGTCATTCAGCTGCTGTTCTTGACAATGGGGCTGAGGCATCTTCTTCAAAGTCTAGTGATGGAGGTATGGGGTTATTCCCTTATTCTTTCATGGACCTGTGTCGTCCGCGGTTCACAAGCCCAGTCTCCCAGCCAAATATTCTCCCAATCAGCTTTCTCACATAGTCAATAAGTGCATATTATTCAATCTGTTTTAGGTGTTCTTTATTTTTGACAATTGGTGTAAATTTGCTTTTTCTTTAAACTATTTTCCAGAATCATCTTCACGTACAGAGGAGTCTCCTACTAGAGAGAGTAAGGTATGTGCTTCTTGACTTGCTTGTATAGGTGCAGTGGTGAATTAATGAGGGAGACAGTTTTGAGTCTATGGCTGACAAACCTGTACTGTGGACCTTGGATTCTGGAACTAATTGGAATTACAGTGTAAAGGGTTTAATGTGAAAGGAGAATATATCTCAGTTTTAGGACAAAAAACATGCAAAATTGCACAGTTTTTGTATGCATTGCAGGTTTTGTGTTCTAAACACTGGTTTAGAATACAGTTTAAAACTGGTTTGTTTGCATTTTTTCACCTGAAGGCAAACTCAACAACAACCTCGCTGGAGCAATACTTTTTGTACCAGCCATTTGCCATGGTGAAATCTTGAAAAGTTTTCTTTAAGCTTCTAGCAGAAAATATGTGTTTTGAGTATCTTTAATAGCACAAAAAATCTGGATTGCATGCAAAACGGGGCCAGTTTGGCCCCAGAATTGATGCTTTTGTGGACCAAGGTTGTTTGTTGGTTCTCTCTATACAATGTACTTTATGGGTTTTTCTCTCTCAGTTCTCTCGTTTCCTTCCTTCACAAAAACCAAGTAATGTCACTGTTCCGATTACAATTAGTAAATTGTCTCTTTCAAACTGATTAAAAGTATCAACATTGACTTAATTAATGTTAAGACCACCCACCGCATGCATTTGGCATTAAATAGGGGGACACCACTAGGTGATTAGCGTGACAAGCAACTTTCATTGCGTGACCTTTTAGAGCCTCACCTCTCCTAGCACTGCGGGCTGAAACCTAGGCAATATAGCAAAAACAACGTGCTTTAGTGGCAGCATACCTTGGCCACCAACGCACCACTGAGAAGAGTATTGGTAGGTCTAAGACTAGAGTGCTGGAACCTAGGCCAGCAATGTGCCACAGCAGCAGCACTGCAAACTGAAACCTAAGGTCATCAACATGCTAACCTAAGAAACTAAACAACCTATAGCACCTCACCTATCACACCTGCGGTTCTGTGTCGGACCGGAATAGTAGCAGGTCATCAATGCGAAACTGGCAAAATGAACTAGTAAACTAAGCTTGGGGAAGTTGCTGCGCAGACTTAACTGAATGTAATCGCCAAGAAGTGGCCCCAAGTTTATTGATTGAATGCAGTTTATTGATTGAATGCAGGCTCCTCTAAAGGAAGGGAGGGAGGAAGGGAGGGAGGGAGGGAGGGAGGGGTAATTTAACACAGCTTATTAAAACTTTCTTTTTCAAAACTGAAGGGGTTAATACAAAAGGTACATCTCTTCCAGTTTTTGCAAAAATTTAGAAGATCACTTCAACTCAGTGGTTGGAGGGAAGTGCACTTGTCTTTGTGCCATCCCTTCACCCCTCCATGAGGTTAAGATTAGCAATACGCACATCGTACTTTAGAAGGCCATCAGGATATTAACAAATTGGTCAACGGATGATCTAGTCCAAGGTTGTTGGTTCAATGAGAAAAACTGAACCACGAGTGATGCAGAATTTGTCATGAATATTACCAAGGAGCCCCAGGGATAAAAGTGCAAGTGAATAAGCTCTACAAGTGTGCTGTAGATTACCAATATTGTATAGTAATTTTACTAGACATGAGTGATTCTGACACTAGATGAACTTTATTTGATCTGTAATCCAAGACTGCCAGACTCCCAATGCTTACGTTTGTGATTTAGAGGAGCATCACCCAAGACCAATGCTGCCCTTATACATGTATTATTACTCTAACAGTATAACACTTAATCTATGTATTATTTTTTCAGAATAAATCTAAATTAGCGAAAGAGAGCAAGAGACAGCCTGGTATTAAAGAAATGTTTGCCAAAAGGTGAGTGTGGAGTACTGTTCACCATTTGTCGGAGTGAAGAATTCCTAAAATATAATTTTAATTAATGTTTCATACAACAGTTTTCTGTGTATAATTCTTCACGACACTGTAATATTGCCAAACCAGTATGTAAGTAAAAATTTGTGTGACTATAATCATCCTACCAACATTGCATGTTATTTATCTGGGTCTCAAAGTCAGATCAGAACAACAAAAATGCTGTTTGACAAAAGAAGAAAGTCTTAGAGTACAATTACGCATGCATGACAGCTAGAGACCAAATGAGAGCAAGAGTTTAAGCTCTGTTTGATTCTAAGGACAATTTAAGCAAATGAGTCACCAACTGAAGAGCATATGAGAGCCAGTTTTTGGCCAAATGGGAACAACAGATTGAGTATTTACTGACCACTGGGGGGGGGGGGCACTCCCTTGTTTGGCCTTAATGGGTATGTGCCACTCAACAGGGTATGGTTTTCAGTGTCTTAAACAGGGTATACAATTTCATTATTTAGCGTCTTGAACAGGGTGTCTTTCTGGACTAGAAGCCTTGAACCCTACACGTGGGTAGGAGTAATTTTTTTAAAAAAATCTAATTCTATGATGTCATTTATTAAAAAAAAATACTTCCTGTGTGGGAAATGAAAAACAAGGCAGACAAAAAATGCATAACACAAGCAAAATCTAAAGGTCTCTTGTCTTAAACAGGGTAGTGAAATAAATGAAGGCCTAGGCAGCACAACCCCACCCAAACAGCTCTTAAGTGCCCCCCTCCCCGTGGGACTGATCAGTTCTCATTGTAAGGGTGTTAGCTTTTCAAATATGCTTGACAAGTCTAATCACTTTTCACATCTAACATTGTTCTGATCCATCTCGCTTGAAATGACCCCGAAAGCGTCCCGAGCTTTGAAGAAGGTCCGAAGCGATTCACCAGCAGTGTAACCGATAAATTCAGATTTATTATTTGGTGAAAAAGAAAGCTTTTACAACACTAGCGAGTGAAAATTCCGACTACCTCGTGCCGCTAGTACAGACCATAATATAAGCTAAGAGCGCTGTCCAATAGAAAAGCGAGGAAAAGTCACGTGCGTAAACAAGGCACAAAGAGTAACGCAATAAGTCACGTAACAAGGGTAAACTAAAAAATACTGAAATAATGCTGTAAATATGGGACAGCACACTCCTCGCCTGATATTATTTAAGGTAATATCACTAGAGTTCTGGGTAACGACAGTTCTGAATCATCATTCAAAGTTCTGAAATCAATGTCATGTCCAATATGTGAAGCACCAACTGCTTGAAGATCAATGTCATATCCAAAGTGTGAAACACTGTTCAAAGTTCATCCAACGGTGGTTCTCATCTTCTTGAGATTGTCCTCACTCCTCAGTAATATGACCTCGGTCACCGGTCTTGTGTAGCTCTTCCTTGATCCGTCCTTGGCTGTCAGCAATTCAATCTTTCGCACCTTCCCATCCGCACTGGGGAAGGTTTTGGTGATCCGGGCAAGTGGCCAGCTGTTCCTTGGAAGGTCTTTGCAGCGGAGGAGGACCAGGTCACCCTCTTCGAGGTTCTTTGTGTCATGTTCCCACTTCCTTCTTGGCTGGAGTGTAGGGAGGAACTCTTTTCGCCATCGGTGCCAGAACACATTGGCCAGATGCTGTACTTGTCGCCACTGCTTACTGTGTAGGTCTGCACAACTGAAGTTTCCTGGAGTAGCCTTCAAGCTTTGGGTCTTCTGTGTCAGCAGGATTGCAGGCGTTAGGACCTCTGGCGCTTCAGGATCAGTTGGGACTGGAACAAGGGGTCTTGCATTCACAATGGCGGTAACTTCCGCCATAAGCGTTGAGAGGACTTCGTGAGAGAGACGCTTGGGTTCAATTTCAGCTAACATTGCGTCCAGGATTCGGCGAGTAACTCCTATCATCCGTTCCCAGACTCCACCAACATGAGATGAATGGGGTGCATTGAAGATCCAATCACAACCCTCCGAAGCTAAGTAGGACTGAATAGCGTCATCCATCTCATTGAGTGAAGCTTGGAGTTCGTTGTGTGCTCCAACGAAATTGGTACCGCAGTCGGAACGGAGTTGTACCACTGGTCCTCGCAAGGCTAAGAATCGTCGTAGTGCGTTGATAAAGCTTGAAGAGTCCATGGACTCTATAAGCTCAATGTGGATGGCTCTCGTCGTCAGGCAGGTGAAGAGCACGGCCCAACGTTTGCTGTTAGCGACTCCACCTCTTGTGCGTCTGGCACTCACTAGCCAAGGACCGAAGACGTCAAGGCCGACAAAGCTGAATGGAGGAGCAGGAGTTAGTCGGTCAACAGGTAGATTGGCCATTTTCTGGATCTGCTGTCTTCCCCGCAGTTTCTTGCATTTAATGCAACTGTTGATGACGCTGTTGATGAGGCGTTTTCCACCGAGGTTCCATAGGCCATGGCTCCTAATAGCGCCAAGGGTGAAGTGACGACCTTGATGCTGGACTCTAGCATGATAGTAGCGGACTATGAGAGTTGCTGCATGATGCGAGCTCGGCAGGATTAAAGGGTGACATTCTTCAAACTTCAGGTCTGCGTGTTCAAGGCGGCCGCCGACTCTTAAGAGCCCCTCTGCATCAATGATTGGGCTGAGTTTCTTGAGCGGACTAGTGGCTGGTAACCTTTCAGAATTCTGAAGGAGCTTTAAGTCTTCTCCATAAGCCTCCAATTGTATGTTCTTGATGATGATTGATTGGGCTTGTTTGAAGGTCTGCACTGTAAGCACTGTTCTCGGTGCCGCATGGTCACCTTCCTCTACGGGTGCCTGCTTTTTCCGTGAACGGGCAAGTATAATGAGCCTTGCGATTGCTTTCAAGAGTGTGAACCACTGTGAAAACCTGGAGAATCTTGCTGATCCAAGACATTTGTTTGGCTCCAGTCGATTAGTCAGCACCTTTACTTCTGGGCGAACCTCGGGGTCGTCCAGTTTAGTTTCTGAGGCTAAGCTGCTTATTGGCATGTCGGCTGCCACGTGCTTGTTGTGGAGGAACGCGGGACCAGTGTGCCAGATGCTTTCAGAGAGGCTTTGCGCATCCACAGATCGGGTGGCGAGATCGGCAGGGTTCAGATGCGACGGTACGTAGTGCCACTGGTTTGGTAAGGTGGATCTTCTAATTCTCTGTACCCGATTGCTGACGTAGACGTAGAATCGTCTGGTTTCATTGCTGATATACCCAAGAACAACCCGGCTATCTGAATAGTAGACAATGGCCTGTGGTTCCAAGTCGAGCTCTTCGATAACCAGCTCCGCGACCTCAACTCCCAATACCGCAGCACACAGCTCCAGGCGAGGCGTAGTTGTGGCATGAGTTGGAGCTAACTTCGCTTTCCCCAGGACGAATGAGACCTGGATGTGTCCGTCATCCTGAACAGATTTCAGGTAAGAAACTGCTCCAATGGCTTCGTTTGAAGCATCACAGAAGGTGTGGAGCTCCACACGGTTAGCTGCATTAAGTGGCTTTGACGAGTAAGCACGAGGAACTCTGATCTGATCTAGGGCAAGGAGACTTTGGCGCCAAAGTTCCCAGGCTGGCCTCCGTTCTTCAGGAAGAGGTGCATCCCAATCTCCCGGCTGTGCGTTGCAGAGGTCAGCTGACATGGACCGAAGAAGAAATTTTCCCCTGATGGTCACCGGCGCTGCTAAACCCAGAGGATCATACAGGCTGTTAATAGTCGACAAGACGCCGCGTCTTGAAAATGGCTTATTCTCTGAAGAGACTTTCAGCGTGAAAGCATCTGACTTTAAGTCCCAGAACACGCCGAGAGAGCGCTGGACAGGGATGCTGTCCTTGGAGAAATCCAAATTGCGGATGTCTGTGGCCTGATCTTCGTCTGGAAAGGCCTGTGTAACCTCTGGGTGATTTGAAGCGATCTTGTGCAAGCGCAAGTTGGCTGTAGCTAGCATGGCTCGTGTTCGCTTTAACAGGTCTATGGCTTTGGCTGGAGTGGCGACAGATTTTAGGGCATCGTCCACGTAGAAGTTCTTGTCTACAAGTTCCTTGGCATCTGATCCAAACTTGGACTCTCCTACTTCAGCCGTTTTTCGAAGACCATAAGTGGCGACCACAGGGGATGATGTGTTTCCAAAAACGTGCACCCTCATTCTGTATTCCGTCAGGGACTTGGCTGGGTCATTGTCTTGATACCAGAAGAACCGGAGAAGATCTCTGTCTCTCTCGTCGACGAGAAATGAGTGGAACATCTGTTCTATGTCCGCCATGAAGGCGACTGGGTCCTGGCGAAAACGTATAAGGACACCTAATAAACCATTGTTAAGATCAGGTCCCGAAAGCAGCAGCTTGTTTAGGGACACTTTTTCTGTCTCGGCTGCGGAGTCGAAGACCACCCTGATCTTCCCTGGCTTCTGCGGGTGGTACACGCCGAAATGCGGGAGATACCACCGCGTAGTAGGCTGATTTGGTCCAGTTACTGGTGCAATCTCGGCATGGCCGCTGTCGAGAAGTTTTTGCATGAATGTGAAGTAGTGTTCCTTCATGGTTGGTTTCTTATCCAAGAGGCGACGTGTTGACTTCATTCGTTTTAAAGCGTTCTCTCTGTTGTCTGGGAGGTGCTGTGTTTCCTCACGGAGTGGGAGGGGCGCTGTCCAGCTGCCTGATTCTTGGTCCTTGACCATGCCTTCATCCATAATCTTCAGGAATTTGCGATCCTCTATAGAGGTGCCTGGCTTGTTGTCATCTCTTGTGCGCACAAACACATTGGTTCCTAAACTGTCCTCGAACCGTTCGTTAATAAATTGTCCCTTTTTCCGATTGGTGGCTGAAGGTGTGCCATCCAGGGTTGTTTCACATTTGACATACAAAAGGCTGGGGCAGGGTTCCATAAATGAGGGCCGGCCATTATCAAGAAAATGGGTCTTGAAAGTGGCAATCTCGCTCGGTCTGTGTGCGCCATTCAAACATGCATTCCCGATCACAACCCAACCCAAGTCCAGCCGCTGTGCCCATGGAGCATCCCTTGGTCCATTGCGGGATTCGTGGACCTTGTGCAGAGGGGGTGCATCCCTTCCGATGAGGAGCAGGATGTCAGCTTCCATATCTATGTTGGGAATCTTGTGGGCAATCCCCCTGAGATGGGGATGATATCCTGCAGATTCGGGGGTAGGGATTTCATCCCTGTTGTTTGGAATGGCATCGCACTCAATGATAGGTGGTAGATTATGGTGTTTGCTACCATCCACAGATTCTATGACAAGGTCCATGGCTCTTCTGCCCTTGGCTTGTGTCGTCCCTGAGCAAGTTCTAAGTGTGTACTGAGTAGAATCACCTCCCAAGTTGAGCAGTTCAAATAGTCTTGATGTGCCGAGAGAGCAGTTACTTTGGTCATCGATGATCGCATATGCCTTGATTTTGTTGCCAGGGTGATCTCTTGAGTAAACGTTTGCGAGGCATATCTTAGAGCAGGATTTGCTTCCACTTGTGCTGCCGCACACCTCGGTACATGTGGTCCTGAAGTTGCTGGCCTCCTCGCCATGAAGCTGGGTGTCTCCTTGCTCTTTGCTCCGAGTTACTGGGTTGTTTGGAGAGCCTGGATGAAGTGCTGATGTGTGTTTGTCACTCTGGCATTCGCTGCACTTTATAACAGCTGTACAGTCTTTGGCATGATGGTTAGAAGAAGCTACACAGCGGAAACAGACACCATGTTGACTTAACAGGTTTTTCCTCTCATCCAAGGTTTTTGATCTGAAGACTCGACACTTGCTGAGGGCGTGATGTGACCGATGAATGAAGCACCATTTCCTAATATCGGGAGCAGAGGGAGGTTGACCACTTGAGTTGAGAGCATTTTCAGGAAGTTCAGTCTTTCGCACTGTGAAGCCTTCAGCTGAGTTTGGAGGTTTAGGTGGCTTGAAGGGAATTTTTGGGGAGCGAAGATTTCTCTTATCCAGGTTCTCTATTGCCAAGTAAGGGTCGTTTCTTTCCTGCGATATCTCTTGGATGAACTTAGCGAATTCACTAAATGGAGGATAGTCTGCAACTTTCTGAACTTTGTATCGATAAGCGTGACGTTGCCATCTTCCTTGGAGGTCATCTGGAAGTTTAACAAGTAAAGGTTTTAGGAATGCGGGTTCATCAAGGACTTTCAGACCACTAAGTCCTCCATCATTCTTTGCACATTCCAGTTCAAGGAGCAAATCTCCAAGTTCCTGTAGTCCTTTATTATCCTTGGGTTCGATCTTGGGGAACATTGTTAGTTTGTTAAGGTGCATTTGAGTTACGACCGCATTTGAACCGAATCGCTCGCTTAATTTCTTCCAAGCTTCCTTTAAGCCCTCTTCAGGATTCTCTACGTAGGCATTGCGCAGGCGTTGAACAAGTCTCTTTGACTGACTGGTGGTATACTCGATTAACAGGGTTAGTGTTTCACTTGCGGTGATGTTCACATCTCTTACCATGTTTTCAAACGACGCTTTCCAGGTGCGGTAGTTCTCTGGTCGATTGTCAAACTTTTCAATCTTGTTAGCTACGAGTTCTTGTCTAGCCATGAACTGAATATAAGATTCCACGTGGTTAAGAGGCTTACATGTAGGTGAAACTGTGCTTTCAGTTTGAATTGGAATGAACTCCGTAACGTTAGGATTTGACTTCTTAGGGGTGGTGAGTTCCTCTTTGAAAGTTGACTTAAAATGCTGTGTTGCTTCAGGATTTAGCTTCTCATCAGTGGTTTGTTCCTCCACGAGATTTGCGTCGGGACGAGTCCCTCGAGTGCTTTCTTCATCCATGTGTGCCTTGATGAAATCCCGCACACGCTGGGATGGGTCCATGAGTGGCAGATCTGGTTTCTGGGATTCCTTGGCAAAGGTGGGAGCGAGTTCCTCATCCATCGCGTTCGCTTTTGCCAGTGCCACGGCTGCCTCTTGTTCCAGGCGTAAACACGCGATCCGCGCCTCTTCCTCGCGTTTCTTTCGAGCGAAGGCCATTTCTTCCTCTCTTTTCCTTTTCTCTTCTTGCTCTAACAGGAGGGCCGACTGGGCCTCGATTTCTGCCATTTTCCTTTCCATTTCTGCCTTCTTTTGGGCTGCCACAGCTTCGGCTCTGGCTTGCGCTCGTATCGCGGTGGGTGACGCAGTGGAGACGCGACTGACACCTGATGACCCAGAGCGAGCCGATTGCACTTCTTGTAATATATCATTCTTTCGATCTATTCCTTCGTTGATCGCACCTTGAACGAGTTCGCGGCGAGTTTTCATCATCTCTTCGACGGTTTTACGTTCCCTTTGACATTCGGGAGCATTAGAGCGACTCGTAAAATCCATTAGAGATACCCACACAAGTTGATATTTGCCGAAAATGGAACGCAACTCGCTTATTGCTGAGCGAATCTTGTCCAACGAATCCGGTGTTTGCCGGAGTTTAGAGATCGCTGCCGCCGTATCAACCCACATTTTCTCCAGCTTTTCTTTATCGGAGTTAAATCTGTTTTCTAACAGCTTCAGAGTAGGTTTAATAGTACGTTTTGGTCGAGCATCACCATCCGTAGTTTCTTCATGAGGCGGGCTAGTCGAGGGATTCTCTGGGTCCGTAAGGAGAAATTCCTCGTCTTCCACGGGAGCCAGTGCGTAATTATCTTTTTCACTGTTCTGATCCATCTCGCTTGAAATGACCCCGAAAGCGTCCCGAGCTTTGAAGAAGGTCCGAAGCGATTCACCAGCAGTGTAACCGATAAATTCAGATTTATTATTTGGTGAAAAAGAAAGCTTTTACAACACTAGCGAGTGAAAATTCCGACTACCTCGTGCCGCTAGTACAGACCATAATATAAGCTAAGAGCGCTGTCCAATAGAAAAGCGAGGAAAAGTCACGTGCGTAAACAAGGCACAAAGAGTAACGCAATAAGTCACGTAACAAGGGTAAACTAAAAAATACTGAAATAATGCTGTAAATATGGGACAGCACAAACATGGTGTGGAGGGAAAATAGATATTGTTCTCATTTATTGAGGTGCAGATGAATTTACATGTTGTGAGTAAACTGTGGTTTTTTTTAGCTCTGTGAAGAAAAGAAAGAAGACAGATGATGCACATGAGGGTCTCAGCAGCAGTGGAGGAGAGTCGTCATCACACAACAGTGAAAATGCAGACATTATCAAAGTGTGTACTCTACACGTAGTTTATCCATCACCTTTCAGGGCAAATTACTGACCGCAATTCAATCTCGGTGGTTAAGCCGGACCTTGAACATGTGCACAGCTAAATTACCTGAAGACTGGCAGCCATGGACCAAGCTCTTTTTTTTCATCTTTTTAATAAATATTTTTGACCTTGGAAAGCTTCTTTTACCTTGCTTTTATCTTGAACAGCCAGGCTTACAAGTCAAATAGAAAATCATTGACCAGCTGACTACTGGTACCACCAATTTCCTACCCCCCCCCCCCCCACCCTCACACAGTGGCACTGACTCTCTTTAACATGCACTCACAATACTGCATCTCAAATAAAGATTTGACTTCAGTGAACTTATTACTTTAGCCTTGCTCTAAGTTTGTGTAATAAACTCATAGCCAAACATTATATATCCAAGGTCAAAATATGAAATGGTGAAATAATTTTACCTTTCAACAAACAGGATGGAAAACGTCAGAAGATGTCAGATGATGATGGTAATGATGACGGAGATAAGAACTCAGTGGGTACTGAAAGTGAGAGGTAAAATTTCACTACTTGAGTCCCTATATCCCTACATCCCCACTTTCCATTCTTGCCAATGCCACTTCCTCTTAATATCCCTATTACTGTACTAGATATGGTCATTTCCACATTGGCGACATCCTGGTAGTATTTGTACTCAGGAGGTGCCAGTAAATACTAATGCACACTGCTAAGTCATTTTGATTGGCTACTAGCCAATAAGATGGGGGTGCAATGGCATAATGGTTTGTGTGCCAGACTTCAGATCTGAGTTGGTGATTTGAGGCCTGGTTCCTGCCAACATGTTGTTTCCTTAGACAAGAAACTCCACTCCACTTTGTCTCTCTCCATCCAGCTGTGTATAAACGGGTACCAGGGATATATTGCTGGGGATAACCCTGCGATAGACTAGATAATTATTTTAAATTATTGTAGATTTCTATGTAATTTATATTTGTATTATTGTTATGCACGGGTGAGCATTTCTGTATGGAACCCGTGCAATTAAATATCAAATATTATCCCATCCAGGGGGGGAGAAGCAATGCCCTCATTTGCTCCTTGCTACAGAAACCAGGGATAAGCTCTGGCCATGTGAACCTCTTGTAGCTGGTGTGCCATCTTTCTAGCCAAAAATTGGAATGCTAAACTTGTTATTTGTTTTTAGGTATAGCTTAAGAGAGTCTTCCGAGGCAACAAAACCTGAGGAGAAAAAAACACAGGTAGGCGAAAAAAAAAACGAAACAAACAAACAGTTACTTGACAGAGGAACACTTTCTCTTGTTACGTGCTTAGCTTTTAACCAATCTTCCAAAGCTTGGTAATATAACATGTTTCAAGGATAGATTTCATAACTGCAACAGTGCTCTCCCTAGTTTTCAGGGTAACAGGTAAATCAGTTTTTCAGATCGGTAAAGCATCTCTGTTGAAAATCGTTTTCTACCTTAGAGTGGAATTGTTGTCATGAGACCCGCAATGTTGCGGGCATGACATTAGGCTCACACACATCTCGAAATCCCTTCAAAACGGTTGACGTTTGCGATTCCTTTTACAAGAAACGTATTGACGTCAGTACAGATAGATGTCGAGAAGAAAAAGCTTACAGCAACCTGAAAAACATACTGAGAAACGCCTACGAAAAAGATGAGACATACTCCTTACAAAGACACAAACAAAGAACTTCGAGGAGAAGACAATACTAAGAGCACCTTACAAACAAACCTGAACAAACCAACATATGGGTATAGATGTCAAGTTGATGACACTAATATCTTACGACAATGCTAACGTACAGAGAAATGTTAAGGAGATACAGCTTTTAACAACATCTTAATTAGAATATACTAGGACACGGACAAACGTGGAGAACATAACTATAATATTTTTTGAATGTTCTAATGTACGGAGAAATGTCGACAGTCAAGAAGATAAGACCTTACAGTCACTGACAAACATACTATCGCACAGAAAATGTCGAACAGGCTAATACCTTAGGAATTTGTTAGCATAGGGAGAAACGTTAAAAAGATACGACTAACATCTTACTAAGGTAGAAACGTGCGGAGAAACGTAGAGAAGATGAGACAATTATCTAACGAACTTAGAAATGTCTGGATGATAAGACTTCGTCTAATATTGTACAAACGCATGGGCAATGAGAAAAGTCACTAAGACAAGACTTACGTGGCACGTAGTACGACTGACATAAATCTTTTCATAATTCAATCCGATAATAAATCTTTCACGATCCCAAACTGTTGGATCTAAATGTTTCTAACCCAGGCGTTAGTATGTGGTTCTGGCTAACTGGTAACAAGCGGTGCTAAAAGCGGTAAATTTTACCGGTTACCGCCTAATAAGGAGAACGCTGCTGCAAAATGTTGTATTGATCAAGGTCAAATCCCTGTGGAACTGTGGATGGTCAGCAGTTGTTAAGTTGCTGCCAGGTTCAGTATGTGTAGTTTTGCTGCAAATGGCAGCTGTAAACTGCTTGTATCGTTATTTGGCATTCTGCAAGTTTCTTCCACCATCCCTCCCTTCCTCCCTTTCTTTACCCAATTTTACCATATCTCTACTGACTAAGTCAGTGTGATGGGTGCTAGGGCATGTTGTGACCAGGTTTACCAAAACATGACTATAAACAATAAGAAATGTATTTTGGGATAAATTTAGAATAACTGTAAGTAGGAAACATTTCCTCCTTTGATTAAACCTACCCACACAATCTACCACACACAGGATTTACAAAAAGGATTTTTCTTATGTCACAAAACACACCAAGGTTTGTAATCACAAGAGTTTCCACCTATTGTTTATTTGCTTACAAAAGAAGTTTGTTTTAGCCAGTTATACTCAGTAGTTTAAAGTGTTCAAGATCTTCACTTAACCTCTGTACATCTTAGTCAAGGAGAACAGTCTTTTGAAACATCATTCTACTGAGGATTAGTTTGCAATCACCTTTTTGATTTGCTTGTTAAATGCCTGCACAAATGAATTTTATTGTGGCTACAAGTCTGTCTTGTTGTTCAAATAACAACACTAGAACCTGCCTCAGTCACAATGTCTGTCACACAGGATTTGCCAGCAATGGAATAGTCCATCTGGGAGCCAGCTGACCTGGATATCCCTGGCACCCAACCCCCATTATGTTATGCCAGGCAGTTGTGTAATATGTTTTTATTTCAAGTAACTAACAGTCTGGTTACTCTTTTTTCTCTAGCCTCCTGCTAAGTGTAAAGAATGCAAACAGCTGTTGGACAATCCTGACTTGAGACTCTTCCCTGGTGACAGTGAAGATGCAGTAAGTTTAGCATCCTTAATTATAACTGATTTGATTGAACGCTTTAAGAGATTCAAGCTTCAACGTCTGAGTATTTAAAAAGAAAGCCCTTCCCTTTCAAACCTGTTGTTTATGTCAAACTTTCTTTCCAACTGCAATCAATTTCAGTCAACCAGTTGTAACTGTTAATTGTACTTACAGTGCACTTAAAGCTGTTCATACATTTGTAGACATCTTAACCATGCAGATTGAACAAATTAATTAAAAACAATTTGAATGACGAAAATGATTAATCCTATTCCAATATTTCTTTTCCCCTAACTTTCTCTTCTGGTAATAAAGTCATTTTTTTTGGCAATGGACCATTTGTAGTTTGTTAGCCGTGAGGTGATATTTTTTTGCCATGAGTCTCTTACAATGTTAAGCTCTAATTGTGAGACGTTTTGTCTGACAGGTGGAAGAATTTGTAGCCCTTACTGATCCACGATTATCACTTTTCTCTGGAGACGAGGAACAGTTTGATAGCTATAATGACAGACCTCAGCACAAAATTACAAATTTTAGGTAATGTATTATTCTTGCAACTATACAGAAGTAGGGGGGAGGAGGATGGGGGGGGTTTAAACTTCCCACTTCCAGTACTAATCCCAGTTCCCACCCTATTTTTGCTGGCTCGCCTCTTTGTGCTTTTTTCAATTGCAAAATATTGTACAATGTTGCATATTTTTTTCCTTTTTCTCCCACTTCCTGCCCCCTCTACTCCCACCTCCCGTACACTTCCCGCGCCCTTTTCTCCCTGGCTCCTGTCCACCCTGTCCCCCTGCACTATACACAATGGAACCCTAAGGCACAAATTATGCTTCAAGAGCACTTTTTTTGATTAGACTCAAATATCACCTGTCCTCTTTATAAATTTTAAATAAACTTAATTTTATGGTCCAGACAGATGTAATTTCTGGTAAATTCGACATCACTCCTCAACAAAGTCCACTCTCAGTAGTTTCTAATCTGAAGATTTACTTTTGAAGTATTTTGCCATATCACTGGCAACAAAAAGAGGATAACCATTTGTTTTTGTTGTTTCTCATTTCCTTACTTTTGTTCAATTTGTAGTGTCTATGACAAGAATACCCACCTCTGTCCATTTGACTCTGGCTTGATAGAGAAGAATATCGAACTGTTTTTTAGTGGTTACCTCAAACCAATTTACGATGAAAATCCAAGTCCTGAAGGTACATAACAAGATGTGTATGTATAACAGTTAACCTTGGGGGTATATTGCTCGAAATTGTGGCTCTGGTTGTGCCACCCAGAGCAAGCCTGCAAATCATTTTTTTCCCTGATCAGGGCATTTGTCAGTCCAGGTTTAATGTTCCCCGGACAAGAGGCAGGTCTGGTCGGACACATTTTTTTGGTAAGATAGTTTAAAAGGCCGTCAGCAAAATTTATGATTTTCTGTTTCAAATTAAGTGTCATTAACTGGCATATCCACAGGTCATTTTGTCAGGCCAAACTGAGCTTTCACCAGTCAAAATCCAAAATTTACCAGACGTTAATTGTCAGATGACAGGCTGTTACCGGTATTTGCAGGCTTGCAGAGATTAACCCTTTGATTGCAATGTCAACATATGTTCTCCTGAGCATACGTCATATATTTCTTATACAACTTGATTAAAGATCAAAATTTTGTATTGTTGGTAATCATTTCCTTTATGACATCTGATTATTTACAACCTGGCTGAACCCCTATCAAACATCTATGCCATATTTTATGCAAAGAAAAAAAAAACAGTTCCTATTCCAGGTCAAATTATATAGCAAAAATGTATGCCATTTTTCAGGCTAAAGTGAAAAAACCATTCCTTTATGGAAGCACTAGACCAACACTTATAAACAGTACTAGACTATTTAGGGGAGTATACCCTGTAGGTTACTAAGGTGACAAAACATTTAAAATTATTTATCAACTTGATTCTCAAAAAATCCTTAGCTTATAATTTATTTCGAAATTGAACCAAATTTTCCTTTCAAGACCAGTGTTCTCATTGTGACCTTCCGCAGGAAAAAACAGTAAAAATGAATTGACAATGAATGGCAAGCAAATGCTTTTGGAAGTTGTTCAAATGCTTTTCATAGCTTTTCAAATTGGCAACAAATTTTTTTGAACAGATAAGCATGAACATTTGAACAGGCAATGAAAAAATGATCAGATAAGTTAAAAGGTACTCTGTGCTGTTATTGGTTATCATCATCATCATCATCATCATCATCATCATCATCATCATCATTATTATTATTATTTGGCATAGCTAGAACACTGGAGACATGAGATGTGTCTCTTATTACAAACATGATGTTTTGCAAGAAACAAGGTTAGAAACTAATAATACTTTTGAGCAGCATTAATATGAATTATCCCACCCTCCCTGGGTATTTTACCCTTCTTGGAGCCTGTTTGTGATCTATGTTGTCCTTGCTTTCAGGTGGAGTTCCAACCAAGTCTATAGGACCTATAAATGAATGGTGGGTGGCAGGATTTGATGGAGGAGAAAATGCTCTCATTGGTTTTACAACAGGTAAATTTAATACAGCTGTTGTGGCATTTAACTCTGTGCTTTGTCCCCAGTAATCAGTTTGTTATATCACCTGACTTGAATTGTCATAGATGCCATTTTTTGCACCTATCATAACAAGATGCAATCCAAACAATCTTTCCATGTACAGAATTTTGCCGTAAGCCTGCAGTGGCTCGGTATCACAGAAGAAATGAACATGCAATCTTGATATTTATCTTGACATCTATTCATTTTAAATATAATAATACACATCAGTAGAAATAAGTTAGTTGACACATCAAATAGAAGTGTGCAAGTGAATGCCTAATGGTCTCCTTTCATTGAGGACATTATAGTTAACATTTTGGCAAAATATATTGTAAAACTAATATTTTTTTCTTTACACATTTTACACTGACACAGACATCACAGACATTATGTAAGAAACTAACAATAGAGATTCACCTGTTATTATCAATGACAGCATTTGCAGAATACATACTGATGCAGGCATCAGAGGAATACATGCCATTTATGAACATCATGCGAGAGAAAATTGCTATGAGTAAGGTACTAGAAAATTTTTGTTTATTTATTTTTCTTTTTGTCTTTTCAATTTGTATTTTGCTTCATCAGCAATAATTTTAATGATTTAACAAGCGATTTTCTGTGTTTCAGATCGTCATTGAATTTATGCAAAATAATCCTGAGGCAAGATATGAGGATTTGCTGAATAAAGTTGAGGTAATTCAACAAATAATAACATAACAGTACTGTATCATTAATTTTTACTGTCAGTTGTCTGTTGAACTGAAATGTCTCAATTCCATCAAGTCCATGATCCTTGGAGAAAAGCCATTGGCATTCCTCTTGTGGTAGTTAAAGTTATAGGGCAGCACTGTAATGGTTAATGGTAGCTGGGCAACTTTTGTAGAAGACCAGTGACTTAGAGTTTGAAAATGTCCCAGAGGTGACAGCTACAAAAGACATAATGATTATTTCCAGAGAAGCTTTTGACAGCCTTGTAATGAAAAGTTAAATCAAAGAATCCTGGTGGCCCACAATAACTACAACAGGTTCAAGTGTATTAAAGTAAAACCTTTTGTCTTTATTTTATCTTTTTGTCAACACAGACATCTGTTCCACCAGTAAACTGTTCCACTTTCACAGAAGATACCCTGTTACGACATGCACAGTTCCTTGTTGAACAGGTAAAGTTAAAATTTATCCTATTTTTTCTGAACTCTCACATGGATACATTAAATTCATCTTTATAATCATAGTTTGACTTTTTCACTACATACAATTCCTTTGCATCTTCTGGATAACTAAATAAAAGGTGTCATTGTATTGATAACTTTTTTGTAAAAAGTTTTTTTATTTCTGACTTTATCACAGGTGGAAAGCTATGACCAGGCAGCTGATGATGATGAGTTGCCACTGCTGGTGTCACCATGCATGAGAGATCTCATCAAACTTGCTGGAGTTACGCTTGGCAAAAGGTTTCATTGCAGTCTTTTACCAGCTAATATATTTTGCATAATTATTTATCACAATCTTTTCTCCCAAATTATCTCAGATTCCAGATCTTGAAGAAATGTTTACCTCTCAGAGAACTTCAATAACTACTGTATTGTAAATAGGTGAAAACTGAGTGTGTCAGTCTCAGAAATGCTTATTAACCTTTTTTTTTCCTTGCAACCTTTCCAGGCGAGCAGCAAGGGGTGTTAAAGTCCGGCTGGAAAAGAAGAAAACAGGTCCATCCAAGGTAAGTTTTTGTTTTCTCAAACATTGGTAGAACTTTAACGACATTAAGGGACACCTCTACTTCTCAGCATTCTTACCATTTCCATATTACATGTAACTCCACTTAATTATGCCACCTGGGACAACCTGGCCAGCTCCTAATGTTGTCCACATTGAGCTAGCAGACTGACCCTAACCTTAGTACCAGCCCTGTCAAAATGACTTGTAGTGGTAGCGATATTAGTAGCCAGCGAGGAGTGGGTCTCCCTGCCTGCTAGGAGGTTCCTAGGGAACTCTAGTATGAAGTAAGCATCAAATAATTAGCTATAAGCAGGAAAATTGCCACCTGCTGGCACATTTTTTTAGGGCTGTTCAGTTCAGTTCAGTTTATTATCAACTTCTAGCAGTTAAGGGGGCAACATACATGGATGCCTTTTTTCCCCAGCATTTTAGCCTGTTTTCTTAATTATCTCCATGATTTCATTCAATCGAAAAATGCTATCATAGGGTCATAGTGCGAGTTCCCGTAAATCTGAGAGAATGTTTTGCGATTTTTAAAGTAAATGTAAAGAAAGACAAGGGAGAGGGAAATTGATGAATTTTACGAAAATTAAAAAATGTTAAGAATTAAAGGTGAGTTGAAATTAAAATTTAAAGTTAATAATTTATAGACGGACTCCAAAACAGTCCACAGACATTTAACCCAAGTGCTCTTGCGTGGGGGTGGACTGTCTGGGGTTGTGTACAAAAATTTAATCCCTCTTTTGTTTCTTTCTTAAATCTTACCCTATTTCCTAAAAATTCATGTATATTGCCCCCTTAAATACTGAATTACAGGAATTGCAGGCTGGAGGACTAGATTAGATGAAGTAGATAATTTGGGTCTAGTCTAAGCCATATATGCCTCATGTTGGTTTAATCTATCCCTCATTACGAGGTTAGGGTTTGTCTGCAGTTTGCAAAAGTCACACACCAGTCATTACCTGAAAAGCAGGTGTTGTTTAGTTCAGATCTGGTTGGTCTGTAAGTAAAACTAAAAGGACTTGCATCCCTCTGTGTGTCTTCTCTTTTTGCCCACAGGCTGTTTTTTTTATTTAGTGATCTGTCCATTGGATGCTCAAAATATGGAAAACTAAATTCCTTCTTGGTTGCCTTGACTGATATGTGTTTCTAATCTTATTGTTATCCTAGTTGATTTGAATTTTGCACTTTCTTCTTTCTATGCAGATGTATTAAACTCTTTCCACCTGTTAGAGATATTTACTGGATAAAAGCTATTTTTGTTGTTTTATTTCAGGCCACCACCACTCCCCTGGTGCGACACATATTTGACTTCTTCTTCCAGGATCAAATTGATGGTAAAGAAACAAGTGCACCGCGCAGGAAGCGATGTGGAGTGTGTGAGGTGTGTCAGCAGCCAGACTGTGGCAAATGTAAATCTTGCAGGGATATGGTCAAGTTTGGAGGAACTGGCAAAAAGAAACAGTGCTGTGACGAAAGGAGGTTTGTGTTTATTGCTGTCAAAACTCTACTAATTTTAATCTCCCTGAATGGTTATGTTGTGTGCAGAAATTTCCCCTGAGAGGAGTCATCGTTGGTTGGTAATCAGATAGCTTCTATCAGTGGGAACTTTTCTAAAGGCTGTCACCAAAGTGGACACCAAAACTGATGCCCCTTCAGTGGACAACTGCATACATTTAGGAATTTAGATGCAATATAGGGTAATATTTGTGTGAACTTTGAATGAAACAACGTTATCTTTATTTCATTACGTAGGTGCCCTTACATGGCTGTGCAAGAAGCAGAAGAAGATGAGGACGTTGGTGAAGACACTGCAGACATTGAAAACTTGGTAAATGATCATATTTAGCATTTTAGTCGCAATGCAGGATGAATTCACTGTTTTCCAATTTTGCAAGGTTAGATGTGTTAAAAACACGATGTACATACTTCTCTGGCAGCCCTTGACATTTAGATTTTAACTCTCCAAAATGCCATTTTGCACAATCAAAAAACTTTAAAAAAGTGCATGAGCTTTGGATTAGATAATCCTCTTTTTTTCTCATATTTCTGAAGTTGCAGGTATTTTAAAAATTCAAACCTCTGACAGTTCCCTTTAAAAATGTAAAAAAAAAAATGGTGTGTATCAGTACCTGTACCTAGAAGAAAAGAACGGTTCCCAAGTGCTGTGGTGGCATCAAGAAATCCATAAGACAGTTGCGTTTTGAGTTAAGTTTCACAATGATGAAAAGCAGTGACCCTAACCCTACCTGAAAGCCAATCATTAAAATTATGCCTAACCAAATACTAAACTACGTAGTACCATATAATAAAGTTAGTTGTTTTTCCATAACTTGAACCTATATATACATGTAACTTCAGTGAATTGTAACTCCGACTCATAAACTCAGTGGTCCCATGTCGTACTTATGCTATTGTTTGGAACTCAGCTTTAACAAGCAAATCTCTTTATTTTGTCATCTTTTTAGAGCCCCAACAAAGAGAAAGCAAAGAAGAGCTCACCAACCCACAAAACAGCAAAATCCCAAAAAGTTATAAAGGTAAGTTTGGAACCTAAACTCCCTTGTTGGCATCCTTCCCATCCACTATGACCTTTATTCATATTTAGTTAACAAAAGCACTGACACTGCGAATACAGCTGCCTCTCCACACTCTGGCCACTGCTCCGGCCGCTTGCAAGCAGCTGGAGCGTGGAGAGACGGCTGTATTTGCAGGCTAACAGAAGCAGTATACATAAACTTGTAAAACCCTAAAAATTCTTTCTCTCCCAAGAGCAGTCAAGCTGAGATTTTCAAAAGTTATTTGTGACATATCAAAACCTAAAAGTCCCACAGGGACACTGCACTGAAGATGTTATTTAAATGTTCATTGCACACTTGCAGATTTTGTCCACAGACGGTAAGAACAACATCAGAGGACAACAGCCATAGCTCTGGAGTGAAAAACTTTAACCCTTAAAGTCCTGAAAGTGATGAAAATGAGATTTCTCTTTACATTATCACTACTTGTTCAAATATTCAAGTGACGAGAAAAAGGAAAGGGATCACCAAGGATCAGATGTCTTGATATTTAGACAAATTTTCCTTACTAGTTCCATAAATGTATGGAGAACAGTAAGGAGAATATGCATTTTTATATCAGGGCCCCGGGGGGGGTACCCGGAAAAATTTTGATGGGAGTGTGCGGCTGGGACTCTGAAACCCTTAACCTATACCAGACCACGTTCATGTCGTTTTTGCAACCCTATTCTAGACTAGATGCCAAAAATCCCTACCCTATCCCAGACTAGCTATTTTCGAGCTATCCATCAGAAATATAGCCACACAGTGCTTTTAATGGAAAACCATCTCTCGATCAACAATATTGTCGCGATTTCATTTATATTTTATATTTCCGAGTTTTTCAAACCCATTAATTAATTGGATTAAATTTTCACACCACCCATTAGTTTCCCGGTAATTGATACCCTATCCTAGACCAAGACTCCCTGATTTCTATACCCTATCCCAGACTAAACTGCTCAACTCAGGGCAGTGAAACACAGTTGTTAAACATTTGTTCATTTGTCGGCAGACCAAGGTTGAGTGGATAGGAGATCCTATTAAAGTTAGCGGAAAGAAAAAGTATTACTCAACAGTTCTTATCAACAAGGAAGAGGTGTGTATGCACTTTGCTACCTTGACATCTATAGATCTTTTCTTCATTTATTTATCGTAAGCCTGGTCCATTGCTTCCCCATCAAGAACTTTAACAGGTCTCATTATGTCATGTGACTCATAAGGCCCCTGTTACCTGGTCATGAGCTGTTGTGGGAATCATGTGGGGTGACTGTTATCAGGAGTATTTTCATTGGGTGGGGTCATTGTCCCCCTGCCCAACCCCCAACATGCAGGACCAGGGGTTTTCTTCATTCCCCTCCCAAAACAAACCATCATGATTAAACATACCAGGGATCAATTCCCCAGCTAGTATAGTGTAGCAAAGTGTATTTAGACTGAACTTATCTTGTGTGACTTTATCAAGTCGCACGATCATGGACTCTTATCAGGGTTCGCACAGGTCATGGAAATCCTGGAGAGTCCTGGAATTTTATTCTGGCATTTTCCAGGCCTGGAAAGTCCTGGAAAATTACTGCAGGTTCTGGAAATTCCTGGAAATCTATAAACTCTTGTAATAAAAAGTGTTATTTTTGGATTTCTATTTCGTAAGGGTTTATTGCTTCCATTACTGTGCATTTGGGAGTCCTGGAAAAATCTATCTGAGTCCTGAAAAAGTCCTGGAAAATTGTTTCTGAAAAAGGGTATGAACCCTGATTATGTAGTCACTTGAACAATAGTTTAGTCATTGATATAGGAACCCTTTGTCTTAGGTTTTGAGTCTCGTGTTGCAGATTGCATGATAGTTCTTCAAAGACATTTTCTGTTCAAGTCTGTCTGTGAAGCCCATTTACAGAGATGAGATTAAAGTCTGCTCAATTTAATATCGAGATTTGCAGCCGGTGATTATTCCTCTACTGCTAAAATATCTCCTGGGATCTTGGGATCAATCTGCACCTTGTCTTCCTTGGGTAGTTTCCTTGGAGAAAACACCTTAGCTGCACATTGTCCCTCTCCATTCAGGTGGTACTGGCAAACCATTCAGGGTAACATAACACCGTGCCAGAGGCTCATCTTGCATTCCTTCCAGGGAAGACTCGCTATGGTTCCAGACTCGTAGAAATTATACTGAGAATAGTCCCAGATGGTTTCTGCCACAGAAACCAGATGTAAATTGTGCAAGTGTCATTAGGCTCATGAGAACCTATTAACTAATGAAAATTGTATGTTAAACAGATACACATTGGAGATTTTGTCAAGGTGTGTCCTGAAGACCCTCACATGCCGCTGTACATTGCATGTGTGCGCTACATGTGGGAAGGAACAAGTGGCGACAAGATGTTTCACTGCAGATGGTTAAGGTACAAATCATTGTCATTATTATCACTGAAGCTATGGGCAACCTTCAGCTGCAAGCAGCTATAAGGTGAATCACGAAAAACTTACGACTTGAAACAGTGCAAAGGCAGTAACACCTGCTTGTTAGTTTAACATTTAATTTCTTGGTTATCATTATCACTCTTTTATTTTTTAGTGGGTATTTGACACTTAAGGGGCAATATACATAGATGCCTTTTACCCCAACGTTTTAGCCTTTTTTCGTAATTGTCTCCATGAGGTTTCGTTCAATCCAAAAATGCTATCATAGGATCAAAGTGCAAGCTCCCATAAATCTGAGAGGATTTTTTCGCGATTTTTAAAGTGAACGTAAAGAAAGGGAAGGGGGAAAGAAATTGATGAATTTTAAGAAAATTGAAAATTGTAAAGAATTAAAGGTGAGTTAAAATTAAAATTTAAAGTTAATAATTAATAGATGGGCACCAAAACAATCCACAAACAACCCCAAGTGCTCTTGCGTGGGGGTGGACTGTCTGGGGGTGTGTACAAAAATTTAATCCCTCCTTGATTTCTTTCTTAAATCACACCCTATTTTCTAAAAATTCACGTATATTGCCCCCTTAACATGCGTAATAATTGCTGCACTTTGTTCACGCCTTCTCTCTGAAGATGGATGTTCATTTACCTGAAACATGCATGAAACTTCATGGATCATAAAATGACAGTTGAACCCCCTCTAAGTGAAGCGCTTGGGACCACATTCAACTGACACTTTGCAGAGGTGTCCACTTATGGGAGGTGAAAATTGCGTGGATTTATATGTGGGTGGGACATCAACTGAATCTCCACTTAGGAGATGTGTCTGCCTATGGGAGGTTTCTGTTCAGCAGTGGAGGTTTAAAAGTCGCGAAAAGTCTTCACCAACTGATTGGTGAATCATTGGGAGTTTAACAGAGGCACATAAATTAGGTTATTGATTGATGAACCCTGTTAATTAACTGAAATTAAGTATTAGGAAGTTTATTCATTATAAACCTGTTATGCAGTGACAATATGTTGTTTTACGAAATAGATGCAACAGAGGAATAGTCATTGTTGGGTCAGTACCAAAAGAAGATACCGCACAAGATTAACATCCTTTTATTTTTTCTTCACCCTGCTTTTTTATAGTCGTGGTTCAGACACTATTTTAGGTGAAACAAGTGATGTTACTGAACTGTTTCTGGTGGATGAATGTGACAACAATCCTCTTGGCTCTATTGTACAGAAATGCACTGTAAGTTGAATCTCTGAATCTGTTTGTGGAAGGAATAGACAAGTAGGGAAACAAGCCAGCCATAAGTTTTGCATGCAGAAGTTGCAGTGAGGACTGTCACTCTCGTTTGGGTCTGCTTTACAACAGCCTGACTGGGAGCAGTTGTTAGTTTTCTTGGGATAGTAGAGTGCATGCAAAGAATCGCAAAAGGCACACGCGAAATAAGTGCAGCCTGTGCGGCCAGGTTGCAAGCCTCAAGCACTAGAGGCAAAGCTCAGCTTGCAACATTCCTGATTCTTCATGCGTGCATTACTGTCCTTAAAAAATAACGACTGCATGCAGTTTATCTTTACAGCCATAATACATGCTAAATGAATAAATTAATGTGATCCTTGGCTGTGATACTGCTAAAGCAGTTGCATATGAAGCACTGAAAAAATTCTGGTTGAATGAGATTCAAACTCACGACATTTGCGAACCCAGCACAGATCCTCCACCTCTAAACTATAAAGCGGCACTGCTTCTGAAAGCGGCTAGTGCCCAATTCCCTCTCCTAAATACTCCTGCAGTGCATCATGGAAGTTATGTTCAAAGCCCAAGGTGAGTTTATGCACCAGTCTTAC
Source organism: Siderastrea siderea (assembly GCA_964030785.1). Classification (NCBI taxonomy): domain Eukaryota; kingdom Metazoa; phylum Cnidaria; class Anthozoa; order Scleractinia; family Rhizangiidae; genus Siderastrea; species Siderastrea siderea. The sequence continues at coordinate 13,827,565 of OZ034966.1, forward strand.
TAACCCACTGACGCCCGTTGCGCCCATATGCGCCCATGAATGAGCAGGCGTCTTGTTCCACTTGTGACATCATCAGTTTAAGTGACCCTGAAAAGCTTTGATAGTCAGTCGATGCAACGCAAAAAGATCTTGTAATGATACCTACATGACAATGACCGGATCAAGTAAACCTGAGTAACAGCCAGAAAACCAAGGAACTTTTACCTCAAAAACACAAGAAAATCTTGGCCTTCCCACCAACTGCTACTTTTGGCCAACTCTTTCCTTTTCAAACGAGCTTTGAGGCCAAACTTTTCTCATCACCAGAAACCGTGGTCGTATGGCTAACTGCTTGAAAGTACCATTTTTTCGAAGTTTGCCGGGTGTCAATGGGTTAATACGTTTATTTATTTTTCATTCGAAGAACAGAAAATGGCCAGATGTACTCTCAGATATCTGTCATTTTGCTTACAACTCCCATGATTCCCTGCAGGTGTATTTCATAAGGTGGATCTGAGCATGCAAGTTCAATTTATACTTGCAGAATGGTGAACATGTTAATTTACAGTTATTTCAATTAACGTTGTCAGACTGCAAGGTGACATGGGTAATTTATTAATAAATTTACCAAACTTAGGCTATTGCTCACCCCTACAGAAAATAGATTACATAGACAAGTGTTTATTATGTTTATGGTACTTTTACCCATCCTATGGCAGTGACAGCCGGAAAATTACAGCTGAATCACACAAGATGTACAGCTACCCATACTAACTTTCGGTCTTGTCTCGTAAGCTCGAGGCTTTAAAATCCGACAACGTTAATTGAAATAGCTGTATACAAGCTCCTTAGATCAATGGTTTTGCAAGATTTAAGTAAACTATTCTCTAGCAGGTCTGGAAGTTCTCCCACTTAGTTTTCAAAACCTTTTGAAGCAGGTTTCAGAGCTAACTAAAGGAGGCGGCTATCCAAGAAATTAGAAAATAGATGTTAATGCACCGCTGATAGCTTCCTTATACTACCAACAATTTATTGTAATATTTGTAACATTTTCTTCATGTGTTGGGTTCAACAGGTAACGTTAAAGAAGCCAGTTGCTGACTGGTTTACAAAGGGAGGTCTTGATGATTCAGAGACCGAAACTGGGATGGAAGAGGATGATGGAAACACATTTTTCTATCAAAAATGGTAAAATGCAATCAACGTTTTGTTTCATGCTATAGGGTTTGGATTCAAAGTGTGAAACTTTGAGAAGGAAAGGTGAACCCTTTAATCCCCAATATTAACATAGGATAGGATAATTTATTTAATGTCAGGAACACAGGGAGTGGTTACCCAATCTCCCGAGCCAGGGGCTCATGATACAAGTGTTTGACAGAAAAAAAAACCATGAAAAAAGCTAGCTAAAAAACCAAAAACAAATTAATACATATCGAGAAAACTAGCTAAAATTACGTATATTCATATTATTAATTGATGACGTCAGAAGGTAATTAATTTAATTAAAATGTATATCCATATTCTACTCACTATTCTCCTCATATTTCTTATGTTACTAGTTGGGAGAATTTGATCAAAAATCAGGACACTTGATCATTGGTGATCATTTCCGTTGTTCTCATTACCTGTATGTTTGTTCAAGTAATAATAGTGTAAGAAAAAATTAGATGCTTGTCCCTATTGGGGCTTAAAGGGTTAGACTGCTTGCACATGAGTTACTCATCAACTCCCTCTTTTTTAGGTATGATGGTGATCATGGAAGGTTTACAGATCCTCCTTCAGAGTACACAGCCACTGTGGATGGAACAGAAAGTTATAAATACTGTGAGAGCTGTGTACGCAAAGCAGCACAGGAACAGGTGTGTGGATCATAACATGGGTGCATCTATGTCTGCTAATAAGTCTGGAAAGTTTAAGCCCCTCAAACCCTTAGACTCTGTCATGTTGAAGTTTCCTTAGACAAGAAACGTTTCTCTATGTTGTCGTTCTCCCCACAAATGTACAAACGGGAACCGCTGAACCATGAAGAAGGTCCTAAATAAATGCTGGGTTCACTATCAAGTAAAGATTAATTATTTATTGTATTGATTCTTCAGCTGGAAACACCATCTGTTGGGGAACCACTGGATACAGATACAAAATCTCCCTCTAAAACGTATTACAAGTATGTGATTGTTTCAGTTTCGCACAGATTTCTTTCTTTGTATTATTGTGTCATTATACAATGCAACATCACTGCGATAGAGACATTTGCGGCCGAATCTTATGATCTTAGCCAAACGACAACAGCTACCTGCGCCACACAAACGATATAGACAAACAGAAGACTGCGCTAACTAGCAATGTCGTCTTCTTCATCTAAGCGCGACCCGGCATCACAAAAAAAAACCACCTAATTTGGTAACAAACGTGGCTTTTTTGTCGTCGACGTTTTGCAGTTTGAATGGCCGTTTGCCGAACTTTCGAACCCGCAAACCAGTATTCACCGAACGCGAGTTTGTTTTACAGACATGGATTACATTAATTTAAATACTAAAAACATTTATCTTAGAAACTGTTAAGCACAGTTGTCTTCGTGACAGGTGACGTACAGTACTTTGATCACAATCACTAATCTTCAATCTTCTCGCCAGCTTCTTCCTAAAACTAAGAGAAGAAAGAGACTGCTGGCACTCTACTTAAGGTGTGATATTAATTCGAGTCTCTGATGTCAAAATATCTGTCAGTTTCACCAGCAACAGTCCTTTACAGTTTATGGGACCGATCATGCTTTACAAACTAGTATAACCCTTAAATCGTCTTCTTTTCAGCCAGTGAATGCGTTCACTACAAGAATAATTGCACTGTATACCACCCTCTCAAAACTGATGCTATTACATCCGTTTCATGAAGATGTACTTTTAACCAGTTTTTATTGCTAGCTTACCTTCCGTTTCTGTTTATTCCTGTTTAAATGGCTTGCTACTTACGTCCTTTAATCATGTTATCTTTATCCATCAGGTCGTGCACAAAGAATGGCATTCACTTCAAGCTGGGAGATTGTGTTTTTCTTACGCCAGAAGCATTTTCATTCAAGTAAGGAAAGCTACTCCTCTATCTCGATCTGGGATGGGTACCTTATCAATCCTGTAAAAAGTAAAACTACAGTAGTCTTGGTCTTTTTTTCCTGCATAACATCGCTTATGTAGACACTTATGTCCATAAAGAAATGGTCCCACATGCATTCGCGGAGTTTTATTATTTGGTTAAACGTAAAGGGTGTTGTTGTTGTCGTTGTTTTTGTTTGTGCAATGGGCATTAAACCAAACAAAGTTATCATGTTAATCCATGTGCCTGGTGTCATTTCGCTACTGCACCGGTTTCGTGTGCCATATAAAAACAAACGTGTCCCGCAAGGAACCCTTTTCATTCAACTAATTTATTCTTGGTTTTTTTTTTTTTTTTTACGTTGCCATGTTCCTACCAGTAGCATAGCTCCACCGTTCTCCATATAAGCCAAGTGCAACCCACAATTCCTTGATTCGCCGTGACGAAACGTCAGCTTTCAATTTCTCTATTGTGGCCAATTAACCTTATCAACTTAGTTGAGAAATCCAAAAATTCTGGTCACATGGAAACGCCCTAATTTTTTAGAGCATAATTCACCTTCTATTTGTCATGTTTCTTTAGTCAAACTTTCCATCTTTTGCAGTATTAAACCAAAGGAGACAAAGAGGGGCTTTAAGAAAGATGACATGGTAAAAAATTTGGTGTTTGCTATTTACCGTTGCTTCTATAATTACTTCTATCTAATCTCTCTTTCTCTTGATTCTTATAATATTATTGAACTGCAATATTCATTAGTTATTCGGATTCCTTAAGCAACGTTGGTAGATAATGTTCATGGCTCGTCGCTTTCAAGATAAAGGTGCTCTGCTAGCCATCTCTGGAGTGTGTCCTCAAGTAGCCGTGTACTGCAGTTCCCGATGCACAGTCTCTTGTAAGTCGGGCAAGGAAAGTCTAACGAAAGTACTATTGCCATAACTTTCTCTTCAATTAACTCTGCAGGTAGATGAAGAGAAATATCCGGAATATTACAGGAAACCGCTGGAATATGTGAAGGGCAGTAACTACGATGTACCAGAACCATTCAAAATAGGTAAATTATCATCATACACTCTGTTCCCGGGACTCTGTTCAACATTTCCATTCAACGTGCTTGAACGTCGTTGAATTCAACGTGTTTATTCGTTTGACCACGTTTTTGAATGATGTTGATGCAACTTTTCTTTTGTTCTCAGGTGTGAACAACAATGTTGAATCGTTTGACCACCTCATTCATCATCATAAAAACAAAATTGTAGGCAACAAGGTTGCATGGTGTGAATCTTTGGCCTCAGAGTTCAATTATTATTAAACTGAAATGAATTAAAAATGGAACCGGTCATGGCAAGAAACTTGATTCTCTGAAGACTTTAACTTTGAAAATTGCCGTCTCTTGCTCTTCGTTCGGACAAAAAACGTCGGATAAAAAAAATGCGGGCGTTTTTTCGGTACATTTCCGATGATTTTCTAGATAGCTTAAAAGAGAGTTAATCAGTCATTACAAGACAGGTAAATCAGCGATTTTTGATTATAGCTACGTCCCACAACAATGATTTATTTTTCGTACAACAGTAAAACTGTAACTGCGGTATGTATGGGATCGCATATAGTTAACAAAAACGCCAACTGAATCGTTCTTTAGCCATTCAAGCGAAGGCGTTGATGTGACGCATCTTTATGCAAACAGCTTCTGTTACAAATGTTTGGATGCTTCATTTGTTCGTGTAGCTTTGTAATGAAATTAAGGGCGCGTTTTTTTATTCACAATTCTGGAATGAGAATGGCCAGAATGTAAAATACGCGCGTTTTTCTATTCCGCATTCCTATTCCGGAATGGACAGAACGCCATTCCATCCATTCTGCTCCCAGGGGCAGAACGAACAGAATGTTGCGAATGAAAATCCAAGATGGCGGGCGGCGAGATGAGCGCTGCGGATTCAAATACGTCTCTACCGGAGAAAAAATCAGGTTACACTTTTGGACACAATGAAACACTGCTTCTAATTTCATTGTACCAAAAGTACGAGGTTTTTTTCAGTGATGTTTCGTACAAGAAAAAGGGAGGACCAGGACTGCGCATCTCGACGGGCGTTTTTTTATGCAGACAATCCGAATTATTCCTAGCATTCCGTACCAACCATTCTTATTCCAGAATTGTGGATCAAAAAACGCGCCCTAAAATGTCCGAAACTATTCGAAGTTAACCATTTAAACCCCGATATAAAATTGCATTTTCTCCTTACTGTTCTCCATACATTTCTTATGGAACTAGTAAGGAGAATTTGTCTAAATAGCAAGACATCGTATCCTTGGTGATCACTCTCTGTATTCTCATCACTTCATTGTTTGAACCAGTAGTGATGATGTAAAGGGAAATTTCATTTTAAAGGGTTAAAGTAAGTCACAAACTGCAACGTTTCGAGGGTTAGACCCTTGTAAAAGTTCTGCAATGTTAAACAAAGGCAAAATTTAAAGGAGTAAAGAGGCTTAAATTTTATGAACGCGTGGATTTTAATGAAAGTCGGCTAAGTGAACTCAACTTAAGATTTCACATAAGAAAAACACATAACATGTTAGATAACATTTTTTTTTTTTGTTCAGGTCGAATTATCAACATCTTCGCAAAATCAAGTTCAGGAAAGTTGACAGAGGAACTGGAAATTATGCTGACTGTCAGCAAATTCTACAGGTAGAAAAAATTTAATTAACGACAAATCATTGATCCTCAGTTGACTCGGTGGTCAAATTCCTAACTCTCTCTCTCTTATATATTTGAACTGCGGAATGAAGAAATATATGAGTTTCATATAGTCATAATTTCATCTTCATCTTTCCCGGGTATATTACGAACCAATTTAATGACCAGCTCCCAGTTGGCTTGTTAGCTCAATTGGTTAGAGCGCTGCACCGGTATCGCAGAGGTCAGGGTTCGAATCCCGGCAAGCCTGATTTTTTCAGGCTTTCTTTTCGCAACTGCATAAGTTGCGTTAATAACTGCGAGGATCTTCTTTACACTTATTCTCTCTCTCTTCCTTGGTATTCCAAATGAAGCTTTGTGCCAGTAGTAGTCCCTGCTTTTCTAAGAGCACTTACTCTTAAGCACTCCTTAATTTTGTAACGTGCCCATTCTTTTGTCGTCTGTCAGACACGTTTTAGTAAACCTTTGCTCTTTATTACTGGCGCTACAGCCACCCTGCCTACCAATTTCTGATCTCAGTCTCATCTGACTCGACATCCTGACAAGCCTTGTCATTTTACCTACATTGAACAATTATTTGAGTCACAACAAAGACTGAATTTTCGGTTTCGTCAATATTTGAGGTTTTCGTTAGTTCTTGGGAATTGTAACCCCAGTGTTACAGCCTTTTAACAGCTTCACTAATTAGATAGCAGTACAGCTCGTCAGGGAGGCGTGGTATTAAAAAAGACTATAACACTCTCTTTTTCAGGCCAGAAAACACTCACAAAGGGTCGAGTTTTGCTTACCAGGCAAATCTAAACTTGTTGTACTGGAGCAAAGAAGGTAAGTTAATCCAGTAACGTCCGAATAGTGTCAAAATGACTATTTTTTACGGGGGAACGCATCTTGCCTTTTCCAACTAAACATCGTGAATGTAAATTACGAGAGTTCACAACTTTGTCGCATTGTTTTCAGTATCCTATAATTATGCGTTGTGTTTTTTTTCTATGTGTAGTTCTAGTCGTTCTTAGAGAATACCTTATCAGAATCAACACCAGTCCCAGTTTAGCTGGTACTACCTCCCTTCAGCGACCATCCTCGTGAAGTCCCATTTGAAACAGTTCTTAGTCAAATGCTGTATTTAGAGTTAGAAACACTCGTAAGCGACTATCTAAGGATTAAGGGTTCAGTTGTACTACTGTTTCTTTTTTTTTTTTGTACTTTATTTCTCACTGGTGTGATTATCGTTTTCTTCAGAGGCCAATGTTTCCATTGACGCAGTGTTAGGAGGATGTGTGGTAAAATGTGGTGAGGATCTTGACTGCTCTATTGAAGAGTACACAGCGAGAGGAATCAATAACTTTTACTTCTTGGAGGTAAATTGTTTTCTTCCATTTTTGGTTATCAGCGTTACAAGCCAACCCAAATAGATGCATTATGTGTCCAGAATTTAGACCACAAGACGCAGAAAACTTAAGCTGTTGATCACTGCTATCAAGAAAACTTTCAAGAAACGTGTGCTCCCTCTCACACAAATTCAACCAAAGAGTGGCGTTCATTTGTAATAACGAAACAAACCGAGAAGATACAGTTAGAAGGAATGGTTAAATGAAGCTTTACAGCAATCTGTAAAACGCAGTTAATGGAGCGAGACGAACTAAGCTTGTGTTGTTACATTGTAACTAGATTAACTCACGTAAGATGTACGTGACATGAATGTACCATTATTCCCTTTCTCTTCATGAATGTACAAAGGCGTACAATGGGGATTCACTGATCAATGTTGTAACACTGTCTCGTAGTTTTACATCAAACGCTCTGTATAGTTAAAAACATAAATATCGCCATTCATGTCTCGTTCGAGCGCTGCATGAGTTTACTTTATGCATGGTACCTTATTTACTATTGGTCTAGTTTGCGACGTCTGTCTAGGTATAAAAGGCCTAGTTTAGGTCCAAAGTCACATTCACTAGCTGTCTTGCTAACTGTAAGGTTTTCCAAGGTTCTTTAAAAATTGTAATTTGTAATTTCATCATGGCTCGTCCACGTGGCAATCGAAACGTTGCGAATACTCGCCAGCAGCGACAGGATAATCTCGCGTCGCTGTCCACGGAAGTCCTTCGCCTACGGCTTCAAGCTCTAAATCTTCCCATTACTGGATCCAAAGCGGAGCTCGTATCTCGTTTAAAAGGCGCTGTTCAAGGTCCTCGCCCCGCCAACCAGCCGCGAAATGGCCGAGTACAAAAACGTACCTCGAGCAAGCGAGCGAGTCGTCCCAAACAAGCGGCAAATGCCTTTCTGTAAATCTCACTTCTAAGAAGTTGTTTTCTTTTTATTAACTTTAGGCGTACAACAGTGAGACAAAACAATTTGAGGAACTTCCCATGGAGGCACGCAATGCTGCAATGAAAGGAAAGGTTAGTGTTCTAATATGAAAACACGTTTCTGGGACCCCCCCCCCCACCTACCCCTCCCCAAACCCAACATTTTTACTTCTTATCACTTAGAGCAAAGAGTTAGGTTAGGGAAAGGGTAGGTGGGGGTTTCCCAGAATCGAGGAATGATCCACTACTTTTCTTCTTCTCATTTAGTAAGCGGCATGTCGTATGTAAAGTTTTCCACGTAGCTACGTCGACGCAAAAATATGCATCTTGTTTGGCTTAGAAGTCTTTAACATTAGGAAAAATAGGCCAGAGGTCCTCGCGAAATTGTAAAAAATAACCTTATTTTAGGAAATTTTTTGTTACAACTTCATTCGTGATTCTCGAGAGGAGAGACTAACTTTTTCTGAATTGAAAGGCATTGTTTAAGCGTTCTTCTAACAGAAGACTTTTTATTTATTTACAGCGTCAATTTTTGATTAAAAATTAAAAAAGAAAACAATTACGAAAATCGACAAAAGTTCGGGTTGAAAGGAAGTCAACAAATTCAGCGAGTTTCAATGGTAGAGTTAATTTCGATCAACACGATCACACTATCCGAAATGACGTTGGATGTTGAAGAATTCATAGATTTATAACGCTTTCTCTAATTACGCTTATTTCTTCGTTGTGCTCGTAATTCATATGCAGGGCAAAGGAAAAGGAAAAGGCAAGGGGAAAGGCAAATTATCCTGTGAAACAGAAGATCAGAGCTCCAAGGAAGATGGCGGGAGTAAAGCAAGTGAGGCAGTTACCAAGCTAAAATGTTTGGATGTTTTCGCCGGATGTGGTGGTAGGTTCAGAGTGTTTTTGTTTGTTTTTGTCATTAAATTAGTAAGTGACTTGTCACAAATTACAAGGGCACATTTTGGATAGCCGATGGGGAAAGTTGTGCCTTGTATGTTCGGAGGAAAAAGACGGTACCAATAACGTTCAGGTATTGTTTTCGGACAGCCATTGGTATCGTTGTTTTGACGTCCACCCCACAAATTCGGTAAATAAAATTATGTTTTCTAGCGTGGTGGGTGAATCCAAATATTGGTTGCCCGTGAAATCACAACTCTACTTGCGGGCCAAAAAATACCCTTTATTCCACCGACGTGGCTAGGTTTTATTTAGGGTGTTGAATTATATTTTGGGACCTTTATTTTGTCTTAGGTCTGTCAGAGGGTCTTCACCAGGCTGGCGCTGCTGAGACCCTATGGGCCGTTGAAAAGGAGGAGCCCGCCGCCCATGCGTTCAACCTAAACAATCCCGGATGTACTGTGTTCACCGATGACTGTAACTTGCTGCTGAAGCTCGTCATGGATGTAAGCGAAGTCGCGTGATGATCACGTGCTGTAGTCGTGGATGTAGGATTAGTCATAACACCAACGTTCCAAGCAGCATTTCCCGCGGGTTTTTAATCCATGTCATATTTGATGTTAGGTTGTGCTCGGTGTTTTTCCTTCGTTTCACAAAGTTTATTAACACCACGAAGCATTTTTTAGTACTCCAAAACATTTTTTCTCCTGGCTTTATGTGACTGTCCTCTTAACTGTCGAGTTTTTTTGCCAAAAGTTTTGGCTAATGATGGTTCCGACTTAACATTAGTTTCCTCATAATTTCTCGACACACTCACAGAATATACAATTCCAGCTTAGTCGGATTCATACCTTGTATCCACAGGGAGAAAAGAAAAACTCCAGAGGTCAAACCCTTCCTCAGAAGGGAGAGGTGGAGCTGCTGTGTGGTGGCCCCCCTTGTCAAGGATTTAGTGGAATGAACCGTTTCAGCTCACGAGAGTACTCCAAATTTAAGGTACATATCAATTATTATGTCACTTGAAAGTACTGCGCAGCTGTTTACACTTGCATGGCCACAAGGTTGAAATTTATATCCAGAATCAAAAGTTAAAACCCCCTTATATAGCTTGGATTTACCGTTTAAGTTTTGATAGTGATCAGCATCAAATTTCTCCTCATCAAATCAATGCATTGCAACAAATACAGGTCATGAGAATTACTAAAGACGCTGATCACCTAAGAAGAATTGTCGTGATGTGCAAAGGCATTCTCCCAACTAGTGCTCAACAAAATAATCAAAACCAGTAAGGAAAATTTGTGTCATGATGGGAAAGTGTTGCGTAATAGCTTTCATTTTAATGGATACACTCAAAGATTTCATCCACAGACGCATAACTTAGAGCCATCTTGTACAGCGTAATAAACAGTACCACTGTTGAGGACTCAGTGGCTTTCATTTGAATGCTCACGCTTTAGGGTTTTATTCACAGATCCAAAAGTCAGAAATACCTTGTACAGCCAAATAAATCGAACCACAGGAAAGTACAGCTCTGTAGCTTACCGTCTCATTTATGGTCGCAAATATTAGAAAAAATGTTTCCAGGAAGTTGGACATTACTGTTCGTAAGAGGTTTGGATGTTAATCAAAGCAATTACTCACTCAGTGCAACCTTTTACAACCCAACATTTCTCGGTATGATTTGCGTTATGCGCATGTTGTGGCATTCAACGTGTTTTTACATTCCAGCTGTGTTGTAGTTAGTTTTCTTTCAGTCGTGAGTTGTGAATGCAACGTTGAAATGAGCAGCAAATGTAACTGAGATGTGTCTTCAGTCGAAGAATACGGTGCCATCGTAACTTTGAATGATTTAGTTTTTTTAAAATTTGATTTGCATCTTTTTTTCAGAATTCTCTGGTTGCCTCTTACCTCAGTTACTGTGATTTTTACAGACCGAGGTTTTTCATTCTCGAGAATGTTCGTAACTTTGTTTCCTTCAAACGAAGCATGGTACTCAAGTTAACTCTGCGCTGCCTTATCAAGATGGGATACCAGGTAATTTGTATGTTCAAGCCCTTGTCTAAGTTCACCCGTTTTTTGTCCAACTGAATGTGTTTGATATGTTTGCATTTCCGTTTCTCTGCAGTGTACGTTCGGCGTGCTTCAAGCGGGTTGTTATGGCGTTCCACAGACCAGGCGAAGGTAAAGTAGATGTCAGTTATTTGTACTTGTTTCCCATCTTTTTATCTATCGCTTTCACTCAAGTCTCATGTGCTTCAATAATTTGTTGCCTTGTTTGTACATCACACAGATTATAGAGCAGCTATAAGTTTACAACTAGCTTTCCGGACATTATGATCTTTTAACCAAGGCATATCTGACAAAGAATATTTTTAACTAAAATACAGCCCTCGGCAGAGTCCGCTATCTTGGTGTCCCAGTTGAGTACACCATTCTAGCTAGAAAATTTACACAACAAGAAAACCAAGCAACTTGCAATCAGTAATCAGCTCCGGTCACTCCGAACCTCTGTAAAGGTTAGAAGTTTCAAAACTTCACAAAAAAAAGCGACTTATAAACTTACAGTCTGTATATCTGGTTCACTTTCTTGCCTCAATTTGATTTCAGGGCCATCATCATGGCGGCTGCGCCTGGTGAAGTGTTACCGCTGTACCCTGAGCCCACACACTGTTTCTCTCCCCGGGCCATTCAGCTCACGGTCATGGTAGATGACAAGAAGGTAGAGTCACTTAAGATACAACCAGGATCAATAGCCAATTTCTCTTTAAATTGTTTTTAAAATTTGAACTGAAGAGAATGAGGTCATCGCTATATTGAGTTATTGAGTTTTAGCAACTTGAAAACTTGTAAACAGAGTCTGAAAAATTCAAGCTTCAGCGGGATTGGAAGCCATGACCTTTCCGATAACGGCGCAAAGGCACCTCACGCATTGATTTACGGAGAACTAGAACTTTTCAATGCTTGGAAAACAGTATGGTTAATTGATATTTCAAAGTTACGACTGAAAAGATAGACCAAGGAAACGGTGATTTACAGCTTTTGTTTTTTATTTCCTAGATTTCCCCTCGCTTTATGATCTTACACCTAAATGAGATTCGCTTATATGGAATATTCGGAACATCTCCCTTGTTAATGTCAATGTAATCAATATCTTGTTGTCCCATAGTAACCATCTGTCATTTGTTCCGTAGTTTCAATCGAACATCACTCGGCTATCTTCGGCTCCATTCCGGACGATCACCGTGCGTGACTCCATGTCGGACCTGCCTGAGATCAGAAATGGTGCCTCGAATGACGAGATCTCATACAATGGGGATGCAATCTCGCATTTTCAGAGACAGGTATGAGTTGATAAAACGTCAGTTTTATTTAGTTTTGTGTGCTCTCCGCTAGTGAAGTTTCAATGGGCAATAAAAGCAATCATCGGTTTCTCAAACTCAAAAGTTACAAAACAAAATCTGCTTACACGGATTTGTGGTACAGTTGATTCATCTGAAATGAATGAAATGATCTGTAGTGATCAACGAGTTTCATGAATTAGACCTGAAATAAAAGCTTCAAGTCTTCAATGAGATTCGAAGATACCTGTGCGTTGCTTTACCCACCAAGCGGTGACACTTCACATGTTCAGGTAAGAGCGGGTCGATCGCGAGTTTATAGACACACCTGATAGGAACAAATGCAATACTGTGTATATAAATGTAAATCATATACGAGCCTCGGACGTAAAATGGTAATTTTTCCGTCTTATTACCCTCTCACTTAATGTTAAAGTCACTTTAAAAGACAATTAAGCCAAGAGTAACAATTCGGAGATATTTGGAATACGTGAGAACTTTAACCGTGAAAATCACTCACAAGAACGTTGTAAGTTGTCAATGTTTCCTTTGCCAACAAAAAGCCTGGTTAAATGTCGGTTCTTTCAAACAACATTGAGTGAGAGTAGGGGGAAGGATAGCATTTCTGCCATCTTGTTGGTGTTTCGATGCAGGAAAATTCAAAATACGCGCTCATTGCGTTTGTCTCAGCTAGTTCTGTCCCAAATTGAAGGTTGGGATGGATGAGGTCTCGATAATGGGCTATTTTTTTATTACTTACTGAAACATACTTGTTTAAGCCCATTCGGTTGCAATTTGCCCCGGCAAAAACCCTTGTTCTGTACTCTGTCAAACCGTCATGATTGTTTCCATCAGATCCGTGGCAGTCAATACCAACCAGTTCTCAGAGACCACATCTGCAAGGAAATGAATCCTCTTGTGGCAGTACGCATGCGTTACATTCCGTTGGCTCCTGGCTCAGACTGGCGAGATTTGCCAAATATTGAGGTCCGTCTTGCTGACGGCACGCACACCAAGAAACTGTGAGTTGAAGTTCTTTTGTCGCTTTGTTTGTTTGTTTACTGCTTTGTTTGTAACGTGCTTTGGCCACCGTGAAGAAATTCAACCGTTAGCCCTTTAGCCGTTTCGAGTGTTAGTCCTTTATCAGAAGATTGTGAGATTGAAGTTCTACTGTTACTGTGTGTTCGTTTGTTTGTTTGTTTGCTGCTTTGTTTGTAAGATAAAATGGCCACCGTGAAGAAATTTTAAAGCTGACGTCTCGAGCGTTAGCCCAATTGTCAGAAAGACCTCCCTTGGCCGCGTCCTCAAGACCTCAGGCACAGTTTTTCCCTATACAAACCACCCGGCTGGTTAATAACACATACCGGGCATTAGTTATTTACTGGCGTGACATCTGATCTTCTCTTACTATTAATTGCTTCCCATCTTGAAATTTCATAACTTTTCTTTATTATTCAACTTATTCTTGTGTTGTGTCATGACAGAGCCTACACGCATCACGACAAAAAGAATGGGTGTTCACCTAACGGCGATTTACGTGGTGTGTGCTCATGCGCGGAAGGCAAGTCATGCGACCCCGCTGACCGGCAGTTTAACACTCTTGTACCATGGTGCCTTCCTCATACAGGAAACCGACATAATCACTGGGCGGGGCTGTATGGCCGGCTGGAGTGGGACGGATACTTCAGCACTACAATCACAAACCCTGAGCCCATGGGAAAACAGGTCAGCAGTAATTTTTATTACACTTGTTAAGTTTGGAATAGAACTGAACGTGGTTGAAATGTCAACCCTTCAAGTGACTAGTTGGCTAACACGCAGTCACCCCAAAATACGGTGCTTGTTGCTTGAGAAGATTACGCTGTATTTCAAAAAAGACGAATACCCAAACTCGAAATTCCAGCACATCAGATTCTTATGTCTGACAGCTCGTTTACAAGAATATACTTCTCTCCCAGAATGTCCAGCATTATTTTGGCGAGTTGGATGTCTTGTCTGCGGCTCCGACTGTCTTCATGCCAAATCAACTAATTTTCAGCTATCCTAGTTTGTTTTATTTTGTTTAAGGCATTTTTTCGCCACTTTCCTTGCCCTTTCTCACTAGGGACGAGTCCTTCATCCGGAGCAGCACAGGGTTGTCAGCGTAAGAGAATGCGCTAGGTCACAGGGCTTCCCCGACACGTATCGTTTCTATGGCAACGTTCTCGACAAACATCGACAGGTAACTAACAATCATTCAGATTGTAAGAAATGGTGATAAAAATTAAGTTCGTTCTTTATGTGACCTCCCATTGCAACTTACGTGCAGCGTTGTGTGCAATCGATTTCAAGTCCTTTGTAGGTGAAGTAATTAAGCCGTATCTGCCTTCCTCTTTCGAGTTTTAAAGCGGTATTGTAGAGCGGCCCCGCTATGTCGAATCCCTGTTATCTCGAACTAAAATTGGTTTCCTTTTGATTCGCTGGTTATTTTTCAGTCATTTACTAAGGCTGTCTCGAACTCGGTTATCTCCAATCCCCCGCTGTTTCGAACAAAACGTGACTTCTCTTGGTCAAGATTCCTACCTCTCACTGGCGAACTGGAGTGACTCACATACAAGAGTACCCTATGGCGGCCCTGTGACGGTCCTATGGTTTTCGTTCCACTTTAGTCCAAGATTGAACGCAGTTACAAATACAAATGTTGCTATTTTGTCGCTCAAGTTGTAATGACACAAACCACCAGAGTCACCATTTACATGTTTTCAGATGTTTTCATTAAAAAAAAACCTCTCTAACTCGAACTCCCGTTACGTCAGACAATTCAGTTCTTTTCCCCTTCAGAGTTCGAGGTGTCGGGTATCTACTGAACGCTGGACTTAAAAAAAAATGGACTTGGTTCACAAACGAAAAAAAAACGAAATAATTTCAATTTATTATTTTTTTCTTGTTGACCAAAAATAGTGTCTCAATATTTTGTACCCAAAACTGGACTTTTTTTCTGTATCCTATGTTGTGATCTTTGTTCATGACAATAATTACCGTATGTCTAGGCTAGAGAAAAATGTTGGTTCATTTCCAGAATAATCTTGACTGATACCGCTAAGCCTCTGTTATACCTGTACTTGCCTTAGTGGCTGCACGCCAGTTTTTGTGAATTATCTCTTAATTGGCTAACCTATCTTTAAATATCCTTCAATTATCCCAGGCTCCTACCAGCCCACTGCAGTTTCCTGTCATTCTTAGATCACCAGCAATACTAGCAATGCTGAACGGGGGCCAAATGAGGAGCCTTACAAACCAAATCTTTCCTAAAGGAAGCAGGAAATTCCGACACATAAAACTATTTTGTTTCTCACAGGAAAAAAAAAAACTGCTTTGAAAATAATGCAAAAAAGTATCATCGCTCTTTAAAATCGGAGTTGCAGTTTTCTCGAAATTTTCCCAAAATTTTATTTCCTATTAAAAAAAACTTGTCTTATCGAACTTAGCGAAAAGGCAGACTGATGTTATTTTCCCTTCATTTTTCAGGTCGGAAATGCCGTTCCACCTCCTTTGGCGGCCGCCATTGGCCGTGAAATCAGAAAATCTCTGCTAGCTGGATCCAAGTCGAAGCAGTAAAACCCAACGCACGCAGGACGTGCTAGGCTTCTAGACTCTTCAAAAAAGAGTTACAACACTAAAAATTTCTTCTTCATTTCGTTGGTGCCTTTCCCCTCCTGAGGCTAAATTAAGCTCGCTGCTTAGCTGCTCTCAACAACAGAAAAGAGGTTTTTCGGCGTTACCTTTAATATAATGGAAGTATTAATTAGCGCGGATGAAGAGATTTTCTGTCGGGTCGAATGAAAACCTCTTAAGGCCTTAGAGATAGTGTAAAAGAACGCCCAGGGTGTATTTATTTGGACTGAATTCCTGCGTGGGATGCGACAACATAAAACTTACAGAATCTGTAGTATTTCGTTTATTATTAAAACAGATCTGACCACCGTCTCTGTATTCACTTAGTGTAGTGCAACCCCGGTTTTACGAACTCTGTATAGCTGTAAGCTTCACGCTTTAGTCTAAGGTATCGTCATCTCCCTGTTGCTGGTGAAGTTTATTCCGTGGTGATTTCTTCCTCGTCCTGAGCACAAACCCCTTACGAAAATTCCATGTTAACAGTCTTTTCGGGGTGGAAGTTGCCCCGCCCTGAATCATCAATTTAAATTTTTTCGTGTCTCCAGCGTTGCCGTTACTTAGTATTCAGAGCAATGTGAGTTCATTCACAGTTTTTCAGACTGTTTGTCCCTCGCTCTTAGCCTTCTTAATCTCCTCAATCGGGCCTAAAGTATTCCTGGGTTTCATCTTGAGCGGGATGAAGTTCGTCTCGGGCGAGATGACTTTTTCTCCCTGGATCCCGGGATTAAAGCCAGTCAAGATAACGAATATTTGCATCATCCCAGGACGAACTCATTTCGGCTGTCATGGAAACAGGCCTTCAAAAGTAATATTGCAAGTAATAACTTTTAACAACTGGTTAACCGTGTAACCTAGCGCCTGGACGAAACTCCTGCGACGTTAATCATTACTTCAGTGAAGACATTGGCAGGCCTTCTCATGTACATAAGATTTTATATACAACTATTTCGATTAATGTCGGATTTTCAGGCCTGGAGCCCACACGACAAGACCGAAATGCAGTATGGGTGTCTGTAAGTTCCGTGATTCGGCTGTAATTTCACGGTGGGATGGGTGAAGGTGCCATAAACACTATGAGATTTTGTAGTACAACGCTAAATTTTGGCTTGCTCCCATAGGTCGAAATCGATCACGTGACGCGATAGTGTCTCAGCGGGCGCTTATCAGCAACCTCGTCCTTAGGACCTTCTCGTTCAAAATGGCGGTCGGAGAAACCCCTGGCCAAGGCTGCTGAAATACTCCAAGAATCGTGGAGTATTTTGTCACGTGACACGATAAAATGACTTTTTCGGATGTTGTTTCCAGCGTCTGGCGGCCGTGTTTGTTTTCTGCAATCTGAAACCGTTGTTCAAACGAAGCGAAGACATTTCATCGTGTTTACGTGACAAAATTCTAACGAATCTTTGGAACCATTTTGGCAGCCTTGGCCAAAGGTTTCTCCGACCGCCATTTTGAACGAGGAGAAGGCCCTGGGGACGAGGTTGGCCTATCAGCGCATAGTGACCGTTCTTGGCAATTTTCGCTCAAAATTTCGCGTTGTACAATAAAAACAATGGAGTCCTTGTGTCTCAGGCCCTGTGTGTGATAGGTTCCCTCGGAAGTTTGATGTTCAAACTTCATATAAGCCCTCGAACGTAATATTTGTTGTGAACATCAAATTTCCTCGGGTAACCTATCACACGATAGTGCCTTCGACAGAAGAACTCTATTGTTTAAATAGGGCCTACTTGTTTTAACCGGGTTAACCGTGTAACCCAGCACCCGGACGAAACTCATCCGACACTAATCATTACTTCATTGAAGACATTGGCAGGCCTTCTCATGTACATAAGATTTCATATACAACTATTTCAATTAATGTCGGATTTTCAGGCATGGAGCTCACACCACAAGACCGAAATGCAGTATGGGTATCTGTAAGTCTCATGATTCGGCCGTAATTTCGCGGTTGTCACTGCCATGGGATGAGTGAAAGTACCATAAACACTTTGCGATTATAGAGCCTATGCGATTTAATTTCTGTAAGGGTAAGCCATAGCTAAGTTTGCTAAATTTCTTAAAAAACTACCCATATCACCTTGCGGTCTTGTTGCGTTGACAACGTAAATTGAAACAGCTGTAGAAAAACCTGCCATCGCTGTGACAGACTATCACACACTAATTCCATCGTTTTCTTTTGTTCAACTGTGACAATTAGACACCAATTGTTACCCCGCCGTCAGGACGGGGTCTAGTAATACCCTTTTTTTTCCGTGGTGTTTTTTTGGGTAGTCACTTGCCCCAGACCTCCGGTTTTCGCTCGGCCAAAGAAATACTCGTTTCTTTCGCTACACAGCCAAGGGTTTTTATCTTGAATGACCGTAACATATTTACACCCCCCGGGGGGGGGGGGAGAACAACGGCGGGGTCTAATGCCCCTGGGGCTTTTCTTGTTAGATATTGTTTCACGGGTTAAGTAATATCCCTCCAAGAGGGAAGCACATCGCCCAAAGTGGAGGGATTTGTCCCCTTTTGTGGCCCACGTTCGAGTTGTTCTTTGGACGGTTTTAACGCAATTAGATACATCAAGATATCTGTAAATTGTTCCAACGACCACCAACGCAGCCGAAATGAACTCTGGCTATAACAACCCTCAGAGGCGAGATAAGATTAACAGTGGACTGTTTGCAGTTATCAGATCCCCCGGGAAAGTATAGCGCTGCGACCAGCCTCGCTAGTTCGACGTCCCATGCAAGCAATGAACCCAAGAGTTAAGAGCCGGCAAGATACGACGCGTAATAACTTCACGGCCAGGTGCTCCCTCTCAAAAGTTAGTCTCAAAAGTTTGTCTCGTATCCTGGGGGCCAGAGGCTTTCTCCCGCGCTCGAACACGGGCGAACTTGGCGTCTAAATGTCGAAAACCGACGACTGCTCCACGTTAACAGCACGCGAGAGAAACCTCTGTTACCCAGGATATTTGTCTCCGGGAGTAAGAGTGGATTTTCACTGTCACTAAAAATTACCTAAGTACGTGCGTGGATTTAATTGGCTTTACTTGCGTAAATAAAGATGGAAGCGACCTATGTCAAACGGCTTACATAAACTTTCATACATCGCGCGGAAAGCCAATTAAATTCACGCCCTTACGCATATAAAATTTACGCGACAGTAAAAATCCACATTAAAAGGCGAGTTAGGTAAGTTTGCAAGGCGACTCTGAGGGAAAAAAAACTACTTCCACCAGCAAAAATGTTCAATTAAAGGGAAGTTATTGTAATAAGTCAGTTTCAACATAATTGACGGAATTACATTTTTACAGTACAAAAATAACGCTCACGAACTTCTGAAAATTATCAATATACAATATACGCGATGCAGTGTATTCTGCTCCATAATTACTTTATAGCACATAAATAATCAGCTACTCAGTAGAGAAAAATAAAGTCAACACACCCTAACACCCTTTCAACATAGAAGCGTTTCTAATTATCAAGTCGCGTCTTACATAAATCGCCAGCTGACCTATTTACACAAGTGGGCTAATATTCGACGCAAGTTTTCGATTAAACGGCGAACCTTCAGCTTGGGATTCTCGTCTAAGAACACCTCGGAGCCCAGTCCTTGTTTAAGTCGCGTCTCAATTTTTACGACTATTTCAGGCGTTTTACACATTATTTGAAGCGACTTACTAATTTTTTCTCGTATAAACCGCCCTAAGTCTCCCTCATGGGAGAAAGAAATTTACGACCACCAAATACGGCTGTAAAACAGACCGCTGGTTCAAAAGAAACTAGAGGGAGGGGGAAATCTTCTCAACTAACCGAAGTGAGTAAAACAAAAAAATTTTTCCGAAGCATTACCGCTTAACAAATTGTACAATTTCTTCTGGAAAAGACTGTAAATTCAAAAGATGTGTTTCAGCCTCAAAGTGTCAAATTGGCCCTGATACCCTAATGGCTGAGACGAACCTCTATGGCGCTATTTCCGGCGGTCATAGCTGGGGCAAAATTACCTTCTCAGAAACCGTAACAGCCACAACAATAGTACGGCATTTTTCGTACCAAAACGGCCCTTTTTTGGGTCGCGAAAAGAGGTCTTCTAAATTTACATTGAACGCGAGTTAAAAATGAAGTTTTCAACCACTAAGTCTCTAACTACTAATTTAAAGAACCGTCAGAAATTGGACTCGACACTTGGTATACACATAAAATTATTTAAAAGATTTCTTGCCCAAGAAATAAAAAATGTAATATAAAACATCGCGTGGAAATAACCCGACACAACCTTATAATTAGAAGTTTTCTATAACTTTTTGTGTTTTCAGCACAGAACCAGAAAAAAATACCTGCCGGCTTTTAAAAAATAAATTTTTGTTATGCTTCTCTGCACAAAACATAATGAAGCCACATCGTAGTTCACTACCATAGTGGGGATATGGATTATTGAAGCAAATTTAGTCTCCCTTGTGTGGCCCAGAAGCCACATCTTTGAAAGTTTGCCCGACGGTGACAAAGTGGCACACAGCGAAGACAGTTTCGCCCCAATTCATGCCCTATAGGACCGCTTGTTAGATGAAGAGACATCGCTAACTCCACACGACACTAAACATTAGCCTCGCTAAGTCGTACACGCTCCACTAAATTATTGTGCAGCTCCGCAAACGAAGGTCTGTCCTCGGGTTCTTTTCTCCAGCAGCGTGACATGAGCTCATACAAGTCATCCGGGCACGTGACTGGCTGGGGTAGCACGGTGAAGGGCGTGTCCGGTCGGTGGAACAGTGCCTGTACGTTACTTATCACCTCCTCGTCTGTTAGGTCCGAGTAAGGGTACTCTCGGGCCAAGGTGAGGATCTCCCACAGAGTTACACCGTACGCCCACACGTCACTAGCGGTAGTAAAGCGACCTACACATAACAAATCACAAACGAACTGTGAGCAATTAAATGGAATCTTTTTCAGCCCTTCTTCCTCACATGAACCAACAGAAAATGGCCTAAAATGCATCGATACCGATTTTCCCGATTCTTACCAATCTTAATGCGTCCACTACACAAGAGTTCTACTTTCTCCTGTGAAAATCCCTAAGGAAAGGTTAAATTATCACTTACACGAGGTCAGCAACTATTGTGAAATATTGATTACCGTGACCCCTGTCACTGCCCATAATTTGTAACCGACACAATAATTTAACAGTTTCTGAATATCATTGTTCACAGCAACACAAAAACTCAGGGACTAATTGTGCGGCCATCTTATCAGGGTTTTTTCTTATGGTACAGACAACTGTTTACATGCTAGAGGCACGCTGGCAGTGTTCAATCTAGAAATTAGTCAAAGTGGGTCATACATTTTAAATTGGGTCATTTTAGAAATGGTCCGGGTCAAACTGATATACCAAAAAAAAACTTTGGAAAATTGACATCATCAAAACCATTACAAATAATACGTTTCCAATTCTTTATGTTTTTCACAGTTTGATTCCTTTATTGAAGTGAAAAGTCGGATTACATGAACATACGGTACTGCTGCAGGTGGTACGGTATATAAAGCTGAAACTTATTTTTAAAAAATGACAGACTAATTTTGAATAAAATATGATGAAAAACACTTAAGCTTAATTTATTCATTTCATGCTTCCTTATCACAAGTAACCATTACAAGCTTAACTTCAAATCATGTTTTGGCCGTTGGCTCGTGAAGTTGACTTCTAGCTTAGGTCGTGTTCTATTGGGATCAACCGTTTCAACCGAAACCGGTTTTGGTTGAAACGGTGGAGGTTTCCAACAGAACACTTTTTCAACCGTTCTTGGTTGACACGCGGTTGTGACTTGCCATAGTCATTTCCAGGCTCATCTTTTTCTACTAAGCTTGGCAAGATGGCGGGAGAGCAACTCGTAGCATCGGTTGTCCTTCAATAACTGTTAGAAGAATTGGTTCCATCACATTGTGAATCGGACGATGAATTGGAATATCTAGCAACATTGTTACTGGAGACGGAAAGGACACCTGCTACTCGTATTACAGGCTATTTTGAGAATGTCGTCCCTAATTTATCAGACAGCAAGTTTTAAAAAAAATTTCGAATGAGAAGAAATACGTTTGTGGCTGACAGTTCACGCGTGATTACATGCAAATTATAATGACGCCATCGTTTTGAACCGTTTCAACCGAGCTCAGAGCTGGTTGAAAAAGTTGATCAACCAAACCAACCGAAAACGGTTTTTTCCCAATAGAACACGAAAAAAACCCAACCAACTCAACCAACCAAAAACGGTTGATCCCAATAGAACACGACCTTAGTGACACTTATCGCACTCTCTTCTGATCTTTCACCATCCTTCTCCGATCCTTCTTCATCCTTCTCAGGAGGTTCAACGGCCCTTCTCTTTTCAATTAAAAAATGTTAGCTTTTGTTGTCGTTTCATGTTAATTTTACAAAGAAAGAAAAACCCAACCATGAAAAACATCGACGGCAGAAGCAACGCTTGCAAAATGTCGACATGTGGGCTCTAGTCTCTCTCGGAATTGCGTGGAACGCCTGACACAAAAAGTACTCGTAAGGAACGCCTGACACAAAAAGTACTCGTAAGTGCGAGTTTTTACTTTTAGTTATTGCCGAATGCCCGCTTCTCTGTAAGTACTTCTCTGCGAGGTAACTTTTTGTTTGTTTGTTTGACCCCACGATAACTTCATTTTGCGTCAGGATATGATTTACCGCGTCAATGACGCAAAGACGCGGCCTAGATTGAACGCTGCGCTGGAGAATCAGGTGAGCCGTCTGAATCTCATTCTGCAGTACTGCAGACGTTTTCAGGTACAGCAAAGCTTTTAACATGATGGAATGATAACACAGAAACACATATGGCAAATGTCTTCTGTGCAAATCTACAAAACTCAACTGCTGCATGTTACGGCACATTTAGAAACGGCCTTTGAAACAAAATTCATTCGAGGGCCGGTCAAGTCGGTTTTGTAGTAACTATTTGGCATGGCAAATCGAAGATAAAGCCTATGAACTGGACTTAGACTACATGTAAACCTAACTGCCTTGATAACAACTCTAAGTAAAATGCTATTTACCTTGAAGTATGCACTCCGGTGACATCCACCTTATTGGTAACATAACTCGTCCCTCGATGCGATAGTAATGCTTACAGTACAAGTTCCTTGACATTCCAAAGTCTGCAATTTTCACCGTGTAGGCGTGGCCGACCAGACAGTTCCGTGTGGCCAGGTCACGGTGTACATAGTTTAGTGATGAAATGTACTTCATACCAGCGGCCACTTGCTTTGCCATGTAGAAGAGGGCCTGGGTAGAGACATACTGCCCCGCACCCTCCCCTCCCACGCTTTGATCTACAGACAAGCTGGGTTCCAGTTCTCTCTCTTTGAGGAACTGGTTGAGGTCTCCATTAGCCATGAACTCCACAATCATACACATAGGATCATCACGGCACACGCCTAACAATCTAATCACATTCATGTGCCTAAGCCCTGACATGGCTTTCACTTCTTTAAAGAAATCATTCTTGGTGTTCTTATCAACATCAGGCTTTAGTGTTTTAATAGCCACAGTCACTCGTTTGGTGTTTTTGTACTCGTCACCTAAAATCTCTCCTAACCCTTCCGCCTCGCCGATATGTACCTCTCCGAACTGACCATCGCCGATCTTCTCTTTAAAATGAAGCTTGTGCCGTGGGAAGTCTTTGAAGCTGTCTTGTCTGGGTCTGATGTTCAAGTCCTCATCAGGGTTACAATATAAACTGGTACCGGAGACACCCTGGTAGGGTTCTGAGTACACCTCCTCATATATAGGATTAGGGAATACGGTCAATGAAGTTGGTGATATAGCATCAACAGGTTCAGCATATCCGCTAGCAATGTTAGGCTTGGCAGGCGGTTCCACTACCGAAGGGCTCTTAATCAAGGGGGTGTCAGGTTCTGCATAATCATTATCTGGGAAATCTTCCTTGAAGTCTATTTGAGAATCCCGTGGGGGGATAGGTGGCTTTGGAGAAGGCCCCGGTGATGGCGTGGCTGATGACGATAACAAAGGAGTGTCAGGCTCTGCATAAACCACTTCAGGAACAGAATGCACTGGCTTGAGGGGCGGCGGCACAGGGGGCTTTACTGTAGACAAAACAACCGAGAGTCACTCAGGAGGACTACATACACACCATAGTGAAACAAATAATATCTGCTGCTCGAAATATGGTGTTGTGGCATCTTCATACGACCAGAGATGCTTTACCCTTCTGCACAGACAGTCTTAAAGCCCACCACACACAGACGAAAATATAACCTGCGGTTCCCGGCCTCGGAACTGTAGTAACGGCAAATAAGAGAAAACAAACGCAAGAAAAAAAGGCAGAGGGGCTAGGGGTACCATCACCAATCGGGATCCCGCTTGAAAAGGGTAGTAAAGAATATGAAATGTTGAGAATTCGACAGGGGCACCCAACAAGAAATGTTTAGCAAAATACTTAAAATATCATTTTCTGCTTTCTTAGATTGTTTCAGAGCTTTTTAAAGGCATATTTGTGTAAGCTAATACATATTGATCTGTTCGGCGTTTTTAAGCTGAAAATTTAGGCCATAGAAAATTTTAGGAAACAACTCTATTTGCCAAATGTCCGAGCAACTGATGGCTCAACGAAAATGCTAGCTGACCTTATTTTGCTCTCTAAACGGTATATTTGTCCCTCCGAAAGCAATAGGAACTAGTAAGCCCCCTTGTTACGCAAACCCAAGCCGATGGTTTGCCAAAGAAATCTCTAGCTTTCACTCCCGTGCATTCAGATGTTCGTCTTGGCTTACTTCCCCTGAGCAGAAGAATTTCCCTGTGAGAGTGTGACCCAGTTTACACGTAGGTATAAAGTATACAGTGCAACCCTTCTTTACGGAATTCCTGGTTAAAAAGTAAACAGCTTATACGGTCACTTTCTTATGAACAAGTAAAAAACCCATTAACATGACTACATATTAACAGTGTACTCGTATTAACAAGTTCTTTGGAATAAAAAATGAACACAATATTTTGCTGGTACACTCTAACCTCTCCTTACTGAAAACTCTGCAATACCGACAACTCTCTATTACAGATGGTTCAATAGGACCGAAGGATAGGGACAACTCCTTTAGTCCTTCCGTGCCTGTACTAATGAGGTTTGACTGTAATTTTCAAAAACACCCATTGGGGGTCGTATCAATAGGCTTCCACCATGCTTCTTTTCAGTTTCCACCCTGTGGCAGAGAGGAACCATACTTTAGAGGGCTACATCGCTGTACAACAACTGATCAATACTAACCTTTCTTTAGAGGCTTTATATCAGAACCATGCCTGTACAACTTGTGGGTGCTTTGGACGTTGCCATTTGCAGTAGCTTCCTTTTCGATGTTATCACCTATACTGGCATATATAGGACAGGCAGTTACATCTGCTCCTCCACTAGGTGCAGTGTTCTTGGAGACATACCTAACTGTATTCTCTTGACTTTCACTTGCAGTACTGTCCAACCGAGACACACGTCGAGAGGAATGATTAAGAGTGTCATTCTGCATTTCAACTTTGATAAAGTAGTTAAAAGGCTTTTCACGTTTTAAGAACCAGTAAGGATAACGCCACCAACAAATGAACAGAACAATGGCTAACAGGACAGCTAACACGGCACAGATAATACCTGCTATCACACCACCATCCATGGAGTCACCATCACTGCCACTTCCAGCCTCTGTTAATAAATAATTAAAATAAATAAATAAATTGGCATTTTGCAGTGGCATCTCCACAGAGTGGCTTTTTGTCCACTGATTCCCAATCAAATTTATTTGGAAATGTTGGTTTTTGTCGAGGTAGGAAAACCGGAGAACCCGGCAAAAAAGCCTCAGAGCAAAGACAAGAAACAACTTACAACAAACTCAGCCCACACATGACACCAGGTCCAGGAATCGAACCTGGGCCACATGTACACTGTACGCAAGTAGGAATGGAAAGAATAATTAAAAGTTAATTTCAAAAGAAACTAACCTCCACAAAGATAAACAAAATGAATGTACTGAACAAGTGAGATTTCAGATGCAAATATCAGAGTGTATTTTTTTGGGTGGGGAGGGGGGGGGGGGCAAGGCCTGGATTAAGAATAAAATTTACTTACCAGCACCACCCTCAGTTCCCTGTGATGGACTGCTGGTAGTTGTTAAACTGGCTGTATCAGATGGTGGAACTGAAGACAGTGGAGGGATGGTAACAGGAGTGCAGAAAACCTCTGGAGGTGATTTTGAACCCAGGGATACTGCAAACAAAACAAAGTAAGTCTGTCAGCTTAATGCAAAAGGTAAAAAAATGTTCACCAGCAAAATGAAACTAAAGTTTGCAAACATGTTAGTTCATACCATGTGAAGGTATAGATAAAGACAATTAAAAAGTTAACATTGTGTAACATAATCATATAACCTTTTTTCATCTCAGTTATTTAATTAATGTCTAGAAAAATGAACCTCTTGACTAGAGAAAAGAAAAAGTTGTGGACAAACTATGGTTTAGTTCAGTTTTGCAGGCCAAAAGGATGTAGCTTACCTGATGTAAAGGTAACCTCGCTGATCAATATCCATTCCCCATCATAGGTGAAATTTAACTTCACTAACTTTCCAACATGCCGGCACAAGTCAATTGTAACATTATAGTTGATCCAACTTGATCCACTGCTAACATCCTTTGGTCTGTGTATTAGTGAAGCATCAAAAGTAACACCATCCACATTGAAACTCACTTCGACTTTGGAAAACAGCTTAATCATTGTTCGATCCCTGACATTACAATGGACAGTCACAGAATGAAATATTCTGGTGTCTAAGAACTCAAATGTTACGTAAGGGATTGGAGTGTTTTTCAC
This sequence comes from Siderastrea siderea, assembly GCA_964030785.1. Classification (NCBI taxonomy): domain Eukaryota; kingdom Metazoa; phylum Cnidaria; class Anthozoa; order Scleractinia; family Rhizangiidae; genus Siderastrea; species Siderastrea siderea. The sequence goes on from OZ034966.1 coordinate 13,854,394, forward strand.
ATGCCAGCCAACCCAGCCTAATCCATTGCTGTCTATGTAGTCAGCAGGCGCCAATTTACCATCAGTGAGAAATCCGAGGCCAGAGGATAGAAAGTTGTTCTTGGTCAAACCATCATAAATTGAATCTGTGAAGTTGTATCTTCCCCCTCTTGAGTCTCCTTGAGGCATACTGTAGTTAACAAGCCCTGACAAGTAAGCAATGAAATCTCTAGTTTAATCTTTGATTGCCAAGAGTAATCAACATCTTGATCAACATGTTATTTCTCCTTGGACAATATCAAATGACTACATTTTCACACAGCCACATAAAAAGAAAGTAAAGGTAGTGAAGGTCAAGTCTGAAAATTTTTCAATCTCCATGCCAGCGGATCAAACATGGTTGAGCTCTGGTCAAACTATGTCACCTGACAACATATATGATAATCTGTATTTCCATGCTCACAACCTCATGCATGTCAAATAGCTACGTAATCAATAAGAGCAAACATATGGTTGAGCATCTGTCTAACATCCTTGCAAAAACTGTTGCTTCAAGAACCTGAGCAAAAGTCTTGAACTGAGAAACTCACCACCTTCAAATGGACAACCAAGAAGCTCAATCCTGAGACACACTTGTGTGTTACGGAAGAATTCAGGAACTAATCTGATTCCATCTGCAACAAGAGGCGGCCTCAACATGCTTATCTCAATTTTTGTGTCTGTATTACCTTTAAAGAACTGAGAAACAAAATAGCTTGTATTAGATGATTTCATAGATACCTGAATTGAAAAGAAACTGGTACATTGTCGAGGAGGTACCAGTTTTTTTATTTTTATGAAACTAATTATATGTATTGAGTTTGCACAGCCCCAAAGGGTGGGTTTCTTTGTTTTAATCGTGATTTATTCTTGTTTTCCACGTTGCCACGTTCCCACCAATAGCATAGCTCCACCACTCCCTATATAAACCAAGCGCAACCCACAATTCCTTGATTTGCTCTGACAAAGGGCTAACGCTCGAAACGTCAGATTTCAATCTCTTTACGGTGGCCAATTTACCTTATCAACTGAGTTGATAAATCCAAAATTTTGCAGTTGTTGTTGTTTGGTTTTGTTTTCTTTTTGTTTTTTTTTTTGTTTTTTGGTTTTTTGTAACTCATTTTGGTTTGGAACAGGTTTGAGCTGTTTTGGTTACTCAATAAAATCAGTATTTTCTACAAGTTCTTCACCTGCCACTACTCATCTCAAAATAAACAGCCCATGAGTTTTGTCACAATATCAAACAGAATGCCACAACAACTACAAAGCCAGCAGAAAACAACATACAAACTCACACTGAGGTTCTTCTTGCTTTTGCTTAGTAAACTACTTAAAGATTGAGAGAATCTTCCATAAACCAGAGTACATGTGTCACTAAATTTACAATCACACAGTCATACACTGATGTGATCTGTTACCTTAACTTGGCCGGGTCCTTCATAAACCCACTTCCATGACCGTGAATCCTTTTGGTTGGGTGTGTAATTAACCCAATAACGCTTCACTTTTTGTGGTCCATTGGCACGTCCCTGGATGGCAATGCCCTTGATTCTAACAGGTGCATCCAGTTTGATCTGTATATATTGTGTATAAAATGGACCTGTTTCGTTGCCAGGGACTGACTGATCTGGGCACCACCCTCCGTGGCCATCGTTGAGATTTAATCTAGCATAGATGGGGGCAGTGAGGCCATTTAAAGAGGATGTAGCTTTGAGCTGGCTATCCTTGATTTGCCCATTTTCCATTCCTAATGGAGACAAGCACTCTAGAAAAAAGATTATGAAGAACCAAACATAGGTTAAAATGCTCCAAATTATCATCAAGAAGTATTGGCAGAGAATTGTTTACTTTCAAAACCACATTATTTTGTGTAAGGGCTTACATGTTAAATAATTGTCTTTAAATAAAATAAATACATGTAAATTCTAAAGTGGTTAGAGCATCCACCCAGTATGCAAAAGGTTTTTTGTTTGAATCCCATTGAGGAGTGACACTTTACTCTCACACTCTCTTGTTAATTTGAATACAACCTGGTTACTACGCATTTACCATGTGTCTCTATCTATCAGAATTAATAAAATACTGTACCTATCATCAAAACTTGAGTTGTTTGCAAATTTAATCAGAGGATGGAATACTCAGAAAAGTTCTACCACACAAATCCTACAATTGTGGCTGAAACATTTGGACACTGACCACCTTTTTCCTTAGAACATAACTAACACAGACCCCCCCCCCCCCTTCCCCTGCCCCCTCCCTGGAAACAATGCTCCAAGTTGGGAGTCAAAAATGTCTCAAATATCTCGCACTTTCTATGGACTTCCAACATTGTATGGGGTGGCAGGGGGGAGAGAGCTTTTAAGATGTATTTTCAACATGTCAATTATCGGCAAGTTTTCATTTGCTCAAAAGAAGGGAGAAAAGTGAAGTGTCCCCAAATAGGCTCTTTGCATAACCGTGTCACGTGACCTTGTCAATCATAATAAATGGTGGTGGCTCGAACAGATGGCTGAAATGGAAAGGGCGTCATGAAATTAGTCGGATTTCCAATTCTGAGGCCACTAACGTTCAAGTGCAAGATTTTGGGACAATTTGAAAGTTTGTATACCTGCAGCGTTTTTTGACCAAAATTTTCCGTGGAGATTTTGGTCGATCGACCAGCTCGACCGTCTATTTCATATCTGACTGGAGTTTTGTCATGTTGTGCCGGTTGTGTTGCGTTGCGTTGTGTTGCAATCTGCTGTGTGTTGTGTGGACCGGTTGTGTTGCGTTGCGTTGCGTTGTGCTGTTGTCATGCATTGTATCTGTTTTGTTTTGATGTCGTTTTTAGTTCTCTTTCGTTGCGTTGTGTTTTCCCTGTTGTGTTGCGTTTTCTTTCTTGCCCTTTGTTGTTGGTATTCTGTTGCTCTCCGTTGAGTTGAGTCGCATTGCTTCGCCTTGCTTTGTGCTGTTCTTGCCTTGTGTCTGGGATGGTATTGCTTGCGTTGTTTTGCCTTTTTACCGGCTGTCTTGTGTTGTGTTGGTTCCCTTGTGTTGCGTTGCGTTGCGTTGCGTTGTGCTCTGTTGGTATTTTTTGTCGTCGTTGTGTTGCGTTGCGTTGCGTTGCGTTTTGTTTTGTGATGTTGTGTGTCGTTGCGTTGTGTTCGGTTGTTGCGTTGCGTTTGGTTGTGGTTTGTTGCGTTGCGGTGTTGTGTTGTGTTGTGTTGTTGACAAGTCATGTCCAATAACCCTTGTTATGTTTTAGTAACACCTCGACACAACCCGACAAACTATACCACCTGCTTATCACTTGGACCAACCCAACTAACCTCACTCACTGCCAGACAACATCTCGACAGGTTGACGAGACTCGACCAACGCAACAACCGGCTTATTTATCAAGTAGATGAACCCAACTTATCCACTCACTGCCAGACAACATCTCGACAGCTCGACGCGACTCGACCAACGCAACAACCGGCTTATTTATCAAGTAGATCAACCCAGCTAACCTCACTCACTGCCAGACAACATCTCGACAGCTCGACGCGACTCGACCAACGCAACAACCGGCTTATTTATCAAGTAGATCAACCCAACTAACCTCACTCACTGCCAGACAACAGCTCGACGCGACTCGACCAACACAACAACCGGCTTAGTTATCAAGTAGATCAACCCAACTAACCTCACTCACTGCCACACAACATCTCGACAGCTCGACGCGACTCGACCAACTCAACAACCGGCTTATTTATGAAGTAGATCATCCCAAATGTGTCGCAAAATCGGATGTACTTCAAACCGTAGCATAGAACGTACCGCGGTACGCTGCTACTTTTGCCTTATACATACATATCACCCAAGCATGCAATAATTTCTGTAACTTTTCCCCGCTCAGTTACCATGGTAACATAACTTATAATAAAAGTGTTCGCTATAAATTGAATGAAACTTCTGAGAAAACGTGGAGAAGGTATCACTAACACCTTGCCAACGCATACTAATGTTTGGATAACCTGTGCACATTGAAACTATTACGCTACAAACATGAAATGTACTGAGGTATAGAAGAGGAAACTGGTCATTATACAAATCAAACCCATTACGTTACAAACACGCTCAATGAAGAAAAATTAAACTAGCCGTGAAATCTTGTGCCTTTCGTAACTTTAACAGGTGAAAATAAATAATAAATACAAGTAAAATTAATCGCCGCATTGTGCTCTCTTGTTCGCACGTTACGGTACGATGCTAGCGAGAAAAAAAAAACTATGAGACAAAAGAAGGCTGAAATGCTCGCCTAGTTTGTTAGGATGCTAGTGGAGAAACATAGGACATATCGTTCAATATTTGTCGTTGTAGTCGTTTGTACCCTCTGTACCGTGCGGAGTTACGGGGCTACAACGGTACGCTGCTATAACCTGTCGCTCTTACTGTGTGGGGGTGCGGCGCTACCACGCTACGCTGCCATTATTTCCTACGTCACTACATAAGTCGATCGTTCCTTGTGGGGGTACTGGGCTACGACGGTACGCTATTCCTTCATTACTTAATTGATTGTAAATACTTTGTCATAAATTCCTAAAGTGGTTTTTAGAGATGTTCTGGAAAAAATCGCAATACTAAAGCTGCTATAACCGTACGAAACAGATTACGTTCACGCAGTGCTGCTTTAGCGGCTAAAAATGACTGCAGTGAGCACAACAGAAAGGTTGCACGAACGCTGTTTTCATTGCGCTGCAGCAGTGACAAAAAATGACTGCATGAGTGCTGCAGAAGCGACATTGGGAGCTGCTGGAACGCTGCAAGAGAGCTACTGCAAAATAGCAACATGAAGCTTTATGGTACAGCAGCACATCACTATAACGTACAGAGAAACGTTGAAAAGATAAGACAAATACTATACAAACGAACTAACACACGGAGAAACGCTGAGAAGACAAGACAAATACTGTACAAACGAACTAACGTACGGAGAAACGCTGAGAAGATAAGACAAATACTGTACAAACGAACTAACGTATGGAGAAACGTCGAGAAGATAAGACAAATACTGTAGAAACGAACTAACACACGGAGAAACGCTGAGAAGACAAGACAAATACTGTACAAACGAACTAACGTATGGAGAAACGTTGAGAAGATAGGACAAATGCTGTACAAACGAACTACATGTAACGTGCGGAGAAACGTTGAGAAGGTAAGACAAATACTGTACAAACGAACTAACGTACGGAGAAACGTTGAGAAGATAGGACAAATACTGTACAAACGAACTACATGTAACGTACGGAGAAACGTTGAGAAGGTAAGACAAATACTGTACAAACGAACTAACGTACGGAGAAACGCTGAGAAGATAAGACAAATACTGTACAAACGAACTAATGTATGGAGAAACGTCGAGAAGATAAGACAAATACTGTACAAATTAAACGAACTAACGCACGGAGAAACGTTGAGAAGATAAGACAAATACTGTACAAACGAAGTAACGTACGGAGAAACGTTGAAAAGATAAGACTAATACTGTACAAACGAACTAACGTACGGAGAAACGCTGAGGAGATAAGACAAATACTATGCAAACCAACTAACGTATGGAGAAACGTCGAGAAGATAAGACAAATACTGTACAAATTAAACGAACTAACGCACGGAGAAACGTTGAGAAGATAAGACAAATACTGTACAAACGAAGTAACGTACGGAGAAACGTTGAAAAGATAAGACAAATACTGTACAAACGAACTAATGTACGGAGAAACGCTGAGGAGATAAGACAAATACTGTGCAAACCAACTAACGTACGGAGAAACGTCGAGAAGATAAGACAAATACTGTACAAATTAAACGAACTAACGCACGGAGAAACGTTGAGAAGATAAGACAAATACTGTACAAACGAACCAACGTACGGAGAAACGTTGAAAAGATAAGACAAATACTGTACAAACGAACTAACGTACAGAGAAACGTTGAAAAGATAAGACAAATACTGTACAAACGAACTAACGTACGGAGAAACGTTGAAAAGATAAGACAAATACTGTACAAACGAACTAACGTACGGAGAAACGTTGAAAAGATAAGACAAATACTGTACAAACGAACTAACGTACGGAGAAACGTTGAAAAGATAAGACAACTGATACTGTACAAACGAACTAACGTAAAGAGAAACGCCGAAGGATAAGACAAATACTATACAAACGAACTAACGTACGGAGAAACGTTGAAAAGATAAGAAATACTGTACAAACGAACTAACGTACGGAGAAACGTGAAAAAGACAAGACTAACAGTTCTGTACAGACAAACTGAAGTACGGAGAAATGTTGAGAAGGTTAGACCAATACTGTACAAACGAACTAACGCACCGAGAACGATTAATGTGACGACAGTAATATCGTGTGAACGTACTACGATATGGAGAAACTTGAGACGAGACTAATATACTATACGGACTAACGTACGAACGGACTGAAGTACGGAGAAACGTTGAGAAGGTAAGACTAATACTGTACAAACGAACTAACGCACCGAGAGCGATTAATGTGACGACAGTAACACCATGCGAACGTACTACGATATGGAGAAACATGAGACGAGACTAATATACCATACGAACGGACTAACGTACGACAACACTAGTAGTGTACGAACTAACGTTCAGAACAAGAGAAACTTTGAGACAGTGCAGCTGTTAGGCAACGAAATTATCAGTAACTGGGAGAATTCCACGAGCTAAACCTGAAAATTCACGAGTATTTGGCTAGTTGACCACCGCCAAGGTCGAGAGCTGGTTGAATTTTTAAAATTTTTTATGTTGAGACCCAGTCTGTGGGCATACACGCAATTCTAACACTGCTTAGCTTCACAATGCATCACTGGGCGATTGTCAAAGCACACTTGTACATTCGTTTTCAATTCTATCTGAACAGTTTGTCTGAGGCTATGTATATGTAGAGTGTATTGCAGCTAAACAAAACATGTCGAGCTGTATCAGTTGTCATTTGAATGTGGTTCGAAGCAAATCGAATTGCTGAACGAGATCTTCAAGGGAAAAAGCTACGACGTTTTTCGTGTTCGGATATCACGTCAGACCATATGACAAAATTGGTCGGAAAATTTCGAAATTTGGTGGGACAATGTCTGTTCACTGACTGTTACTTCCAGCACTGCTGCAGGATGGTACATTAATCAGTATTCATACTTTTAAGTGGCCTACTGTTTTCATGAAGGACAGGTCTTTTCTTTTTTTTTTTTTCAGAACCCGGTCTTTTGCTTAAAAAAAAATTGAAGCACGCCGTTTCAGGACCATAATTTTTTTATGGCCCTGTCACTCTTTACCCGACCCGGTCATCCCCACAAATAATGAACCGTCCCTAACGTGCCCCAGACTCCGACGATCTGCTCGAGTTCGTGTTTATCAAGCATCTACTGCTATGCTCGCTGTTTGTATTCACGGTCTAGGAAAAACAGTAAATATTTCGTCGTCTCTGTGTAAGCATTCTCAGTTGTGGGCGAATTTATACCGACATGCAACGTTTGAGTTGAATTTGCATCTTCAGCAGAATAAATAAAAGCGATAAGAAAGATAAGCTGAGTCATCAGAGTTTAAACATTACGTCATCCAGTAACGCTATAATCAAAACATTGTGTCACACAATCACACTTTTGGTCACACCGGTTGGTATAAATACGGGATCGCGCAAACATTTGTTAAACCTGGGGGGTGGGGTGGGTCAGAACGGTCGATGAAAATGCCCATTGGGCTGTCTCTTTCGTTTCTGAAAAACCAAACACCTTCAATTCTTTCTTCGATGGAAGCTTCGCGCAAGCGATTTCGCTCCATGTGCAAGTTGTTTTGAAGAGCACTTACTGATCCAAACTGAGTATGTTTTTCAAAACTTTTACGAAAACTGTAAGGAATACGAAGAATCCCTCAATTAATGAAGCTTAAAAAGCTATTTTGGTGCAAATTTACAATAATACGTGTAATTTACTCCACCGTAGACTCGAACAAGTGCGAGAGCATTTCCCAGAAAGTCCGCAGCTCGAACAGTTTTTGGAGATGGAAGATTTTCCTTTGCTGTGACAAACGGCACTTCGTCCTCGAAAGATGTTTTCTTCGCTCTAAAAGCTCTAAATTCCATTGCTTTACTTGTCGAGTGTTTGTTAGAGCTTCTTCTTTCGTTTTTTTTAGTTTTAAAAGGTAATCCTTCGTTCCAAGAGTGAGCTATTGCCATTTTGAAAATTCACGCGTAAAGAGCACGGCAGCCCTTTTGAATGAAATGTGATTTTCTCGGAGAGTGACAAGAAGTCTTTCCTTCTAGCCTTCAAATATATGCGTAAACAGTAGCACACCTCATTTTCAACGAAATGAGAACAGCTTCCACTACCATTCCTCAAAACCTTAACACAGTAGCAACTGATGAGATTCACTGAAAGAATCGAAACTGCAGTCTTGCTTGGACAAACCATGGAGGAAAAAAGCATCTTAAATCTAGATGGATTAATTTGCCTGTCCATATTGGCATACACAAACACGCGGTCTCCAGACTTGCTAAGTACAGGTGGAAAGATATAAAGCTCCTAGATACGAAACTCTCAGTTTCAAGAGGGGCTTACTCACACATGTTTGACTGAAGCAGAGTTCAGCCACCTACTACATGTTGCATAGCTAGAAAGAAGCTACAACTTCAGATTCATGACGAAAAAGGACTATAGATCACACTCCGTGATGCGAAAGACAACATCCTGCAACATAATTATACAAATAAGCCGGGCCCGGCGTTACAAACATCAGCAGGGAAATTAACTGATCGCATTGAAGATAATATTTCAGATCCTTTATTGTCACAAATTCAAAGATGAGAGGCTGAAAAAACTCTATCAAGTTCCTAAACGAGCCAGATTCAACGTACCTAATATGCCGAAAGCGGCATAGAAACCACATTTAGTCGCTTAACAAACGATCAGAGGTCAATTTCAACTAAGAATAACAAACAGTGCACTTGAGCCACAAGAATCCACCGGTTATTAGAAAATTGATCAGATATAACCTAGAGATCAAAGTTTTAAAAAATGCCACGCCTAAGTTGTAACGGCTCAATTCAGTCACCACAGAAAAATCCTCCACACTAAACCCACTACAAAAACACAAGAAGCAAAATTGGTCAAAGGCCGAGATAATTTAAAGCCGTACTCGTTAGAGCAAAGCTTTGAAGGTCAACGTTTTATCGATCTTGACCAACAGGAGTCGTGTTTGGCCTGTCAAGTTTTTGTAACATCAAGGGGAAGCGGGCTGGTTCATTACTGGGGAAGAGTAGGTGAGGGGGTTCATTACTGGGGAGGAGTAGGTGAGGGGGAGTTTTGTCAAAGATGGCGGTTAGTCAGATCCAACAAACAGAAAGAGATCAGTAATGAAATTTATAATACAGTAGGCATTGCGAAAACTAAACAGAAAAATAAGGTGTTTGGATGTGGAGAACACACGATGGAAGTCGTGCTTAAAGTTGTGGCGTTGGTCGAGCTCGTCGCGCTGGTGAAGCCTTTGTCTGTCGGTCGAGTTGTTCCGTCCTGTGGTGGAACGAAGGTAAATGATAATAGAAAAATGTCAAGCGGATACAGTAGCAAATCGCAACACAACACAACGCAACACAACAGGGAAAAGACAAGAACAATACAGACAGCAAATCGCAACACAACACAACGCAACACAACAAGGAAAAGACAAGAACACAACACACAGCAAATCGCAACACAACACAACGCAACACAACTGGAAGAACACAACATGACAAAACTCAAGACAGATATGCAAAGGATCGTCGAGCTGGTCGATCGACCAAAAGCTCCACGGAAAAATTGGGTCAAAAAACGCTGCACATTTGTTGGTAATTTTTGAACATTAATTAAAAATAACTGTAAAATGTTGCACTTTAACATCGGTAACCTCAAAATTGAAAATCTTACTAATTTCATCATGCTCTTTCCATTTCTGATATCTATTTTGTACTATTACCATTTTTTATGATTGACAAGGTCACATGACACAGTTATGCAAGGGGCCTATTAATTGGCCACCATTGTAGTTTAAAGTTACTTATTAATGACAGAAGAGCCTACCCTCCTCAGAGGTCACAGGACAAATCCAAGTGGTTGCCAAAAGGAAAGCGATCCATGTAGGATGAAATAATTTGATTTGAACATCCATTTTAGTCATGGTTAATCAGATCATCCTGCAAAAAAAATTTGAGACATTTATCAAGGAAGATATTGCACATACATGTCATGTCTTTTCAGGACCACTACATACTTAGGAGTTTAAAGAAAAGTTTACAGCAGCTGAAAATGTTTTACCTCGTTGGGAATTGACCCACTGTAAATGTTTAAATTACAAGAAAGAATTGTTAGCTGCTTATGTATTTTGTACCTTACATAACAGCAAACTGGACTAAAATCTTCAATGACTACAGACACAAAGATGGCTCACGTCTCACCCACCAAGCTTAAAGCTTCTTTTACCTAACTACGGCTGTGTTTTCAGGAGCGCTTTTTCAGGTCGCTGAGCGAGTAGCAACCGGAAACCTCGTGAAAACAGTTACTTTTCCGACTCGCTTAAAGTTAAGCGAGTCGGCGTACTTCAATAGAATTCTCATTAAATTTAAGCCACCAAACCAGGTAGCTTAAGCGAGTCAGTAATTAATTTCCACCAATAAGGAGTCACTTGCGGTCACTTGCGATCACTTATTTGATAATGCTGTCAAATTGGAAAAGTAACATGCGTTCTTATTTGTGCTTCTTGCGAAATAATTCGACGAGCGAAATCAGCGAAATCGGACCGGCAAAAGGTCTTCTCCATTCAAGAGAAGTATTTCTCCTTTATTTTCTTACTGGTTTAAAACCATGTCCTAGAACCAGAATTGTGGCCGTTCAAGAACCCAAGCGATTTTCCGTTTACGACATTTCCTTTGTAATTGAAAAAATACACTTCTGTTCTTCTCCTCCTTCTTCTAATTGCGAGCAATCTCAGCCTTTGCTAAAATCGGTTCCTCCTTCAGATGAAAACAAAGCGGATAAAACACACTGATAAAAAGAAGAAAGACATACTTGTTTTCGGGTCTGCCTAATGTGCGAGCCAGCGAGCCGCAGTGCGAGCCATGCGAGTCAGGCGAGCCAGGATGCGAGTCATGATTTTAACGTTAGAAAATGTGTTTAAAACATGTTGTTGAGCAATATAAATAAAATAAAAAATAGCGACGCTTTCGTGATTCTGAAAACGTATAAAATAGTGCTGCATGCCGTAAATATACTCACTGCGTGTTAGGCTCAATGTATACATTGTGTTTTGCTGCTTGGAACATCAAACCAGTGCACATTTCGACGAAAAATAGCATCAAAGACGAGCTTATGTGTTGATTGCAAAACGATTAGTTGAGTTTTGGATATACATGTAAATATCAACATATGAAAAAGATATTTAATAAGATTACAGATTACATACACTACCGGAAGTAACGCATTCTCTATTAGTCTTTTCAGAACACGGCTGCGACAGTTCGGGGCATTTTGCCAATATCGTTCCATTTTATTGTCTGTTTACTTATCTTTTCTAATTTTGTATTTTTGTCTTCTGTGTGGGTGTGGGGGGTGTGGGGGGGGGAAGCTGGCCGGGCTAAGCGTCTTTATTGGAGGGGTGCACAAATATTGCGTTTCAATTATAAATCACAACCTCTAAAAGAAAAGAAATTCTTGAGCATCTGAACTAATGACAGATGAGTCCGTAATGAAGCTTACAAACCTATGTTTTTCTGTTGTTCAGTCAAAGGCGTTTCGATCAACAACGTCATTCCAATTTTGTACGGGCAAATAAAAAAAATTTCTGGGCAATTTTCCCATGCAAGCATAACGTGGACAAAAGAAGAATGTTCTTTTAATCCAGGACTTCGTTACAGTCCTGTAGATACTTGTGCATACTTATTTTATTTATTTATTTTCTTTATTTTTTATTTTTTATTTTTTATTATTTTTTATTTTTTGCTTGACTCGCATGGCTCGCATGGCTCGCACTATGACTCGCATGGCTCGCACTATGACTCGCATGGCTCGCACTATGACTCGCATGGCTCGCACTATGACTCGCATGGCTCGCACTATGACTCGCATGGCTCGCACTATGACTCGCATGGCTCGCACTATGACTCGCGTGGCTCGCTGGCTCGCATGTTAGTAAAACTCCTTGTTTTCATTCGCACGCCTAAAATTACTTAGATGGAATATCAGCTTACTTCGTGAAAACACCTATGATGTTAAGTCGCTTAACTAAGTCAGTAAACAAAACACCTTCAGGGATGTTAAGCGAGACAAACGGCATCCTGAAAACACGGCCTACATGCAGTTAAAAGTGTTGGTGTAGAAAGCGTGGAAGACTGCCAAGATAGATAACATTCCATGGTTCACATTTATATTAGTGCTGATGTCAGTGTAGATTCCTGATGTATTAAATATAAGCACCCCAGACAACAGTGTCCCATTGTATGCTACATTTGCAACAAAATAGCATTGGATTGCAGGAGAAAATGATGAATAGTATACAACAATATGTTTAAAAAATCAATAGTTCTCTAGCTTCAAGACCTTTCCATATTTAAATAGGATTTGCCATTGTTTAAAAATGCACCAAAATTGGCCCGGGGACTAATGAGTTGCGTTGACCATAACCCTGCTAATCAAAAACTACTTTTGACCTGCTTTATAACTCTGTAATGAGGTAATATGCACAAAGTCATCTAAATAGCAACATTACTAACGAATACAACAGAAAAAACTCTGGAGTATGAAGGGAATGCTTCATTCCCTTAGAAAAGAATGTTCACAATGGACTTTTAAGTACCTAGTATCTGATTCAAAACAATCTTGACCTGCTTGTATCAGTGACATAACTTAAAGTTAAATAGCTGTCATCACCTCCCAGTTTAAACAATCCCCTAGAAGTCCTCAGATTAATTGAATTTGAACTTTGGCTACAAAGTGATAATCAAGTGCATATATAATTAAATTATACTAAAGAGACCCAAACACTATACCAACAGTAAAAAACTCATTCTTCATACAGGGTTGTAATTTCTTATAAAATTTTGGTTGCACAGAACTTTAAGTTGAAAGTGTATTCACTAGGGTTTAAACAACAAACACCAATTGAGACACAACAATAAGTTGTTCCAGAAAATATCCATAAGCCATACCCACAGAAGGTTTTTTGGTCTTAACACCTCCCCCAACCTCACAAATTCCAATTTAAATTAGCTTTTTCACTTAACCTTTAAAACACTAGCTGAGGCAGTCTTTTTTCCCAGTCACAGCAGCCAATTTCAAGAACCACTACCTCAAATCACATTTTCCAGTGCAAGAAATGTAATACATACCCCACCAGAACCCTCAATGCACACACTCAGGTACCACATCTCAAGCTCTAGAGACTTGACCCCAGTTGTTAAAAGGCTGAATAACTCAATCCGCTGGATAAATCACTATTCAGTGGATAAAATGTATTGGTTGGAGTAAATTTTACTGATCCACAGGATAGCAGTTTACCGAGTGGATAAAGTTATCTGGCCTTTGAACTACCAAGGCCTGGTCTTATGATGATGAAGATCACTACACCCACTGTGGCTATACTCACAACCACATCACCACCTTCAACAAACAACATAATACCTTCATCTTCAAGAGCAATTTCATTAAAATTTAATTTTCACTGCATTACCAGGAGAACCCACTTTGTTACAAGTGCCCACTCCAAGTTGGCCCCAAAAAAGATTGGATGCAGTTATTTACTTAAGGACGGTGCCTCCTTTTGTTACTGCGCATACGTTCTGCGCATCTAGGCATATCTGGGTTTCTTAAGGAATTTGCTGATTAATACAAAAATATTGTTGTGCAGCCTATGACTATGTGGAAAAAGCAGATCTTAGCAAGGGCTATCAGAATCCAAAAAGAAAAGCGGGGGTAACCACGTATTTTTCAGAGATAATCGAGCTTAAATTTGGAGAGAAATTGCCATACATTCTTTGTATTTTAAGGCTTTTTTTGAATTATGATTGCTAAATTATCTCTGAAAAACACATGGTTACCCACATTTTTCTTTTTGGATTCCAATAACCCTTGATAAGGTCTACTTTTTCCCCATAGTCATAACCTTTGCAAAAACTACCTCTGTATTAGGAGGCACCGTCCTTAACAGACATGTTTAAAACCCCTCAATCCACTCACTTGGTCAACAGGGACAGATTGACATGGCCCACTGTTGGCTGGATTAAAGGGTTCCACTGTATGGTCTAAATTGTAACGCAAGCAGGGAATGAGAATTATTAATAACAAAATTTTTATATCATTATCAAGACTACAAGATATTTTCTTAAAGTTGGAACAGTGTACAAATTCCCTGAGTGGGTGAAAAGGAGTTTCTGAAAGTTAGTAAGAAAGATCAAGGGTCCATCAAGACTTTTCCTCGCTTGTAAGTGAAATGGCTTTACCATACAACACCAGCAAGGGTCATCCACAGACTCAAAACTAAAAATGCCATGCACAGGATATCAAGCAACACCACAGGAAAGTACAGTTCAATAGATTTCTTTTATAGGAACCATGTCATACCGATTTTGCTCATGTTTTGTCAAACTCGTGTTAAAATTACGATTAAATGCCTTCGTTCAGGCACAAAATGCTTCTAGAGCACCAAGAGAAAGATTTCAAGTGAATTTTTGCGAGAAGATGTAATGTAAGTGAACTTTTGTTCTTTTAAAGCATTACTTAAACAGCTGGCAGTTCCCATAACGAAATTTTGTCAACAGATTAAAAAGTTGGAGCCACCTTGTACAGCATTACTAGCCTGCAAACAGGTGAGCTCCTTTTAACAAATCAGTGATAGATCACAAATGACGTCAAACTGTGGCAAGAACAAAAAAGTGGAACACGAGCTGTTGTTAGGCGAGTGTGTCACTGATGTTCTTACCACATTTTGACATCTTCTGTGATCTATTACTGAACAGATGTACAGCAACATGGAATCTACTTGCTTTACGTTATAAAGAGAAAAAAGTTGCCAATGATGATGTCATCCATGCATCTGTTCTCTAATAGATCATAGCTAAGAACCAATAAAAATGCGCATAGAATTTCAGCATATTATAAAAGTTAGGAATACAATGTAGGGTACAAGAAAACCTGGCAAGGCCAGGAAATAAACCTCTGCTCCCCAATTTTTTCTTACACTCTCTTCTCCACTATGGAACCTATTCTCAGGTTATAGCATTACACACATTTCCAAAGGAAAATACACCTCAATAGCTTTTATCTGTATTCCCATATTTTAGGATTACTGCAGCCCCTTACAATAACCAGCACCTTGACAACAATACAAATCAAAAAAACAGATCATGGGAATAAAGGGATTGCAATTGCCAAAAGAAATTGTTTTGATGATTAACAACTTCATCCAGCTAGATAGTTACTACAAAGGCCTGTATGAGTGAGGAGAATTTGTTGTTTTTTTTGTTTTGTTTTTTTTTTTTTATTATTACGGTTTATTGAATTAATGGTCTTAAATCTTATCTAACAATCTTATTTAGGAGTCAGGTGATGACCAGAAAAAGAGAGCAGTTGTTGTCTTCAAACAGAATTAATACAGGATTGTTACAACTTATGAAGATTATTATTTAAAAATAACAAATATTTCCTTCACAACTTTGTGTTTGAATTTACACACTAGGAAAACTTCAAGAATGTATCCTATTCCCCCTATCTCCCTGCAAAAAAAAACTTTATACCAGTTTGCTATGTTCTGAAGAGCTGTATGGATAGGGAGAGGTGATGAAAGAGTGAACGTGATCAGAAGTCACCTGACATGAAATCCAAAGATACACGATCTCAACACGAAAAAGAATATAGAAAAAATAAATAACTGAGTATTGTCATACATTCAATCAATATTTTCCTTGTTCAAAGCCATCAAAATGGTGTAAGCTCTCTAAGGTATTACGCAGTCAGATACACTGAACGAGCAGACACCTTCAATCGTAAAGTAGTCACAAAATTATATAATCACCATGAAAATCCCATTTCACCTTTCATGACCTCTCAAATGAGACTTCACTTTTTGATAAATCTGAAATATCTTATACTTCTTTACATATTGTCAACCTTTGCCAAATGCTAATTCTATTCACCACGTACTTCAGTTTTCTGTTAGTTATTATTCATGCAACTCTCTTAAGGATATTGGTTACAAGAGAAAAATATGCCTAAAAATTAATTAAAACCGAGTCTTACATCACACTCAAAAATAGCAGAATTTTAAGCTTTGAATTAATCTTTCTGAAAGTAGTTTAGGTAAAGGTGTTTTGAAATTCAATCAAAATATGAATATATCTATAAACCTAGAGCAAACGACTGCAGTAGCAAATATTAAGGTATTCTATTACTATTATACTGAACACAGGATGTAAAGAAATTTGCGCGGTTCTAAACACCTATCTGGTTGTCTCATTTCTTGGTGCGACACAACTCTTGCTGTCGTTTTTCTTACAAATAAATACACAAAACCGCGTTTAAACAGTTAATTCAGCCGATAACTTCTGGAGGAAAAGATGTGAAAAAAATAAATACAAAAAGAAAAAATTACCGCATGTCTATGGTATACTGGGCACAAAAAGAACCACTTGAGAATCGCACAAATTAGTGGCTGCGGTCGGCTCTCGAACAAAAGAAAAGGCCAGGCTATTTACTTCCTATTTTAACACGAATTGGCGAAGCCAAAGGGTTAAAAAATGCAGTAAGTATTTCTGTTTTGGTTGCTAACAGCGACATCTTATCGAGAGAATGTAAACCTCATTATTTACTCTCATATGTAGTTCATGAAAGACAAACATGAAGTCAAACGTCAAACAGCTAACTGGGAAGAAGGCAAATCCTAAACATGTCAATAAAACCCACATCTGACAATCTGTCCTACGAAAGTTTAACTAACAGCTTTCATCCAACAACATGCTGTGGAACATCGACATTAAAAGCTTACAAGAACAAGCATAAATCGGCCTAAACGTGCTCGACACAAATTAACTTATTTAAGTTTACTTTTTCACATACCTTCACCGCATGTAGTAACGCATGGAAGCTGAGCGCTTTCGAAGAAACTCCTACGCAGAAACGAAGACGGACTTGCAGAAACTGTCTGTGGCAGGAAGTCAAATTTTCACTTTCTACTTGCCAAAAACGACAAGAAACCCATAAGAACTCCAGCCCTCACCTTCCGCTCAATTTCGCACGACGTCCGAGACTAACTTCCACTTTACACAGAGATTATCCCGTGATCCTCGGCGCTTGTTGATTGCAAGCATCGGAAGTCAGGCGGTACTGTCATGTCAGTTCGAATGTCACGCCCTTGTCACGCCTTAATTCTATTTCCTTGTTAGAGCGATACAACTTCCTGTTAGAGCTGAAATGGTCAAAATATCGTCCCGACAAAAGGTCTCTGCTGTTCGTCTTTCTTTTAAATTTAACTGTTGGCAGAAGCCCAAGAGATATTAATTTTATAATTTCTTTTATTATTTACTTTTGGTATATACCAAACCAGTGGATAGTGTTTTTCAGGCACTCTGATTGGCTACTCAAACATGGTATAACATCTGCTATTCACCTCCCGGCATTTTTCTGGATTTCGCACGCGAGTTTTCCCTCATTTCTCAAAAAATAGGAACTATTTGGTATTTGCTATCCACTGGTTTGCTATATACTAAAACGATATTATTATCCACCTCAGTGAAATATCAACTTTGTTGAATAATTGTTAATTATTATAGCCAAGCTATCAAAACAATAACAATGTTTTCTTTGGAAAGGGGAGCAAAGGGTGTTGGTTGTTCTCATGATATGGAATATTTTTAGCTCAAAATTTCACAATATACAATGGATTTATTTTGATTTCGAAAAGGCTATTAATAATAAATAAAGCAAAGGAAATGGGATTTTGTTTTGGAAAGAAAGCCAGTGGAGTTAATTGAATAGACACTGGGTGAGATAAAGATCTGAAATATAATTTATCTTCTTTTTTTTTATATATATTGAATATTCAATTTGTTATCACTTGCACCAAAATATGTTCCTAGAGTTGAGACTAATAACAAGAATTTCAAACATTTGTTATGAACCATTAGGATATGAACATCCATGAAGGAATATGGACACATTGCCAAGTTTCACCCCAACTTTACTTGCACATTTTTACAAATCATTAATTAATAATATTTATATATGCTCTCAATAATAATCTACAGAGCCTGTAGGTGGAACTTAATGCTTGGCTGGCTTCTACAGTCTGTGAATGCTTAAGTGTGTCAGTCCTACTGAGACCTTTGAAAGTTAGAGAAACGTGCATCAAAAAAGTTTTCAAACCACACACAAAACATTATTTCGTGGTCTGTACCAACTGGTACATTGAAAGTATTTACAAGGACTGAAAATTAACTAATTTGTCTCCCTGGAGGTTAAAATTCCTTAGTGATGGTCAGAGTCTTTTGTTGGTTCTAATACACATGAATGCACAGCATACTTTAAAATTGATTCCTTATGTACAATATAGTCAGATAATATGACCACATAAAAATTAATTATTCCTTGAAAAATTCTTTGTCTCCAAACTTTGTTTCCTGAAGTGAAATGGTGTTACTTTGAACTTCTGTAAAAGAAAACAAATTACAAAAGAACAGAATAATAAATTTGTCAGCTTGAGCACAGCAAAAGAGCAAGCATAACTGATTTCAGACAAAGCCTCATGAAACATAACCAACATTGAGCAAATATACCAAGTTGTTCAAAGGATGGATAACTTTATCCACGAGATAAACAGCCATCCAATGGATAAAATGTACTCCATATCCAATACCTGATCACCACTGGATGATAAAGCTATTTTTATTGTTCACGTTACTAGTTTAATTAGTCACTAACCTAATGGTTGATCTGCATTTTCATACATGGAACCTTCCAGATCTCGTTGGCAAGACATCATTGATCTGCGTGAGACAATCCAACCACAGACAGCTCCAGCACCTGAGATAAATTATGCAAAATGTATTGAGGGACTGGAACTGGATACACGTAGGTAGGGAGAGTCATACTAACGTTACATGTGGTCCATATTAACCACTCCAAATTTAAATAAATAGACAAATTGGCTGATTGAACATATATCTCATTACCTGAGGTTTTTGAACTGATCAGTTAAATAGAATCTGAACAAATGGCTCTTAAAAATTGGACTGTTTACAGAGTTGGTACTTGGTTATGTGATGGGACATAGAGATGCTAAGAGATGTTTATGTAGGTTTTTAGGGATTTTAATTATGAATCGTATTGTAACAGGCCATTCAAATGGTCTTAAACCCCTGGTAAGGCCACCCCTGACCTTTTCTGATATGCTCTTTCAAGTGATAGACCATTTCTTTGAAACTGATTGATTTCTCCAATAATTTTGACTCAGCCCCAGGGGCCCGTTTCTCGAAACTCCCGATAAATTTCCGGGTCTGGTAAGTATTTTTTTTAGCTCATTTGCTTATCAGCTAATGGTAATTATTGGCGCAAACTTAGCCATATGCTTCACGAAAATATAAAGATTAAAATTTAGCTTTCAAAATCAATAAAAATTGTATAGCTTTTGGAGAATCTTGTGCATCTAAAATAGTTTTCGGGCCTGGAAAGTTATCAGGAGTTTTGAGAAATGGGCCCCAGGTTCGAACTTGTTTAAAGTGGCCATTGACCAGAGATTAAGTAAAATTAGTTTCTGTAGCATGAAGCCAAGAGAAGTATTACTAGTCCACCTTTGGGGGTGGGGGGGGGGGGGGTGCTAGTCCATCAAAGAGTTACCCCAGCATTATACTTACTTATATCCTTGTACTTTTCTTATTTATTTGCCTGCTGGTAACTTATTTACAGGTTGCACCTTACAGTGAGAACTGCAGGGTAAAAGTATTTTGTCTGGGGAAAAAAACAGCGGCAGCAACCACACTGAAAGCAGCAACCGTCAGATAAAATATCTGATATGTTAGAGAGTCTAACACATTCAGGAACTGATGGTTGAATAAATGCGGGCATGCACAACTGTTTAAATTAGGGGAAAATTGAGGGCACCTTGATTCATCCTCTCAAACAAAGGTAGTAAAGGAAGGAAGGAAGAACTAAACTCGAAATCTAGATGCTAGGCAAGACTGAGTATCCAAATGACCATCATGCTCATGATTTTCTTTGTTCACACTGCACAATATCCTTTAAAGTGCACCTAACCCCAAACTATTTTTTACGCTAATATAAAACTTTGCACCTATTTTAAAAACATTTTGCCATTATATGCAGTTTTTGACTTTTTACGGGCTTCAAAACTTACGAAAAACTAAGCATCATTTGTCGCATGACCGGGTCAGAAGGGGCACGGGGCTACTCCTGATTTGACATCATGAACTGCGTTGCATGCATGTTTACAAAGACTTAAGGAGATGCAAATCAGTTTGTGATGTCAAATCAGGAATAGACCCATGCCCCTCAATAGCTCAGTCGTGTAACAGATGATGGCTGGATTTCATAACTTTTACAGCCTATAAAAAGTCAAGACTGAGGGGGATTTCATAAACAAAGGCGCAATGCTTTTCGAACAGGTGCAAAGAGTTATTTTAGCGAAAAAAATATTTTGGGGTTAGGAACACTAACTAGAGCCCTGTCAGAGAACCTCTTTTAAAACTACCTTTATCGCAGATACATACCAAGAGAGCAAAGTGGAATGTATTTCTTGGGAAAGCGAGGGACAAAAGAAAGTGGCACATATGTTAAACTACCACCTGTCAAAAACAACAATGCAACAGGGAAAAAATCATTTTTCTTTTTAGTATACTACTCCTGAAAATCAAATTTTGCTACCAACAGATGAGCTTGGGAACTGGTGCCTTAAGTGCAGGTAGGCTTGACATGGAGAAGCAGGGAGAGGGGAGAGGGATAACATAATTCATGCACAGTAGGGAAGTATCTATGACAACTCTGTAAAAGGAAATCATCTTGTGACTCAGTACTCTACTTATCCAGATTATAACACTAGCTTAGTAACAATGTTGCTTCCCCACAGTCAGCCTATTATTCAAACGAAACTTTACCAACAATCAAGTCAGAACACAACAACAGCGTCCACCTCGCCCTCTTTTTGAACTGTGATTTAGGTTCTTTAACATGCAATTTGTGTGACCACGCATCGGAGACCAGGCCAAAGGATTAACATTACTGCCCATCACTGTGCTGAACTGAGCACAGCAAGCACGAACTCACCACTTACTTTAAGACCCTGGTTAGTGTTCCAGTGAACCCGCCATCTCCCACTTTGCAGTCTAGTACCTTATTACCTGAGCTAGTCAGGCAGTGGACTGTCCTAGACTGATTATTTTTCCCTCCACTACACTCAATTAAACATAGGATGATTGCAAAGCCAAATAAAGTATGTCAAGTGAATCCTTTACACCTACATAAAACAATTGCTAACACTGCATTCAAACCAGCCTGTCCTTGACACTTTCTCCACTCCAATAAATCCTGAAAAAAAGAGTTATAGGATCTTTTAATATAAGGTCATACAATTAGGATATAAGGGAACAGGGTCAAAGGGGCTGGCAATATGAGAGCATATGCCATGAGAACAGTTGTTCCTGCTGTTGTTGTAATTGTTGTTGTTAAACCTTGTTGTCATGGGATCAGTTGAGTTATTGTTTCTGAAATTGTAGTCGGCCATACAAAAGTACCAGCTGTAACAACTGTTAGGAACCTTGGGACATGGTTGGATGCGAATCTTACCATGTCTGCGCATATAATAAAACGCGCCAATCTGTTACTTATCATCTGCATGATATTTGACGTATTAAAAAGTATTTGAGTTACGGTGACAGGAAATCCATAGTTCAAGCAGTTATAATGTCATGGATAGATTACTGCAATAGCCCCTTGGTTGCTGTTCTCGCTAAAGGTACATTCTTCTTGACTTTGAAGTGATTCGACAGACATGTCATCGCTTTATGGAACTCTTTAGCATCACCTTGCACTTCGACTGGATACGTCTTGAAGATTTTGCGGACTCCTGGACCAGCGAGATGCAAGAGTAAAGCTCGCTTTTGCACTTTGTCGTCTACTCCCGAAGCTGCCACGTACAGTTTGAACTCGGCTTTCCACTTGTCCCAGCGCTGTGCTATCGTGGCCGGTTCCCCAATGCAGTCGCATGTAACCGCCATCCTGGTCGCCAAATGAAGTGTTTGCAAATCAAACCAGGACACGTTTTTAACAACACAACGATTTTAATCCTCCATTCAAGATGGCGTCTCTTTTACCCAAAACACATGGTCATTCCAAATAAGGAAATACCATATATGGACATACACTACATCGTCCAGCTAAGTAAGCTACAACGTTTACAAAATGCAGCAGCTCGCCTTGTTAGCAATGTTGCAAAGTATGATCACATTACTCCTACACTTGTTAAGCTACATTGGCTCCCAGTACAGTTTAGGGTCATTTTTAGATAGCACTGCTTGCTCATAAGTGTATCTATGGCAATGCGCCTGAGTACCTTAGGGGACTAGTCAAAGTTAAGAGGACATCCAGATATAATTTTACATTGGATAGGGGTATGTTACTAGAGGACTACAGTGCACGATCAAAGAAGACACTAGGAGACAGGGCTTTTAAAACAGCAGCACCCAAAATCTGGAACATTTTACCGGAGGATATTAGAATGCAGGACAATTATAATATTTTTAAGGGACAGTTAAAGACTCACTATTTTAGACTTGCATATAATTTTTAACTCTATTTAGGTGTACATAAATTTTACTCTCTTTTTAATTAATTTTAATGACAGAAACATATAATTTCCTTTTCGTTATATTTGTAATGCACATTTGATCATGTATGTATGTAAATTTGTGCAATATTAAGTAATAAATATCATTGTTATTATTATTATTATTATTATTATTATTATTATTATTATTATTATTATTATTATTGTCATCATCGGAAGGTAAGAATCCTGTGTCTGACAAAGGCAAAAGCTG
This sequence comes from Siderastrea siderea, assembly GCA_964030785.1. Classification (NCBI taxonomy): domain Eukaryota; kingdom Metazoa; phylum Cnidaria; class Anthozoa; order Scleractinia; family Rhizangiidae; genus Siderastrea; species Siderastrea siderea. Next base: position 13,877,538 of record OZ034966.1, read on the forward strand.
AGTGGCTCAGCAGTGTCGGCAATTACTAGTTCTGGTGCCTGTAACATGAAGAAACAAACAGCACATTTACCACTTTGAAGGTACGTGTACATGCGGGTTTTGGAGGGGTAGAGACGGGAAGATTTTGTTGAAGGGAAATTTACTGATGTCCAGGAACTTTAAGAAAGTTCCAACTCAATATTTTGTTCCATCACCATGTTTTGAATGTAATTTGAAGTTGAATGAAAGCATTTGTTGAATGAAAATAGTTTGGATTGAAGTTGAGTTAATATTTTTGTTCAATAAAACAGTACTTTGAGCATTTGGGGTTGAATAAATATTTTTGTTGAATGAAAATAACCTGGGTTGAAGTTGAATTAATATTAATGTTGAATGCCTGGATTGAAGTTGAATGCAAACGCATATTTTTGAATATAAAATTATGTTAGCTTTGTTGAATTTTGCAACAAACGGCCAACCATTTCTGAAACCCATAATTTGTAATTACACATTAGTTACATGATGTAAAACCTGTGGAAAATGGTCAACAAACTCTCAGTTTTAATATTGTCATAAGAAGATCACCTTTTGAAAGATTTTCTCCTATAAACTGCTTTGTTAGCATAAATTTAACCGTGCAAGCTCACGTAAAAATGCTCAACTTTTTCTTACCGGGCGTTCACGAGCAGTCTGCCTATTGACACCATCCATCTCCTTCCCTCCTCAGTCAACCACCATTTTGGTTTCACCAAAATCCTGGTGTCACCTTGTGTAGGGATACACGACACACATCATGCACCAAAGCCTAAATACGTGCGGGCGCAAGTGCAAGGGAACAACGGGGGGACCGTCGGGGGAACCAGCGGGGGATTATGGTAAGTGTTCCGTAATTTAATTTAGTACGGCGATGTGTGAATTATTCCGAGAGATGGCTCCAGAGCGTGAAAATTTGATCCGTTCGGATCTTTCTGGCTACAGCCCTGCTGCTAACCTAATGCTTAACGAGAAGATGAAAGAGCTTATGGCGGCTGGCAAGACCGTGTACCATCTAGCTTTCGGACAGTCGCCTTTCCCAGTCATGGAGTCAGCGCGACTCAGTCTCGCGCAGAACGCCGACAAAACAGCTTACTTGCCCGTGGCTGGAATTTTGGAGCTGAGAAAGGCAATCTGCGAATTTCATCGCGAGTTTGATGGTCTTAATGTGCGGCCAGAAAATGTCATTGTTGGACCTGGCACCAAAGAATTGATCTTTCTTCTTCTCTGCGTGTTCAGTGGTGACGTCTTTGTTTTGTCTCCAACGTGGATCACCTTCAGACCACAAGCTCGACTCTCTGGTCATGAACCGATCCTTATCACAACCGAATACCGCCACGACTGGAGAGTAACTTCAGATACTCTGGATCGGGCCTTCAAACAATCATCCGCCAAAAACAAGATTCTCATCTTGGTGAACCCGGACAACCCTACAGGGACTGTTTATACTGAAGAGCATTGGAAAGAATTGGTCGGTGTGCTCAGAGATCACAATGTTATTGTAATATCTGATGAGATCTATGGACGCTTGAACTTTTCAGGTACCCATTGTTCTTTAGCTAAGTTTTATCCTGAAGGCACTGTTTTGAGTACGGGGTTGTCAAAGTGGGCAAGTGCAGGAGGGTGGCGTGTAGGCTACCATATCTACCCACCTGGGTTAAGACTTTTGCTAAATGCTGTCAGAAGTGCTGCGAGTCACTCCTATTCATGTGCCGCTGCACCCATGCAGTACGCTGCTGTGTCATACTTGAGTGTATCTGACGAGATGAAGGCTTACATGTCCCACCAGCGCCGCATCTTGGCTGCTGTCGCTGATTACTGTTATCATCACCTAACAGAGGTTGGTGTCAAAGCTGTCAAACCATGTGGAGGGTTCTACATGTTCCCAGATTTTGAAGTCATCAGATGTGGTCTGGCCAAACGAGGTATTATCACTGCTCAGCAGATGTGCGATGCAATCTTTGAGGAAGTATCTGTTGCACTTATGCCTGGCGGTCCTTTGTTCCTCAGACCAGTAGAAGAGCTGACCGTGCGTCTGTGTTTTATCAACTTTGATGGCACTGTTGCATTGAAGGCTAGTGAAGCTGTTGGTCTTGATAACTCACTCCCTGATGATTTTGTTGAAAAGCACTGTGAACTGACAGCAGGTGGAATTCAGGCATTGAAAAAGTGGGTTCTCAGTCAAAAGGCCAGCGTTTCTCAGAGTTAATCAATGGATTGTGTACTTGTGTCATTTAACATGAATGGGTCAAAATAACATAACAAAATCTAGCAATTTATGAGTTAGTCTGAGCAACCTCATGTCAAGTTTCTCTGAAAAAATCTGAGAGAACCACCAACATGCTTGTAAAAGTTGAACATGTCAAACGGATAGTGGCAGCATATGAAAACCTAGCCTGCGTCGCAGACGTGATATAACGCTGGTATATATAAATGTCTGCAAATTAGTGCACAAATCCCTGTGCTAGACCCCCAACCAAGTAAACGAAATACCAGAAGTTGTTTCTAAATCCTTTTCAATTTTGCTTTTGTTATATTTTTTGTGGGTCTTATAGTTTAGCTTGGTGGACTTGTATTGTAGATGATGGAGTAGAGCCATTTTAAATGTCCCATGTTTTAGATTTTGATCTCTGCAAGGTCATATCTAATCTTTTTCTGAGATTTGTACTATGAATGCCTGTGGCGTGTCGTCTGTTTCTTGGTCTCATTTTAATTTGACCTCTTGACATGTCTGATTTGCAACTAAATGTGGTTTGAATGCCACTTTTGGTATACTCGCATATGTTTAGTTTGGCTCGTATAGGTGCTTGATAGGTTTTCAGTGTAGCATATTCGAATTTCTGACATCATAGGATCTGAAATATTATGTGTACTGTGATAAGTTGCTTGCTGTTGTTCTTAATGGCGTAGCCAGCTTATTGTGTTATTGTTGCAAGATAGCGTGCTCCGCATCCATTTCCTCCTGAAAAATGACTTGATTGCCTGTTGTTGATCTGGGAGGACATCCACCACTTCAAATTGAGAATTAACAGCTTAAAAGGCCGCATTCAACTTCTCTTCGGTAATACTCACCATAATACTTTCCTCTTTTCCATGCTTGCATCGCTCGCTTCCAGTTATAGTTAACAGGAGATCCCTTTAACCAATCAGAACCGACTGTCGTTAGTATACACAATGACCTTATGAAAAAACCAATCACAGACAACTACTCGAATCCTGGTACTTGGTTGGGGGTCTAGAACAAGGATTTGTGCACTAATTCGCAGACACCATTTACAAGGTTAAATCTCATCTGCAACGCAGACTAATGAAAACCAGGCTTTATGCAACTTAAGGGTTTGATGCTTACCTCAGCAAGTTAGTGAAACCTTCATTTTAAAAAAAGTGTCTTTTTTCACCTGGCCTACTCCATGATTGATTCAGATCTTTCAATTTGTATAATGGCACCAAACTATCAACAAAATGAAATCCTACACAGAGACCTAGAGAGGAAAAGTTGTTACGTATTCACATTCTCCACAAAAACTTGAAATTGGTCATTTCCCAGTGTTTTGCAAAGGACGACAGAGAAATGAGCCAGAATGTATGATGCATGTGCAAAGCCATTGTTTTACTCACAAAGCCCACTATTTTGTGACTTTGTTGTCATTGACATAGTGGTTACTTGAAGTCCCTGATGTGCATTTTGCTGTGCAAATAAAAAAATAATGAAAATTGTTTCTACATGTTGACATGTTAACTGTGATAATGCAGGACTGATCAGACATGAAATCAATCTACAATTCAAGGAATTGCTGTTAGAGTCTGCAGTGTATTTATCTTGAATGTGATTGATTTTTTTCTCACAGCCTAATAATATTCCAGAAATGTCAAAATTAATATTCACACACTTCTGATTTTTTTCTCCATGAAATGTGTCGTTCCAGAAAATATCCATACCCCCACCACAGAGGGTCATTGGAAATTCCAAGGAACAAGGGGATCTTAAAGGCCAAACTTTTTAACAGAAAGTATGAGCATAAACTGGAATTTTCAGAGGAGTGGGGTTGCAAACCAAAAAAAACCCTCTGTGGGGGGAGTAGGGGTATTTTCTGGAACAATACGATCTGTTCCTAACCAATTTATTAGATTAAAGTTGGATCCGTTAAAAATTATGGAGGATTTTTGTTTCTTACATTTGCATGTGATGATCAGGAATCTAATAAATTACTTGCCATCCATAGTAATGATAGGTAGAAATTTATAAATTATTATTTGGATGAGTGTATAATCCAGAATATACATTTCCAAAATTATCCTGTGTTCAACCTTACACCAATGTACTGTATACGATAACATAAATTGTCATTTATACAGCTTACAGTTTCCTTGGGCGTCACATGTGGCCTAGGGCACAATTTTTTATTTATAATAATACCTTTATTCTGTAATATTTGTAGGTAATCAATTTCTCAAAATCAACAGAATAATATTTTTCAGTGCTTTTGCTTTTGACCTCAGAATGATAAATTAGGGCCTAAAACCATAACATTTTGCAGAAAAATGGCCTGTATTTTGTCTGCATTGCCAAAAATAATTACTTATTTGGCAATAACTCAAGAATGAAAAAATGAGAAGTTTCAGTGAAAATAAATTAATAATATATTCCTCTATAACTTGACTTTCTGAAGATGTGCAGCATTCAAGAAAATTACCATAAGACTAACTGTTAGCTTCCCTAATTTCCCATGTTGCTGAAACTTATGCCAACTGGCCAAATGTTTCTTCACTTCTTCAAAGAACAGTCAAGAGTTTGCAGGAATGATAACTATAAACCATTGTAAGATTTATTCCATGGCTTTAAACAAAATGGTGCAGGGACAAAATATGTATTTCTTTTTTTTGGGGGGGGGGGGATTTATTTCCTTTTGCTGGAATAAAAATGGATTGTTGTATTGATTCTTGGTGTTTCTCTGTTGAATTCTCTCCACCATTACTCATTCGTCTGATAACCAATGACAACTTCAGAATTATGGCACAGCCAGTCTGTTAGAAATATTATTCAAAATGTGTAACGGTTTTATTTTGCATTGCATTTGCAATAGTTGTATGTTTGACAAATATTTATAAAACTACCGGTATAATAGTCCAGATAATTCTTCAAATCTAATGATTTGATTAGTTCTGGTACGCTGGAGGTGGACTGGCCATGTCACCCGCCAAGAAGCCTCCATCGCCAAGACTGCCTTGCACTGGACACCAGAGGGAAAGCAAAGGAAAGGTCGTCCGAAGATCACATGGCGGCAGACGATGGAGAAAGAAATGCAACAGATGGAAGAGACCTGGAGCAGCATTTCAGTCGTGGTGAAAGACCGGCAGAAGTGGAGGGATTACGTTGCTGCCCTACGCGTCACCTGGCGTAATGGGCATGAGTGAGTGAGTGATGCTGAAGAAAGTGCTTATTTGTGATAGCCCCAATTAGAAAGAAAAAACACTGTTTTTTTTAGTTGGGCAACGGTGGCAAATTTTGGTTTGAAAACTTGTAGCAGTTGATTTCTATGAAAGCTTGACTAGAACATTACAGAGAAATGTATATTTTGAATTCTACATGCTGATTAGTAATGATACTCTTTTTTCAATTAGTTGAGAGGGGCTTATTAGAGAAGAGCACTGCATATCTGTGCCCCCCTGCCCCCCCCCCCCTCCTTGTTGTCTGGAAATTGCCCACACCGTTTCCCAGGATAGTACTTGTATTTCAGCCCCCCCCCCCAAAAAAATACCGTTGCACCTTCTCATCCCTCTTAAACCTGAGCTTCCCCCCTGTCCCAGTTCATCTTGACATGAAACAGGACATGGAAAACAAAGAGAAGAACGTAGAAGAGGAGCATTGTGAAGCAAGTAAAATGCCAAAATAAAGGACTTCCAAACAAAATAATCGTGAGCCAAGCAAAGATTATCCCGCGCTAGGTTCAGAGATAAATATCTGGCCTTGGCTGTTTGTCCACCCCTAAACTGAGACCCTACCTAATCACCCGACCATTTTGGTCAATAAATCTGCGTAGTCATATTGTAAAAAATTTTTCCTCATGCAAAAAAGGGCCGCTCTAGAGAGCATATTTGAAAATTACGTAAGGTTAAATGCCCGTATTTAAACCAAGATATTGGACAACTGAAAGTTTGAGCATAATATAACTGATGCCGATCATGACGACAATCGACTTCCGGTTACAAACCGGAAGTGAAACTTCCACGACTACTTATGGCACCGTAAGAATCGACAAATACCTTGAAATGAATGTATTTAACTCGAACCGTCACTAGCTCCCCCCTGGATCCTCCACAAAGAATGTAGAGGTGAAATCGTGGCGAGTGGGAGGCCCTCTTTTCCGGGGTTCAGGCTCCACCCCCGTCTAGCTGTATGAGCCCGCACATTCTTGTATCTCCGGTTCTTCACATGTAAATGAAGTGCCATCGCATCCTGACATTCTGGAAGAAATACGTTCTATCATGAGTGAGGGAATCTGGCCTCACTTTTAGATCTGTAGCTTTCTGTCATTTCCCGAGGCAGTGGTGCTTTGATTGTTAAAATGACCTGGGGTACAGAGCTTTGGGTAAGTGGTGAAAATCCCGACTGTTCGCTTGTTTCACCCGCAGCAAGCCTCCTGGCTTTTATCCGACATCCGATTGCACGATATCCATAATTTGTTAGTAAAGAGATTTAATATTCTCGCTGCTTTCTTATCGGTTTTAGGACCAGTTTGATCTCATAGCAAACCATACCAATGCTGGAATCGATTTCGTGGAAAAGGTATCGAAATTCGTGAAGGAAAGATGCGAAATCGAGACACGATATGCGAAGGATTTAAGGTAAGGGTTGGCGGAATTTCAGTTTACGTCTTCACGAAATCGAAATGAATCATTCCGGCATAAAACAGCTGCTGTGATGCCTGTTTCCCGTTTAGCTGATTCTTGACTTTTAGGAGTTAATGAAGTGTAGAAAATGTTGCCACAATTTCACGTTTGGCTCGTTCACATTTGATTTTTGCTATTGTCAGACAAGAGCATGTTTTCTCTCACACGTACACAGCTGATCACGATTGGCCACGGTACTTTTATTAATTATTATATAAGTTTTCGCAGATGCTTGTATTCGCCTAATTTGCGTAAGTACTCTTTGGAAATATTATCCTTGTTTTAGGTGAGTTTAAAGAGTGTTTAGGCTCAAGGGAGCCATGTGCGATGAGTCGAACATTTTGTAGAAACATTACATTCAATTCTTAACTAATGATTAGCGTGTTATTAATACTTCTTGTTATCGTATTTCACTTTTTAACTTCTACGTAAAAGAGCTTGGTCTGTTGCCATTCAGAACCAACTGTTTATTGGAATAATGCAAGGAGACTTGTAAGACAAGATGTCAGTCTGTTTTCAAACACACTAACGTGACAGTCAAACTACTTGCTTAACATATGGACCAACATATGTGTACTAAATGTCAATTTCACAAAACAAGCAAACAACAAGCCGTCAGATAACTCAACCATTTCCCTTGTCGTGGAGAGGTTTAATCACTGTTAAACTGATTTGTTCTGAGTTTTTTTTTCTTGGGATCAACTTAAAAGCTTCCTTTTTTTTTTTTTTTGCTTTCTACTGTTTGTTTCCTCATATTTCTAAATAACCTTGCCCCAGGCGGTTATACTGTTTATGATTTTATTGTTTTAAGTATTTATCCCAGATACTGGAAAAATTAAAAACAAAACGACTGTATTTCCTTGAATAATTGCTGTCCCTGGCATAGTCATCAGCCTTCAATAAATATAATAATTGTTCCTTCTGGAGTACGTGTACATGTACGTACACAGTAAAAAGAACAATTGCACACAGGTATTTTTCAAGGAAATATGGTCTGTGATGCATTTCATTTTCAAGCTGTAATAAGAAATTGAAATCATTTCATGTTTAGGTGGCTTTCTGTCAACAATTTTTTTTTGGCAAAGTTAATGATTCACCATATAGTAAGTTTTCTACATGCTAAATTGATTCTGTTTTTCAGTATGTTTTCATACAGAAGACGATTGTGTTGTTCCTTAAAATGTCCTTGCCTCCCCATGGAAGGTTGTTTTTGGTTCCACCCTCCCACCCCTCTAGAAATTCCAGTTTATCTTCATATGGTCCTTTATTGTTTGGCTTTAATTTAGAGATCCTCCCCTAACCCCTCAGAATTTATGACCTTCCATGGAGTAGGATGTGGATATTTCCTGGAACGACACATTAAGAAAGTCAGTGTAGCCTATCCCATTTAACGAACTTCATTCATGACCAGGTTATCAAGTTATTATGATGTCAAGCAATAAAAATATCCCCTACGTGACTTGAGGGGCTTTCCGTTAAGTCCAGATTTCGAGAAGTTTAAGTTGGGATTTAAATGGAACAGTCAAGTCCAAAAGGAAAATTCTCAAATGAGTGGACCATCTTCTGAGTGTACCACTTAAATCACTCCGACCGATGAGTCCTAGCCTGCATAACATGGTATGTTTTTTTCACATATTTGAAGCATCTAGCGAAATGCTTACTACACAGGCTAGATGGATTGGAAATTTTGACTTTCCCTTATCAGAAATCCAGGAGCCATTACCTCTGCACTATTAAGAGAAATATCCCAAGAAATACCCACTTGTCTTGCTGTCACTGTAGTGCATGCAGGTACGCTCATCCCAAAAATGCTCTCCCATCCACCACCTTATTCATCTATTTTTTGTGTGTGTTTGTTACAAATGCTAGACCCTGTGCAGAGTAAAAGTGCCAAAAATGTATGTGCCTATAGACCTACTTAGACCATTCATTGATAGTGTTAAAAAAAATGGACTTTCTCACACAACTTACTTTTTAATATCCTTTTTGTTGTTCACAGGAGACTAGTGAAAACATTTCTCCCAAAGAAAAAAGAAGAGGAAGAACGAGTGTAAGTTGATTGATCGGCTGATTAGACGTCATACACGTACTTTTAAAAGTCATATCAGTGTGGGCTGTCATTCCATATAAGGTTAACTTGTGTCATCTTGAACCCTTAAAGAGAACAAAATTGTTTTGAGAAAGTAGCAGTTCAAGTTAGCCAGCATCCTTGGGTTTCATCATTGCACACACCTTGTGACAACGCATGAACTCTGTACTTCAAAACCAGTCTTCACTATCGCATTGTTTATTGCTGCCAATCATAATTATAGCAAACACCAAGAGACCACAAAAAAGTAGAAACCTACAGAGTGGATCAAAGTCCGACAATTGCAGTAGGCTAACCCGTTCAACTGAACTTCTTTGTCTTTTAAGTCTTCCACCATAACGATGGGTGGCAATTAGAAATGCAACCTATGGTAGAGTCTTGAGTCTAGTCTAGAGTCTTGAGTCTAAAATCCACCTTTTTTTGTAAATAGTATGAAATAAATTGAACCTTAATGAACCTTGGAGTTCAGAGTTCACATGATAGTAAGGTTTTGAGAAGGAGGGTATTTGAGCAATTGGTTTTTCACAAGTGGACAATTAATCCTTTTTTTTTAATAACTTTGTACTTATCACTTCTTTATATCAAAAAGTTCTAACTTAGTTTAGATGCTCAAATCACCTGGCAAAATCACATTCACAGCCAGGCAATTTTCCCAGTGCTTAGCTTTTGATGAAACCATGCCTGCAGATGGTGATTTTGTTAGGCTTTTGTGCTTGATGCTGGCATTTTTGCAAGCGTTCTAGTTAGCCAGAAGCAGTAAGCAGTATTCCAGCATTTTGGTGAATGTTTTTCCCTATTTTTTTCCAAGAGAAAATGGAATCTGAAACTCAACAAAAAAAAGCCAAGCGCCAAGATGCTGAGCCCAAAAGTCGAGTGAAAACTAGGATTCTACAGTCAGCAGTCAGTCAAAGATGTGCGAACATCTTTGTTTTTGACAAATAAACATGTGCATAATGAGCATTATCCGAGCTTTTAATAGTATTTTTTGTGAAGCTCTAGCATTTTAGTAGGAAAAATTGAGCACTGAGTTGGACCATTTTAGTGGGGAAACAAAAACGTAATGTAAAAAAGCCTGTAGATTATGTCAGCTGCAGTCAGTTATAGACCACTACTTTACACTGGATTCCTGCTCCTAGCAGACAAGGTATCTGGGCACTTGGTTTTCACTTTTTCATTTATACCAGCTACTACTTACAAAACATATTGAAGGACTGAACCAGATGTAAAGTATTCACTGGACAACTTCCAGTTTGTCCAGATAGCCAATTCAACTAATTTAAATGTAATTAGTATAAATGTACTAGCGTTCTATCACTAATGCTGTTCTCTGATTGGCTACGCTACTCACTATCTATTCTGTTGTAGATAGTGAGTAGAGTGTTTTCCGCACGCAGTGTGACCTATTTATATCATTTTTCAATAAAAACATGTAGTGTCTGCTGTTAAGTTTTGAACGTCTAGTAGATTTATACTAAAACAATTAGATTATTCACTCTCAATTTCTATGCGTGATAGTTGATTCGGCCTTTGGCCTCATCAACTATCACGCGATAGAAATCTCGAGCTCATAATCTAATTGTTAAATAGAAGATGAGGATTCACTGGAAATTTTCCAGAGCAAACAGACTTCCTCCAGAGGTAGTCTATTTTTTTTCCATTTCAACCAGTTGGATTGGAGGAAATTACCCATTTATCCTGGTAACATCTGCATGCTGTAGACTCAAAATAGTTTTGCACTCTGTTTATAGGTTTCTTCTCACAAAATCGCAAAAAGTTGCTGCTATTGATACAATGACAAAATTATCTCACTGCTCAACAAAATTTCCTCTGTTCTGTAAAATTGTCTACATTATCAAAAAGTGGTGATGGTGCGACATCCATTTTGTTGGTGAAATCATCCATTGAGCATGTTTTGGGATCCACCGAAGAGATTGCAAGTTTGGAACTGAAAATAAGGTTCTTTGCCTCGAAAGCAAAAGCCTTTCCATTTGACATGAAAAGTTTCTGGAATTTCAAACAAAAAATTTTGGCTAAATAAAGAGCACCTCTGGTTTCTGTTTTTAACGAGAGGGAATCGAAGGGCTGTTGTTATGTGCAGTAGCCAAGAAAAAGTTGTCATGACCAGCATCTTCAGTGCAAATGACTGGAATCTCATACTGGGCGTAGTTTGAAAACGATTTAACGACAGTAGACATGATAGTCTTTCTTTAGTTTCTGACCAACTCTTTCCATTTGGGGCCATCTTCTTCAAAGTTCAATGAGAGCCTTGGAATCTGCTTACATTTTGCTGTGCATAATGACAGTTTTAATTTTGCATTTTTTGAAATTTACAGATTTACATTCCAAAAAGCTTTTACAGGTGTAGTGAAAGAGACAGATGATTTGGCAGGTCAGCATGAGCTGATAGCGGAGACTTTGATGGAAAAGATTTACAAGGAATTACATTTACTTCATAATGAACTTAAGACCGAGAGACGAAAGGTAGGGCAGTTTTCTTGTGTTTATTGCATTTTTGGACAAGGTGCTTAAATATGGTGTTACAGTAAGAATGATTCCTGTGACCCCGATGCAAAACACGTTGCATGTTGTTTTGGAAAAGCTTATACTGGCAAGGCAATGCCACTTTACACTGCTGGATCTAGTAGGTAGTTCAAACTATTTTTTATTTACAAACACCAAGCAATATAAAAGTGCAATGTGTGGTTCCAGAAAATATCCATACCCCTACCACGGAGGGAATTTCCCTTAGGACCCCCTCCTCCCCGGATTTTCCATTTTTTTGAAGTAAGCTATGTCCCCCCATCCCTCCGGATTTTCCACAGTTTGTCAAAGACCTGCCCCCCCAACCCCTCTGGAAAATTTTGTTCAAGAAGGGAAGAGTGTTAAAAATGAAGCAACTGATCCAAATTTAAATGAAGCTAAGCCGTTCCGATTATCGTAGGATGCGTTTATACTGTTTCTTAGCGTTTAAAATAATAACGTATATAGTCATAACTTACTCGTAACATATTATCTTACCAATACCAACTGTTGTTCGCTACCTCAAACGGATATACTAGGTATCTGTAAAATTACCTCGACAAAAGCACATGAAACGTTCGTTTTAATTGAAGAATTTGCTTGAAAAGTCGCAGTGTTGCTGATAAACGTTACCTCAACATGAACGCGATCATGAACAAAGAAAACACACAAACAAATTAAGGGGAAATGATCAAAATAGAAAGAATAACGAATTTTGAGTTCTCTAAAGTCGTTACACTGCGTACCAGCCCTCAGTTAAGAGCCCGTTACTTGAAGGTGCAAGAGTAGCAAGAAAGCCCGTAAACGTATTTGGCAACACTTGTACTTCGCAATAAATATTCTCGTTGCTGAGCATAGCAAAACAGGACTTCTACGAGTCAATTAGATCGCGCTCCGCTTGTCAGTTGCCACATAGGGAAGTTAAAAAGGACAGACTGGTTGTTCGTAAACAACGCTTATAATTAATGTCAATCGTGAAGGTAAGCTTAAAATTTAGGTTGTTTAGACGACGCAGACATTTCGTCGAAGGATCCTCGTCTTGATAAGTAAATGTAACCACTCCTGGTACGCGTTGCTGTCTTCTCGAAGACTGGTAACGGCGGCTACATGTGTACTTCTACGCAACAACGATGTTTATCTCGTTTCCGCTCCAATATCGCTTCCAAAGCGCCTTTGGGAGAAAGAATACCTGTTCTACGTTTAACGAAAGTGTTCATTTAGCAGTTAAACTAATTTAATTCCACAATAAAGGTCTACAAATTCGGTAAGTATTAGTAATTTTCCAACTTTATCTGCAGCTTACATCGGAATGAATCGAAGTGGACCCTCTGGAAAGTAATTTATCCGTTCAACCCCCCCGCCCTCTCCTCTGGATTTTCCTGGGCTTTTGGCCCCCCCACCCCTCCAGAATTTCCAATTCCTTCCGTGGTGGGGGTATGGATATTTTCTGGAACCACACAATGTTGATCATTTTTACATGATTGTATATTTTAAGATTAACTGTCAAATTTGAAAGCATCTTGTGTGCTGCAGTTCTGAGAGAATCATATCGGTCATATTCCTGTACCTCTGTGATCTGCACAGAGGTGAGAAGGTAACATGCATTAAATAATGGGTGATTCCAGAAAATATCCATACCCTACCACGGGCGGCATCTTCATCTGGACCCCCCCTTGCCTTAGGAAATTCCAAAATGCTCAACCCCCCCTTGCCCTCGGAATTCCAAACCATTCTACCCCCCATGCCTTCAGAATTCCGTAATCATTCAAACCCCCCTTTGGAATTGCCGCTTTTTTCTTCCAACTGATTTGAAAAGCCCTCTCTATATTCCAAACACCTTTATAAAACGGAAATTAATCCTTTCGCTCCCTCCGAAAGAAAAAAACGTACATTCAGCACTGCAAAAAATCAACGTTGCGTGATGACAAACAGCGGCCGACTGAGTAATATTTTACATTGTAACCTTCCACGGCAAAACGTACACTACCGATAATCCGTTAAAACATTAGAAAACTCAAATGGCTTTTAAGTCATTCCAACGCTTGGTCCAATGTTTAAACGTGTGTCTATAATTAACAACAAAGCTAAAATTTTCAGAATTGAAAATGGGAATTCATAATTGCATTTGCCAGATTCAAACCTACCGCCAAAAGCAAAACTGTTGAATGCAACCTATTCTAAAGATCGAAGGTTATGATGTTAGGAAAAGAATTAGAGTAAAACAGCAAGCTTTTTTCCTGTAATTATTTTTAGTTCACAGTGAACGCAATTTGTATACTGCACTGCGGCCTCAAATAAATTGCGCGAGAACAAATCAAACTTTTTCCCCGCACTTTATCCTTCGATTAAAATTAAAATAGTAAATAAAACTCACATTGAAATTCAAAGGCAATGACAACTTCAAAAGAATTTGTACAAAATAGTGAATGTAGTCTGATCAAAAGCGCGTCAAATTTGCATAACGCGTGAAATCTGACCATTTCAATGAACGTCACATGGTATGTAACGCAACAGTTTCACGAGTGTCTCGATGATATCTGCTTTAATATAGGGGCTGAAAACCCTTTGCTGGGATCTACAGTATTGTATTCAAGCAAAACAATCGAAGAAAAGCCTACGATCGCTTTTGTGACCGATCTACTGGCAAGTGAACAGCTTTCAGCCGTCATGTTAGCATAAACATATTGACCAGGACCATTGAAATGTGTCTCCGGCATGTTGATTGAGTTGAACGTGTCTCGTGTTAACGAGTGAATCATGGTCCTTAGATAAGTCGTTTTTGACGAGTTTTATCTTAAAGAGACTTAACTACACCAAACTGGAAGTTACTGTCCTGAAAATCCTCCCATGCCTTCGGAATTCCAGTCCAATGAACCCCCCATGCCTTCAGAATTCCAGTCCAATGAACCCCCCCCCATGTCCTCGGAATTCCAGTCGACGTAACCCCCCCTCCCCTTCGGAATTCCGAGATGCCGCCCGTGGTATAGGTATGGATATTTTCTGGAACCACCCAATGGACAGACACCTTGACACAGTGGTGGAGCTTGAGAATCTTAACCCCTTAAGCCCCAGCATCATTATTTAAATTCTCCTTCTGGTTTCCACAGTTTTTTATGGTGTTGCAGTAAGAATTGAGAGAACGTGTTTAAACTTCAAGACAATCCATCTTTGGTTATCACTTGCTAAATTCTCATGACATGTGTGTGTTATGATATACTGATATGATGAAGAGAAATTTGATGCTTTATAAAGGGTTAATGATCCTAAGAGCTATGTCTACCAGAGCTTTGGCCACCAGTGAACTCTGACGTCCTTGCTGGAATGGTCAAGATCGCGGTAGAGGCCCAACAAAGGACAGCTGCCACTGGTCGTCAGGGATGGGGTTTGGACACAAGGCCAGTTGTCCCACCCCATTTAAGTTATCCTGATTAAACAAAACCCTGGGAGTTAGTGGGCCACGTGGCCTTAAGAGATGTCAGTCAGCAACATGTAATATTGTGCTTTCATTTCTGTCAGCACCTCAATGAGGGGAAAAAAGTTCAAGATGCTTTGGAACAGTCACTTAGAGCTTTGGAAGCTGTAAGTATATAGTTGTGCAATTGAGTTAGTAGTGCTGCTTTTGTGGGAGGGTGTAACACAAAATTTGGATTCATCAACTGAGTTGGTAAGGCAAATTGGCCACTGTAAAGAAATTCAAAAAGCTGTCATTTCGAGCACTAGCCCTTCATCAGAGCAATAAATCTGGCATTTAGAGTGTTGGCCCTTTGCCAGAGCAAATCACTCTGGTGAAGGCTCAAACGTCAACTTTTGAATTTCTTTACCATGACCAAGTGTTTACCTTATTAAGACAGTTGATAAATACAAATACTTGAGTAAATCTGATTTTAATTTTGAGCTATTACTCTAGTATATAGAAAAATATTAGAAGAAAACCAGATCCCAAGTACAAAAATCTCTGGGAGGTCTTTTTATGACTGATTACCACTGATTTTGCTTTGAATGTACTGTTTTGTTAACTTGGCTTCAGTCTTCTCCCTAGTTTTCAAGGCAACAGGTAAGTCAGACAGTTACAGACTGGTGAAGCAGCTCTGCTGAAATTCCTTTTCTGCCCTGGAGTGGAATTGCCGTCATGAAACCTGAGGATGTTTCCCATAACACCAGCCTCACACACATTCTGGAAAAACCGTTAAGACGCTCGACTTTTGGGATCCCTGTTTTGAGGCCTTTTGAGGGCTTGCAATTTGATGACTTGGTCCTTCAAAGGCCATGATGATAATATGCAGCCCAGTTTTTATAAGTTACGAGAAAACTACTGTTAGTACAGAGAAAAATCAAACAGACAAATGTCGAGAACATGAGGCTGACAACAACTTAAACTGATGTACTGGTGTACAGAGGAATGCCAGGAAGATAAGACTTGAACACCATACAAAAACACTAATGAAGAACTTTGGAGAGAAGATAATAAATCATGTTTATCAAGCAGTGCCTGGAGAATTTCGAACTATACACTCTGCTATATTGAACTCCCTCGGGAAATAGAAAATTCTTCAAGATACAAATGTAGCAGGTGTTCAAGATGGCAAGAGTGGTGCCAAATTTGGTAGTTTTGTAATCAAAACTGGTGACTAATGACACTGGTACTTGCAGAGTCTACTTTATAGGTCTCTTTAAATACTGTCTTTGCTTTTTATCATCATCATCATTTGTAATGTCAAGGGACAGGCACATGTAGATTAAGTAAGATTTGGAAATTAAGTTTGTTATTAACACCATGGTAATTATGGTATCATTGCCCTTTAGAATAAAAAGTCATTCATGAAGGCAAGTGAAGAAGCTGACGCAGCCTTCCAAGCTTACCAGAAAGCTGATCAGGACATGGCTAACTCTAGATTACAGATTGAGAAGGTAAACTGAGTACTGGCTCAAGTGACTGGTACACTCCATAATATGGCAGGGTTCTCATCAAGTTTCTGAATAGTTGGCTAGCTTTACGTAGTAGGCAGTTGTGTAAATGAGTGTCACACAAAACAGTCTTCTCTTTTACTGAATGCCATTGGTTTTTTAGCCGGCTTCCAGGAACTAATGAGAACCCTCGTGCAGTAGAAGCACAATGGGTCGGATCTTTCACCCAAAGTTGGCAGTTTGAAATCTAAAATCATCTCCAGAAGTGGTTGGAAAGATGTGAAAAGATAGATGATTTCAGAAGTTCACATGAAAAAACATTCAAATTGCGGACATAATTATTTTGATGCCCCTTTCCCTTCCTTTTTCAATGTTGGACCTTTGCAGATCAATCTTGCATCACTTACGTTCAACACTGAGATAAGGGGAGGGGAGGGGAGGGAAGCAAAACAAGACTAGGTAAAATTAGTAACCTTCCCATCACTTCTGGCCATGGTTGTAGTCTTTGGACCTAAACTAAGTAGTACTTCTCACTTTCCCCTTTTGTCCAGGCATTTTCATGTAATAACTAAGAGGGAACTTGTATATTGTTTGGAAAACCTTAAACCTCAGAAAAATGCTGGGAAATACTAACCTGCCATTGACTCATAGTGGCTGAAATGGGTTGTGTCTTACATGTTCATGCTGGTGTGAACTGGAGTTTTTGCTTAAATTATAATTTGAAGGGTTTGGGGGGGGGGGACATTTCTGAAGATAAGTTATTTAGTTTGAATATACTTTGGATTTCAGGTATTCCCCTCCTCCCTCCATAAAAAATTTGAGGGTACATGCACCTCAAAACCACTATGGAGGTAATAATACCAATGATCTCTTCTCACTATCATATTTGGGTGACCCTTATTAAAAACAAGAAATTCTGAAGAATTTACAGGTGGCCGATAGTCTCCCCTCCCCCCTCCCCTTTTCTTAGGAAAAAAGGTTTCTCCTCAAAAAAAGCTTATATTAGTAGTTCTTGGTTTCTAGTGACCTGTTTCCCGTATGTAAGGAATTAAAATTAATGTATGTAAACCTATTACCGGTGACAGATGACTATTCAGGAGGAGAATGTCCAGTATTTGACAGGTTGATTTTGAAAACTGATAAATTCAATAGCAACTTGAGAACTTCGTTTTGCTGACAATTCGCCTTGGTAATCGGTGACCTTTGTTCGAGTTTTAGCGAGACGCTTTTCAGAGAGAGAGAAAACCCCGCAGCTTTACCTGGAGAAATAAATCATTCTTAAACCGTGATATCATGAAGTATGGCCCCTAGGCATTCACAACAAATGTTTCAGCCTTTAGGCAAGGGCTTCATTTGGATCCTAACAACACGAGTGCAGGCTACTTGCAATCTATTGTTATAATAGCAGTGCAATATTGTTGTTGAAATGTCCATTTTCATTTTCAATATTTAATTAGCCTCATCACTGAAAGCAGCAAAATTCAAATGTACACAGGAATCCAGTGACTTCTTTTCCGAAATCGAGAAAATGGATACTACAATAAAAACAGAAAATTGTTTCAAAGATTCAAAGCTAGCAAAACAAGCTATGATGTGCAGTTGTGTCTGTTGGCCGTGCGACACCAAGAGGACTAAGTCAAGTGACGGACACCTACGACGACGACGTCGAAAATGAAAAACAAAAAACGTCCATTTTATGAGTCTGCGACATGTGCGTGCACACGACAGCCACCTAACAACAGATTTTGCTGTCTTTCCATATACTGCAAGCCCAAGAAAGGCATCCCTTTCAATCGGAGCCCTCCAGTATTGCTGTATTGCTCACTACAGGGAATACCCCCTTCAACACCAGTCCAATATATAGTTCAATCAATGGAAACAGGCATCTGCTTTTGCCTTTTTACACAGCACAGCCTTAAAGTGACAATTATTGACAATTTCTGTTTCAGTACAAAAATGTATCAGTGGAGAAAGGCCAGGCATGTGACAGAGCCAGAGACGAATACAGGAATCAACTGGAACAAACAAACAGCAAGCAAACGTTACATTATAGTAGTGAAATGCCAGCAGTATTTGATGTAAGTAACTCACAAAGGTATTTTTAAAGTGTTTTCAGTGGAAATCAAGTAATAAGCTGAGCCATCTTATCACTGTGCAATTCAGTTTGAAAAGTTTCTTAATATTTTTAGGACTTCTTACTATTTAGCAACTCAGAGACTTTTTGCTTACTTTTTAAGTGTTCCTTAACTGGTTATAACTGTCTCTGTGAAGATTGGTAAAGGATTTCCAAAAGTTTATTAAAAACCCTTCCTCCTCCCTCCCCCCCCCCCCTTCTCCCCCTGCCCCAGTACACACATACACAAGAACTTCTCTTAATAACTCAGAAGGGCACCAAAATGTTTCCAATGTATTTCTGGTTATTCCTCAATTCATTCCTGACATTCGTACTGAAAATGTTTGAACTATACCCCAGAAACATTTCCAGCACTAGCAGAAGCTTATAAGCTTGAAGATAGAATGATTGAGGGATCACATACATATTAATATTAGTAGCAGTCTGTACCAGCGTGAAACTTCTTTACCAAGAATCAAGCCACTCTGTTTAGTCTTGAAAACTGCGTGATGTCAATGGCAGATCTAGGGGGAGAGACAGGGGGCCAGACAATACCCCTTTCTCCACCCACCTTCAAATCTGTACTCTTTGTTTTGATTTTGAAATAATCAAAAGTATTTAGACTAAAAAAGAATAGAAGGAAACAAAATAGCATACTATAGACCAGTTCTGAGGAGACCAATTTTACTGGGAAATCTCATCAGTTCTTTCAGATTTACTAAATGGCTGGGCTACCATTCTTTGGCTTTTGGAGAATGAGTGCAAGTAGCTACTTGGACACAACAATCAGAATTTCAAAAATTCCTGTATCTTGAGGCCCCTGTTTGCTGTATTAATAGATGTAATCATTTTCCATTTAAAGACCGATGTTAGAGATAACTTTGATGTTCTCCCTGTTTGCAGGAGTTACAGAAAATGGATGAACGTAGAATACAGAAGACTGGTGACCTACTGGCAGAGTATGCTAGTGTAGAGACAAAAGTAATGCCTATTATACAAAAATGCCTGGATAACATGAAGGAGAATGGAAAATCAGTTAATGGACCAGAGGTATAAAAACTTCTTTGTTTACATTTAGCAAAATATTTGTGGTATCCTGGAAAATCTGAAGAGTATTCAGTGACAGACTGTCACAGCATGCATTTTTTTTGGAGGGGGGAGGGGGTGGGGGGTTTACATCTAATTGCAATAAGGTTGCTCTATAAAAATGGAAATAGAGAAATGAAAAAAGCAAAATGGGAATAAATTAGGCACACAAACTATTTCTAAGGATTCATTCTGACGAAGTGCTAATGTTCAAAATGCGAGCTTTTGAATGTCTTTACCATCTCAAATTCACCTTGCATCCAGTCAGCTGATGTCAGATTGAAGTATTCTGTAGTGCATAAAGTGCATAAACTAATTACTTACTATTTGGCAAAAGGACCATGGACTTCAAGTCTGCCGACTTACAAAGGAGGGAGGTCACATGTGACTTCTATGATTTTTCGTCAAGAGAAAATAAAGGGACTATTTTTATCTTTCGTGCACAAACTCACACCATGACCAGCCCCCAGTTGGCCTGATAGCTCCATTGGTAAGAACAATGCACTGATATTGCAGGGTCATGGAATTAATAATAATAATAATAATAATAATTTGTCTTTGTTTGTCCTGAAAAAAAAACCGATCCTCTGAACACAGAGGAACAGCTGGTATAAACCGGTGATCAGCAATATAAACAAAATACATATAAAAATAACAAAAGTATAAAACATGTTAAAGCTGATTATACATAGAAAATCGTATAAATATACATCAATATTAACTATATAATCGAGGTAACCTAATACAATATATAACTGTGTTATGTACAAGAATACAGAGATACAAAGAAAAGAAAAATGATAT
This sequence comes from Siderastrea siderea, assembly GCA_964030785.1. Taxonomy (NCBI): domain Eukaryota; kingdom Metazoa; phylum Cnidaria; class Anthozoa; order Scleractinia; family Rhizangiidae; genus Siderastrea; species Siderastrea siderea. The sequence continues at coordinate 13,897,958 of OZ034966.1, forward strand.
TTAACAGTGCAATCGTGTTGCACTGCTCTAGCAATTCAAGCCTGAATTTTTTCAAGCTTTCTTTTACAACTTCTCAAGTTACATGCATAGGTGTGATGGTCTTCCTTGTATAAAAATGTCTAACTTTTCGGAGATGAATACAAAAATAATTATCATTTGTTGAATTCTTCTTTCTGTCTGTAGGACAGTAAAATGCTGTGTGAACAAAATAAAACCGATTTAAAACCACCGCAAGATATTCAGTTTGAGGAGTATGGCAAGGCACAAACACTGAACCGGCAGCCACAGAGTGTAGAAAAAGTCAAGAAAGGGAAAAAAGGTGGCTTTTTCAGTAAAAAAGTGAAAAAAGTAAGTCCATTTCAATTATGCATAGTATGTAAAGTTTTAATGTGTGCATACCTTATTACTGGATGTTTATTAAGGTGTTAACATGCACATTTAAGGGAATATGGTTTAGCAGAAAGGAAATTAATGCAAAAGAGAAGGTAAAATTTCCAAGTGAAGGAGTTTAATGCACATGTGAAGGCCAAGTGTGTTCTGTTGAAGAAGAGTATGTTGATCATTTCAAAGGCAATTGTCTGAAATACATATGCACTGAACTGTACGGTGAAAGACAATTTTGACTGGGTGACAGTGAACTTAAAAATGTACACAATGTATTAAAAGAACAGTGAAAACAGGGAAAACATCTCAGAAACTATTCATCTTCAGTTTTTTTTTCTGGTCGCAAGGAAAGGCCAGAGATATATTGAATATTGCTTCCAACACCCCATTTGATGACAGGAATGTCTTCAGTTTCTTAGTAAATTAAAAACAGTTGCAGTTGTTTGAGCCAAGATTGACCCTTTAAGCCGTGACATCATTAGACTGGTCTCCATACGTCAAGACCATTCATCTGTGGTAATCATTTTTTTAATTCTCATGACCTGTTTGTGTTATAATAATTTTTATCTATAGTTTTGTTTTATGTTTACTACTCACTATTAACTTTTATTGTGAAGCACATTGGAGCTTCAGGATAAGGCGCTATAGAAATGTTTATTATCATCATCATCATCATCATTGTTATTATTATTATTGGGGTTTAAATGGTTAAGCTAGTCCAGGATTAACATCAATTCAGTTTTTATACCATGTATAGTGTGGACGTTTGGTTAATAATTGTATGTTACCGTGTGAGTAATAAGGCCTGATCATTTTTCGTCAGCATGGAGGAGAAGCTGGTTTAGATGGTAATGATCAAACGTTAACGCCTGGACAAAAGATTCGAACCTGTAAAAAGAAAGTATCACAGCTAGAGTCACAAGTTGCACAGCTTAGGAACTCCAGGTAATTAAGCTGACTTGCTTCAGAAAGTGTAGATTTTACTCTTGAAATGTGTGTAGCACTTTACCCCTCATCAATTATGTGTTTCCTTAAGGTGGCCCGCGATTATTTATCAGCGCGGAGGCTCCAAATTTTTGAAATCGAATTTTTGGCCAGTAAGCGTTAACCGATTTCAGTAATTTTGGTACTCTAAACAAGAAATGTTCAAGTTCTACAAAACTTCAAGTTTTAGGGCAAACAAGAAAAACGAGATACAAGCGCTATTTGAAGACCTAATCCTTTCAAGAAAACGCGAATATTTCAATCAAACGACGATAGATTTTTTCTAATTAAGCTTAATAAGTTCTGAGACTTCAAGGTATGCTGTGAGCAAGTTTCTACAAAATCGGCTGGGTAGAAATTTCTGCACAGTTGATTATCGAATTTGGCTTCAAAATATTATATTTGTGTAATTGCCTCAACTGTTGCAAGAACACTAACGTAATTCTAGGATCGCCAATATTTTTTGACAGCTTGATACCACCTAAAACTCTGCTGAAAAATAGGAAAAGATCAGAAACTCCCAGTAAAATCTACAGGCAAATGAAGAACGGCATGTTTACACTGCGTAACTTGTGAATCTGAAGATATTCAAGTTTGTGCTACTTGTGAAAAACACTACTGATTTGTTTTCCCTTATTTCTAAGTATGATAAAATCCGGCATATATACAAATGACCTCACCTAGTTTCAGGCGTGTTGCCTCGAAGAAATCCAACGAATTTTTATATTGTTTTGTTTTGTTTTGTTTTTTGTTTTTTGTTTTTTTGTTTTTTGTTTTTTGTTTTTTTGTTTTTTTGTTTTTTTTTTGCACAACATCAGTTTGATCCGGCAACACATGGCAAGTTTTAAAAAGACAGTCCTGGACAAACTGTGGCAACAAAAATCGTCCACGCCTTGACTTAAAATGCAGTGATGTTGCTTAAAAAACTGCTCCATGTAACGTCGTCGCTGCTATATTGTAGCTTAATTTAGTGCGCGACTCACTCAAGAAAAAAACGAGAAAGGCATTATACCACTCTTTTTTGATGTGATTTTGAAATTGCTTTCTAGGGAAGGTATGGAGAAAATGGTTGATGTCTACAGACAGAATCCGTCACTTGGTGATCCTAATACCATTGAACAGCAACTTGCTGAAAATGCAAAAGAACTGGATACCTTGAATGTAGATCTACACAAATACCAGGTTAGATATAAGAAGGGACTTAGTTGTCTTGTCAGTCATTTTGCCACCTAAGGTGGCTTTCATGAAGTTTCCAGAAAGCGGGCATTCCCAGAATCTTGGTTTGTGAGTGTGGGTACAACTCAGTTTTACCTCAAGAAGTACCGTTTTGTAACTTGATGAGAAAATTCAACACCCCGAATGGAATCAATAACACGATTGTTTGCCCCTAAAAAGTCCAATTGTCATTTTACGAGTTCCTTTCAGTCATAGTCTGCGAATACAGCCGCCTCCCATCGATCCCGGCCGCTAGGGGCTTTCTCCTCCCAAGTGCCCCTAGCGGCCAGGAGCAATGAGAAGCAGCCGGGAGGCTCTTCCTTTCGTTGAATTTATAACCCAGTGGAGAATGAGCAAGGGACTTAAACTGGTCAAAATTTAGAAGACAGAGCAAGAAGCCTCTTGTTTCTTTCCGAAACGATGGTGGAGAAAATATGCAGAACGCAGTTTCATGCACTTGAAGACCGCATTTATCTGCTTTTTTATGTGTAGCGAGTCACATGGTATTTGTAAACCAATGTTACTGATATTGTGCAATTCAACAGTGCTATCTAGCGGCGCTTGAAAACAGAGATGCACCACCAGCACCTGAAAGGTACTCCAAGGCTTCCAAAGCACAGCCTCCCCCAGCCCCAGCTGCAGATCAGTCCGATGGGAGCCCTCCCCCACCAGCCCCGGCCCCTCCCCCAGCTATGTTGGTTCCACCTGTTGAAGAACCTGATGACGACCCGGGTGAATGGGGTGAAGAAGATGAAATTAATTGTAAAGTAATTTATGATTTCCAAGGTAATGCGTTGCTCTTATCTTACATTTCAATCTTCTTAAAGGACGCGTCGTCTTTCTACAACGACTATAGGTTTCTATTTTGACTCCCAATCCATCTTCTTATACCGACTTCAGCGTTTGCAGGAACCATTTTCATAGCGGAATGAGTTTCATTCTCGATCATGAAATGTTAGTGTTGCGTGATGAAACAAATACCATCGCAGAGCATGGCCGGAATTTTTGCGGTTTGGCAGTTTTTGGGTTTTGTGGAATTGTACCATATGGAAAGATTAATATGTTCTGTAGGAATATGATATTTTGCGATCCCATAATTGCCTTAATTATACAGACAAGAGGTGTTTTAGTGGAAAATAGACCACTCGTAAAGTTCATTCGAACTGAAAGTACATCCGGGATTCGAGTGGCGTATTTTCCATATCCTCACTAGTGAGGATATCGATGACGTCATGTCCCACTCTTACACTGTTGTTTGTGCAAAACTGCTTCTGTATATATAATAAAAAGAAAATTACACGGTGGCTTGAAGATATGAATTTTATTTTCTCGTGGTAAGAAACAATATTTTACCACTCGAAAATAAAATTCATATCTTCGCGCCGCCGTGTAATATCCTCTATTTATTTCAACCGAATGAAACAGCATAGAGTTTGCAGTTCCAATCTCGTTCCAAGGGTTGCTCGTGCAGGGACAGGAATTATAGTGACCTGGGAATCAGACTGGTTGTAGTTTCAAATGCTTATTTTAGTTTTAAAAAAACTTTATTGTTAGAAGTGGTAGTCGTCGTCGTCGTAGTGGTAGTCGTAGTGGCGTTGGCAGTGGCAGTTTTTGATAACGGAATCAATTTTTAGGGGATAGCAAAAATTAACAAAAATAAGTTTCGTGCCATGTAAAATGTTGTGATAATGTTGTTGTGATTTATTATTTGAAACCAGATCAGCTGTTTATGTAGGCTTCAATTGAAGACTCCCTTTATTAAACCTTTGAAATTTAAAATCATTTTTCTTGGCTCTTCCCCCAGCAACCAATGATGGTGAACTATCGATAACCGAAGGAGAAGAGTTATTAGTTCTGGAGCAAGATCTTGATAACAGCGGTTGGACAAAAGTTCTGAAGGGAGAGGAAGAAGGATACGTGCCTTCCACGTACATAGAACTGATGTAGAGACTATTAAATTTACTGAATTCCACGACTGAGCAGTTGTCTTGGGGAGAAAAAGCCGTTGAAATATAAAGGTGAACCTTGTATAGCCTGATGTTGGATTTCACATGCAGATTACGTGGAAAATGTAATGCAAGTAACTAGGAGGGTAACGATCATGTCACGCAGGGTCGGCAAGGGCTATTGGTACAGTAGAATAACTTCAAAAAATTACCAAATAACTTTACTTGGCAGAAGCATAATTGGCGCGTGGGGTAAAATTTCCTAGCGTTTTGTTACCTTTTGAGATTGTACAGTTAGTGACAAACGCATTAAGTCTAATTTTTAAAACACCATTAATTTAAACAAAGAAAACATTTTCTCCGTGTTTCTACAGGGTTATAGCCTTGAAAAGCAGTATGCCTAAAACCCTTGCTGACCCTGCTGTTACACCTTGATTTCTGAAAATAACTCAATGCGGTGTGACAACGCAGTAAGGCTTCTCGGGTTTATGTTAGGACAGAAATAAGCGAGAGAAAAATAAAATTATTGTATACTTTGCGCGAAGAAAGGTAACATTTGCTCTTCGCATTGGTCAGAACACGCAGTTACTGCAGTATTGTTTTGTGAAGTATAAAAGAACTAGGAAATGTTAAAATTTTAGTCTCAAGTTAGGTATACAAACTTCTCTTTGTCGATTTTGTACAGCTTTATCAGTAGCCTAAACAACGGGCAAGGAAAATGTGAGAGTTCAGTGGGACGGCTGGTCCATCGCTTGTCATCGTGATTATACCATCATTTTATAAGACTGTGACAGGTTGTCAGGCAAAATGGTTGGACCTTTGCCATTTTACTGCCCCGATTCGTGTGAAAAGGAATAATGGTATCTCTTCCATGTCCTCTCTCCTTTTTCTTGTTCGAATTGAGTTTGATTGTCTTGTGTGTTAAGCGTTCCAGCCCTTTTGTTCGTCGCCATCTCGCGCCCTTCGAGGATAGTGAGGAGAGAAGAGGGGCATTTCAGATTGATGCCAGCTAAATTCCGCGATCTAAGAGACAGTTATAAACGAGTTATGAACGAGAATATTTTATTTCCAGTTGTGTTGATGGTATTGTTAAGTTTATTGGGCTAAGAAATCTGGTCATGAAATTTTAACATAAGGCTTTGTTTGTTTATTGTGGTGTTAAATGAATCACAGCTTGAAATTTAATTTGTATTTTTCAGTACTCTAGTTATGTAAAATTGCAGCAAATTCGCTGTAGTTTAATTTGCGTCAACGTGTGTCATGAAATCAAAATATTGAAAATTTTTATCACCAGATAACCAAACTCTAACAATACGAAATTTATATCAACAAATTATTTTATAGCATGGGATACTGGTATGCATAATGTTGCTTTTTGGTTTTGTTTGATTTTGTTTAACACGGTCGTATTTGTTATTACAAACGGGCATCTCTGCCTTGTGCCGAGTCTCATTTCGCAAGAAAAGAGGGCGCGCAAAAGAAGGCGAAAACGTTTTCATCCTTCCCATCAACCCCCGCGTCTTAGCATTAAAGAATAAGAGAGAGACAACTGGGGAACGAGTCAGAGGATCTGTGATGTGGGCACCACCGTTATACGGGCAACTTGTACCGCTTGGTGTCCGTGTTTAAGAAGTTCGACTGTATACGTTTTCTCTATAATAAAAGACTATCATTTTTTTAAAGAAGAGGTAAACATGAAAGTAAGAAGTGGCAACTTTCGTCACCCAGCGAACAGAAATAAAGCATAGAATATAATCGTAGCTTGGCATAATGGCCGGAGTTAGCTAGGCTATCTAGTTTTAAACGTAATTAAAATTTACCACACTGCAATGTTTTGTGTATGTGAGTCTTTATGCTTGATGCCGGGATCAGCACCGATCATTTCTGCACTGCTGCGAGTAGTCTGAGCAGAATCAACGGAATGCCGTGATAAACTGGTGTTATTCCGAAAAGTATTTATTTTGAAGGAAGAACTCCCCCCCCCCCCCCCAAAAAAAAAACGGGTACATTCCCTTCATCAAAACCTTTCTCAAAATACCTACGGTGACCTACCCTTTATTAGACGGACGAAAATTCAAGTACAAGGTCAAATTCGTTTGCAGCAAACTAAGGCTTGCAATGCACGCTTGAGTGTCGCATTTGGATCGTGAAACGGTTTGAAATACACGCGCAGTTTCTATCATTCCCTGCCAGGATTTTGTTATGGGGAATAATGGAAAAATAAACTGCGTGTGTAATTAAAGCTGTAGAATGAAAAATTGTAAGCAAACTGTGTTGCGCATGTAGAACTAAATATTCTTTATGTGTTGATTACAAAAATTGCTCGACGTTTCGAGGCTGCTGTCTCTTCATCAGTGAGAAAGAAACTGTGTTCGAGACGTTTCAAATGTGACGTACCTACGTGTATTCTGCAAATGAATCTGCCCCAAGAATAGAAACTTTGGCTTCAAAATATTATGTTTGCGTAATTGCCTCGACTGTTGCAAGAACCCTAACGTAATGCTACGATCGCCAATATTTTGACAGCTTGATACCAACTTAAACTCTGCTGAAAAGTGAAGGTGAGTGGTGTTAATCAAGTGTCATCAACTCGTGATCCCGGACAACTCCACAGAAGGAATAACTCTTTCTTTTAATAAGTTTCTGATTTCTCTACATCGACTAGAAGGCTGTAGATAGAGCTCAGCATAGAGCATGCAAGGTTTCAAAATCACTATTTATGGAGTTATAATTGTTTCATAAGACGTGAGAATTGTAAACGCTTTCGTTTTTCATGCAATTGGAGTGCGTTTTTATCCCGATTTCAACACTCACGCATTCGGGCACTGCGTAATTTTTTCGGGCAAGAAGGTCACGGCCCCCCCATGTCCGAAGGTGCCCGTACGCCTATATGAACGCGCATGTTTTCGCTGGGTAACTTGTGAATCTGAAGATATTCAAGTTTGTGCTACTTGTGAAATAACTACCGATTTGTTTTCCCTTATTTCTAGTATGATAAAATGCGGCGTATATACAAACGACCTCACCTAGTTTCAGCTGTGTTGCCTCGAAGAAATCCAACGAATTTGGCTCGTCAAGTTGGCAACTTCACGTCTTCCATTTTATAATGCTCTGAAACCCTCGTGTTCTGGGATTTATTTGCCATTTGGAAATCACGGTTTTTTCCCGTTCATTATTGTTGGAACAAATCATTGCAACACAAATTGCATGAGAAAACATTAACACACTCAGCCGCATTATCAATTCATTTGTCCATGAACCGAAATTCCCAAGTGGCCGAAATAAATCAGAGCGCGCTTAAGTTTGAATAATTTTCACGAACACGAAGGCTTGTTCCATTTTATAAAATAGAAGACGCGAACCAGCCAACTTGACGAGCCAAATTCATTGGATTTCGTCGAGGGTACACGCCTGAAACTAGGTGAGTTCGTTCGTACATATGCTGGATTTTATCGTGCTTAGAAATACTGAAGGAAAACAAATCGGTAGTTTTTGACAAGTTGAACAAACTTGAATACCTTCAGATTCACAAGTTACGCAATGTAAACATGCTGTTCTTCATTTGCTTGTAGATTTTGCTCGGAGTTTCCGATCTTTACCGATAATTCAGCAGAGTTTTAAGTGGTTTCAAGCTGTCAAAAAATATGTGCGATCTTAGCATTACGTTAGTGTTCTAGCAACAGTTACATATATTTTGAAGCCAAAATTCAACAATCAACTATGCAGGAATTTCTACTCAGCCGATTTTGTAGAAACTTGCTCATGGTAAACCATGAAGTCTTAGAACTTACTGAGCTTAATTAGCAAAAAATATACGGTCGTTTAATGGAAATATTCGCGTTATTATGAAAGGGATGGTCCTCAAATAGCGCTTCTATCTCTTAGTCCGCCGTTGAACTTGTTTGCCACAAAGCTAAAAGTTTTGTAAAATTAGAACACTTTTTGTTTAGAATACCAAAAATTACTGAAATCGGTTAAGGCTTACTTGCCGAAAAGTCGATTTATAAAATGGAGCCTCCGCGCTAATAAATAACCGCGGACCACCATACTAAAAAGTGACTTTGGCTACGGATATGCAGGATGGAAAGAGATTACAACTTGAAAACGTCGGGCTAACGTTTTTACGTTCCGGCTGCGGTTGTGTCTTGCAAAAAACGTTAAAAACGTAAGGTTTGATGTGTACCTTCTTCTTGGCGGTGTTCTAGAAGCATTTCATGCGTGTGCTACGTGTAGCACAGTTTTGGCAAAACACCACCAAAATCTTTGTGACATAGTCACTCTAGGTTTGAACATTCAAGCCAAAGATGTCGGCAAGCACTGCTTTAGTTTGGTGCCGTATATTTTTCCGATTTCAGGATATATGTCTTTGTTTGTTGTTGTTGTTGTTGTTGTTTATAATCAAAATGACAGTTAATATGGCCCAGGCAGTTCCGTTTTACTTGTTTTCCATATATCCAAATGTGTTTGAAAGGAGGATTTTAAAAGACGGTATAGAACACAACACGCAGACAATTTTTTGCTTAGCATTTTGATCCAACATCACATGACAAGTTTTAGAAGAGAGTCATAGACAAACTGGTGCAATAAAAATCGTCCACGTATTGACTTTAAACGCAATGGTACTGCTTCTAAAAAAAACTGCTCCGTCTACAGTGTAGCATCATCGCTGTTATGTCTTATCTTAATTTAGAAGGCAACTCACGCAAGAAAATAATGAGAAAAAGATTAAACCACTTCATTTTGATGTTATTACACAAGATGTTTTAAAACATTTTAAAATAAAAATTAGCGGTAAGAACAAGATGTTTCGACTACTGCATGTGGTTTTGAAATTGTATTCTAGGGAAGGTGTGGAGAAAATGGTTGACGTCTACAGACAGAATCCGTCACTTGGTGACCCAGATACCATTGAACAGCAACTTGCTGAAAATGCAAAAGAACTGGATACCTTGAATGTAGATCTATACAAATACCAGGTTAGATATAAGAATTAAGGGACTTAGTTGTCTTGTCGGTCATTTCCCACGATCAAAGTTAAAATTATTAAGCTTACGAAAAAGAACCTCTAGCAAACCCGCCCAAACCCTTCGGGATAAAGGATAGACTAACGATAAAACAGAACTAAAAATATATCATAAAACAATAAGCGTTAAGAACAAACCCCGACGTCTCATAGCAAGAATAAAGAAATAAGCTTTGTCTTGTTCAAAATGAATCACTCGTTTAAATTGACGTCTAAATTTGGTCTTCAGTACCGAAAGATCTTGAAAACAAGTAAGATTTTTGGTAAAAACTAAGGCTATTAAACACTCCACAAACTCCACTGCATGTTAGTATTTTAAACATTTTTGTTTGTTCTTGGTCAAGATTTTCGCAAATCGATACTTTGAGAAAAGTCAACTGTATAAAAAACCTGTTGACATGCAGCAGTTCTTGTCGAAGACACAGCGTTGCGAGGTTTCGTGTTTGACAATTTTAGCTAACAATCATTAATAATCATATTGTCTTGAATGAAGCTAAATGGGACAAGATTAGAAAAGAGATCTCCAAGGAAAATAACGAAATTTCAAGCGAGAAACGGAGGTCAAAAGACTACCTTGCAGTTAAATGGCCTGTCAATAAGAAAATTACAACTCGAAAAAAGCAAGCCACCAAAATTTTTCTCAACAAAAACACAGGAATACTCGCCATTTTCGGAGAATAACCAGGCCTTTTATTCCACTGCTGATTTTTCCTTTCACTTATCAACGGTTAGTGAGAGAAAAGTGCATTTTAAGAAGAAAAATCCAACGTTCTGTTGTGCGGGAGTAAACTGATTTCACTTCAAGTTTTCCCGCAGATTGGAGCGGTCCGTACGCGGGGTCCGGAGAGGGTCCGGATGGGAAAATCCGGACCGCTGGAGCGCGCGTCATTAGCCAATCAGATTCAAGGATTTAAGATTCCGGACCGCAGAGATGCTTCAGAAAAAAAATAAAGATTGATATGTCCTGAACAAATTTGATATATTTTTTGGGATCCCATGATTGCTTTTATTTCAACCGAAATCAACAGTATAGAGGTTGCAGTTTCAATCTCGTTCCAATGGTTTTTTCTTCGCTCAAGGAACGGCGATCTGAGAGACCTGGGAAAAAGGCTGGTTGCAGTTTCAAATTTGCTGATTTCCGTTTGCAAAAATTATTATTATTATTATTATTATTATTATTATTATTATTATTATTATTATTATTATTATTATTATTATCATTATTATTATTTGATAACGGGATCTATTTCAGGGGTCCTCAAAAATTAATAGAAATAAGTTTCGTGCGATGTAAAATGTTGTGGTAATGTTGTTGTGTATATTTGAAACCAGATCAATTGTATTTGTAGGCTTCAAATGAATGCTTCCTTTATCAAACCTTTGAAATTTAAACCTTTTTTTTTTGGCTCTTCTTCCAGGAAACAATGAAGGTGAGCTATCGATAAGCGAACTGAGGGGAAGTGTTAGTGTTGTAGAGCAAGATCTTGATAACAGCGGTTGGACAAAAGTACTGAAGAGCGGGGAAGAGGGATACGTGCCTTCCACGTAAATAGAACTGATGTAGAGACTATTAAATTTACTGAATTCCACGACGGAGCAGTTGTCTTGGCGAGAAATAGCCGTTGAAATATAAAGATGAACCTTATATAGCCTGATGTTGGATTTTAAATGTAGGTTACGTGGAAAAGTGCATGTAACGCAAGTAACGATCATGTCACAAAGGGTTGGCAAGGGTCGTTGGCATACTAAAATAACTTTAAAAAAACCCAAATATCTTCACTTCGCAGAAGCAAACTGTGCGTAGGTCAAAATTTCCTATCGTTTTGTTACCTTTTGAGATTGTACAATTGGTGACAAACACCTAAAGTCTAATTTTAAATCATTTTCTCCCTATTTTGTTTTGTTTTGTTTTTGTTTTTTTTCAAGGTTATAGCTGCCGTTTATGCCTAAAACCCTTACTGCCCCTGCCAGCGTGACAACGCAGTACACCTTCCCGGGTTCATGTTAGGACAGAAATAAGTGAGAAAAAAATTATTGTACGCGTTGCGTGAAGAAAGGGAACATTTGCTATTCGCATTGGTCAGAACACGGAGTTACTGCAGTGTCATTTTGTGAAGTATAAAAGAAATAGGAAATGTTAAAATTTTACTCTTAAGAGTTAAGTATACAAACTACTCTTTGTTGATTTGGTACAACTTCACCAGTGGCATAAATATTATAACCGGCAAGGAAAATGTGATTGTTCAGTGGGACGACTGGTCCATCGCTTGTCATCGTAATTTTGCCATCATTTTAAAAGACTGTGACAGGTTGTCACGAAAAATGGTTGGAACTTTGCCATTTTACTGCCCGGATTCGTGTGAAAAGGAATACTGGTAGTTCTCCCAAGTCCTCTCTCTCTCTCTCCTTTTTCTTGTTCGAATCGAGTTTGATCGTCTTGTGCAAACGTTCCAGCCATTTTGTTCATCGCAATCTTCATCCATCCACCTCTCTGAACTAACACGCTTCTCTCGCGCCCATCGAGGATGGTGGGGGGTGGGGGGGGGGGGGGGGGGGAGGAGAGACATTTCAGATTGATGCATTCTAAGAGACAGTTATAAACGAGTTATGAACGCGAAAATTTTGTTTCCATATGACCAGTGGTGATGATGGTATTGTTGGTTAAGTTTATTGGGCTTAGAGATTTGGTAACGAAATTTCAACGTAAGGCTTTGTTTGCTTTTTGCGGTGTTGAAGAAATCACAGCTTGAAATTTAAATTTTATAATATTACTCTAGTTATGCAAAATTGCTGCATATTCGCTGTAGTCAAATTGTGTCATGAAATCAAAATATTAATAATTTTTATCACCAGATAACCAAACTCTGAAACACGATATTTATATCAACAAATGAATTTATAGCGTGGGATACTGGTATGCATAATGTTGCTTTTTCAGTGGATTTGTTTGATTTGTTTAACACGGTCGTACCTCTTCTTAAAAACGGGCATCTCTTGTGCCGTCTCATTTTGCGAAAAAAGAGGGCGCGCAAAAGAAGGCGAAAACGTTTTCCTCCTTCCCATCAACCCCAAAATAAAAGACTATAATTTTTTTTTAAACAGGAGGTAAACATGAAAGTAAGAAGTGGCATCTTTCGTCACCCAGCGAACAGAAATAAAGCACAGAATATAATCGTAACTTCGCATAATTGCCGGACACTGCAATTTATTTGTGTATGTGAGTCTTTATGCTTGATGCTGGGATCAGCACCGACCATTTCTGCACTGCTGCAAGCAGTCTATGAGCAGAATCAAACTGAATGCCGTGATAATCTGGTGTTATTCCGAAAAGTATTCATTTTGAAGGAAGAAACCCCTCCCCCCTAAAAAAAACGAGTACATTCCCTTTAAACCCTTTCTCAAGATACCTACGGTGACCTACCCTTTATTAGACGGACGAAATTTCAAATACAAGGACAAATTCGTTTGTAGCAAACTAAGGCTTGTAATACACCCTTGAGTGTCGCATTTGGATCGCGCAATGGTTTGAAATACACGTGCAATTTGAATCATTCCCTGCCAACATTTTTTTGTGGGGAATAATAGAAACTGCGCGTGTTACTAAAATCGTAGAATGAAAAATTGTAAGCAAACTGTGTGACACTTGTAGAACTAAATATTCTGTATGGGTTGATTATAAAAATTGCTCAGACGTTTCGAGACGACTGTCTCTTCGTCATTGAGAAAGACAACTGTATTCGAGGCGTTGTTTCAGATGTGACGTACCTACGCGTATTCTACAATGAATGTGCTCCAAGAATAGAAACGAAAAGGAAATACATGCTGGAAATGATCTCGTTTTGCAATCCTCTCGCGTGTAAATCCCTTCCTCTCCCTTTTACGCACTCTGTATCCTACGATAACACGTCCAGATTTATATTTGTTTATTTTGTCGTCTGTTATTTTGCGCGGGGTTATTTTTTTCGGCGCCCAGAAACAACGGGCGAAGCCGAAGCGGAAGTCTCGAAAGTAGGGTTGGCTCTGCGTACCGTGGAATCCGTCTGTTTTTCTTTGCCCACTTGCTAGCTAGTTGCAATGCAAAGAGCACACATTGAACGTGCCAATTGTAACTCGGTGAACAATTTCCAGCAATCAATCCCTCTTGCCTTTAAATATGGACCAGAGAAAAGCAGAAAAACGCAGACTCGAATCCTGTGAATAGGCCTTTCCCTTAAGAATCCTACCCTCGGGCAGCGGAGCTTTCAATAGTATGCTAAACAGCCGGTAAGAACAGACAGGACAAAATGAAACCGGTCGTTTAGCCGACCCTCGTTTTCATATATTGGCACTGAGTCTACGAATTGCCACAGCCTCGGCGACGCCAGGCGTCTAAGTGATACCATGTTTTCTTTTGTGGTTTTGGATGGCTCTATTTTCTTCGATAAAAGCAGTTTGTACTTACTAAAGTATGCGGTTTGTTGTCAAAGGCTTCTTAGCTGATAAGAAGATCACAGGACCGTGAACTGACCTTTTGCGGTTAGAAGGCCCACACTCACGTACAAACAGAACTGATCACTAGTAGAAAACTAGCCTGTTAGGATTGTTCAGATAAGTGGGTGAACCTTTTATTGAGTTTTTGTAGAGTTAGCCTTACTTCTCCACTGTTCTCGTAGTATAAAAAGGAACTGCTAAAAATAATTTTATTTACCCAATCAAAAAGTCGTCGCGTTGGCGGTGCTCAAGTGTTTCGAACATTTTAACACGGGCTATTAACCACAAAGCCCCTTGACCCGGTAACCGCTCGTCCAAATCCACCAGTGTTATTTTATTTTTATACATCCGATATGAAGTCTTCAGACCATTTCGCGGTTTTTACCTGCAATGTTGACCTATTTACCATGTCTCAAATTAATAATTTTCTTGACTCTTTCAGCGTCACGGGCAGGGAGGGTTATGCTGGAAACAAGCTGCTCCGGCCTCATACAGGTTTTTCCTCGAACCAGTTGTCTATGAAGGTCTGGAAAGGTTTTAATCATAAATAACTAAACACCTCTATGGCTGTTAAGGTTGTGGGGATTTTTTTCGGAATTCGCTTCTCATATGATTCTATACTTCCATACAAACACTGCGTTTTATGCCTTAGCCTTCGACGAAAAGTGCGCCTGACTGATCTAATGAAGTCTCGTACCGCACAACGTTTAGGTCAAGTGCCCAGCTAAAGATGTTTGTCTTAGTTTGTTTATTTATTTTTGGTGTCTTTTTATTGTACCCTCCCACCCATGCATCGGATATGAGCAGGAGCTCCCGATATGTCACCAAGCATAAGGCGTATAAGGCCCTACCCCAAACCACTAGAAACCCGGGGAAGAGGGATTAAATGGTCTTAAATATAAACATGAGATTACACATGAATGTGTGTTTTTGAAGTCCAACAGCACAAATGACCGCAATGAAAGAAGACTTGTTTGTCATTCACTCCTCTACACAATGTCAAGACCCCTTATGTAACAATAAAAGGAGTTGAGCACTACTGAACTCATTCTAATTCATGGTCCCAGCAATATTGGTGGTCTACGAATAGTCGCCATGAAAATACGTTGAAAATACACTTTACCATAATGCATTGAGACATGCTCAAAAAATGGATTTAAACAACCTACCCTGAGGCCATAACAGTTTTGTTTATATCTAATGGCGGTTGGCGCGGCCGATAAATTTTGCGTTGGATTTGAGACGTTTTTAAAATAACAACCCCCGAAAGTTACATCACATTTTTAAGCTCATTTACGTTTTTCGCGGGATTTCGCAGAATTCTACAGCGATGACGACAGCTCTAGATTTTTCGACACTTCGTCAATGGTTCGCTGACAAAGCAGTATTGTATTTCACCAATCGCTGTTGAGTGACAAAGCTGCATTGTATTGAACCAATCACCTTTGTTTTATTATTACACCGTGTAACCCTCCTTAGCAGATCAGTGGAGCGTAAATACACTGTTTATTACGGCTGGCAAGAAGACAGGCGGCCAGCGATGTTGGGTGAATAAGGTGAGAAATACTTTCCAACCTTCCTTTCTATCAGAGAAGAAAACCTCAAGGGATTTAGGAAAGGTTTGTTCTTTCTTTTTACTTTGATAAATCATTTACACAGGTTGTCGTGACACTGTGGTGGAATTCACGAGTAGATCGATCCAAAATTTTGCCTGTTCTTTCAGCTTAGTCTAGTACGTGTACTGTAGTGTCCGTTTTAATCTCGTCAGAATTTTCCATATTATCTGTCAACAGTTCGAACACGCAAGGAAAGTAATTTTGGAAAGTACATGCTCGTCCATTGACGTTTGATACGGCATCTCTACGCGTTAAACTCGAACGGTTTTGTCGTCGCTTGATAAAACATGCAGACAGCAAAAAATTATTGCCAGCACTTGAAAAGGCACCCAGTCGTTCTTTTGGAGAAGACTGACCTTATTTTTCGCTGCTTTCGCGGGTTCCGAGTCGAAATTGAACGCAGAAGCATGATTGCGGTTGTTTGAGATAGTTGTTCTTCCTAAAGACGCGTTTCTTTGAGTACACAGCACTCCGTTATATGCGCACCATTGACTTCTTCGTTGATTGTGTACTTTGTAGCTTGCCATATTCATTGTTTAATTGATTCCATTTCGTATTCTGTATGCGAGCATTGTTTTGTAGGTATTAGCTAATGTACACCATTTATTACTTGAATAAGTTATAATTGTGTAACTGGATGAAATTTACAACTCTGGTTTTCGCTTTCGGTTCAGGAAACCAGCGGCAATTGAATTTTAGAGATATGGTCAAACGAATGTTGAATTAGAGCCCACTGATGTCAATTATACAGCCGAATTTAGATGCAAATTGGCCGCAAAACATTAATCATAGTGAATAATCAGTTTTTGAGGCGTATTGTTGAATCATAAATAGTTTTACTGATTTGCTCGGAAAACCACGGTAGTGTTACAGCTGGGATTACCACACCGTGATTGGAAGAAAACTAACTTGTTAAAATGTTCGGTCACCACTCGAGTACTGTTGATTGACTAGGTTTGACGCGGTTAAAATTCAACGTATGATAAGAAGTAATTAGAGACGAGGGCAGGGCAAAATCTTGGCCTTTTTTACGATCGCTGAATTCTTTGGCGAAGGGAGCTTATTGACAAGTCTGGCTTGGCAAAGTACATTCGGTCAAATCTGTTTGCTGAATGCGGTTCATTAGCAAATGAAAAGACCTAAAAACCCGCTTTATACGTCACTTCCGGTTAATGTAAAAGTTTACACAAAAGCGAATGAGTTGTCAGGAGACTATTCTGTTCAGCTCGGTTAAGGTTTTGTACTACCCGTCTAGACAAAAATGTTACACCGAAAAGTATAACCTCGGGGCGAGTTTTTCAAATAACTGCGGATCTTGTAACTTCCGGTAAGTTTTGGCCTCTCAGCTGCGTAGAATTGAATGTTGTCCTCGTGAGAAACATAGACGCTGACAAACAAGGAAAAAAGCTTAAAAAATAGCTAGGTAGGGGGCTTAGTAAATTCTTTTTTTTTCTGTTTGCTATCCGACCAAGGAGAATCAATCGATTGCTTATCTTGTTGAAAGATAATTTTTAGCAATTACGTAGCCGAATTGAACGAGAAGACTCCTGACACGTCCATTTCGCGGTAGATTAGTGATGCCAGGTGATGCGTAGAGTTCAGAAGATGATTCGGAAGGGAGTGAAACACCTTCACGTATTTGTATGTTCGGAGATTAATTATCTTCTGGTCATCAGCTGGGGTTGTAGGCTTGTAAAGTGAAGAAACACACTTTAAATTATGACTCTCTCAATCGATTGATCATTTCAAAGCAGGTAATTTCACCTCTTGTCATTTACATAAAGCATTGGTGGTGATTTTATAAGGATCTGATACCGCTTCGTATCCAAGCCGGATTCCGGACATCCACAGGGCTCAGAGTTTGTTTGCATATCGTGAATATCTGTGGAGAGTGTAGAGAAGTAGTCAGGAATTTGTTTTACGTCCTATAGCAATTGCTAGTAAAACACAAGATTTTAGTGCCAGCATATACCGTGTTTCACTGGTACATGCCGGTTTGTGCCGGGTTGTGTTGGTGTGTGTGTGGGTGTAAGCGAGATGGTAGTAGTAAATTTTGACGATATAATACGATTTCTCTTCTTGTAAACTGAAGAAAACACATTTATTTTGAATGGACCTTTATTATCCTTAAATTTAAAACTCTCCGTGAACCCACCGAAATTATAAAAAAAAATCAGGTAAAATTAATTTGGCTGAATACAATGGCGTTCTTTTTTCCCGGCAGGGCAATATAATCTATGAGCAAAAAGCTAGGATTTAGAAACTTCCGGTCATAACACACGATAACAATAGCTTTCTTGGTTAGAAGCTTTTGTGATAAAGGCTTTAAAAAACTTCACAGCAGATTTGTGAAGCTTAAGCTTTTTTTAACCCTTTTAGTTCGAATTCTTACTGATTCTAAGAAGTAAATAGTACATGAAGACAATGCAGTTTCTTAATATTCTAATCTTCTTTACGATCTACCTGTCTGTGCGATAATTTATTAGCATTTTAAGGAGAGATTTGACTTAGATCAATGATGAGAATTTGTAGAGGATTATTTTTTTTTCATACAAATGGGGAGTTAAAATTGTTCTAGTGACCTTTTCATTGCAATTCGCAGCAACCATAGATGTATGCCACAATTGCTCATTAGAAACTTAGCAAACTGAAGCAAAAAATTGGTTGTGGGGGTTTTGCTGAGCAGACAGAGTGATTTGCGGTGGGTTCAATATAGTAGTTCTTTTTAAAGCGGAATTGTTGATGTTCCTGAGCCGTAACATGAGATCCAATATCGTTTCAAACGTCATATACAAAGCATTTCACATGGCGATTTATAAGAAATACCTCATACGCTTTCAGCGTGTTCCTGATTTCAGACAGATGTTGTGCAACGGGGATTTTCTTGGAGCTTTTCAGTTGATGATTTGTCTGTTTTTAACTTGTTTTCAGATATATAGGGAGTAACTGTGAATTGTAAACAAGAGCAGGAAACCAGTCATGTCATCCTCTAAGCAGAAATTCAGAAGCCGAAGTATGACGCTGCCAGCCAGAGTAAAGATCGAACAAAACATCGGACAAGATTCTAAATCAAGGTCACGATCACCGATGCCATTCAGACGGTAAGCAGTTGATATTTTGTCTGTGTGTTCTGCGCGGTGTTACATGCAGTGTCTGTTGATTACTTTATCGAGGTCTGTAGGGTTGTTTAGTTTTATAAATTCCCGCCCCCATTATGCAGTTTAGAGCCCCCACACTGGGATTACTTGTAAACCACAAATCACAGGTCGAGTTTACTTTACGGGAGAACAAAGCTATAAATGAAATGGATATATTTGCGAGTTCCGTTATGCGATAGTTTTCAGATAAATGTCGTGCGGCAAATGGACTATTTAATGTAATTTTTGTAAACATAGTGGTAAGGAATATCAACTTTGTCTGTTTCCTCCTCTCTGTGTTTATCGCTCCTTCCACACAAAGTAAAACAATGAAACAGATGTTTAGACTTTAAGCCTAGACGACAATCAGTCTCTCTTGAAGACAGCAGTTACAGTGAAAGGCGGGAAGCGATAAATGTTCCCGTGCCCGAAGGCAAGATAAAATTACCTCCTACTGTTATATCTTGTACAGCACTGTTCGTCTTGTTTATTTTCCACCAGGATAATGCAGTATATCTCTACTGCAATTCCACAACTGTCACCGTTTGGGATAATGAGTAAAAAAAGATCTGTTACTGAATCTGTGGTTGTATTTGTTTTGCAGATTAGCGGATCTCTTTAAAAAGAAAAGAAAGCGTGGAAAGGGGGATGTGGACACATTTAACAATTTACCGCTAGAAAGACAAACGTGGTTTCATGGCAAAATTACAGCGGATTTTGCTGAGCGCTACTTGCGTCGTGACGGACACTTCTTGGTCCGGGAAGACCCAGCTAAGCCCGGTGGCTACGTCGTTGTAGTTCGGTACAAACATGCACCCATCCATGTACCCCTCTGCAAGGTTAACTCGTCTAAAGGAACGAGAATTAAGTACAGAACTGAGGATTCAGCAGTCAGCTTTGACTCGATATCCGAACTAATCAATTATTATGTTTCGGAAAAGAAACCGTTGTCTTCTAAGACACCAGCTGTCATAGCGCATGCCGTGAGCCGTGATGCAACCCTTCTCTTAACTGACGACTTCAAAAACAGATATGTTACCAGCACAACCCCTGCCAACGCGTTACCACCTAAGCCTCCTGGAACTGGGCCTCTGCGGCAGAAAAGATTGGACAAATATGCACGAAAGAATAGTGACCCCGGATTGCATCTTATGATTAATAATGGAGATAGGAATCAAAATGAAGTGCTTGACTCTCATAAGCAAAATGGTGTGTTAGCGTCTGACAACTTGGTATGGACAATTCAGCCAAAGCAAAGAGAGAAAATCCCCGACGCGTTCCTTGAGAAGGGTTCTAAAGGAGAAAACGTGTCTGATAGGTTGTACGAAACACCGCAGGGAGAAAACGAAGAAGAAACGGAAACGGAAACTTCAGAAGATGCGTATCACTTTTATGAAAAACCTGACCAAAAGTTGGAATCAGACAACTATTATGACAAGCCAAATGAACCCGAAAATCCAGCGGGTTTAGTGCAAAATGCGATCGAGAAGGAAAACCATGTTAAAGAAAGCGAGGATAGCTTTTACGACAAACCTTCTGAAACGGAAAACGAAAGAAGTTTTTACGATGAGCCATCCGTGGAGGAACATTCTCAAGCTGTTTATGACAGGCCGCCTAGTACAGGTAGCCAAAACAGCCTGGGCAACAAATCAAAGGGCAGTCTGAAAGACAGTCAGGAGAATTTGTACGACAAGCCAAGAGCAAGCTGGGAGGGTTTGTATGATAGTCCGAGAGGAAGCCAGACCAATCTGTATGACAAACCCACTGCCAAAACCAAAAGAATGGAGCCCTTTCAAAAGTCAGATCCTTCGGTATCAGCCCAACTGGAGGTGTCTCGGCCTCAAGTTAGAACAAGAAGCAGCGCGCCTTCTTTATCGTATAGTTTAGGTGCAGGATCGGTTGCCTTGCGCTCTTCACCTCGGACTGATGTTATCCCGGGGAAGAGGCATTCTGGTGCTGAAGTGGTGGCAAGACAAGCCAGCATCAAAGATATGTCCTCTGAGGGAATTAACGTTAGAGGCGGCAATCAGGCTGGATTCGAATCCAAACCGCGTCATTCTACACCGCCAAAGAAACCTCAACGCCCATCTCTGTCAAGATCAAGATCTGAACAGTGCTCGTCTGTAATACAAGAGACATATGACAGCCCACCTTCGAAATCAATCTTGACAGACGACAACACTTGCAATGCAGAAGGAAGATCCACACAATCGGAGCCAGGATCGCCAAGGCCTGTGGATAAAAAAGGAATATTTTTAAACGTGATGAAGAAAATTGGCGAGAAACTGCTCACACCATTTTTGGAAAGCGATTGCCTCAGCCTTGCTCGACACATGACCCGTGTGGATCTTATTTCACTGTGGGGTGAGGAGCCCCACCGGCACTCATGGAGCATCGAGGATGGTACAGGGGGAGCCAAAGGACTGGAGATTCTTACGCTTCCCCAAGGAAGAGAAAGGAGAGCCGAGTTATTACAAAGGTGAGCAGTAATTGACTGGACAACTGTGCTTTCTGGAAATGCTTGTTGGTGCAGTGGTGAGGGCACTCGCCTCCCCCCAATATGTGGTCTGGGTTCTCTGTTAGTTCTTGATCTTGCTACTAAAGTTTTTCTCATTTCTTTCCGCAACAAAAACAAACATTTACAAGTTCCAGTTTGACGAAGGCTTGACTTGCATCCGTTTTTGGGAGGTGGATGAAAACTGGACTCACTAAACGGCTGAAAGTCGAGCCTAACGTTGACGAGGACATTGTGAACCTAGTCGAAAAACATGTAGGGGTGGTGTAGCTTTTCTCAGTAAGTAGGATAGATTTTTCTTCTAATGTAAATAAGTCGTCAAGCAAGGTAAAAAAAAACGGAGTAATTCAATGCGATTCGAGCGGTACAAATCAAACTCTTGTTTCGTTAGAGCCAATCAAACTTTCTCGCGTTGTAGTCTCGAGAAAGTTTGTCAAACTTCGTTAGTACAAACTTCATCTCGTCTGTCGTGCGCACGAAAGTGGAAACCAAGGGTCATTTTAAGGTTCTGAATCTGGATCTTCTCCTGTCTCTAGGTGGCTGCTCAAACCCTTTTTAAAATGCTTTTTTAAACGTTACTTCACTTTTTAACAGATTTGCCAATGTCTCTTACTGGGTAGCAACCTTGGTTGTAGCGGCGGGTGATCTAGGCACAAGGGAGCAAGTGCTAAGTAAACTCATTGAACTGGCGGATGTACTGAGCGATAAACTTGGTAACCTTGTCTCGTTTATGGCTGTCATGGAAGGACTCGCCTTGCCACAGGTAAAGAATTTCTGTGGATTAGTCTTCAGCGGTCTTCCCGTTTTTCTTAGTAATGAAGAATGAGACGTACTTTTGTGTTGAAACGTCGACTAGGTTTCCTTCGATATACAAAAATTCAGACTGATATTTAGGTACAAAAGGAAAAATGTTAATTCATTTCCGTAGTTTGTGCCTTGTGGGCCTCGCAGTCTGACTAAAGAGCCCATTGTCACTTGACGTTTTTGCCGTGAAAAATAGAAGAACTTACAAAAAAAGAATGCCTGATTTATCAGCACGTGCGTCATTCCTTGAAACTGGAGTGCCTGGTTTGAAACATTTTTCGCGAGAAAATATCACCATGACATTTTAAATTTACCGAATTTCCGTTCAGAAAAGCTTGGATAGTGGATATTGCCCCAGTAGTTTATTTATGGATGATCCTTTATAGATGATCCTTAAAATAAGAGAAATCGCACGCTCTGATTGGCTTTCAGCTTATATCCGCTCCTAAAGAAGGGTCACGATGAATTGGCTTTCTAATTGCCGGAAATGTTACTGTTAGTAAATAAACAATATCTTACAGCTGAATGGCGTCTTGGCTATGAGATTATGTGCGACTTTATATTTGTCTTGTATTTTATCTATTTTTAGTACGCTAATGTTCTCTGGTTTCTCGGCAGGTAACACGACTTCACCACACGTGGTCTTGTCTCCATCACCAGTGCTCTTCCACAGCTATTCTCTATCACAGCACCCTTAAACCATTGGCTAATCTCCTAAGCTCGGGAGCGCCCAGCCCTTTCCCTGGGGTATGCTTACCCTATATCGTACCCTTGGTTAGATATATGGAAATGACCCCGGATGAAATTCTGCACGACTGGGCGCACTCTGAGGCGGACCTCGGATTAGAGATCATTTTAGCACACTTGGACTCGGGTCGCTCTCTAACGCAACAGCTTGGTGAGTTCCGCCAGGAGGCCATTACGCGCCTGCAAACAAAAGAATATGTCGTGGATTCTCAGCTAATGGAGTATTTCCAAGAAAAGCTGAATGTGGGAGATGTGCTTGGACTGGGTCCTGATCCAGCGAACCGGACAAATAAATTAAGAACATTGCTGCAGTGGTTTTCTGAAAATGCCGAGAGTTCTACAAGTACGTCCTCCGGTGTTTAAAGAAAGGGAACTTAGCATTCGTATTAGACATGCGTTTGAGGTTTTAATCTAAAGTATGCCTTAGAGTTCGAATGAGTTTCCTACAGCTCAAGCCAAAGAAAAATCGTATCTGACCAAACACAACAAACGATTTGAGCCAATCAGAGCTCGAGCCTGAGTAGATGAATCGTTTATTAAATAACAATAACTCGCCGGTTTGGATCCTGATTGGTTGATAAACGTGCGCTCTGATTGTTTAGAGGACATTGCACGAGGTTTTTAGCCTATTTTGTCATTAAACCACAAAAGATAAAGAAAGAAACACTGAAGAAGGGTTCGAGAAGTTCTCTTTATCGATGTCTTCCAATGTGCATAGTGCGTGCATCTTCTTAACCCGTTCAGGCGATAACTCGAAATTATCATTCTTTTCACATAGAATTTCCTTTTGTTAGTGTTTATTATAAGAGAAAGTGGTAGTTCGTCAACGCTTCATCATCTTCTATTCCTTTTCCTTGTCACTGGTCTGCTTCAGCAACAGTCAATTGATAGTACACATTCTTGGTATTAGATAGTTTAAGCATATCTACACAATCCAATCCAATTCACTCTATTAGTTGTTATTTAACAATGTGTGTGTGTGTGTTTAGGTGGTCTTTTAGAGTAAAATGCCGGTCTAAATAGTTACATGTTTTATTCTTTCATACATTGTTCGTTATTACATCATTTTATATCATGGATATCCTACGCACCGTAGATAAGACTACACAAGTTAATGGTGATGTTTCTCAAGCCATGTGAACCGAACCTTTGAGGGGGTTAAGAACGAAAGTTAAATAGCATCATCTTCGATCCCAGTGAACTGAAATTTTGATGCCACGTTTGGTTGTGTTTCCAATTCCCACAAAGTCGGACTATTTCCGTGATGTAAAAACCTTGTACAGTGTTGTGTTAGTTCGAAGAAAAAAATGTGAATGAAAAGCAAGTATTTTGTCCATGTCGCTAACACAAACTTGTTGTACGCATTTTGTTTCTTAAATGCTTGTAAATTTTAAATGTATCCAAACAATCTGAACAGTAAATAAAAGAGCAATGTAAATAGTTTGGGGCGGACTGGCTTACTGTTACACGTACAGCGCGATAAGTATCCCTTTGAGGTCGTGTTCTATTTGGGACATTTCAGCCTGAATTAGTTTGGCCACGAAGATTTCCTAATAGAACACTTTTTGAAGCGTTGAAAGGGTTGAGATTGCATAAAATGTTCAACCGAGTTCAGTGCTGGCTGAGAAAGTTGAGCAACCAGAAAACGTTTTGTGTTATTTCTTCGGTAATAGTCCAGTTTCAAGTTTTCGTAGACCGCTGGGTGAAAAGACAAAAGACGCAATTGTACAGGGTTAGTCTTAATCTGATGTTAAATCTTCACAAACAACCGACAGGGAAAAAAGACCTATCCACAACTCTAGGTATTGTTTCATTTTAGATTTCAGCACTTCCTGATGGTATTTGTGCATATTTGACTTCAGATTGATACTAACCCTGTAAATATGCATACTAAGGTTTTTTATTCAGCGGTCTTGGTAAACTACGACCACAAAAAACAAACAAACAAACAAACAAACAAACAAACAAAAACAACTAACCAAAGACGGGTAATCCCAATGAGAGCATGAGCTCAATTACCATGTAATCAAATCAGAATACGTAGACAGCTTTTAATTCTTGGAATTCAACTCAAGTTTTCTTGTAGCCTAAGGTTGGTACTGTTGTACTGCTGTGCTTGACACTATAAGAGCTTTATTTTTAGCTCCCTGCAGGACGAGCGGTTTCGTGGTTTTCTTTCTTCTGCACCTCATCGCCTACACTTTGCGACCTTGACACTTAATCGTCAGTGGAAGACCACAAAACCTACACTCCGTTATTAAAGCAAAGATGTCTGAGCCGGAAAATTCCACACTGATGAGAAGTGAGTATTTTTATGGTTAAAATAATATCGGGCTTAACGTCATACTATGGAATGAACTGCGTGTCCGCAAAGTGTCGTGAGTTTTCGCATGACCCTAGCCTATCTGTCTGAGAAACGTTCTTACACCAGTAAAGCCACAGTGCTATTGAATAGTTTCAGTTTCGGACCTTTCTTGAGTAGTGCAAAGCCTGTAGATAAAGTACATTAAGGCCTGATTTTCACAAGTGTATAAGCACAGAACAATGGGCCTTTCTAGTGAAAACGACAGAAACGCAACCATACTCATGAACATAAGAGAAACTACAAACACAGTCTCGTTCTTATTTGCTTTTTACTAGGAAACACCGCGACACAAACGAAAGCGCAAAAACAAAGAAAATGAAAACTTATGATCTTGCCCTCAGGACTTTTATTTTTTTCACGAGCTG
Source organism: Siderastrea siderea (assembly GCA_964030785.1). Classification (NCBI taxonomy): domain Eukaryota; kingdom Metazoa; phylum Cnidaria; class Anthozoa; order Scleractinia; family Rhizangiidae; genus Siderastrea; species Siderastrea siderea. Next base: position 13,923,529 of record OZ034966.1, read on the forward strand.
ACTAGCAACGGAAGACGAACAAGTGAATAAACAAGTGTAAAAAAGATTGTCGCAGTTATTAAGAAAATTTAGTGAGTAAAAAATCATTTAAACAGGTCAAAAATGCCAAATCAATTTCAAGTAAATGCCTGAGAGAAGCCAATCGTGATGTGACGACAGAGAGCTCTGTTTTGTTTCAGAAGAAGAACAACAACAAGAACAAGAATAAGAAGTCACCTTACTTTGTTATAAAATTTTAAATGGCAATGTTGAGAGTAACTTGTTACAACCCAGCCTTGTATTTATCATCTTCTAAACGTTTTAGCTATAGCGGACCTCAAAGCCATCCTTTTACTATTTTATTGTTGTCACCCTCATTTATTAGAGTCAGCTGGTTTATAGTTGCTACTTCCGGTTTTTGGTATTAGAACTTGTGTGTTGTAATCTACTTTTAATAATCAGTGTAAGTTATCCGAATGGAAATACTGTGAATAGATAAAGGCAAGAGGTTATCGTGTTTTCTTAAAAATTTACCACTACCACTACTTCTATTACTACTAGTACCGTTACCAGTACCACCACTACCACTACTACTACTACTACTACTACTACTACTGCTACTACTACCACTACCACTACCACTACCACTACCACTGCCACTGCCACTACCACTACCACTACCACTACCACTACCACTACCACTACCACTACCACTGCCACTGCCACTACCACTACCACTACCACTACCACTACCACTACCACTACCACTACCACTACCACTACCACTGCCACTGCCACTACCACTACCACTACCACTACCACTACCACTACCACTACCACTACCACTACCACTGCCACTACCACTACCACTACCACTACCACTGCCACTGCCACTACCACTACCACTACCACTACCACTACCACTACCACTACCACTGCCACTGCTACTACCACTACCACTACCACTACCACTACCACTACCACTACCACTACCACTACCACTACCACTACCACTGCCACTGCCACTACCACTACCACTACTACCCTACTACTAAGTACTCGACCGTTGCAAACAGAGTATTTTTTTTAAGAGACAACGGTATGACGTCATAGCATGGCGAAACAGAGTAAAGGAGGAATCACGAGGAAAGCGAGTAGTTTTTTTATTACAAAATTAATTAACCTTAATACAAGCATCAGGTTTAAATTGGCCTAAAATTCCAGGCGATTTATCTTGAAAAAAGCCTCAAATGCATTGAAAAACATTGAAACGTTTAAGATTTGGATGAAGAGCAAAGCCTTGAAATAATTTGTTTTTATTATGTATGTGTTCCCCATTTGGTGGTGAAAAAGTTTTTGGATTAAATTGCAGCGTTTTATGTCCTCTTTGGTCTAGAATAACTTAACTGGGTTACCGAAGTTCTATATGGCAAAATGCCGTACAGACCGCAGTCCGTCTACCATCATTATTTTGCCCCCAAGCCAACGTTAGCAGTGGCTTTCCTCTTTTCTCTGGATTGGGCTCCTTAATAAGACCCTGAAGAAGAAAGGTCGTGCCTCTTGAATTGTTGGTGATTTAAAATATTTAGTTTCCCTACCGTTGAATCAGCAGTGATTTTTTATCGTATTTGGCTCTTTAAAGTTGTTTTGGGAAATAAATTTTCACGGCTAGGTTTAAACACGGTTTTTGTCAGTCTTTTTTACAGCATTTTATCTTAATTCCCAAGAAAAATAAGACTAAGAAACTAATTTTGATGACCGTCGTAAACTAAATCTGAAGATGAACTTATTTCTCGACAGTACAATTAGGCTCCAGCCCCCTGGATTCAATATTTCTATTCACCATTTTCATTCCCAAGAAAGAAAGACGAACAAACTCACTGATTTTGTTCACTCATAAACTGAATCCAGTTGAACATCATCACGGACTCATTACCTGAAAGCATAGATAATCTCCGGTTAAAAGAGGAAAACAACATTTCCATTCAACAGCGTTCTACGTTGTTGAATTCGGCAAGTTAACCACATTTGGGCACCCTGCATTTTTGAATAACGTTGAACAAAGTTTAAATGCCTTTCCCTTTAAACATTCGTACAACAAAGTTGTCAGTATTGAACAATGATGAATGGTGTTGAATCCCTTTGTTTCAGGATGAACGCTATTCTTTTAAATTCAAATTTTCAAGTTTTCAAACTTTAATTTGCTCGTCAGTCTTGGAGGACGGACAGTCTTTGCATGGTTCTTCCTGCCGAGCGAAAATATTCACAATGATGATAACGACCGTTAATGACCACTTGCGTTAGATTAACCAACATGAAGGCATTGTCCAACAGCTTTTTTTCGATCGATTATTAGCACCCAATTTACAAATGAAAACAATACACTAACTATACGTGTCGTGTGAGAACTTGGTTGATTTAGGAGCTGGAAATGTGCACCTGCGAGAAATGATTAGAGAGAGTGAGCCCTCTTGTGAAGCTCTCATTTGGGTGAAATTGTGCAGGATTACATTTAAACTCTTCTCAAAATGATAGTGAATGTTCATGAAAGCAAATTGTTCTTTTGTAGAGCACAATGAACGTTGTAGGAATAAATCAGTCAACTTCCAGGCAAGTTTTCCCACAAAATAATAAAATATAATTTTTTCAGAAATGATTAGAGAGAGTGAGCCCTCTTGTGAAGCTCTCATTTGGGTGAAATTGTGCAGGATTACATTTAAACTCTTCTCAAAATGATAGTGAATGTTCATGAAAGCAAATTGTTCTTTTGTAGAGCACAATGAACGTTGTAGGAATAAATCAGTCAACTTCCAGGCAAGTTTTCCCACAAAATAATAAAATATAATTTTTCAGGGGGTAAAATGACCTAAGTAATAATCTTAGAAGAAACAATTTGTCGTCTAACCCACTCTATTTTTATATGGATTAGTGTTTCGCTACTTTCATTCACTGATTTCCGACAATCCTTTAATAGTAATTTCAGACGTTGCCAGATTAGAAATAAAGTTGTTTTGGTGTTATGCATGAGTTCAGTAAAATGAGGTCGGTCAGTGTCTGGAACTAAATCTCAAATCATTATCAAGCTTTCCGCCAAATCGTGATCCTTTTATGAGAATTTAGTATTTCCCCTTCGTAAATTGTTTTTACGCAAGTTATAAAAAGTCCCTGAAAAAATTATTCACAGTATTTGGGAGAATTTCACCATCTTTCCACAAGAAGAGCTGAAAGAACAGCATAACAAATGTGCTAAGTGAACAGTTACCTGCGTTTGCAGTTTTTAAAAGGGCCAGTGTGACATCGAAAACTTGTAACTCAGATTAAATGCTTCGTGCGAAGTTTTGTAGCCTAACATCACGCCTGTGTAGTCCTTGCTCTAGGGCGATTATTTCAATGTTGTAGTTGGTCTAGTACGACGTGTTTCACATCTTAAGGTTAAATTGTTAACCCCCTCACTAATATAATCGAAACAAACTGGCTTCACGTATCGTGGCCTTTTAGTTCATTTTACTACACCAACTATACTAACTACAGCAACTACAGCAACTACGGCTACTGCACCAACTACAGCTACTACACCAACTACACTAACTACTAACCACAGCTACAACAAGTGATGAATTTAAAATATCATGCTATCAACCTCTATTTTCGTGACGGTTATCATGAACGTCTTACCTCATTTTAAGTCAATGAAATAAAAGCTATTATCATATTCTTAATCTTGGTAGTTGGATTTCGAGCTTCTCATCGGTTCGTCTCACACAGGTCATGCATCAGCTAATAAACTTGCTTTTTACCTTACAAGGAAATCGCATGCAGTGGCTTTTAAACGTTTTTGCGTGAACAGTGCATTTTGTCCAAGAATATGGAAAAAAAACTAACGAATACCAAAGATGAGAATTAAACAAAGCAATCATTCCATTATTTGACTTATGTTTGTTGGATGTGAGGCAATTATAACCACTCGGCGCGTTATTTAGTTAGCTCATATTAGGGGCGTGCTCGTGGAATAACTGCTAACTACCGTAACCTGTGCTTTCTGTGATGCTGTTTGTCATTTCGCGAAAAGTGATATTGTTGACCATTCAAATGAAAGTCATTGAGCGGTACTTTCCTGTAACTGTACTTGCTTTTCAAAATCTTACCCGAAATTGAAAATTGAGATGTTAACCTATCTAGCAGGTGCGTAAAATGGACTTTGCTTTAGTGTTAAATCCTTAATTCTTCCTGTTTTAACCAGGCATTACGTTTCGTGAATCAAACAATAAGTGTTTTCTATTATAGATGTATTTATTGATGTTTGAGGTTTCTCTTTAGTTCTTAGTTCGGTAACTTTAACCTGGGCTTAGCCTTGACAATCGCAGGCTTTCTTGTAGTTATCATTTATTTAGCTCCCAACACAGAGGTAACTTCACCGCTGAGATAAGCGGCACGTGCTCCTATTCCAAACTTGTGTGCGGTGTTTGTCTTCTTATCAGATATCTACTAAATGTGTTTACCCCTCTAAATTAAGATGTCAATTCAGTTTCAACGTGTCCGCAAGAGTACTGGCCAGACCGGCGAAAGAGATAACATTTTACTATTACTATGTTGACAGAATGAGTCGTAAAATGCTGTATACAGGAGTTATCTTGTTGATTTTTTTTATTTTTGTGCGATGTTTCTAAACTCCGAAGCATTCTGTGGCCCACAGTCAATAAAGAATATCTCTAATTGGATTATAGATCTATATCAGAGGTTTTCTGATTAAGTACCTGTAAGGTTACCTCTAAATGTTAAGTCAAAACGAGTGCAGGTGCCGTATAAAAGCCCAGAAGAAATAGCACTGACTGAACTGTCCTTTCAGACCAAGTCTAACTGCAGTTCAATTCCAATTTTTCCTTTGTGAAAAATGACATAAAAAGCATTTGAGCCAACTTTCAGTCAGGTGTTTATTTTTATTTGAGAACCTTTTAATGTCGCCTTCGCATTCAAAATGATATTCGAGGCATTTTAATGAACTCTTAAGCGTAAGTTCTGACAGGTTTTTGTAACCAAAGGGCGACACAGGTTTTCGTCTTCGACTTGCGGCAATCGTTTTTTGTTTTCAGTGTTTTGCAATTTAACTACGTAAATGTATTATGACAGTGATGAATAGCGCTGGGAATTGAAAGAAAAGGTGCGGTCTTTATTTCCAAATGTATGTATTTGGGCTTTTTGTTGGAATTAAGATAATCAGTTTGTAATTTCACGTGTGCGTAAAGTTGTTATCAGGTCTTATCAAAATTGTTTCAGATACAATCGTCTATTACAGTGAACTTGACGAAAAGAGAATCGGCAGAGCCCTTGCATTTTTTCCGATGCATATTTAGTGTAAATACGAATAGGTTATAAAATGCCATAGAAGCCAAAACTAATTAACTGAGTAAAAGTCGTTTACTTCACTTGAATAGCTTTCAATAGAAATACTATAATCTTAAATAATTTCTTTTATGCTCACTCCAATTAACTTGATTTAGCATGCTTTGTTTTAAGAATCCAACTTTTTTAACTCAGAAGAAAATGCATGGAAAGACCAAACCAGATATAAATTCCTCTTCTAGCTAGTTACAAAATAAATCTTCACACATACATACACAAAAAATTCTTCAGAAAAAATGTTGAATGAAAGAACAAATTCACTGCACATCATTTGTCTCATTACAAGTTTAATTGTTTAACTCAAAACAGTTTTAACAAATAATTTGAATTAAATCTATCTCAGTCCAGCCCTCCGATTTAAATGGAACCACACTTACTGAGTGGAACGGGGTTTTACATTTTAACAACCTTCTCTTTAAATAAGGTCCCGCGAGAGCAAGTACGGGTTCGGTTGTTAAGGTTCTTATTCAAGTACTTAACAGCCAACCTCTAAATACCTTTATAACGATGTAATTGAAGCAATCGGCACATCTGAAACGAAACATTACCACAAGATAAGTTACCTTTCACAAAGGATGATGGCATTTAATAGAAAAGTCACTAATCTGGAAACAAAATCGAAGATCTTATCTGCGAGAAATCCTTACTTAACTCGGCTAGACACCTGACGGGTAAACAACTAACTGTGCTCGCGTGGGCAGCAAGAATGGAGCTGTCGTTTGAGCCCGCGGCGGCTGAGTCCATTATCTTCATAAATTCACCGTTCACTTCATGAAATAGCATATTAATACTAACAAACTAGTATACGCCTCAGCTGGAAAACGAGGGCCCTTCTCGTCCAAGGCAAAAACTCAGGAAGTGCAGCCAAACAGAGCTTGAAAAGGTGTGTAAAATCAGGGTTTTAAAAAGCTCGACTTCAAGGTTGAATCTCAACGAGTTTCCGGAAACAAAATAAACTTTAAAAAAGATTTTCTTCAAGAATCCGCTGGTTCTGACGCTCTGTTGGAACCCTAGCGATATAAAGAAACAAAAGCTTTTGTTCAAGACATCTTACGGTGAGATTAATAAAAATGCTGTGTTTTAAAAACATTACCGGACAAAAGCGATAGATAATTAAGAAATATACTAAAAACTGGTCTTAACATGTTATACTCGTGCTTAAACGTCTACTGAGACTCGCACAGAAATTTACCAGCAATGTAATGTCAATACGGGCCTTATTGAAAGCGCTTTGTTTCCGCATAACCTCTATATTTATGTCATAGGCCATTTTTAAATAGTGTGTAAAAAACACGCATTGAGATGGTTAAAACAGTTTAAAAAGACAAGTGTCGAGGGTGGATATGCCTGTCAACATATTAAAAAAAGATCGTTTTTGTGTGGTTCTAAACAAAAGATCGCGGAATGTCTCTAACTCGCCTCCGGTTAAACAGTAGCTTATATGGAAATTAGCTGTTCAAACATTATATAAGATGAATGTTTCTTAAACTTTTTTTTTACATAAAGGCTTAAAACACTGATAGCTGCCCGGTTGGTTCTGTAGTGACGAGAGCGATATTTTTTCTCACAAAAAGAATGTGTAATTACATTCTGAAAAGAGTGGAAAATCAGGGGACTCTTAGTGATGCAGGGTTTTAATCAGGAAAACACCGAACTCTTCAGTGGGCAATTTATGTTAGACAGATTATTATTATTATTATTCGTGTATGCTGAGCCGAATAATACAAACAACAGCAAGGTAAATAATACCGCGAAGGATCAATTGTAATCTATGTCCAATATCATATTGAGAAGATAACAGTCTGAACAATAGTATTTGATCGTAGCCGGTCCAATCTAATGACTATTGCCTTCTACATAAATAAGGTTAACTTTTTACCAATCATGTCAGAAAGCCGGGGTTAACCTCAATCGCATCTCTATGGCCATTGGATCATTTCTTTAATAGTGGCATGAATGCCTTCTGTTCTTAACAAAGAGCTACATGAACTTGTAAATTATTTATCAAAGTGTCGCTGATTGGCTTCCAATTGGTTTAGCATTGTTTCGGAGTAATTTTAAGATGACCTTAAGCTAGGCCGGGTGGCCTGATACAAGTCCGGCAAATCATATGAAGCTTCTCAGTTGAAGACTGTGTGTCTCAAATTTTAATCGATTTACTCAATCCAACTGAAACGAACTTTACTCCTAAAAATTTATGGGAGCTATGCCTTAAAGGTGATAAAAAATAAAACCTAACTTCAGCTAGCAACTTTAATTCAACTATAGTTTTTAAATATGACCTGTTTTTTGAGAGATTCGATATTTATTGCAAGTTAAATATTTTAATTCTAAAGTTTAAGCCCAAGTTAATAGATTTTAAACAAGACTCGCTGTTTGTAAATTACTACGGAAGAGCTTTCGCCTGCATAGCATAACTGCATGAGTACGAGATACAAAAAATCGGGACGGTTTCATGCGAATATCTCGGGGAACATTGTCTCTGACGAGCCGCCTGTTTAGTAGCAAACAAAGCCTTCCTTTCTGCATGAAGAAACCAGAACGTACACGACTACGACAAATTAAACTCAAAATGGCAAACATCTGCTTTTTCATCTCAGAGATGGGCTTTCTTCTTAGAAGACCTTTTAAACTCGCTCGTTATCTCACGTTCTCCCTTCTGTTGATTGGCATATTTATGCAAGTTCGTTATTCGGAGGACACCTGAAGCTTTAAAGAGCAGTACTATATGTTTTTAATCTTTAATTTTCTTGTGTCATGTTGAAAGTTAGTTGTTTTTTCAATGATATTAACATTTTAATGCCATTTTTCAATGTTTTCATCTTTTGACAGGCTCGAATTCTTTGGCGCCAAGACTAAAACATCCCTATTGAAACCCTTATTTGAATTTTATCATTATGACGGGTGATGTTTGAAAATGATCTGCCATGCAATTTCATTTTTCGCAGCTCATATCTATTAACGGTTTTAATGATCTGAAGGACAAAGTAGAAGCCATTTTAATAAACGAAATGATGCTCTTTTTAATTTCGCAAATTACAATGTCCATTAGCGAGGGAGCTAAAATTGTTCTGATTCATGACAGGTCGTGTTTATTGATCATGTTTACCGAACCATCCCAATTTAGCTGTGAGCTACATCTTAAAACCAAATCAAATTGAGAGCACGGTTCTAAACAATATTCAGACTGATTAATTAAAAATGCTGAAGCCCTCTCAGTCATGAGACAGACTGAAGTCTTCCGGTGGAGCCACTAAGCCTTGTTCGCATTCCTTTTTATTCGTCATTTCCTCCGCGCTCGTAAAATGCTACAACCACTTGTCCAAGCTCACGAAGACGTAGAATCGTAAAGAGGTGGCTTGTTTTATAGGAAGTGCCCAAAAGAGTGTTAAGATATCTTATAACCGGTCGTTTTATCATTAGTAAAATTGTCTTATTATTCAAAGAACATTAGCATTGATATTGGTGTGGCCTTTATGTTAGATAGGTAAAAATAACCTTCAAGGGGATTTCTTAGCCACGCGTGTGGCAGGTGGCTCGAGCCCTAGTTTTGGCATTAGTAATAAAATTTACCATTGTATGCATTCAAACAGGGCTTCTATTAATTTTCAATTTGTTCGAGCGCTGTGGCTATGAGGGTGAATTTTCACTGCAGCTGCTCGCGCGGCTAAAAACAATTAGCGCCGAGGCCCTAATCAGCTAGGGCAGCTAATAAGTTCAAAGGGAGCGAGCTGGAGAAATCAGTTTACTACTGAAAGCAATCGCCAAAGAGCTAGCGCATCCAAGAAAAAAAATCATGGAGCAATCTCTTGGACTGGGAAAGCCTCATAGTCAGTATGTTGTCAGCGATGTCATAGGAATAGAGACGGCTTTAAACAGCTCGTCAAAGTGTAAGTTCAGTTTATTTGACTGTGGTATTTTGTTGGAAACGCTCTTTATCGGGGTAAAAAAGGTTGACGCATACATTGTAAGCAAGAATGTCAGAACTGAGAAGAACTTAGCTGAATAGTTCTACTGATTTGCTTGCCTTCCACAGATCCTTCCCTGGTATACAGAAGTTATCAATCTCAAGCATCAGCTTTACCGCCACCTCCTGAGGCACAGGGACACGGAGACGGCGAAAGCCCTGTAACAGTGCGGAGAAAACAACGCCGAAACCGTACTACCTTTACTAAACAACAGCTGCAGGAGCTGGAGAAAGTCTTCGAGAAAAAACATTACCCTGATATCGCCCTCAGAGAAGAGCTTGCTGCAAAGATCAACATTAGCGAGGCGCGAATCCAGGTAAATATACATAAAACACGACAATTTGCCTTTGCTTACAAGTTACGTTCATAGAGTCTAATGGGAGGCTATTAAGTGCCGAAACGAAGGATAAAATAAATCCACAAAAGATCGTGATGTTTCAGGGAGAAAAAACTAATATAAAATAATCGGGTGTGGTCGTTAGCGATAGCCTTGTCTAATAGTGGGGTCGTAATTGTATTAGGACACCGAGCAATATTATATTACTAGTGAAAATTGTGTGATCGACGATATACCTTCAAGCTTAGTGAATTTGGGCATAATTGAATTTCAGTTTTTCCACCTTTAAAAGTAGGGAGATAGTGCCAATAATCAAACAACACGAATGATTGCGACTAACCAGAGATTTTCGCTAAGGACCAGAAATAGTTTAATGCCACATCCAAATTTACAGTCAAGAATGTACTTTATTATCTTTAACTTTTGGTTGGTTTTATCTGTGCCCTTTTGCGATATTTTTCGCACGCAAACGTAAAACAATATCTTAACAAGGCGCCTGAAATGACTGGAAGAAATACACGAAAGCTGAATGCTTACATTTTTAAAGTTACAAAATAAGTTCGATACAAAAACATCCGCTCAGCACCGACCGGAAATTTTTACTGTTTAGAAGTGTAAACTGATGTTCTTCCAAATTAGAAGTTAAATTTTTCTTTTGAATTTGCTATTCTTGCAAAAAATGTACCGAGATAAAAAAGAATCGATAAGTTTTAACTTCTCAATGGAAAAAAAATTTACATGATCTGCACGCGCAATGACCCGCAACAAAAACAATCACAAATCGACGATAAGGGAAAATACTTAGTTCATTACGATATCTTGATTCGAAATGGCTTGTAACTTATGGAGACTTTCTTTCCGTTATTTTTGTAACCCTTTGAGTATTATTATTTGCACATACATGCTCTTATTTTGAGATACTCAAATAATGAACGCCATCATGATTTATTTGTCCACATCAATTTATGATTCTATTCACGTATATGCTTCTTATTTCTAAAATTAATCTCCAGTGCGCTGTTTTATAATCAAACTGATACATTTACGAGACTTTTAAGCTTTGATATTGGAGTGCAAAAAGAAAAAAGACTTGCTGCGAATGAGCGATTTGAAAATAATTTTTTCATGTTTATAAATGTGTATGTGTATGCCTTTTAGTGGATGGTGTTTATTACTTTTCTTTTGAAATTTTGGAAGGGATTTGTTCAGTATTCTAATCGTAGGTATTTCTTTCTAGGTTTGGTTTCAAAACCGACGAGCAAAATGGCGAAAAAGACAAAATCCATCTCAGAGTTTAGCGAAGAAAGTGCGCTATCAGAGTGACAAGCTTGGCCCGCACCTGCCGATAGCTCCGCGACCAGGCATTCCCTGCGGACCTCCTAACTACTTCCTCGGTTTACCGGGTGCTGTGCCTGTAAGTGCTCATCATCACTCATATCCAAGTATCCTGACTTCTCTTAACGCTACAAACTCCAGTTATATGTCTTCATCGCAGATACCAATGCATAACGGCCCGCTCTGGCCGTGCCAAAGTGCCGCGTTCTCAAGCCATGCCGAGCAACCTAAGATGGCGCTTGAAGCCCTGAGGATGAAGGCCAAGACGCACGCGTCTTCGATGTCTGCGTTCGAGTTCGTGCCCTCTTATCATTAGACCGTCTTACATGGCGCCAAGCCAGATCAAGCGGCAAGAGATGTGAGCAAGAATAGTTCACAAAGTTATAACTTTATAGACTCTATAGTTTGTAAATGTTAAGCCACGAATGAGGTCAAAATATGAAATAGAAGAGCATTGCATCAGAACCAGGAACAGGAGTTCACAAAGAAAACACGTTCTTTGAGAACAGTATTCCTTCAAAGTTATTCTTTAGATGTGCTCTCTTAAATTAAAAGAAAATTGTAAAATTACAGAAAGACAATAATGAAGCATTTTATAGATTGCAGCCGTTTGAAGTAGTCCTATTAGGTTTTTTATTAATATAAAAAACACCTTGCAGGGAGACTTTGGCGAAAAATTTACAAGTTGTCTATTGCGATTAGGCCTAGCCAAGCGCTATATAAAACCATACGCTCTTTTTACGATGTACTTTAATGTTTATTTACGCAATTACCAAGTTTTCTTTTAAAAGACCATAATGGTAGGATCATTAATGAAGTTGTGAAAACTTTAAAGGCTTTTTGGTTTCACTTTGCCTCTGTGGCCTGAGGTGCAAACTTATCAAAAGCACATTTTCGTGATGTAATTTCAATAACTATATGACATAGAAAATCAAATAACATTAACAAGGTCGCCCAACTTAATGTGAAAAATATGCGAAAGGTTTTTTCGTTTTCTTTTTTGCGAGATAACGGTAAAGTGACTTAGATTCGGGAGAGGAAAGACTCTGAAGCGATGCCCCGTAAACCGGATTTCAATTTTTATTGATAAAAGCAAAACGAGCTGCTCGTGTAATGCAGCGCCAACTTAGGTTGGCTTAACTTCTATTTTTTCTCCTTATTAAACCATCTTATGGTTTAGACTGTAGCTCGACTGTAGCTCAAATAATAAATAGCAAGCATTTTATTAATCAAACGTTTTTGAACCCTTAACTCTCTTTTACCATTTTTTATTGCTTTAGAATAAAATAACCTAGTCATGTTTTATGCTTTAGCCGAAATAGTCCATTAGATAAAATTTTCACAATAAAGAAACTTAAATATTTTTTCTTTTTATGTTTTAAGCGTCCGCTGCACGCCAAAGCAATTGCCGAAAAAATTACCAAACGGTAGAAGATTCGTTAGCAATTATACAAAGTTTCAGAGATAAACCACCTCTGACTCATAAACTGTTTCTCTTGTGGTCGATACATTTTAGCGTAAAAAACGATCAACATTAAAGAAAGAAAGGCAAGTTTAAATAACAAAAAATCCAGCGAGAAAAGAACGCTCATTCCCGAAGTCACTAAGGCCTGCGTGAACAAAACACTGTTTTCTAATTGCTTACGTGGTCGCTGTCACTTTTGACAGTTTCGGTTCAGCAGCTGATTTGAAACAATTTATACTGAAAATTCAGCCACAGTGCCTCCAAAACAAGATCATTTACTTCGGTTTGTAATTTTATTTCGAGGAAGACTTAACGAGGCCTTTTTAGACAGATTTCCAAGCTAGTTTACACCTTGCATCTCAATTTGAATTTAGACAGACTTAGGCTAGGTTTAAGTTTTAGGGAGAAAGAACTGTCATCAAATAGCAGAGTTCGCCACCAGTGAGGGTTTTGATCTCGTTTTTTTTTTAAATGACCGCCTTTTGTTTTCGGCACCTAACAGCTAGAACCAAACGCTAGCACCGCACCGTTAGAGGTCACTTCAGTGCTGATTCTCGAAACGACTTTTGTGTACAGGCAAACCAAGTGAGCGAGTAAGAAAAGCGCTTTTTTTATGGATGAAGTTCCCATTTTTCTTAATTGTTGAAGTAATTTGGTTTGGCCACATCGCTTTCATGAAAGGTGTCACATAAAAAGAAAGAAGGTAGCGCAGCTACGAGGCAACAGGGTTCTGGTGCCGACTTAAACTGCCAACTCACTTAATTTTATCTTTGCTGAAGAACAGTCATTTCTGGAGGGATTGGCAAAACTGAACCAAACATTTCAAAAAACCAGCCAAACAAAAAATTCTGTTCACTTGGCCATAGATTAAAGTTCAGCTAGGTTCTGCTGATTACGATAATTTAGTTTCTATTCTTTATTTATTGCATGTTGTTTTTTTCTGTTTTGCGGTGCCGTGTTTGCTTAATTTATCAATTTACGTTTGTCATTTGCCAGAATGCTACCTCATCCTTATAGTACTCTTTTCAGCTCTGACTGTTCAAGGGACTTTGTTTTTGAAACATTAATGACTATCCTTTCAATGAGCTATCTCATCATCTCAAAGACTTTTCAAACGTCCGTTGTTTTCTAAACAAAGTTTTGTGTTAAATACGAAGGCAAATTATACGAACACGATAACTTATTTGCTATTGTGGCTTGCTTCATCATTCGCTGTCATTTGCATAATTGCTCACCCTGTCTTCATTTCTCAATATCAAGAAATTAGATCGTGTTTTAAACTAAGCCAAACTGTTTCTGGCGAAAACATAGAAAGGAACGAAGAAAGTCTGTACAAAACATTTTGACACAAAAATCACTTTTTTCACGTAATGAAAAACGCCAAAGTTATGTTTGAAAGCTCAGACGTACTTCTAGAAACATCTAACGCAGGTGTCTTTCTTTATATAACACGTACCCTGCAACCTTTCTACATACTACTATCATTTTATATTTTTAATTTTTTCTTCTTTTACTGTTTAAAAATTTCATTGGCTTCGTTTTCATCTACTATCATTTTATAATTTTAATTTTTGCTTCCTTTATTGATAAAATTTTCATTGGCTTCGTTTTTCGTCTCAAAATTTAATAACGACAGGGAAATTTGCTCGGCAGAAGGTCTATCCGTTTTAGACATCTTTATATTAGAGTAAACGATTTCCGATGTGTTTTTGAGAAAACAAGTAATTACTGCCGAGTTTACGTCATACGGATAGCAGTAGTCTAAACAGATAAAGATCCCTAAGCTTTCTTGACTTAACAGGGACTGGATTGTAAAAATCCCTTTTGTTTACTTCAACAAACTCTAACTGACGGTAACTATGGTGTTTTTAAAGGCGCGATATTGGATTCTTTGCTTGATGAGGTGACGCGGGGGCGCTTGTGACCTGAATTGAAAAAGAAATTAAGTTAACATGGTCTTTAAGAAATCCATCTTCGAGTAAACACGGAAGAATATTTAGCAAGAATAAGACCACTAATTCAAAACATGAAATGCTAACATGAATGACTTTTAAGACCTCCTGTGTTCCTTGCTCAAAGTATAATTCACTTTTAATTAAGAGAGAAACGTTTAGTTTTTTTTGAAACTTTAATTATGACAAATGAGACTAGCGTCTCTCTGGCTACATGGTGGGTAGAAATAAGAAAAGTCTTTATATATATCTAATTGCTTTCCTTGCTTCTACCGCTTTGGTTGCCAGGCTTGTGTCGATTTTCTTTCTCCGCCGACTATTCTTTTTACACTGCTGTGGGCCTCAAGGTCATTTTACAAACATTTTTGCTCGGAATCGAAAGAAAATGATTTTAACCTTACAATTTGGATGAGTGCTTCAATTCTTTACCGTTTATTTGTATAAACTGCAGAACACGCAACCACAAGTTAACCTAGTTTTTAAAAAACAGAAAAGAAAAAAAAAAGACATGTAGAGAAGTAATAGCATAAATCAAACGTTAATCATCCCGAAAATGAAGTTTGACTTGGTAAAGGCATTATCATGTCTCCACTGGAAATACAAAAAGTAAAATGAAAAACATCTCTGCCCGCAAACTGCCCGCAAATAGAGCGCATTGAAAGTCTTGTGATATTTTATTTTCTCCATTTTACAGGTGTTTCTGAAAAACGAATTTCCAAGTCGTTCGAATAACCCTCTAAATTATCATATATGATGTGTGCTTTTACAGATTACCAATTGAAGCATCACTGAAATAAAAAACAATAATAAAAACGTCGTTTATTAAAACAGCTTCAACCGTTCTTGTGGATTGACGTCACACTAGAAATCTTTATTATCTGACAATTCAACATCTATACTGTTCACATAATTTGGTGTAGCATATAATATGACCACATATTTGACAGCCCCTAAATCCACCTTACATGTTTATAAAGTTGTAAAAAAAGAGGAAAAATATAAACAGAAGAAACTTAAAATGCCGAAGATGGTTTAAAATACTTTTTACCCTCTCCCGTTGCCTTTTTTCCCCATTTTTACACTACTCTTTCACCTTTGTACTAGTTTCTTTGTTACTCTCTTTCTATATCTTTTTTGGTCGTTTTGAGTTTGTTCAGTTGTATTAGCATCTTTAAAACTTTATTCTCTTTTATTTAGATGGATAATTAACAAGTTTGGTCATATAGTTAGACATAACAGGCTGCCATGATAGATCCCACATTGTGATTATCGATTAGCAAATCAGATCATTTCTAATCTAGCGACGTTTATTAACTGAACGAAACTGTCTGTTCTGTTGTCATCGAAATTGTTTACGCTGTATAAAACGTTTGCTATCGTTAACTATCAAACGCACAAAAACGGAGATAACAGATTTTCAACAATAAATAATAAAAAATGAAAAGAAAACTTAATAGCTATCTTTCCACTTCTGTAGCTGGCGCTAATAAATAGCAGGCTTGATCACCTAGCTGTTTGTGAACTCTAGCTACGCGTACGCATAAACTGACGTCTGAAAATCGAGCCAATTAAATTGTTTGCCATTTCATTCCCCGTGAACGCATTTGTCATCGGCTTTAACCCAAAAAAAAAAAAGGAAAAAAAAGACAACTACATTTGCTAGAGCTACACTGTATGCCGATGCTGGTTTGTGCCGGATGCTTGACAACTTAGTCAAATACCGTGCGATTTCTGAAAAAAAATTCACTAACAAATGTACAATCTTTTTAAAAGAAGCAGTTGTCACGCCAAAGTGACAGTTTGTCTACCGAAGCCAATCAAATTCCTCGGTTAAAGTTTGGGTAAGGTCACGCCGTTCTTTCTCAGTCACTTTTGGATCGTTTCCTAGAACTTATTTTGAAGTTTGTCATACTGAGAGGTATGTCCAAGAGGCCGAAGAGGAAAGCAGCAACAAATTGACCGTTTCTTTGCATGATCAGCTAGGAAAGCATGCATTGAAGCAACTACTCAGCTGTTTGAAAGGGCCGAGTCTGATTTATTTCTAGAAGTCGACTTTGAATTGTCTATTTGACTTTCTGCTCATTTTACAACAGAATCCATTCATAGTTCTGGTTTGGATATAACTTTTGCTCTTTAGATGTTTTTTTTTCAACTAGTTAGCACAAAACTAAGATGATTTCAAAGCAATTTAAAAATAACTCAAATTAGCCCTCAGAACGCTGGAAATCGCATTTCCGAGGGGGTTTATTTCAAAATTTCCCGGGGGAGCATGCCCCCAGACCCCTCTAAACGCTCCCGCCTTCGGCGGTCGCTTACCGAACCCCCTTATGTAAAACCTGGATCCGCCCCAGTCATCTCACTGCTATTACGAACACCTCCCCTTGCTAATACGAGCACCTTCCCTTGCTATTAAGAACACCCCACTGCCATTACGAACACCTTTCCTTGCTATTACGAACTACAGCGAAGTTCCTTTCCTGGGAATACCGAAGTAATCTCGAACATCACCGATTCTTCACGAAAGCTAACGAAAATAACCACAAGCACGTGCTCAGGAATGCGCTCAACTCCACTACAATATAATAGGGAACTTAAGCAACCACGACGGCAACGCCAAGGAAAACGTCAGTTTAAAAATGACTTCCAAATATTCCTAACGTCTTCGCGACAGTTTCAACTCGTTCAATCTGTCTAATGAAGCCGAACAATCTGGGAGCTGACTCTGTAAGGACGGCGTTACAGTTCAGGTAGAGAAAAAGAAAATTCACTGCCGTGTGTTCACGTTCTACATAAAACTTTGAATTTCGTCATTTCACGTTGTTGTTGTGCAGAGGACGGCAAAGAAATGTACCAAAACCTGTATCGCACGTACAGGGTCATTGTTTTGCTGATTAAACCTTTTGTTTTGTGACGTTCTCGTCAGCCGTCGCCGTCGTGTTTGCTTAGGGAATAAGAGATTTTAAACGCGAACGGCAAAAATAGCACGTGATCATGAGTTTCCCGCCATTTCAGTTCACGTTTACCGTTTTCAACGTGAAGAGGCCTGTGCTTTAGCCCAGTGATGTTTTATTTATTTTTCTACCCAAACCGACCGGTGTACTGTCAGCGTTTACACAAGAGGAAAGAAAAAGTGCGAAAAAGCGAGCTGATGTTTGATTGTCACCTTCGTCAAATGTTAGCAACTATTTCACGATAAAGGTGCTCAAATTATTGAGTACGTCAAAACATCCCAAGGAAACCACATTCAACCAGTAACTAAAATTTTACTTAAAAGTTAGAAAGCTTCCTTTTTGTGTATTCTAGCTTTTAATGAGTCTACACGAAGCTTAAGAAGAAATTATCCATTTCCGGCAGACGGCAAACCGCTGGTACGTTTCAAACCACATTCACGATCAACAATATTCAGGTACAGTTCTGTTCTAATGCGCCGATCAATTCGAAAGTTCAACATCACCCCCCCGGGCAACCCCCGGGCATTTGAACTTTTGAAGATTGCCTTGTTCAAATTCCCTCCCCTCGGGACAAGAAAGCCGTTCAAATGCCCCACCAATTAGTACTGAACTACCTCTCCTCAAAGGCAAATTTCGTTTTCTATCAACACTGTTCACACTTTTCAAAGAGAGATATGCCGTAATGACACCTTCAAACTTCTTTTAAAGACCTTTTTGAAAGAGTTATTCAGTAACAAAGGTGAAATTCTATCTTGTAAATGCGTCAAACCCTGCAAAAACCGAAAAAACTGACGGGCGTATTACGTCAGAACAAGAGATAAATCTGGTTCAAATTCCCCACCCTCCCAACGCAACGTTCAAATTCCCCCCTCCCTGGGCACGATGTACAGTCAAATGCCCGGGGTATGCCCGGGGGGGATGTTGAAGTTTCGAATTGATCGGCGCATAAACAAAACGAATGCTATGTCTCTACGAAATCCTGATTCTAATTATAATAATTTGAGCTTACTGAACTCTTTAATTTCAGTTTTAATCTTGACTTTTTTATCAGAGCGAATCTGATGAAGAGCTGACGTATGAACGCTTGAGGGCCATTCCATTTTATATCCACACCTCCCCTATGGGAGAGGTCAGTCAAAATTTACCCCCTAAGAAATCAAAGATCAAAAGTGCCGACACGTGCACCCCTTCAGAAATTGCCTAAATTCTCTTTTCCCCTCAGAAAAAAGCCAATTTTTTTCCGAACCCCTCGGAAATATTCAAAAGATCAAAGGCGCCGACGCAGCGACCCCCTCAGAAATGACGATCAAGGGCCCCTCAGAAAATCTCTTCCATCGGGGGGTGTAGATATTAAATGGAATGGCCATCAGATGGCCAAACGGTTTCTTTTTTTAAGCAAGAATAAAGTGACATTTTTAGCGAAACTTATGACAGCCGCCGTCTTCTTTTTAATTTACAGCTTCACTACGAGAGGTATGGTTATCTCCTTCTTACCTTATGTTTCCTCGGTAAGCTAAGGTTCCCGCTGTCCCCAATACGTTCTCAGTTCTACTCGCTCTATTTGTAATCGGGTCGAAAAGAGGTCTTACCTTCAGTGGAAGAATAGCTACCAGGATTGTGAACTCTGTCGAACAGATAAAACTGAAGGAAGTGTAAATTTGTTGGCTTGTTTTTCGTACAACTAGTCTTTCTTGCGTTTCTGAAAATTACCTGGACAAGGGAAAAATAAAACAAATGGCGCGAAATCCAAACGCGGGTGCACATCCGGGAAATTCTTTGGATGTGAGCAACCCGAGCGAGGCTGAAAGTTTAGCTGAAAGAGAGCATTCTCGGCAAGAACGTCATGCTAGCCCACATATAAGACACTAATAACATTACAATCCTATATGAATACTGATTTACGCACCTACCTCCACTAACACACACTTTCCTTCATTTGTACTCACTTTCCTTCATTTGTACTCACTTTCCTTCATTTGTACTCACTTCCCTTCACTTGTACTCACTTAGCTTCACATTAGTGCCTTATATGTGGGCTAGCTTGACGTTCTTGCCCTATATGTGGGCTACCATGGCGTTCTGGCCGCATTCTCTGAGCGCGGTGTATACTTTTTCGGCGTTTCTCCACGTTAGCCCTGTAAACAGTAAATGCCCCAGAGTGCTTTGTTCTAATTAAAAGAATGCTGATGGCTCCCACAAGTGATGGCACCTTTATTTGACTTTAACAGAAGCTCATCAGGTAATATTAGCTTCGGCGGCGCCTATTTCCCTTTCGTAAACGGTCGTTTCCATTTTTGACGGTCGATGCCATCATTGGTAACCAAGCCTTTTGTCATGGTAGATGTAATACATGCTCTGGATTAAGTCACAATAAGGTAACAAATACATTTTTAAATAGTCTTAGAAAGAACAAAGTTTAAGCCCAAGTTGAATTTACGTTAAAGGTTCTGAAAGACAGTTAATTATAATATATACTTTAATTTTTCGGATTTGTTGCTGGTTGGTGTGGTAGTGTAGTGGTAAGGGAGAGAGATTAGCATATGAAAGGACCGGGGTTCGAATCTGGGTTGTGAATGTCTTTCTTTTTAGTAGAAAAACTTTCAATAATAGTTCAAAAATTTTCCAAGTGTCTTTAAAATGGCAACGACCGTTTACGTAAGGGAAAATTGCGCCGGCGGCTATATGCTCTCTTAAACCATTAAATAAGTAAAATCAAACGGATTGAAGCTGCTAGCCAGTAATAATAATAATAATGATCATCATAATAATAATAATAATAATAATAACAACAACAACTACAACAACAACAACAACAATAACTTTAATTATTAAAGTGTCAAGAGTTCTAGCCGTTATACACCGCCAATTGACTAACATTGCATTAAATTAAGACTAACATTACTCATTATAAATTAATTATTTTAAGTGTCTAGATCTAAAAATCAATAAAATTATGCCGCTGAGAATCAAGATTTACATGAACGGCAGTTTTTGCAGTCATTGCGGACAAGCTGCTTCAGGTGCTTCTTCTTAACTGTTCTTTTGCAAGCTTACCTATCTACGAACACCTCTGTACATCTAGTCTACATATAGTATTTCAACCGAAAAGTGTACCTCTTATTGTCTCTCCTCCTCTTCGCTTCCCGGGTTCTGTATCCGTCCGTCAATGCCATGACGATTTCAGCTTTGTACTCTGGTCAGTTTGGGAAGTCAGGATTCTTAACTGTGGTTTTAATTTGGTGTGGCATAGTGACGAAGAAAAGTTTTGTGCCAATTTGTTCGCGTATTTGTCGGTAAAACAGTTGAATTGCCGTTGGGGTGGAGCGAGATTCTTCGTCAAAACTAAAAAACCATTCTTTGGGAGGCAGCGTGGCCGAATGGTTAGCGCGTTGGACTCGCAACCCGGAAGTCCCGAGCCCACCACTGGTTGGATTTGTTTCTCGGTAGTCCCGAGTTCAACTCCTCGGCCACGCTTGTAAATAGCCACCTGGTTTGCCTCCCGCCGGTTGGGGTTTTAAACTTCTTTATGTTTAATTTGATTATTAGTTTCGTGATTCTTTTAGTGGAGTGCCTGTAAACAAGCTGTATTAGCTAAGTGAACCTCCACTTTAAATAACAGCATTTAACATATTTACCATTCTCGTAAATCCATAACTGATACAAGAGGCCTTTTGTTTTATATCAACTCCTTTCAATCTCTGTAGCGTTTATTGCCCGAAAATAAAAGGGAGGGTGTTTTGGCGGGAAGTTTTATTTGTTGTATTTATAGCATAGGGTGATCGGAAAAGTGCATATCGTCCACATAAAGTTTTCACAATGAAGTAGTCCTTTGTCTTTTCTGTTCGTTTCTTGCCTGCAAATATTTTGTGGCAAAGCTTGAAAAACACTCCTTTCGATTCAGGAATAGCGCCGGGGTTCCTAAACTCGTGGCCACCTAACAAAGGGCAAACTTGGTATTGGACTAACAGTACAATTGAATTACACCGCAAATGATACAAACTAATCGCAACCTCAAGAACTATAAAGCTAGGCCACTGTCTAGTTATAGAGCCAGAACCTAAACAGAGTAATCAGAAGGGTTGGACTAAGAGAAGTCTCTCTTTAGGCTCGAGGAAAGTTTAGCGAAAAGAACACGTGAGGGAGCGCGAAGCTTCCTGCCGCGTGGAAACATGATGCACACGTGAGGTGAGCCGGCTCACCTCACGTGCAGCTGCAGGCGATTTCGCACTCGCTCACGGGGTCTTTTTACCCGACTCAGTCCCTGAGCAGAGAGACTGCTCGTTGTTTACCACAAGTAGCCTATCACAACAAACACAAATGTAAAAAGGATGGATTCCTTGCCGAATGCAAAACAAGACAACATCCATCCTAGCACCTACGCATTCTCTCTTGCTTCGTTCATTCCGCGAAGTCTGAACGTGTGCGATTGTTACTAGGTGACGTCATCGCGCACAGGCAAAAAACGGGTGAAAGGACAGGAGGATATGGTTATCTTGTGAAACGTCAAAACAACAACAACAACAACAACTACAAAAAAAAAAAAACAAGAACAAAAACAAAAAACCCTGCAATTGCGCCAGCCTGACACCATTCAACGTATCGACCTCGCAAAGAAAACGTGTGGGAACTCGTTTGGGAGAACTGGGCTGCACGACTTACCAGACCCTGTATTCATGGGGGCAGCTTATCCTAATACAATTTCTATCTCTTCTCTTATTCAAAACGATTTTACAAAGCGCAGTTTCGATTCATGAGAGAACACTCGTAAGAACCGATGTGAATAGACAGTTGTACATAAAATGTGAGTAGAAGCAGAATGATACATTTTTATTCAAAAATCGTTCCTGTTTCCAGCTCAGGACTAGAATATTCATTGATACACAAACCATCACAGTTCACTTACAGCTCCTTATACATGTGCTTCAACTAAACAAGTATTTATGAGTTTGACCAAGAAACTCGAGTTTCTAGTTATAATTTCCCTTCAACTACACAAAGAAACAAAAACTTCAACCTTTCGCGTAAGTTTGAGAACACTCTCCCGACGACGTTTTCTCTTAAGTTAACCTAATCTACTCTTTCAAGAGTGGGTGTCAGCTCACAATTTCGCGTGAGTTGTTTCAGCAACTTGTTTCTCTTGTTTCTAGAAACAGAAGGTATTCAGGGAGTGTGAATATGGAGAGCGAGACGGAGAGAAGTACGCGCCTAGTACGCGCCGGCGACGGTATGTTTCAGATTATCACGTGTCGCACAGATCTCGTTCCCAGGGTCTCAGCTCTCAGCAAAAGGGAGGAGAGAAGGCTCTGGAAACGTGACCGGTTTCAAATGCCTAAATCATATTCGTACTCAATATCGTATAACCGGATTCGCACACAACTGAGGTCGTTCTTTCTCTGCAGAGAGACCAGTGCTTCTAATCCGATCTACTTAAAAGTCCTTAACATTGATGTTCCTTGTCTTTCCGTAAGTCCTTAGGTTTGGAGAAAAAGCAATCTATTGTGTGGTCTATTTCTGTAACCATTAACCCTATTGTAAATGATTAATGAATGTTCACGGGGTCATCCTCTTGTTTTCTCTCTAGAAGCGACTTATACATGCTTGTAGCCACATTACCCAATTATAGTACAATTATTGAGTGGTTAGTCGTTTAAATCAATATCCTCTTGCAGCAGATCAAGTGCGTCTGTGATGTCTTCTTCCGAGACATGACACAAGAAACGACGGAGAATCTGTTGAAGTAAACAAACGCAGCGTGATTTGGTTTTAGTGACCTAGCATTTCTGATGTCATAGCCAGGATATTGTGGTTAGCGTGTCCATCGAGCTCCGAGAGGGGCTCTGAGCGGCACCGAGACACCCGGAAGGTACTCCCTTAAATACTCTATATAGGCTTGTGCTACCCCCGTGCGTAAGCGAATTTAGCAGAATGGGGAAATTGACCAGTGAAGAAAGACAGAAAAAAAATCGTTAAAGGAAGTTTCACGACAGATGATTAAAAGGACGTTTAGTGACATTTTGGTAGGTTTATTCCGGCGATACGATGCAAACAATACAAAACGATGCAACAGCACAGTACGGCACGGCACGGCACGGCACGGCACGGCACAACAACACAACACGACACAACACAACAAACACAACACAACAACACAACACAACACAACACAACACAATAACAACACAACACAACACAACACAACAACACAACACAAAACAACACAACACAAAACAACACAACACAACACTTTATTGGTGGTTACTCCCCAAGGGAATTTTTAAAACTACATCTAATTTGCAAATCCATTTTCAAAACTAACATTTTCAAAAGTGTTGTAGAAACTTCCAAAGTATGGTTTCAGCAGGGTTAAGACTGGCGATACAAACGAAGAATCTAACGTTGGCATTTCCTGACAGAAATGGTGTTTTTTTTTGCTTTTGCGTTATTAACCGGCCGTCGCCATAAAGGCGACCGCCGGTTTCTAAAATGGACCGGGGTATTTTTTCATGGTCAGTTGGCTTAAGGCGGCTCGAAAGGGTTTTTAAAGCTTATAAACCTTTTGAAACGAGGAAAGATTACAAGGAAGTATTTCTGAGCATGTGGGCAATCTATAAATATATTGACAACTCTTTTGTCGAGCAATACTTTAAGGCTGGTTGTGACGTCACAGCCGTTACCATGACGACCCTAAAAGTCCATAAAAAACCCACCAAATTTCAGTCTTCGCCAATTATCCGAAAAACTAAGTAGGTGACCTACCCTTTTTATTGCATTTTTTGAAAGCTCCCTAAATTCTTTAACTTCTCTGACGGTATGGCAAAGAGTTATTCCATAGAACTTAAGTTATATCAATAAAGCCATTTTATGAATTACAAAAAACTCCACTGAATCAGGATGGGTCACCGAGCAAACTTTCGAGATGTTTCGTGCAAGTTTTATTTCCGGTTTGCGCGATTTTACGCGCGCACGACTTATTCACTCAGCTGACGCATGCATTCGTGCTACGTCGTGTGTAGGCTACACGTACGCGCGCAGCTAAAAACCCTTTCGAGCCTCCTAAACATACGAACAAAGTGCTGTAAAGCTTGTGGTAGGGGTACTCAAGAGCGGTACTGTCTAATGTAAGACGCACGCACATATTAGTCTGCTGAATGTTACCTACGTGTGTTCTTGTCTTTTAATTTTTAGTATTTAAGATATGAATGGCAAAGGATTGTTAAGTTTGGGGTTTCTGTATTTGTCTTGTATGACGGATGCGCAGCTGAGTAAAGCAACCAATAGGACTGAATGCGAAATTGGCTGCGTCGTCTAGCTAATGGCTATGGTGAAAATTTTTTAGCGCAAGAGTTTTGTTATGGGGATTGACATTTTGAGGGATGTGGGAGTGGAAGGATTTGTGAATGTGAGGAGCATATCACGCTTCTGTGAATGTGATTTGCTTTGAAAGTTACGTTTTGTATAGCAGCGGTGCAATATTGTGCTGCGTGAGAGGCAGTTTCCCTTGGCGTTTTATGGGGGGACGGTTTCCGAAGTGGATTGTAAGTTTTCTCATTGAGTAACCTGTAGAGGAGAGAAACGACAGCTGTATTTGCAGCTTATTAGCGCGGTAAGGAACGTTGGCTTAGGAAGAGAAGGGATTGGCACTATTATGATGATGCAATTAGTGGATTGCACCATCGATACATCATAGTTCTTGAGAAGGGAGAGAGATGAGTGCTTATTTCAACGAGAAGTTGATTTTAATTGCATAAAGACGGAGAAATCGGTCATTAGTAAGGAGATCAAGTAATAAGGTAGCTGTTACGAGTCTTTAAGATAGGAAATAACTGAATATTATCGCGCGATGCGTGTGGTTTGCGTGTGGTTTGCGTGTGGTGTTCGCTGTTGTGTTGGTTGGGTTTGAGGTAATTTTGTAAGTGCGTATTCTGGTACGTAGTAGTTTACGTTACGAATTCCGAGTCAACTTGTTTACTTTTGCAAGGGGATTCTCAGGTTAGCAAACCGGATTTAAACATCACGTCATGAGATATGCCTTAACGTGCCCCAGACTCTGACGATCTGTTCGAGCTCGTGTTTATCAAGCGTTATATTTTGATTTCTACTGCTATGTTCACTGTTTATATTCACGGTCTAGGGACAACAGTAAATATCTCGTCGTCCCTGTGTAAACATTCTCCGTTGTGGGCGAATTTATACCGACATTCAACGTTTGAATGAATTTGAGTTTTTCAGCAGAAATAAAAGCGATAAGAAAGGTAAGCTCAGTCATCAGAGTTTAAACATTACGTCATCCAGTAACGCTATAGTCAAAATATTGTGTCACACAATCACACTTTTCGTCACGCCAGTTCGTGTAAATACAGGATCGCGCTAACATTTGTGAAACCTTGGGGTGGGGAGGGTCAGAACGGCCGGTTAAAATGCCCAACGGGCTTTCTTGTTATAAAATGGGACAGCGAAAAACTTTCTGATCTTATTACAACCAACCTCATCCTCCACAGAAAACGCTCTCTTGCGAACCAGCATCTGCACTGAAAGACCAACCAACCATCTAAAAGGAGGAGACATTGAGAAGCCAATAATCAGTCAAAACATAAGATGATAAACAACAACCTTAATGCGGAACATTGCAACCACTAGTCCCGGGAACAAACTTTGTTAAGTGTTAACCAGGGAAATGCAGTATTACTTTAAGTGAAGTCTGCTGTGAGTACGTGTATCTGATTGGTTCAACTGTCATTACCTATTTGCAAGTATGTGAATCTCATTGGTTCAATCGTCATCTATTCGGGATTATCTATTTGCGAATACGGGAACGTCATCTGATTGTCCATTCACTGATAGACAGGAATCACGCCTGCAACGTTATTCAACAGTCAATGTATTGTGCGTTTGTTTTGCATAAATACGACCTAACTATCGCTTTTCTTCGACTGCAATTATTTAGTTGTCCACCAACAGAATAAGACTACTCGTCCACGGCCTTGAAGCCCAGTTGTTCAGCGAGGTTTTTTGTTTAGAAGTTGAAGTCCTTTATCATCCTTTATCCGCACAAAAGAAAGAACTGAAGACAGCTCTAGATCAGAAGTAACTTCAGGACTGTGTAATTCACTCACCTGTGAATGGCAACAATAGTCACGTGTTTACCCTTCATCCAGGCAGGTGGAGCCCACAGTACAAGGGCCAGCATGATGACAGCTATGTCAGCGGTTATTCTCTCGCTGGGGTCCCTTTTTAGGAGCAGAGAAACCACTCTCCCCACCCGTGAAGGGGCCCTGTCAAGTGCAAGGAATGTAAGTGCCAAGAAAGACACATCTTTAAATTAATAAGAAGGTAAAAATTGTGGCAATGACCTCACAACTTTGGAGTCACTCTTGTACGAGGGTCCAAGATCCCACAATCCAACCCCACTCAGACTCTATCCCAACCCCACTCGGAACCGGACTGAGGAGCCACTCGTCCTGTGCCCAAATCTGAAATATATGCCTTTCAATGCACGTTACCCGGGGAAAGACTGGGAAATGCTGGACCCACAAAGGGGAATTCAAAACGAGACTATATTTTACTCCTTTCACGACTGACGTAAGCTCCTCCAGAAACAGAGATCATTTTTGGGATTTTTTAAAGACTTTCAGGATTTCCGTCATGTAGCAAAGTGTCAAAAAAGGCATAAACAAACAAACAAATCAATCAATTAATTAATCAATCAATCATTTGAGAGACAATGGAGATGACGGCAAGGAACTGAGCTGTGCTCTTGAGTATGCTCATCTCAATAATACATGTCCTTGCTTTACTCACTGTTCAAGCACAGGAAGTTGATCGTCTTGGTATGTTCTGCTGTCTAATCCATCTCTTCCAAATGGATTTTTGCCTCCAAAAAGTTCATAACTTATGGCTCCCGCTGCCCAGGCTAATAAAGACAAGAAGAACATATGGGGGAATTTTGGCAACATAAGCACTGGGAGATGTATTTGTGCCCACACACACACCCTTTCATAATTATGGCTCACAACTCAGACCACTTCCTTCTATGTAAGGTGAAGTCACACGTGGTTAAAATTACAATTTGAATATCTGTTTTATGAACTATGATTAATTAGTGTTCTATCTCTTGTCATGGGCAATGGCATGACTAACATTCGGTTGTTCTCCACAACACCCAGTACTGACACTTGTGCACTTACCATCAGATTTGGTGTAATCAAGTACAGCACCCTCGCCAGATATAGCACTTGCAATCTAGGAGAACATATTTTAAACATAGTTTAACACAAAAGTATAATAATAATAATAATAATAATAATAATAATAATAATAATAATAATAATAATAATAATAATAATAAACCCTTGACATGGTTGGAATTGTTTTCTTCCGAACTGCTGTTAATGTCTCACCACCTGTCATTCCAAACCCAGGGAGACATTTAGGTTGGGTTGAATTTTTCCTCCATTTTTCAGATTTTTCACTACATAGCAGCTACATACAAGTATATGACACAATGAGAGAATGAGAAAAATTTTTAAGAGTTTGTATGGATTAAGGGGACACTTACTCACAGTTTTCACTACTCATCACCAAACTTGGCAAAACTACTACCGGTAACTTCATCATTCACGTGATGAAAGATGAAGTTTAACAATAATTATTTATCAAACTCAACCTTTCAAATGGCCAATACCTCAGGAGCCATAAGGACACTGTTGCCTCCACGGTCAATCTCCTCTGTGATGAACGGCAGTGTCAACCCCCACCTTCTGTCTGCCAGGCAACAACCAAAGTCAGCTATAACCAGCCGAGGACAGGAGACACCACTGCTTTCATCCAAGAGTAAGTTATCAGTCTTGAGATCTCTGTGTGCAATGCCATGTTTGGTCAGGTGTGTGATGCCTTCAAGCAGCTGAAGCAGGAACAAGGTGGATACTTGTGGGTCTGTTGTTCTATTGGATACAACATACTCCTGAACTGTCCTGCTGTACCTGGTAGGACAGAATTGCAAGTCACTATCTGAAGGAAATTTCATTGAGGACGGTGCCTCCTTTTGTTACTGCGCATACGTTCTGCGCATCTCGGGATATTCGGGTTTCTTAAGGTAATTGCCCACTAATACAACAATATTTTTGTGTGGTTTATGATTACGTGGAAAAAGTAGATCTTAGCAAAGGCTATCAGAATCCAAAAAGAAAATTGGGGGTAACCATGCATTTTTTCAGAGATAATTTAGCTTAAATTTGGAAAGAAATTTTTGGATTCCAATAACTCTTGCTAAGATCTGCTTTTTCCCCATAGTCAAAACCTTTGCAAAGATACCTCTGTTTTAGGAGGCACCATCCTTAAGCACTAGTATACAAGCCACAAGGAATGTGGTGTAAATTATACTAGAGTTACACTGGACATATATGCTTTCTTCAGAAAATGTCATTCAGTTCAATAGGATGTAACACTAAAGATGGTGATAACCTGTGATCTAATCAGCCAACATTAATTTTGAAAGAGACACTGCCATGGATGCATGACTTTAATGGTCAAGTTTTCATACTAACAATAATTATGGTGGACTGTTTCTGCATTAATGACCACCAGTCAGAACCTTTTTACATCCTGTCTATAGCACTGAAAGGACACTGCTTAAAGTTCCCCAAGCAGTGTAATGATGGCTTACAGTTTTTGTCCACTGAGACCAATGCACCTACCTTGGCATCACTAGAAACATTGTGCGATTCCTGCCAAAGCTTCCGTCACCGTACCGTGAAGGCAATGCTGCTGGGTAGCTTTTACAGGCATCAGGCAGGCATGGAATGTCATCAGGAAAGGTACATAGGACTGGTGAGATGTTTGGATGTGGTGGCAGGTTTGCATAGGATAGACCTGAGAAGGGAAATTCAGGGTTCAATTTCAAGAATACTGGACATTGCTACACGTGTGAGCAAACATGACTTTAGCCTTTAGCCTTTAGCCTTGAGACTTTAGACAAACTTTCAAATCTTGAAGACTACCCTCAGACATACAAAGCAAAGTTACACCCCCACCGTGGCACAAGGGGGGGAGTTGATGGACCCCCCTTGGGTTTTCGCTATGTTGCAATATTTTGAAAAGATGTCACCTTTAGTAGGAAGCCTGTGATGTGCTCTACAAGATGAGGCACAAATGATGGTTAGCATGCTGCTGCGGGCCTGTGACATCACCCAAGATGGACACCATCTTGGGCACCGTTAAAAATTGGAAAGTTTTGATGCTGGACATGTAGAATATGACATAATTAAACATTGTGCTGCTTTTTGTTAAATTTTTTGCATTTTCCACCTGAATAGAGTAAAAAACACCCATTTTTTCTTCAAAAATGGCTCGACCACTTGCTACTTATGATGTCATATCTCGTAACCATAGTAACCAATTCTCACCAAACTTGTGTCAAAATGTGTCTAAGGGGTTATGCCCACAGCTACTGAAAACGACAGGTCTAGATAATAATTCGCCTTGGAAAAATTCAAGAAAAACCTTACAGAGGGGGTGGTGTCCACCCCCCCTGCCCTGTACGCCCGAGGGTTAAACGAAACTATGGCACCTTCAATAAACATGGGTAAGTGTTAACATCAACATGTACTTTCTCCTTGTTGGGCTCCACGTATTTCTTATGGCACAAGTTGGAAGAATTTGGTTTTTGTTTAAAATATTAAGACATTTTAACCTTGGTTATGATTTCCTTCATTCTCTTGACTAGCATGTTTGATCATGTAGTAATACAGTAACTGTAATGCACCTATCAATGTTAAGCCCAAAGGACAAGGGGTTCCGAACAGACGTAGGGTATTTGATCTATTTTCCCATACTCATGCTCTAGAATTTGACTGTCTAATTTACAGCCAGCATGAACCCGTTACGTACTTAAAGGAGAAATAAATCGCCCAAGCTGAGGGAATTTGACCTCTTTCACCCCTTTTTTGGTCCCAGGGAGGGAATTTTGATGTTCTACCACAGCCAAATGTCACACTTAAACTTAGAGATGCCGCTGATACACTGGTACAAGAAAGCAGATTACCGTAAAGACTCGTGTATAAGCCGCATTCGTAGATAAGCCGCACCCCCAACTTTCAAGCTCGGTTTTGAAAAAAAAAAAAACTTAAAAAACGCCGAGGTAAAGTGTGTTTGTGTGTTTGCTGCGAGCTCAATGGGTTAATCAACTCTTAAATACCTTCTACAAGCTTCTCTTGAAACTGAATTCTCGACATCTTCTTATAAGGATGCTCTTTTCACAAAATGTTGTCTTTTTTGCTGAAGACCACAGTGAAAAGGGATGAAATTTGAACGAAAATACTATGGACGCTTCGAACACCGATCTGATTGCTTAGTAGCCATGCAGTCAGATATAGAGATATAGAGCCTGGGACCGAGTCACGTACTTCGATCGATCAACAACATGGCAAAGTTCGGTTTCTCGTCAGCTGTGCGTGGATACCATGTTTATAAAGATTCATGGAACCCATCGATCGGAGAAAAACTCGTTGCTACACGAGAATTTAACAATCCAATGGATAAACATGCCGTACAAGTGGTGAAAGGAAAGAAAACGGTCGGTCATTTGCCCCGTGAGTTCTCTCGAATAGCGTGGTATTTTCTTGCACGAGGTGGAGAGATCAATGTTGAAGTGATCGGTAACAGACGACATTGTAAGCAGCTCTGTGGGGGAATGGAGATTCCATGCCATTTGGAGTTTAGTTGCTCAAGTAAACTCCAGATAGATCGCCTAAAAGAACTACTGGCGAACAAGATTCAGGTTTAGAACCTGAAGCGACAAACGGCTCCTTTAGGAGCCACCACATCCATCAAAAGCAATGATCGACAACAACAGGTTTCAATATCTTTATTGGTTATTTCTTTGAGTTTTTAAGTGCTATTTCTGACGCCAAACTAGGCAATTTACACCCCCTGAAAGCAATTGTCTCGTAGACAAGCCGCACCCCCGATTTTTAGGCCAAAATTGCAGCAAAAAGGTGCGGCTTATACACGAGTCTTTACGGTAAATTAAATCAAATTAAATTAAGGGCATGGCTTATGTTGGTGGACTGCCTATACCTGGTTAAATAGGGTATACTGATCAGGTCAGGTAAGAAAGAATTTTAACAGAGTAGTAAGAACATGTACACAATTACCTGCTTCAGGGGTGTTTTGCTGTTTTCCCACAGAAAGAACCTGGCACTCTTTTGCAAACTCCTGTGAAAAAAAGCCAACAAATTTAGTTAATGTTTGGTAGAGTAGGGTCACACACAATCCACAAGCCAGTCCACAGAGCTAACTCTAATAACTCCAGTTTCTGAGGCATAATTAAAGCAACTTACATAATAATAATAATAATAACAATAATAATATGCATTTATAGTGCGCAAATTCAACATAGGTTTTCAAATGCACGTTACAAATATAAATTAAAAAATTAGAAAAAATAGATTACAAAAATAAAATAAAAAATAGATTAAAAGTTAAAAATTAAAAATATATATATCTGTACACTAATAAAAAGCTTGTTTAAAAAGATATGTCTTCAGAGCTCGCTTAAAATGATCGATGAAAGTGATTCTCCTTAGTTCTGACGGTAGCTGGTTCCATAATTTAGGCGCACCTGCCGCAAAAGCCCTGTCACCGAGGGTAGATAGAGTCTTTACAACAGGTGGTGACAAAAGCAGTTCATCATTTGATCTCAGGCTCTAGTTCAATTTTGACTTGATAGATGTAAGATCAGAAATGTATTTAGGGGCAAATCCATGGATCGCTTTAAACGTAATTAAAATAACCTTAAAATCAATACGAGACTTAATAGGTAACCAGTGTAGTTCAAATAGGAATGGCGATGTGTGGCAGAACTTAGGTGCTCGAAAAACCAGTCTAGCTGCCGCATTCTACACTCGCTGAAGCTTACACAAATAAGGGCTAGCATAAAGCAATCCATTACAATAATCTACGCGGCTGGTCATAAGCGCGTGAACAAGGGCTTTTGTTGATTGCCGATGTAGAGTATTACTACTTCCCAACTTCACATTTGAAAGATTTATGGGGTGTCCCACTCTAAACATATTTAAGCAGTTCTGGATTCATTGTTTGAAATCTCAAAGAGACAATAAAGATGAAATGGTAAAACAATAAACACATTGTTAAACCACAACCTCCCCCTCTCCTCTGTTACTGGGAGGGACAAGTGCTTCTAGATTGAATTGTCCCATGTATAGGAATTCACAAGTACTTAGACAGCACAGGTACAATGTAGCATTATCATGACTCACTTTGTGTAATGAGCTGCTCTTAGAACTTGCTCCAAAGTTAAAAAGCATCTTTACAGCATACTGTTAATAGAACATAACATTAGATGGTTGACAAAATGTCACAGATTGCCTGCCGAACTGACAGTGAAAAACCAACTTGCAAAACATCCAGTTTCGGAAGCAAGATGCAACAACATTAAGTTTGTTGGTAGGCATGTTATTACTCTCATCCCCTCCTCCCCCCACCACTTCCACAAGATGTACTCAGTAAAATCTCCTAAAATGGACAGAACCAACTGGGCCAACAAAGATTGTCTTTCTTACAATAAGAAGGTACCCTTCTCTGCTTAGAAAGGTGTCAGCTAAAAAGGGAGAACTTGATTGTATCAAGATCACCTCACAATACTTGCCTCATGCCCCATGTATTTAGCTGCATATACGGCAGAGTTGGAAGAATTTTCACCAAGCCTTTCACCAACTTCATAATCCTTTAATCTGAGTTGAGAGAGTGAAGGCTGCCCAACTTCTTCTTGATGCTGTAGAAACAGATAGCAAAGTAAAACAAGTGTTGTAACTTTCGTTCAAGGGTACTAGAACACTGGCTGATAAGACAGTGAAGAAATTGTTGTGGAAAGTACTGTTGGGTAGCTGTTATGTTTAAGCGAGGTCATTGTTTGCTGCCTTTTGAATCTTATTTTGCGACTGTCATTTGGTGATGGAAACACAAGTCGTAGGAATTGCCGAAATTTTAGCAGTAGTGTTACACATATTTTTGTTGTGTTATACCTGTGTAACCCTGTCTGTAGTCCAAAGTGCTCCTTGTATCCACCGATGTAGTTGTTTAAACTGCTCTTTCTCCTCAACATCTTTTGGAGGTCTTACATTGCTACCTATTTTTATACCCAGAGAAAATGTCACGTCAGTCAGTGCACTCTCTAGAAATGGCTTATAGATCAGACTGGGTGCTTTTATACATTTCTCAGATGTGAAATAATGTCTTTTCAAAATACTATAGACTGCCAGCAATACCCTCCCTACTGGGTAAATAAAAGATGTACCGTAATAAATCTATACTCACTAGCATATGCAAACCCAAGGAAGGCAAAAACAGGTGCTTTGGGTCCACAGCCTCTCAGTAGTCGTGAAGTTGCCATTTCTGTGAATAAATCAATGGGGTGTTAACTACACTTCAAGTTTAAAAAAGAATAAAATAATTTCCTGTACTCAGAGTGCAATAAAAACTTTAAAAGTGGAATATTTCGTTTGGTGTAACCAAACTTCTGGTTGGCTGATGAAGTTCAGTTGAACCAAACAAAATATTCCACTTTTAAACTTTTTATTGCACTCTTAGTACGAGAAAATATTTTATTACATTTTTAAATCGTGTTTCCAGAGCAGGTGATTTTTTACAATTATCTATATAGATTGTACCATTACAATCTATATCAATGGCAGGTTAATTCGAACAGGTTAATATCATGAATGTTGTCTGTATAGGACTTCTAAGTAAAATGATTTTTGTCAAAATTTGATTTTAAAATCATTCATTGTGGAGTGCTAAACTGAACTAGTACCACCCTACCAAGGGGAGGCCAGGGATGGGGATTCACAAGTGTGAAGAGTGAGCATGGAGAGCACATTCCAGCTCCCTTCTCTCACGCTCTGCGGTCGTGTCTCACTTTGCACCACCCTATCTCCCCTTTTGGCACCTCCCATGCAGGTGACCATTGGAGTGATCTTTTATACTGTTGTCTTGGACTTCCGCTTCCTTGGACCATCAGATATCTACCAAAGTTACCCAAGTAATTGATACCAGCATTTTAAACGCAATCGCTGGTTGAGTTTAGAACTTTAGAGAGTTGGAGTGTCAAGAAAAGGCGCGGTAAGATAAACTTGGAGGAACATGGCAAAGTTTCCTTACTTCGTAACAAGGCTGCCTGCGTGTTTGCCAGGTATTCTGCCCTGGAAGTGAGCCCACCCCACACGCTCCTTGAAAATACTCTGGCATTATTCTGTGAGAATCGGCTGGTGAGAAGTGCTACTGGAGTACAGTTACCATCTCTGACTTCACCACGACTGCTAAGGCCAGACTTTGCAGGAACTCTGCCTGATGCTTGGAAAGCAGTTCAATCAAATCAACGAAATCGTAATCGAGACAAAACAAATGCACGTCAAGATCATAGCCGTACGCACCATAAAAAGTAATCAATATTCTTACCTTTTAATTCCGGAAGCTGCTTGAAGAGCGAACGGAACAAGGAACGGCCAAGTCGGATGACCGACATTTGCTTCTGTTTTCGTGAAAACCGTCAATGAAGTTTGATGCGTCACATATCCCAACACAACGACAAACTTCTACATGACTTCGCTAACCCGATTAGTCAGCACAACTTGGAACAACAACAAGAAGGCTTGGCTAACAAGCTGAAAGTCAGCGCGGCTACCAAGGAAGCGCGATTACGTTGTATTCTATGTAAGAACATACATGAAATTTTGAGTAATGTCATTAGGAGAACGAATAGCCTCTGGACACTAAAACTAAGCGTATATAGAGGGTATACTTACTGCACCGCGTGCACTGTGAATTTTCTGTTTTAAACTGTAATTATGAATATATCTTTATAAGAATTTACCATGTCAGATGATGAAGATGTTGCTCCTGTCGTTAAGAAGCAAAGGATTCATTTTGGAAGTCTTGAAGCTGTAGAGAGGGATCGTCTGGCAGCTGGTGCGTCGAAAGATGAGGATGATGACGAGAAAGGGGATGAACAAGAGGGCGAAGAGAACGCTGTATCGGCAGCTGTCCTTGCTGGAATAAGAGCGGGAAATATAAATGTCAGCGATGGTGAGCTGTTAGCTATTACGTTTGAGATCATAGGGAGATTTTTTTGGAGTTCTATTTTGATAAAAATGGGTGGCCTTAGCCTTCCCAAACTTGAGAATACTCTGCCATTTGTTTTCATCTTCAAAGCTTTTAGCACACGTACAGTTCACAAGTCAATCACCTACTTCATACCTGTACTCCGGCTTGAAAGTTTTACATGCTTCAATTATAAAATATGTGTATGAATAGGAGAATACCTGGAGCTGTCTGAAGACCAAACCAGTGAAAGGCATCAGGAACTACTAGCAGAGTTTGAGAGAAGGAAAAAGGTAAATAGATAACAGAAACTTCCTATTAGGCTGCAGGTGACAACAATCTTACGTTTAAACAACAACAATAACAACTCAGTGGAACTCTCTGGGTATTACAGTGTAAATGCAACTTAATGTACCAGTCTGATTGAAGCTTCAACATCCCCCCCCCCCATGCAACCCCCCGGGCATTTGACCTTCAAACACTGTTCAAACACTGTTCATATTTTTCAGAGATAGATATGCCATGATGACATCTTCAAACTTCTTTCAAAGACCTTTTTGAGAGAGTTGTTCACTAACCAAGGTGAAATTCTATTTTGGAAATCTGTTAAACCCTGCAAAAACCGAAAAAACTCACGGGAGTATAACGCTAGAACAAGAGGTAAATCTGGTTCAAATTCCCCCCCCCCCCCCTTCCAAGGCAACGTTCAAATTCCCCCCTCCCCGGACACGATGCACAGTCAAATGCCTGGGGTATGCCCAGGGGTGAGGGATGATGAAGCTTCAATTTGACCGGTACATAACCCAGTAATCCTTAAAAAATTACAGTCACTGAAGATGCTTCCTTCACTTGTGTAATGTCTCTTACTTTATGCCTGTAACTTGTGGTTGCTGCAAGTTTTTTATATTGTTTCTGGTTAGCAATTTCCACTCTTGGTATTATTTAAGTCATGATATTCAATTCCATCTGCTCACACCATTTTGACTCTGTGCCACAATTTGTTGGCCCAGGGCCTTGATAATCCACAGGAAAGTGAGTGGTTGTGTCGTACTTACATGTATTAATTGTCAAGGTTTGTGTTAAGTGATAAACTTTTACGGGTATTTCCAGTAAATAATAGTAACACGTTTATGATTATGGGTTCAATTCCCTTTAGGGACTTAGATTTTTTCTTTATGGTCACATGCTTGTGACATGCTGAATACACTGAGTCTATTTTTTAATGAGTTGCAATTTTTTATCTCAGGCTCGAGCAATCACTGTACCCACAGATGATGCAGCAGTTAAAGCGAGACTGAGAGAACTTG
Source organism: Siderastrea siderea (assembly GCA_964030785.1). Classification (NCBI taxonomy): domain Eukaryota; kingdom Metazoa; phylum Cnidaria; class Anthozoa; order Scleractinia; family Rhizangiidae; genus Siderastrea; species Siderastrea siderea. The sequence goes on from OZ034966.1 coordinate 13,960,337, forward strand.
GGGAACCAATAAGTAAGTCATTTTTTAAGAGTCATTCAGTAATGGGGACTTATTCTGTAACCTGAAAATACATTTTGTCCTCAAATTCAGTCAACAGATACCTGAAGGTACATAACTGGATGCTATTTTAAAGATAAATATTATAACGTGTTTTTTTTTCTGTTTGTAGCTCTGTTTGGAGAGGGTCCACCTGAGAGAAGAGACAGATTAAGAAGCCTTTTGTCAGAACTTGGTAAGAGTCAAACATAAAAAATAATATTCTTGTTTTTGTGTATGTTATTGAATTTACTACAAAACAAGAGCATTTCTGTGTAACTTATTAAAAAAACTGTAAAAAGTAAGGTAAAATATGCATTATGCTGTGGTTCAATTAATTTTATCCTTTGTCCAATTTTTATTTTCGCTTGTTTTTGTGGATGGGGTAATGTGCGATAATGAGCATAAAACAAAGGTAAATAAAGTTGAACAAAGGAGAAAGTTGAACCACAGCACATATACAGCTGTAAATGTAAGTATCAGTGTGACTGCCTTTGAATTCTAAAGCTAAATCATTGCTAAAATATGTGTACCAAGACTGTACCCTTTTGAAATGTCAGTAGAAAGAAGAGAAAGTAGGAAACACAAGACAAGAATATGAGCCCAATAGTACCAATACCAATTAAGTACTGGTTAACAGGAACTGTTGTACTCTGGAAATTTCTGTTATTTTTTCTTAAAGGGGAAGATGTGCCCAGAAAGGAAACGGAAGAAAAAGAAAAGCATGAACCAGTATGTCCTTTGTTTAAATAAACACCACTACTTATAGTCAGAAAGCTATTCTCCATCTGAAATTATCAGAGTACTTCTGAGACATGTACATGTAGTTACAGCATGGTAAAAAAACAAAAACAAAAAAAAACTAAACCAACTGGAGTCAAGTGGTTAATTTCATATTCCTACATTACAAACTGCCAGACTGTTTATAACCAATAACACATGATGGGAACACTGAACTGTGACCTATACAGTAATAGCATTTCCAGTTGTATGTTACCAATAGTAACAACACTTTACAAGCAGGTGGAATTGGAATTTGTTGTTTCAGGAATTGGAGGAGGAAGTGTGGTATCATGAAGGTTCTCCTGAACTCAAAGTAGCTCGTTTGTGGATTGCCAAGTATTCTCTTCCTAGGTGTGTACCATTATATAATTATGTACAGGGATAGAAGCTAAATTTTGACACCACTTGCCATGTGGGTGAGTGACATTAAGAACGCCACTAAAAAAATTCGCAAGTTGTACTTGCCCAGGAAGATTTGACACTTGCCTAGGTGAGTAGGAGAGTGCTTATTTCCATCCTGGCATGTATTACTATCTTGGGTAGCCTTAAATTATCCGCTAAATGCACAGATAGTTGTACATGTGCTATGTTCATCATATCATTTGTGATGTTTTTAATATGTTTTACCTGAAAAATCCCTGAAACAATGCAATTGCAAACAACTCCAGCAACTTTCATTCATTTGTTCATTCATTCACTCACTCACTCACTCACTCACTCGCTCGTTTGTTCATTCGTTCATTTGTTTGTTCATTTAATTTGTTCATTCATTCATTTGGTCGTTCGGACGGTTGATCGGTCAGTCAGCCAGTCAAAGAGTAAATTATTTTTTTATTCATAGTTAATTCAGCTTTTGTCATTTTCCCCTTATGTGGTTCCATAGGGCATGTGAAAGACTGAAACAAATGCGTATCCAGCAAGCCAGACCTGATCCAGAAAAGGCCGCTAAGACACAAGAGCTACATCGCAAGTTACGGGTTTGTTAATGAAATGTTTTGTTTAATTTGTAGACAGTAAGGAAAAGGTTTTTATATAGCTCATGTTTTTTATGGTTAACTTGTAAGAAAAGAAAGATATAAGGTGCAACCTTTCAGCTTTGGCTTATTAAATAAGTATCCTCCATTTACCATTGATTGCAATTAAGCATTGATCTCAAACATAGCATGTTTTGTCATTGACCATTGAAGTTCGCAGTCGTGCCTGTTAAACTTTAAATGTTTGATGAGAAAACATGTAATGTTTGACACCAAATTAGGTCATGTCCACTGGATGTGGCCTTGCTTAGATGTTACAAAAAAATGTGTCAGGCAGTCTTTTGAGAATCACATTAGAAGTAAAAACCGCTTGACTGTAGTTTTAAAGTCTGCTGTCATAGCACGTGGCAAACTGCCTATGCATGATTAGTAAGATCAGCTCAACTCTGTGGTGGACAATGCTCAGTGAAACTTGTTCGTTTTAGATTGTAGTGATCATTGACCTATTCTGTTCTTACACTTTTAGGGTCTTAACAATTTTTGTAGTCAGATTGGTGATGACAGACCACTTTCCTTTTGTCAGTTCTCTCCAGACTCAAGTATATTAGCTACTGCATCTTGGTAGGTTCAGCCATAAAAACAACAACAACAGCAACAACCGGTATTACCAAATTGTGTAAATATACTGTACGTGTGAATTTGAATACACCTTGCAGCACAATTGTCATAATTGTGTACACTGGGGTATATGTTGCAGTTCAATTTTATCCTTGGTTCAATTTTTATTTTCATTTGTTCTTTTTTATGTAAATATATGATAATGGATTAAAACAAAAGAAAGTAAAAATTGAGCCAAGGATAAAATTGAACTACAACATATACATACTGTATACTAAATAAAAAGATCAGTTGAAGAGACAAGAAACCATCAGATGTTATAGTGTCTCAAATGAAATGAACTTTTATTGCCTTTTACTAGCCAAAGTATTGTTTTTTTGGTTCTAAGGCACATCACGAAAACACATGACCTCATCTGGTATTAAATGTTACATATTTTTGTGACAATACATTCCATGTTTGATGCCAAACGTGGTCAGGTTTTTTGTACATGTACAGGGCTGCACTTTGACAAACTGACAGTATAATGGAGGATTCATCCTCATTGAATGTGTGTGTCAGTGTTTAATTACATATATGTGTATACAAGCAGGTTTATCATTATCCTTAGGAATATACCTGTTTACATTCAAATTCATGACTTTTTGAGTTTTTCTGTGTTAGGAGTGGCTTATGTAAACTTTGGTCAATTCCTGACTGTGAGCCGATAGCAGTTCTTCGAGGTAATTAACCTTTATTATTTTAAAGATACTTGTAAAATGCTACATGTCTGCACATAGAAAGATCAATTTAGAAAGATCAATGTCCAAAAATTATTTCCAGCCCTGAAGACCTACATTGGAGGTCGTACTTTTGACTACATGTAGCCTTCCACCATTAATCAAGTTACGCAGTACTTCTTAGTGAATACCATTTTAGTGACATGATAGTATACAACACTTGTAGTTATTTTCTGTATTAAATGTAAATTTGTACAAGTCAAATGTGTGCTGTATGGTTGCAGGTCACAATGAGCGAGTTGGTTCAGTAGTGTTTCACCCTCAAGCCACGCTTTCATTAAATGAGACAGGGCCATGTATGGCTTCTTGTGATGCAGATGGTGTTGTGCTTCTCTGGTCTCTTAACATGTAGGAGGAACTGCCTTTTATGTTGTTTTGTTTGAATGTAGGCCCTGTAGCTTTTACCCTGGGTGGCAGAGATTTTTTTTTTTGCATGTTCTTTGAGTGGCAAAGCTGTGAAAGCACAAACTGTAATTATAAGAGGCAAAGTCTTGAAAGGGAGCAAAGCCATCCTGGCATCGCCGCTGTATCATGCTTTCATTGCTTTGCTGCTCCTTGCAAAGGAAAAAAAGAAAACCTCAGGCACCCGAGGTAAAATTAGTTTTGGCTGAAATACACATCCATTACCATTTGTTGTTACTGTAACTGAAATGTTGCAAACAATATTCCTTAGGGACACACCCTTGGCAAATATAGAGGGACATGAAAAGCGTGTATCTCGTGTGGCGTATCATCCTTCTGGGCGATTTCTAGCCTCTTGTTGGTAAGTATTTTTGCAATTGCAAAGGTTTGTTAAACACTAGAAATAGTAGCTGTTTAGGATATGTAGTCAGTGGTGTAGTGGTTGGCCCATTGGATAGTGGAGTTTGAGATCAGCAGGTTGATGATTGGAATGCTGGTGGTTTGATGTTTGATGTCATGTTGTTTTTTACATGTAGCAAGAAACCTCCCTCCATAGTGTCTCTTGCTACCCATGTGTATAAATGGGTACTGGCTAATCATTACAAAACACTAAAGACCGATTTATATGGTAGATTTTTACTTACTACTGTCGTATGCGACTTCTGTAGCGTGCTCTGATTGGGTCAAGGAAAGATCGTAAACAACTCGCCATTCTAACATTTTGATTGTGGCTATGACTGTTGTAGGGTTTCAAAACATGTTTCAAAATCCTAGGACATTTTTTGTGTTGTGTGCAATTGTCATGATGATGTTGTACGTCTGATTTAGATGACATGATTTGTGTTGGAGACATTACGTGAGCAATTCGCATATAACAGCTGTAAGCAAAATTCTTACTGTCTAAATCGTCCCCAACAAAATACTGGGGGTACCCTTGTCATGAGCTAGCAAACCATCCAGTTACTTCCACAGTAAATAAATGTGACAGAAACTGGAATGAAGTGCCTGCCATGAGGGCTACTTAGCCTACTTGTTAAGTTCAAAAAATAAATAGTGTACAGTGATAACTTGCAAAATGGAAACTCTTGCGAATAAACTTCAGTCCAGTGCAGCATTGCTTCAAGCCATTGAAAGCCACAGTCTTGCCCAACTCTTGGAACACATAAACTGCAGTCTGCAGTTATGGATTCCCCCCTTCCCCCGTGCAATGTTGATTTCAAGCATTGTTCACGTCTCAGTCATTCTTATTGGAGTCAGTGGTGACCAGGGTGGGACTCAAAGAGGACAAACAAAGTATTCTGAGTGCTACTATATCATAGTTAAGTAGTAGGTAGGTTGCACACAAGCCAAGGAGATGCACATGGTGGGAGCTTAACCCAGTTTCTATAGCATGAAGCAACTGAGAGTATTGCTACTCCCCCCTGGATGGGGTGCTAGTCCTTCACAGGGTAACCCCCAGCAGTATGTCGCCGGTACCCATTTTATACACCTGGGTGGAGAGAGACAATGTGGGGTCAAGTTTCCTGTCTAAGGAAACAACACAATGGCAGGGACTGGGCCTTGAACTACTGACCTTTAGATCTGAAGTCCAACGTGCTAACCACTACACCACCACACACCCGTGTCATGGTGTATATTGTGTATTCTTAGGTGTCCTAATTTTAATCATGAATTTTTTTGTGTGTGCTTCCTAGTTTTGATCATTCGTGGAGATTGTGGGATTTAGAACAACTCAAAGAAGTTCTTCATCAGGTAAGTTGTTTAATTTTTTCGTTATTGATATTGCAAAAATTTCAGTAAATACTGCTATTCAAAGAGGATGTAAAGTCGGGGAATTTTGCTTTTAACATGTAGCTAAAAATGGTTGTAGTAGTAGCTAGTAATGGTTGTTTTGTTCATCATAGGAAGGTCATTCAAGAGAGGTGTACAATGTCGCATTTCAGATTGATGGCTCACTGGCAGCAACATGGTATGATTCTACTATAAAAATACCTCCGTGATCCCATATTACTTTAATGTGAACTCCATGGCATCCTTGCTCAAATATAAAATGTATTGGTGTTTTAAAATTCACTTTCATTCTGGGTACTTGTAACTGACTTTAGTAATACTTGACAGCCTGTCATTTCAACTAAACTTTTCTGTTATTTCTTTCATTCTCTGTTCATGTCCTCTTAGCAAAACCAGGCTCAGGGTCACGTTCATTTATTACTTGTGAACAACACAACCTGTTTTACTTTTCAGTGGACTGGATGGTAGGGGACTGGTATGGGATCTCAGAACAGGTCAGTGTATTATGGCCCTGGATGGACACCTGAAGAAGGTCCTTGGAATCGACTTTGCAAATGATGGGTAAGTCATGACAAAAGGAAACATCAGAGTGTGGTGATATTTATCCGGCTTTTTACCCATGACGATTTTTGTTGCTCTTTCCGCAGTGATTTTTGCTGTGTGTAAGTCCGATTTCTAATTGCCTGTGTAAACTACCGGTTATTTTAGCAGCAATTTAATGGCAATATGATTGCAATTTTGAATGTTGTTGAGTGGTGATAAGAGTACATGTGATGTGAGTATGAACAGGTTTTTGCACACATTGAATGTGCTCCCCTTTGATTACATCAAAATTGCAGTTAAAATCGCCATAAAGGTGCCATAAAAATTGCTGGTTGTCTACCACAAGTGATTTGTACTCACACTTAAATGCAATGTAAAATTAGCCATAAAATTGCATCAATAAATCCCATGAGTAAACCACCCTGAAGAACTTGACTTCACTTAATTTTTCTACAAAACGTTAACATGCTAGAAGGCATCCGCTTTTCATATTATCTCGTTTATAGTCTGGGTAATTTTTATAGAGCTCCTGTGGAAGAAAACTTGCGAGTCAAGTTTTATGTTTATTTCTGTATGTAAGTTAATGTAAGCTGTGGAACAAATGATCGCATTTCAGATTTCGTATAGCTACAGGCAGCGAGGACCAGAAGATAATGATCTGGGACTTGAGGAAGAGGCAAAGCATATACACCATACCAGCACATACCAACCTCATATCACACGTCAAGTTTCATGGTAAACACATGGTCCTTATTAAAATTTTTATTCTTGCTCTCGTTACATTTATGTGCTGTACTGTCTGACTATCGATCTCTCTGTCCAGTCTGCTACCCTTTTCTCTGTCTGTCTGTCTCTGTCTGTCTGTCTGTCTGTCTGTCTACGTGTTTGTCTGTCTGTCTGTCTGTCTGTCTGACTGTCTGTCTGTCTTCACAACCCTGGCTTTCCGTTTTGCACCACTGAATGTCACGGAATGGTATGCACATATGAGATGAAAAGTTTTTGTGAAACACAGGACACCAAATTTAGGGGTGTAATATCTTCGCAGATGATGCAATTAAGCCTGATTTTTTAAACTTTTCTGTAGACAGAATTAAATGGTATGACATGTTCGCAGTTTATGTAAAAAAGCCTATTTCCAAGCTTTCTTGGTGTCACACTCTCTTCAATGTTGCAAGAGGTGGAAGCAGTACCTTAACTCAACGAAGAATAGTCTTCAGTTGTCTCTTGCAAATTTCTCTCTTATCAAAGGCTGAAGTGACCTAAGAGCGCAAGAAAAATAGACAACGAGCGGAGCGAGCCGAGTGCGAACTGGAGAAAGGAATTCGCACCGCTCATTCGACTTGCCTATTCTTCCCTCGGCTCCCTAAGGAACCTGTTCACAGGATAGGACTAAACTTGTGAAACCGTCATTTCCGACGGAGCGTCATCTTACACACGACAAGAATGTAATGAAGTAAACCAGATTTTTAAAAGGAGCCAAGGTGTTCATTTGAATTCCAGTGGCGTCACTTCAGCTGGAGTTATTTTTTATTTCTTTTGCAGATGACTTCTTAGTCTCAGCATCTTATGACTCAACGATCAAGGTAAGGTACTCTCCGAGAGGCAGGCTACCTTTTAGTTTGGTCGCGGTTTGGTCACGGGGGTTCAAACCAGGTTCAAGCTAACCAAGGTTAAGCGTTCATTATAACATGACATTTAAGGATCAACGATGTGGACTTCTGTATTTCTTTGTAGCGTTTCTGCAAATTGACTTAAATTCTAGCTACCTTCAAACCGTTACTGAAAATTAGCAGTAGAAACGCTAAGAGAAACAGAAACCTGGGGCGCGTTTTTTTATTCACAATTCTGGAATGAGAATGACCAGAATGTTAAATACGCGCGTTTTTCTATTCCGCATTCCTGTTCCGGAATGGACAGAACGCCATTCCATTCATTCTGCTCCCAGGGCAGAATGAACAGAATGTTGCGAATGAAAATCCAAGATGGCGGTCGGCGAGATGAGCGCTGCGGATTCAAATACGTCTCTACCGGAGAAAAAAATCAGGTTACACTTTTGGACACAATGAAACATTGCTTCTAATTTCATTGTACCAAAAGTACGAGTTTTTTTCAGTGATGTTTCGTACAAGAAAAAGGCAGGACCAGGACCGCGCATCTCGAAGGGCGTTTTTTTATGCAGACAATCCGAATTATTCCTAGCATTCCGTACCAACCATTCTTATTCCAGAATTGTGGATTAAAAAAACGCGCCCCTGGATGATTTTGCTTAGTAGACAATATATTTACCGAAAAATTGCTCTTGACGGTGTTATTTTTTGATGACAAATTTTCGTTGGTCCAATAAACAAGAGCTCAGTCTTTCTCTCATTTAAAAAAATCCTGTTATCCGGCCACCGCGTTATGCGGTCAGATTTTCCCGATAGCCTGTTGGTCGCTGAATCGACACTGAAGTTCCATTTTAAAAGGTCAAATCCCAGTCTGCGCTTCCCTCTGTTTACTTTTTCCCTTTACTCCATTTAGAAACCTTTGTCCCGATCACGGTTTTGCGAAGTGACTGCAGTTTTATGATTTGATGTTTTTCCCCCTGTTTCCCGATCAAAAACTGAATACTTTCCATCGTCTCGCCCGCAAAATGTGTCCTATCCCTCTTCCACCACATAGCATTTTCAACACATCACTTATCACCCTCAAAATTTCTAAGGAGCTGCATTCCGCCTGCGTATAATGACGCTGCAAGTCGGTGACGAGATTCCTGATTGTATCTATACAATCTATCCATTTCTTTGGCTTACCATTCTGATAAATCACTTGGGAAGTTAAAGAAACACCATAAGTTGTAATAAAGTCGCTTTCCAAAAGCACCTGTGTCAAACGTCTTTCTTTGTTCGTTTTCGTACAAAGTCCTACGTGGCTCAGTCTTCGCAGAAATGAAGGTACACATTGAATTTTTGAAAAGTCAAAAGGTAGCTGAGTCTTATGTTTTTCTTTCATATCCAGGTGTGGTCTCACCCAGGATGGGCGCCACTCAAAACTCTGACAGGACACGAGCAGAAAATCAGCTGCGTGGACATTTCACCAGGTCTATAGTAACAAAAATTTTAACCATGCTATGCAGGCAGCGGATTCACGCAGTTAGTGCTTCAGTAAAAGCTTCTTTTCACTCTGTGCTTAAAGTGCACCTAACCCCAAAATATTTTTTTCGCTAAAATAACTCTTTGCACCTGTTCGAAAAGCATTACGCCTTTTTTTATGAAATCCCCCTCAGTCTTGACTTTTTATAGGCTGTAAAAATTACGAAATCTAGCCATCATCTGGTACACGACCGAGCTAGTGAGGGCATGGGTCTATTCTGGATTTGACATCACAAACTGATTTGCATCTTCTTAAGTCTTTGTAAACATGCATGCAAAGCAGTTTGTGACGTCAAATCCAGAATAGACCCATGCCCTCACTAGCTCGGTCGTGTACCAGATGATGGCTAGATTTCGTAACTTTTACAGCCTATAAAAAGTCAAGACTGAGGGGAATTTCATAAAAAAAAAGGCGTAATGCTTTTCCAACAGGTACAAAGAGTTATTTTGGCGTAAAAAATATTTTGGGGTTAGGTGCACTTTAACCATTCATTGCCATGCTTCGAAGCATATACTGGCCGAATCCGTAGCCTCATGTACCATACAACTGCGTTGAGGTCCCTCACGTTTCAGTCGACAACCGGAGGTCTGATGTTCTCTTTATTGGCGTAATTTTGTTCTTTCACCACGGATAGGAAAACGCTAATTTTGACGTCTCTGGCTTGACCTGATGACGACAAAGACGTCAAAAGAGAAACATGGAACTTCTGGTTGCTGCCGGTTACGTTCAGGACGTCAAATTCCTCGTTGTTTAATGATCAGCATCAAATTTCTCAGTACAATGCAGGTCATGAGATTCAAGGAAATGATCACTAAAGATGAACTGTCTTAGCTTGATGCTTAGACAAGTTCTCACAACTAGAACTCAATGAAATCTATGGAGACCAGTAAGGAAAATTTGTAAAATGATGCTGGGGCTTAAAGGGTTAAAATCCTTAATCAAATGATAAACAACAAATCTGTTGCTACGTTTTAACTTGTTATGGACACTGATATTCGACAAAATTTCTTCCCCCCTCAGATGGGCAGTACGTTGTGTCCAGCTCCTTCGACCGTACATTCAAGCTGTGGACTTCCGACTAATCACTGGCGAACGTGTGACAAGGTTTGAGCCAGCGGTTGATCTTATCGGTTGTGTTAACATGGACTGTAATACATCGCCCAAGGTCCAGGTATTGGTTGTGATGCTCGCCCACGCAGTTGGTCAGACGGATGTATAGGGTCACTGAAGCGTGACGATTCTTGTGACACTTGTATATAAGCTTAGAATTGTTTTAATTAAAAGTGTTTGATAATGCCTATGTCTTTTGTACGTATTCTGTTTCTGAAAAGATACGCACGTGTGAGGTTAAATTTTTGACAAGTATGTCCCAATATAATCCATTATGGCAGCTGGTCGCGTACGCAACCTTCAACGAAAACGCCGCTACACTTGCGTCCGCTCCGTAAAAGCCTTTCGTTATGAAATGCTATCTGGTATCTCCTTTACGGATTTCCTTCTTGCTTTTCCCAACGCACACTGAATTTGGTCAAAAAGAAGTCGACAAATCGTCCAAGAAACGATAGCGAGATGGGAACTTACTCAGAGTGCAGCTGAAATGAAAAGAGTAGTCTTCCGTGGCTGCGCAACAATTGGTTTAGTTTTCTATAAGCTGCTGTGCTTGGTATAGCCTGTCAAAGCAACTTTCCAGTGTGAAGAACGAAAACCGATGAGAGATTGATGAAACCCTCATTTGTTCACCAACCGTCACATCTTCATCGGCTCTCTTACACCCACTGAGTTTGAACTCTTGTCAACTCTTCAATCAAATTTGATCCCGCTGTAGTGCATGCATCTGCTGAGTGTACTTGAGGTGCTTCCTAAATTTCGAATGCAACCGAAAAACGTGCGAGAGTTTACTTCATAATGACCAGCCTCAGTCGCCAAATCTACGCAAGGCTAATAGCGACGTCAATGGGGCAATAGTACATTTATTCAAGTACTCGGAATCAAACTCTGCCTTGTAAGGGTGGATCGATACCAGTACGATATTTACCGGTATTTGACATTTTTTTTGGATATTCGGTATCGATATTATGACATCTCACACACTGGTATCTGATTCTGAGTGAATTTAGATCTTGTCCAATACAGCCAGGGTTCATTCAGAGGGAGAAAAAACATGGATCGATCTTTTTTTCGGTGGGATTGTCCTTTCAGCTAGTACGAAATCGCAAACAGTTGGAATAAACTTGAATTGCAAAAGATGAAGCCTAAGTTACACTCGGTGTTAAACTTATGCAACTCGTAGTGGAGTCATTAGCATCTGAGAGCTGGTCATTTGTAAATCCGGACTGTACCACTTTTTACCCTCTAAGCGTCAATAGTGATCAGCATCAAATTTCTCCTATCATTCAGTGTATTGTAACACATACAGGTCATGAGAAGTTAGCTAATGATCACCAAAGATGACTTGTCTTGATGTTTAAACAAGTTCTCCCTGGTGGTAATCAATAAAATCTATGGAGACCAGTAAGGAGAATTTGTATAAAGATTTCGGGGCTTAAAAGGCTGAATTCTTCGTCACTTACAAGTACGTTTCGAGTTTTCTAATGATTAGCTCTCAGATGGCTTGATAGCTCAACTACGAGTTGCACAAACTTAAGTAACGACGACTGTTTAGAAAATCTATTTTCATATCTTGTTTTATTCGTATTGTTTCCATTTTCGTTCTAGCTGGACTGAAAAGTCCGAGAAAAGATCAGTCTAGTTTTGTTCCGGCAAGGACACTTAACTCTTTAAGCACCAGTATCAACATGCATTTTCTCCTTAGTGTTGTTCATATATTTCTTATGATACTAGTTGGGAGAATTTGTACAAATATCGAGACATTTTATGTTTGGTGATCATTTCCTTTATTCTCGTGACCTGTATGTTTGATAAAATAGTGAAATTGTAAGGAGAAATTAGATGCTTGTCACTATTGGGGCTTTAATACAAGTGTCGTTACCCACGAATGGCTAGGATGGAAATGGATTACAACTTGAAAACCTTAAGCGAACGTTTTCAAGTTCTGCAGTCTTGCGAAAATCGTTACAAACTTATTAAAGTTTGCTCTCCTTGCGAAAATTCCTCTTGGTGTTCTTAGAGTATTTTGAGTGTAAGCGACGGTTCTTAATCATAATCTTGAAAGAGCTAACGACAAAACGCCAGCAAAATCTTCTACGCATAGTTTTTTTGCAATCGCTTTTTTTTTTGTTACTGCGAGGGTTTCGTCTTATCATCATTTATATTGTTAAAAATGTTCTCATGAGGCTTGGCCTTGAAGCTTGTGATTTATTATTGATCGTCTTTTGTGAGGTAACTCACGTCCCAAATTCTTACAACTTGTGAACTTACATTTGTTGTAACAAAGTTGGGAGAAGTGAAATGTTTATAACTGCAAGGATAGGTGAAGGATCCTTTAAGGGTCAGGACCTTTGAGAGCTAAGTTCCTCTTTCCAAGCGAAAGCATTTTTTTTTGTCATTACTCTGTTATGTTCACAGATTTGATCCAATACAGAAAATTTAGATGTTGAAAATTATCTTAAAATTTTGGTGCGTTGTTATAAAACCTTTAAGACGGCAAATAAACAAAATCAGTTTTTTATATACTGAATCTTTTGTTTTCATTCTTTGAGTGTACAGTGGATGAACGTGTTGTCGAGGTGATACTTTGTTCAGTGAGGAATTTGTTTTATATGTCGTCAATTTGTTCGTTTCTAGTTTACTTGTTTACTGTATTTTTGTAATTGAAATAACTTAATTTTCTCACTACAAGGCAAAAGTTTGGAGCTATATGGTGAAATATAACCACTTTAAGACCCGATTTTTTCAAAGCGAAAAAGTTCTAGAAAACCTCCTTTAGCAATTTCAAACGCACAATCAGCTTCGGGGAGAAAGCGAAAAGCATAAAAGTCAAAATAATATTTTATTCAACTAAAAATTTAAACTTCGTCACTTGTGATTGGTTAACAAAGAAATTTGCATTTAAATGCAATTTTGGCTCGCTGCTTCAGACTGATTTGACTTTCAGATAACTATGAAAGTTATCGCGGAACGTGTAACAACATAAGGAATGAAGATGTAAATGGTTGTCTCAATTAGCCTCAACTTGAAAAGCTCTTTTTGAAAACTTCAATTCAAGTCAAGGCAAATCGTGTTCGCCCAACGAAAAGTAAGTCTTTCCTGTGTCAAAGCTTTCATCAGTGTTTTTGTGTCGTATTGATTGGGAGTTAATTGCCTCGTGACAGCTATTTTGACGAGTAAAGTTACAGAGCTGACTTGTATTTGTTTCTTTAAACAGATGCGTTCAAAATCCACAAGCGCACAGTATCACAAGGTCATTCTGCGAAAAATCGCCCAGTGAAGTTAAACTCTAATCTCTTCAATCTTCGCCCGGAAAAACGGAGAGTGCTGAACGGACGTCAATAAGTATCAAAATCACAGGTATGGTTAACTTATACCTACAAACTATCAACACCGTATCGATCATCTAGACTGAAAACACTGACGGATTGATACATCTGTGAGTGCCGCACTTTTTTCGTTGCCAGCGGTGGGAATACGTTTAGTATGAAGCGCGTTTCTTTGTAATTTTTGTCCGTTTTGTGTGAAGTAAAGATAGGTTCTTTTGTACCTTTTAGGTCGTTTAGGATCCCGCTAGGTGTCGTTCCTTGTTTTGATTTCCTAACCTAGCAGTTGGTATTCGTGAGGCTTACAATGATAGAACATCTCCAGAAATCGCGGACATTAGAGCCCGCGCCTTTTCGGGCGTCCTACATAGACAGCTCTTTTAAATGATGCATACCGCTGATCGAAGCGGTATAGTTTGGGCTCATATTTCATGATGGTGCACGATGCAATAAGTCCCATATAAAAACCATATAAAAACCACTGACCAAACTAAGTCGCTTAACATTCGAATGTACTGAAATTTAGCTTTCGAAGGATGGCTTTTGTAGCGTATTTGAAGCCGGTTCGGCCGAAATATCGCAGTTCCAAGAAAGCGGATTTTTGGACTTTAGCGTGGACTTTCAAATGTATGGCCGAATGCTATTTTTTCGTGGTTTTCAAGTGCAAAAAGTAAACATCAAAATCAATCGGTTGGAGCTGAAAATCGTAAGGTTAGTTTGTTCCATGTATAGTTTTAGTGAATCCACTTGCACATTTTTTCGATCCCATTATGTTTACCCGTAATCGCTGTTTATAAACTATGAGTTTTCGGTTTTTCGATGAAATCCCCCTCCACGCCTTATATTTTTTGGCCGCTAAACTGCTCACAGAAAACCGTAAAAAGTAAACATAAAATTCGAAGTATCCACCTTATTTTTTGTACTATATCTTTCTTGATAGACCAGTTTACCATGAACCGGTTGCACATTTATACTTTAACAAATTGATCGAGAGATATTTCTCGAAATTTTTTAATCTCCATACATTTCTTTGTTGTTGTTGCGTTCCCTTCGATGGTTAATTTACCGCAGGATTTGTTGACCGTGGGCTCAAATGTCTGCGATTTCTGGATATGCTTACGGAAATTATGCGAACACATGCCGTGAATATCATGAAAGCCATTTGACATTTATAGTAACCGGCGAGCGTCTACGTAAAAAACCGCGAAGTTAGCCCGCGGATCATGAGCACTTAGTTGCAAACAAATTTCCATTGTTGTTGGCTGTCATTGAAGCTTGTCAATCTGTCTAGAATATATAGGACCTTTATTATGTAGTTCGAGGGCACTAAAGTTCTTGTAAACGTTATAATTGTGGAATTAACTCGTCTTGTATTTGACATAAACAAACATGCTTTTTTCCATCGATTCTTGTGTTTACCATCAGAGATTAACCGTGTGATCTCACTTTTCAAAAGTTATGCAAGTGAACAATTGCTAATATAACTTGGCTGGACTTCTTATTTTAGTTTAGAGGCTTACAGAACTAACAATGGCATATTGTAAAATTGTTCAGCTTCTAAAGGTGGTGCAAGGGAATTATTAACCTACAATTCCCAGTTCCTCTCTGAAAACTCGAGTTCGTAGCCGGCCAGCATCGAAGTATTGGGCTTTTAACGATAATTATTGCTCGACGTAATTTTGTTGTTTTTGTGAAACGAATCCATTATTTTAACTAATTGTCTTGATTATCAAGTAAACAGTGCTACAGTCGTGGCGAAAGTGCTCGAAATCGAATTAAAAAAAATTTCCAAGTCAAATCAGAACAATTCCGGGGAACACCTCTCATTTCCTATCTCTGTAAGCCTCCAAGCTTGCTTCCTTTTCCACTGATGCAAATTAACCCTTCGATCAGCATCAAATTTCTGCTCATCATATCAGTGCATTATAACACATAAAGGTCCTGAGAATTGGGGAAATGATCACTTAAGATGAATTGTCTTGATGTCTTCACAAGTTCTCCCAATTTGTACTCAATGAAATGTACGGACGCCAGTAAGGAGAATTTGAATAATGATACCGGGGCTTAAAGGGGTAATGCAGATAATTGTGCACCTGACTATGAAACTGCAACTGTTTGTCGGGGTGGTATTTTGATGTTCATAAAAATGACAACTGCAAAATTCTAAATTCTGGAACTTTGTTTTCTCGAAATTAAAGAATTGCCTAGACGGCACTGAGGCGTGACAGAGGTGATGAGAACTGCAGGGAAAAGTTGTCACCTTAGTTTAGCTCCATAGCGATATGGATTTTATTATTTTAATTTTGCTCTGTCGATGCTCTGCATTTTATGGTTAATTACCACAAAACCACAGCGCATTCGAGCTTGCTTTTTTTGTGCGAAAATTTTCGAAGTTAAGAGGTAACAGCTCAATTACTTGCGAATAAAGCCAGCTGCACATACTTCTTATGTGCTTCATGTCTGCTAATTGTAGCATGACTTTATTGGGATTCGAATGAACTCCCCTTTTTTGTGCCGTAGTTTAATTGGTTTTTGGTTTGATCTGTATTTTCCTTTGTCTCATACGCGTTATCAGAAATTGTCATGACCTGGGACAAGGTAAAGACTAAGTAAAATACAAAAACAAACAAACAAACAAACCAAAAAATACATATTTTGACCCCAAATATTCTATACATATTTGTTTGCTTTGTTTTGTTTTTTGCTTCGAATTCCAAATATTTGAATAGTGAAATGAATGCTAATTCTCGCACGACTAAAAAAAAGAGAGCTGCGAACAAGTAACAAAAAAAAAAAACAAAACAAAAAAACAAAAACGAATAGATGAAAGCCTAGACCACCAGAAATCTCAGATTAACAGTGGACGCCCGCAACATATCACTGCCAGCATCTTAGGCCTGGCTCCTACTTGTGCGATAGGCACAAACACAAGAAAAATCCTGTGGGAACCGACGTGTTGTAAAGTATACGAAAAAGAAAATTGACGAAAAAAATCTGCCTTTTTCATGTGCTTGTTTCACTTTGTCGGGAACAGGGGTGAAATAAACACGCAAGCAGGAGGGCTACTGGCGCAAGCGCACCAACTCAACACCACTGCACATGCGCATAACTCTGTGCTGGTGCATTGTGGTAGAGTCCTTTTGCTTATTATTATAATGCTTATTTGATAAATGAGAAACAGGCTTCAAAAAAGTTAATAAAGAGTGTTTTTAAATAATTGGACTAATTAAAACATCTTGTAGGCGGAGAAACAAATTCTTTTTGATAAGGAATCGATAGCACAAGTCCTTAAGATAAGAAATACTAAAAGGGTGCTAAAAACTATTTTACTGTCGCGCCTTTCAAAGTTTTTGTTTTATTTTCAGACAAGGTAAGAAAATATATTTACGACAAAGGAATTGATGCAAATAAGTTCGTTTTTGCGAAAAAAGTTAAGTTTTTACACTTTATTCAGTGTGCGAATCCGTAAACCACGATAATAACTATAGAAAAGAGAGGCCGGAGTATTTGCGAACAAATAAACAAGTGGCTCCATTACTTTCTGTTTGCCCATACTTCCCGGGATTTGAACTCACTCGATAAGCAGCAACAAATTCGAGATATCCTGAAAATCAAATAAGAGTGTTCAGACTTTTTTGTAGACTTTCGAAAAAGTCCTTCGTCCCATCGTCGCTCGCTCGGCCGCTTGGCGGCCTAAAAAGCTCGCTCCGCTCGTTTTACGGCTTTTCTGCTGTGAAACTCCTGAGGTCGACTTGTGGAAAGTCTAACTTTTTTGTTCCTACAGTAAAAATTGATTATATGGTCGGTAATAACGAATGCCAAAAATACGTAACTAATGCATAAGTTCACTCAACACAAATATGGTGTCGTTGCCAAATTGATCCGATAAACTGTTGAAATGTCGATAAAAGTATGAATATATTACTGAGACGTAAAGGCCATTCATCAAATGGTCTCATTATATCTCAAGAAATTGGCGATGAGCCACTGATAAAGGACAGTTTACTACGTTGTCATGCATTTACCCAAGGTCAGTAAATTAGAAAACAAGACATTTGATTATATCATTTTCGCACATTCAAACCAAACCTTGTTATCGTAGAGTCAAAACTCGAACCATGCATTACAGTTTTAACTTATGTGGAGTCCATCGGTGAAATTCTAATGTGTGAAAGTGTAATCTTTTCTGTAGAAAACACCTGTTTCCATGGCTGTTTTGAAGTTTTGTAAACTTTCGTTTGTGTCTTATTAGCTCGGTGAATACCATACATTGAAAAAAGTTTTCTATTTCTCGATGTAAAGAGAAAAAGAAAATGTTTTTCGAGTTGCTTTATATATATAGTTATGGCAACAGATGTAGAAGTTTTAAAAGGCATGCCGTAGAATTGATGTCTGTTTCTGTGAGATACGCTATAGAGTGATGTTTCACCAATCACTTTCGTCGCACTATTAAAGGGTATCAATAACGCGTTTGCAATATTGCGGCAAATTCGTCGCTGGTTCACTTCTTGAGTTCTTCTGTGTTTGTATTATATGAGAACTGAATTCAAACGAAAAAAGTGAAACTAAAGTCAGGACACCGGTAAGAGGGCTTAATCTAAACCACAAGTATTTTTGTGTGTCCGCTCTTTCTCGAGAAAAATTGACAGCAGTACATTTACATAAAAAAGACAAAAGCAGTGGCTACACTTCGTTATTATTATAACGAAAGGATAAAAGTAGCTTATATGTTAGACGGGTTTAAATTTTTGTTTTTTCGTCAATAGTAAAACGTTTTTACTATTGACGAAAAAACAAAAACAAAACAAATAAAAACCAATCGGAAGAAAAAGAGTCCATACAAACTCTCTAACACAGGCACAAGAATAAAACATTTTGATTCTTGTGTTGCCCTTGTGTTATTGAGTTGTGTTGGTATGGACTCTTGCTTGCGATGGTGTTCTCGTCGGTAGCGGAAACCAGACTTAAGTTTCCCGCGGTAAAATGCAAACCCAGTGAAACGTTGGAATTTCACTAGAAGAAGTATTTAAGGAGTCACTTTTTGTATCGTCAAAAACATTTGGTTTGAGGAATTTGTAATGTATACTTGCTGAATGTCAGCTTAAAGAGCCAGTCACGTGCCTTCCAACTGTTGTCAGTTATGTTTTGCGAGACCAAGAGAAAGATAATATTTTACCGTCATTATTACATACACTTTCGACAAGTTTATTTTTCGAAATATCGATATTTAAAGATTTTAAAAACATGTTACTTAGAGCAGTGTATTTTCCATACCGATAGCCTGGCTTTATCCTGTCAGTAGGTGGAATATTTCGCGTGGGGCTGTGCTTGTCACACGATAATAACTGTGGTTACATACTCCGAGATAAAAACTATTTTCCGCGTAAATTTGCAAGCGTGGTGCAAAGATTGGTTGGAGCGTCCGTTTATATGCCACTGCCACCAGTGTTGAGTAAAAAAAAAAATATAATAATAATAATAAAAAATAATAATAATAATAATAATATATCGTCATCATCATCATAATCATCATCATTATTACTATTACACTAAACCTTACAGGTCTTTTGCGACAATTTGCTATTAAGCTAGATATTTTAACTCGCAATTTTATTTATAGTAAGTGGCTTGTCTCAAATTTTAAATTTTAACTAAATACGCCTCTAAGAAGCTTCATTCTTTATTTTACTTTTTATCTTATTTAGTTTCGTGGCTGACGTGGAAATGGGCTTACAGCTGGGCAGTGTACTCTACTTAAGCTATATTACCACGTTAAAAAAAGATTGTATTGTAATGTGACGTTTTGAGGCAAACGTTTCGTCGTGTTTAGTTCTTTTACTCTGCTAGTTACTCGTGTTGCAGAGGTTTATCAACCACGATTAAAGTATTGCGAATATGAATGAGGCAATATGTTAATTACCTAATACGGCTTCTGTCACGCTTAGTTCCTGAAACAATGTGCACGGTAACTGCATTACAATTAAGCCATTGCCGTATTCTCATAAACTATACGACATTACGTTAAACAAATAAACAAGTAAATAACTAAATCAATATCGAAACCTGGGAATACAATGCAGAGTTATTTCACCTTTGTTTCCGAAGTTTAAGGTGTTGTTTAAATCTCGGCATCATTGTGTTAGATAACTTTGCACGCCGTTCATTATGGAACGAAATTGCGGCAAGTGACAAACATGTTAATTCATAGATCGTCAAAGCTATTTGTGCTGAATATTCAATCAGATTATTAGCGATTATGGAAGGAAGAAACATACAAACTTCTTGATGATGTTGATTTCAACTTTAGAATTCGCATAAATGATGCGATAAGACTACTCCAACTTATACCTCAAATCGAAGGTGTGTTTGGTCGATACTACAAAACACGAATCCGACGAGATTTACCAGATAGCCCTGGTGATGAGTCGGCAAAAATTAATTTTTTCCCTTTTGCTTTTCTCTTACGACAGAATGCCTCACTGTGAAGATAACTCTATGTGGAATTTAAGGTAAGAAAAAAACAGAGATATACTATTTTATAGGCCAACTTAGCTGACTTTGTACAGTTTGACAAAGTCAAGCACATAGAGAGAATTGGTGACATTTTTGTGGTTGACTTCTCACGAAGAAATTATCAACTTCAGCGGGACTTTTGAAATCGAAAATTATTCTTAGTGCTTGCTCCGAAAGTTAGAAATATTTTCTCTGGTCACAAGCATGTTCTTGGAGTTATTTTTATTTTGATTGTCTCCCCTAGGGAACTGTTATTAACATATTTGACGTTTGTATCCACTCTTTTTCCCTCGCCATTTCTTTCGATTTCCTGTTAAACTTTTCGTTTCTGTGGGTTTTCCACTCCGTAATTTCGTTTCTTACTCGTAGCTAAATAAAAAGTCATTAAAATTTTAATTTCAACTGCTTTTTACTGCTTTTGAAATTCAAGAAATTTAATTAGCGGCAACTCTTTTCTACATGTTAAGAATTGTACAGTGTCGTTTGTGAGATGAAATAATTAAATACGGTGAATTTCAACTCACTTGACCGGCCGTTGCGTTTCTGGTCGCGCGAGCTTTTCAAAAACCTTGCGGAATTTTCTTTTGTCAAAATGAATTCAATTTCTTTAGATCATTCGCTGCCATTTACATGTCGCATCTAAACTCATTTCCGGCAAAAACGCTATCGCCAACACAAGAATAGTTTTAATTTTTGCGTTGAAAACAAATTGCTTTTGCTTTGAAAAAAGGGCAGGAAATAAGAGAATTATTGGCTGGTTCGTATCTTCCATAATAGATTACTTTATTAGTGCCATGGATCTCTTCGGGGGAGGCTGTCGAATAGTATCTCGTTTTTACACCGAACTGCAATCAAAAGCTAATTTACGATTTCGAGTCTGTAGCAACAACATACGCCTAAACTTTCCGTGAGCGCTGCAATAATCTGGTGCTGGTTTGCTCGCGATGTGATCGGTCTTTTGTCATAGCTGCAAATAGAATTTATTCAGAAAATGTATTTAAAAATCAAACACCTTTTTCAAAAATGAAAAATGTAAAAGATGAGTGACAGCTTCCTACGTAATCGGCATTCTCAGCGCAACAGAAGTACAAAATTTTCGGGGTAGGAAGGGAAGTCCTACCCGCGAAAAACAAAATTGACTTCCTTTTTCAATATCGTGATGCTTTCTTGCCGTATGACCTTTCATATTAGCTAATGAAACAATTGTAAGCTTTAAGTTGTCTATTTCTCACTTTAAAATAAAGAAATTTACTATTGAGGCGAGATAAGGGACAATCCCACTGTAGTTTTACGTGCAAAATGTCGCATTGTAGACCAGATGTCGAACAATGTTCACCGTTGACGAATAGCGGAGAGCTTTCGTGTCGATCGTCTTTCTTCTATTGTAATTCTCGCTGGATAATAGCAAAAACCATCGCGACAAAATGGTAGCCAAGCCCTACTGTTTTTTAAGAAACTAGCGAGTGGCTCAAAGACTGAAATTAAGCCGGGATTTTTGTTTTTAAAAATGTGTAATCCTCGTTTGACCGGAGCGAATGGATTATTTTCGCGGAGTTTAAACACAAGTTTTACCCCGAGGTGGCAGACTGTCACATCCATGTCTTATTATAATAATGGAAAGGAGCAAATTTAAATATCAATAGCTAGCGAGGCCTTTCTTGCCTGTAGCAGGTGTATTATCGCCTGATTAATATGCGGACTTCGCTACGGTACTTTTTGTTATGAGAAGCCGAGGCTATGGACCATAATTTCTGAACTTGCTGGTTACCGCTAGCGACGTCCGTAAAAAAAGGGAAGGAAAACATCTATCGGCTCTATATCATTGGCTCTGCGTTGATGAGCTTTTCTCGTAAAGGTCATTGGGAATACACTAACGAAAACGCTGAATTTACACGTTCATGTCTTGGCTTGCATAATGTGGGATACATAGTACGGAGTTACTGAGACAGCATTATGTCGTATGTTATCATCGGTTATTAAGACCGATCGCGCATCCATCGCAGCTTTTTATCGCCCGCCCGAAGATCTATACCGCTCACCATTTTGAAATGCGGACAGACAAACTTTATGCACTGTTTGGTGCTTTTTGCAGGGATGGATAAAGGCAGAAATGCATCTACACGAGCAAAGAAGACAGGCAACTCGCCAGAATCCCTGGAAATGCCAAACGCTGGAGCCGATAATAATGAACGCTTGTCGTATTTGTCTCAAAAGGCACGCTCCATGTCGCTGTATGGGAGTCAGTTTCTTCAGCAAGCCCGGAGTCCTACACATGCCCTGTTTTGCTTATCAGAAACCAACCCAATCCGCAAGCTATCGAAACTTATCGTGGAGTCGAAATATCCTTTTTGTGTGCTTTTATACTGTTTATCACTAGCTGGGTTAAGTATTTATAAGTTGTATTCTTTTCTATGATCCCACCAATATGAGCCTAAAGAGACTGATCGGGGTAACTTGTATTAAATCGTTCCATTTATATTATAACCTATATATTTATATATACACGGACAGAAAGTATTTGAAGCCGTAGGCAGCGTGATTGTGGTGTAAGAGCCATGTTTGATCCTTAACCCTTCTCACAGTATTTGAATATTTTATTTTGCTTGCTATCGGAGCCAACTGTATTGTGTTGGCCCTCAGTACGCCACTACCCGAGAACGATCGCACAGACTTGTCGATAAAACTTGTAAGTTCCTAGCAAAACAAACCTTGTTTTTGTAGCCGTAATATTTTTTTTCCATCCACTTGGAGTGGCGAACAGTTGGTCTTAACACTTACATTTTCTTATTGTTGTATTGCAGGAAAAGGCTGAACTCTATTTTGTTGTTATTTTTTGTATCGAAGCACTTCTAAAGATAATGGCTTTTGGTTTTTTACTTCACCCGGGTTCGTATCTTAGAAATGGCTGGAATATCCTCGACTTTGTCGTAGTCGTGGTTGGGTAAGCAATCTTCTAACGTATTGTTAGTTAACCGCATTATACGGCTCGCACATTTTGCTTGTGGATGGCGTTAAGCGAAAATGTGAAAGTTGTTTGTTTTTATTATTTATTTAGCCATAATTTTTTAAACCAAGCACTTTTTTGCATAGAGTTATCCCGTTAAAAAGAAACTAAACTAAGCATTAATTTGGTAAATTCTTAAATTCTGGAAACTTTATTTTCAATGTTGTCTTTTTTCACAATAACTTCCACGTTGCTAGTTTTAAAGCTACAAGTTATCACAGAGTCAATGAAAATAATTGGAAGTTTAGCTCTTCGCACGCACGCGCATTTGTCAAAGGTCTCATGTCTGAATATACTATCTTGTTTTCAGTGCAAATTGCCTGGAAACTTCGAATCGCTTTTTGTTGTTAATTAAAAGTTTGGCAAGGCGAAGCTCAAATGACACTGTTCGCGAAAAAGCTATCCGTTTTAGATAACTGTGAATGTTCGTCTACCAGTAAGCGAGCGGTCATTATTTTCAGAGTCTTTTCAGACAAACGTTTTCGGAAGTGTTGCTATTAGATCCCGATGTCTTTTATACGTATGGGTATAAATTGGTTCTGAAATCATATGCGACGTTATTGAACGATTTAATGTGGATAAATTTTTGTGAAGCAAGTTGTCGACTGGTGGAGCATTGATCTGAAGCATGAACGTTTCCTGCGGTTTGATCCCTCGACATGTACGGGGATGCACAAGCCGTCATTTTGTTTGATTTGCGAATCTCTCTTTCTCCAAAACCGCCGTGGAATTGGCTATAACAGCTAAGGATTATTCTAAATTCTTTATCCATTTTCAAAGCCATAAATTAAAAGCGTTGCGTTCGACCGGCAGATCGAATCGACAACCATATATTTTTGCCTTAGACCGTGCACATGCTCGGCATATGTCTTTACGATACCCTTGTTTTGTTGTTCTTTGTGCTGCCTTCATTATGAAGATATCATGTGGACTAGCGATGAATTTTTAAACACCAGCTCTCTGTCAGTTTGTAACTTGATGTGCTAGTCTTTGTCGAATACAGTAGGAATCACAAGATATTTCTTTTTGTAAACGAATACTTGAATATTATTTTTCAGGCTGGTGTTATGGTGTAAGTTCTGCTTGAAAACGAATTAAAAAAATATGGCGAATTGCGGATGTTTGAATAATTGCTTTCGTTTAGTGTCCCGATGGCTGTTCTCAGCCTGATTTCTTGATGAAATTTCACATTTTATAATTCAAAGTTTTACATGCGAAACGTTAACCAGTGCTCCTCTTTTACGTCGCAAATTGCGTAGCGAAATTTTTCTTGGGATAATCGAGAAAAACGCAACATATGTTACAAAACCAGAATCACTTTTTCCGACGTTGAAACGTGACTGGTGCTCGGTGACGGGATCAGAAAGGAAAAATAAGTCTTCCATCGTCAACCCACGCGTCTTAATGTAGCTCAGTTACCGTATGATATAATAATAGATTTTGGCTATTATTTTATGCCCTTTACTTAGATTCAGCGGCTTGTCAAACAAACAGAAACACGGTGAGAGTACGTGTTCAAATAACAAACGTTTCCAACAAATAGCTTGACAAGGGTTGTATGAATTAGTTGATCTTTTCGAAAAGTTTTGTTAAATTGCTCGAGAAAGGGCTTTAAGGGTTGAGTAAAGTGTAATTACAAGGCTATTTCTAAATAAAACGGGATGTTTATGATAAAAAGGAGGATGGACTATGTATATCGAAAAGGATTATCTCACTGATCGAAAACGTGGTTATATCCTGGCTTGGATATTACGTTTTCTGTTTACTCGGTGCAATTGCTGGCATCCTTAAGTTGGCCGTAAAAATGAATGTTCTAACAGATGGCTAGAATCCATTTTTTCAATAAGCCAGGTCAATGTGCAGAAATTTGGATGTTCACTTTGGAAAGATAAATTTTTGTATGTTTTCTTTGCGATTGTTAAGTAAATTACATCGTGGAATTTGGGTCAGTCGAGTAAAAGCTTACAACTCACGATTAAAATTTGTATTTTCATCTGTGTTGAAATTAATGAAAAGCTGCCAGTGAATGCAGAGGTACGTCACTCGAGCTAGGAGTTCATGCAAATTTTAAAAAAGCGTGTAACTCAGCATGAAATTTCCTAGACAGTTTGGATCCATATTAATAAGATTAACTTATACTTGCAGAAGGTAGAGCGAAAATCCCTCAAACAGGAAAATTTCAGTCAGTTCTTCTGATTGTTATCGACAAATTGTTATGTGGGCAATGAAAAGCTGTCAATAGAATCATACACATGAGATCAGTCTTAGGGATGTTGAAACTGGAATCAGTTCGCATCGTTGAATTTCACTAGGTTGAAAGAAAGTACAAAGCTTAGCAATTCGTATAAAAGTCATATTTTCTTAACTTAGCTTAATTCCTGTTGTATTCGGCGTTTTAATTCCTTTCTTTTCGTGTTATTTGCCCCATTAAATAAATGCCATATATATGACTAGTGATTATTTCTTGACATCAAGCCCATCACAGGCTTGTAACCAACAAGGTGTGATACGGCTAGTTAAGTTCCTGTTTGGCTGTACTCCCTGGAACAATTTTATTACACAGACCAACAGGAACACTAAAGGAGTAATTATTTCCACCAAATAAGTTTTGAACTTGGCGCGAAATATACTTGGGGAAAGGTTTGAGTATATTTCGAAACCATTTAAAGAAGTACAGAGTATTATATTGTAAATACGCTACAAATACTTTCTTGGAAGACCGCACTGATTGGGATCTGTCGGGTTTACCTCGGTGTAAGAACCTGACAAGATTTTTATTGTTTTTTTAGGCTGTTTTGCTGTATGCTATTGTTTAAAATGTTTCCTTCGTTTTACGTCATCCGTGGGTTCTGCAGGTTCTTACACTGAGGTAAAGCCGATCTGTTTAACGTTCCAACTTTGTTAGCAAGTAGCTAATCAGCAACTTTATTTGGTCATAAGAAAAAAACGAGGTAAGAAATTGAAGTACGAGCCGTTTTTTTGACGTTTTGACTTCTTCCAGACTTAAAAAAAACTGTCCTGCCGATCAGAGCGTGCATTTTCTTTCTTTTCTTCCCTGAATAAAAAGTATTTTATCTTTCTTCCTATTTATTTATTTATTGATCATTAAATTTCAATCACAGCACACGAGGTCTGTTTGGTTGCGTAGCTGTTTTAGATGAGGTCATACAAACATGTGGTGCTTCCATAACCAGATGCAAACACGAGGGGTAGTTTTGAAGAATTCAAAAGCGATTATACAAACCCTCTCCTACCACTCTGTATCACATAAAATGTTGAATTGTTGCAAACTCTCTGTCGAGTGTGTGTATCTTATCAGGTTATATTACCACACGTGTATTTGCTATTTTTAATAATCACTACCCTATACTCAATACATGAGGCTCCAAAGTTCACCATTATGTGATAAAAAATCATTTCGTAAATGGCATATCGCCGTGTGTGTAACAATACTTTAGCGCTGAGATTGGCCTGGTCCGGGGGGCACTATGACATGTATGGCTCGGTCAATGAACTTGCGAAAAAAGAACGAGACCAGTATTTTCCCAATACGGACCAAACAAGCAAGTTCAATAAAGGATTTATTGTTATGGCTCTTTACAAATTTGCGAACAGCAAAGCGTATTTCTATTAGCAGGTACGCGCTACAAAGACGAATGAAGGGAACAAACGATTTTCGTAATGTCATTTTAGAGACAAGAAAGTAAGAACAAGGTTTCGACTTCATAAAAAACTGTCCTCTCTTCTAAAATTTTGCCAAAACACGATTTAGTGAGCTCTTCTCGCGGGTGGTCCAACTTAGCGGTCCGTGTAGGAAAACTTGGACCGCCCAGAGTTTCAAATAAAATTACATATTTTATTTTTCTACAGTGTCATTAGTCTACCACAAGTAAATAACCTATTTAACAATAAAGCGCTGGATGTGAAAGCTCTAAGGGCAGTGAGAGTGTTACGTCCTCTGAAACTCATATCTGGTGTACCTAGTAAGTAAATTGGTCTCTTTCTATTGATAGATAAATAGAGCTCTAGTTAACCCTTCAAGCCCCAATAGTGACAAGCATCTAATTTCTCCCAACAATATCACTACTTGATCAAACATATAGGACACGAGAATAAATGAAATGACCATTAAATGTGCAATGTCTTAATGTTTAAACAAGTTCTCCTAAATTGCTTTGTAAGAAATATATGAAGGCTCTGTAACGAGAATATGCGTGTTGATTTTGGGGCTTAAAGGGCCGGGTTAATGACGGAACAACCCCGCACTCATACCACATTTTTCTCATTCACTTCAAGATGGCTCCAAGATTTTTTGTTAAGCTAATGTATTCAAGATTTCAGCCAACTTCTGTAGACAAGCTCGACTAAAGAGATTTGTGATTCACTTAATTCTGGGCTGGGGTAACCGACAAATTTAACCGTTTGGTGTGTGATCAGGTCGATTGTACCGGGCTGGGCTGAGGTGTATAAATTTTCTTCTTTTCACTGTCATGACTCCCCGTTAATCTCCTACCTTTGTTAGTCAAAATAATATTTGCATGTTAAACCATTTTAAACTTACTACCAGGACGAACTCGCACCAATATGACTTGCTTAACTGTCTGAGATTTTGGACCGCTACCGTGTAAGCGAATTACAGACACATGAGAGGGCACCGGTATAAGCCAGTAAAGGTTTGAAAGCGTGCCATTTTCATGTAAACACCCCTTTGGATGGGTTCGTCCTCTCCACTGATTTGGCCATTGCGTGCATGTCTACCAATTTCAGCTACCCTTTTTAAGGCAGGGCGTATGGTAGCCTGCGTCCAGAAGTCTCGTGTTTCCTTTATAAATAGGAGACGTCTGCACGCAGGCTACCGTAGGGCAGATCTGATTCGTTCGTTTTGTGTTTTCTTTTCAGGTCTACAAGTTGTGATGAAGTCGATAGTCCGTGCCATGGTTCCTCTCCTTCAAATAGCTCTATTGGTCTTGTTTTGTATTCTCATTTATGCAATTATAGGTTTAGAATTTCTCAAAGATAGATTTCACTCGACGTGCTTCATAAACGGAACAAGTGAGTTGGTTAATTTCTTTTCTTAGCTTAATTTTTTTAAATTTTTAGTGGATTAATTCGTCTTTTCTTTTCGAGCCTTAACCCTTCGTCAAAAACAACAACAATCTTTATTTACACTCGTCAGAGCATAGCCAGTTCATTTTTTCATATGATCGCCGGGATCGCGGACGTCCCCAAAATCATTTGATGGCTTGCGATCGTCAACGATGTCCCAGTTTACCGAAACAAGTCTTGATATAGCTTGGTCCCCATGCGCAGATCAATCGTTAAAGATTGCTAACGGTTGTTAATGCGTTTGTTTCAGTATGATCGCAGAGTTCTTGGCAAGAGATTTAGCAGTAGTTCGCGAATGTTGGTGAACCAAGGTTTAAAAATTATGCCAACTTACACACACTGACTTGCGCTGGGTGTCAAAACGATCTCGCGTCTTTTATGATACCTTAGCCAATCTCTCTTGTATCTTTTACAGATATAATGGAGGAAAACCCCAGGCCGTGTGACTATGGGCCCTGGCCGGGAGTTAGGGAAATTTTTCGTGGAAGAAACTGCCGTGAAGGTTACGAATGCAAGAAAAACCAGTGGGTCGGTCCGAACGATGGCATCTCGACTTTTGATAACATCGCTGTTGCTATGATAACTGTCTTTCAGTGCATAACAATGGAAGGATGGACCCAGATTATGTACTGGGTATGAAAAGCATTTGTTTGTTTGTATTAACCTTTTAAGGTGATTCCATCGAAAAAGAAGTTGTAATGAGAATTTGTTGAAACTTTGCACAGTTACTAATTACACCTAGTACATTAAAAAAATAAAATAAAAAGAGGGGGTCACCGTGTCTGATTTCACGCTACGGGGCTGTAGTATATAGGTACTTTGCTATCTTTAGACAGCAATATGAAAAACACCTATCCTTGTACTAGAGACACCCATTACTTCAACAAAGTTATAACAAGCAATGAAATATAAGCATTATTCTTATGACAGAAGAACAACGTTACAGTAAAACGTCTTAAAATTGCCGCAACAACTAAACTACTTTGAAATAATAGGCAAATCGAGCGTCTGCACGGTTACAGTGTAACGCCTAAAATCTGACTGTAACAGTGAATCAACCGGAATATTTCAAAATTGAATAATGAAAAATTCTTCAAATTTGAATATATCATGTAAAGTCGTATTTTCCTTTAAAAAATGGAATAAAAAAGTGGGGTCACCGAGTTCGTTTGGGAGAAAACGACCATTTATTTCTCTGAACAGCTCAGCTTCCAGAGAAAACCTATCCTGTTCCGAACGCGCGCGCGCTCGTGCGCGCGCTAATCACGCAAAAAATGATGCGCAGTAAGGATGCGCAATGCAATTGAACGGAATCACCTTAAGCCCCACTAAATATCCACATGCACATTCTCCTCACTATTCTCCATACAGTTCTCATGCTACTAGTTGGGAGAATTTGATTTTCCTCCACAAAAACGTGGAAATTCTGACAAATTTAATATTGGTACTTAAGAATTTATCGTTTTGTTCCACAGACTTTTGATGCCTTAGACGAAGATGGATATCTGTATGCTTGCTACTATGTATCGCTTATTGTGATCGGTTCTTTTTTCGTGCTCAACCTTGTTCTTGGAGTTTTGAGTGGGTGAGTGTATACCGATTTTAATTATTATTGGTTTCTATCTTTTAATTTCCAAAAGAAAAATGTTCAGTTGAATTTAATCTTTGCACGATAAATCGTCTTCGCTGGCTTCAAAGACATCATCTGGTTTTTTATGTTTTTTAATTGAAATCTGTTCTGAAATTAAACCTAAATCAGTGCCATTTATTGTAAACGAAATACTCCTAGAATTTTATGTGATTTTATCAAAGGGAGAACAAACCATAGTCAGTTTTAAAGTGATTTCCCCAAGTCACAAAGGACTGAAGAACTTGAAAAGATTGGCGCAATTTCTTCAAGTTGCAAGCCATTTCTATCCTAGCTATTCGCAGCCAAACGTACTTGTTTTTAGTTTCAGAATACCATTAAAGTGGTTTTAAACAAAATTCACCATTTTAATTGAGGTTCTTTAAATTTAAATGTGCCTTTTAGCTTTTTAAAGTATTGGTAATAATGGATGACATAGTCCAATTAAGCCTTCAAGTCCCAATAGTGACCAGCATCTAATTTCTCCTAAAATGTCACTACTTGATCAACCAAAAGGGACACGAGAATGAAAGTAATGATCAGCAAATTTTGAATGTCTTGATCTTTAATCAAATTCCCATAACTAATACACAAGCAATAGAGCGCTTTTCAAACGAGTGTCGTAAAACCAAAACCAAAGTAATTACCCCAGCCAATCACAGCAAACACAAATTACCCAATGAACCAATCAGAACTTGAAGCAAATACATGTAACCAGCGCCAAGTGCGGGAAAAAGCGCGTGCGAGCGTGTCGGGATTGGTTTGAATTTTACTTCTGATTGGTTGAGAAAGTGGCGCGACGTTTTTTAACCAATCACAGAGTGAAGTAAAGCAAAACCAATGCAAAACACGAATTACTTTCGAATGTCAAATGAAAACCGCTCTATACAGAAAACACTGACGAGAAAATGTATGTTGATACTGGGGTTAAAGGGTTAAGGAATGGTTGACCGGTTATTTTCGTTTTTTCACTCCAGTGAGTTTGCTAAGGAGCGAGAACGTGTCGACACTCGACGAAAGTTCTTCAAGGTGCGACGACAGCAGCAGCTGGATCGACAGGTGCATGCATATCAGTCCTGGATCGATAAGGCCGGTAAGCTAACACGCAGCTCTGACAATACTCTTATGATTGACAACCGAAAAGCCACAAAACGCACACTCCTTGTTTGGCAGCCGTTGACAGCTGTTTGGGCCTGGTTAAGGGGGGGGGGGGGGGTTAGGGCTCGTCCCCAGTAAATCCAAACGCTTTTCAATGCACCCACTTTTAAAAATAACGCTAACAAGGGGAAAAACAAAAGAACAGTATTACCTGTTGGAACGTTTTACCGAAAAGAGTAGAAAAACTTTTCTCGTGAACTCGTAAAGAAGGATTTATTAGTTAAGGGATGGCGAGCCAAACGAAAGGATCTCAGCGAAGTTCATATAAACCCCGTAACCGCTGCTCATTTCAGAGGCCAAACCGAAAATTGCATTTATTGGTTGTATTTTTTCATTTAATGGTAGCCGTAGTCTTCATGAAATAACCCGACCATGATGCCTATGATTTCATCCAAACACGTTCTCATACTTTTGCTAACTTTTTTTTTCTTGAATATTTGTTCAAAGCTAATTTCCTTAGCATCTGAAGTCAATGTAGACAGTTGTACAATGTACTTTGTTCAAATCAAAGTAACCACAGAGTAACAGGTTATTAAGCCAAAAGAACACCACACTGTCAACCCAAAAACATTAACGCTACAACTTGTCAATCATATTATCCCGAACAGCGGAAATAGCTTTGGAAGAAAACAGCTACAGGTCGAGACATCTGAGCCTTAACGACTCTCAGTCACAACTGGTCAGCAGTGATGTGGTCAGCAATCCTGGACGAGTGGTGGCCAGACGAGAGGGGAACTGTTACCAAATTAATATGCCCGAGAGGTAAGCTGGTTTCTAGTGCGTGTGTTGTATTATTGACGAATATAAGATTGTGGTCAGCGGGGTTGAACGAGGGCGGTCATTTGTAAGGCCGGGGTGTTTTAGTCGCAAAAGGCACTGCACTGGATGGTTAGGGTTTCTCTTTGCTTTCTTATAACAACGTTTAAATTCTCTTTAGATTCTGAATATATATATTTTTTGCAGTACCAAGGCACTAGGGTTGAACAAGTTTTTACTGTGACATGCTCAGTGCGTTATGACTTCCGTCGCAATCATTGGAATTACAGAATTTTTTAGTACCCGTAACCGTTACTCTTCTTAGTGCTTAATTAAATTTTAATCTGAGGCCAACTTTTTTCGTTCAAAACAAATTTAAAGGGAATCTTTCAAACAAAGTAAATCAAGAATGATCCAGTCTAATTGAGTCAAATTGCCATCTACAGTAAATTCAAAGCCATCATGCAGCTTTCACATCAGAATTTAGAAAAGAGAATGAAGAAATCTTACGTGGTAGTAGAATAACACCAAGAACGGTTTCATTTTGCGATTTAATTGGCTGATATGACTTTCTTAATTGCAATTAGATTAAAACTCAATTAACTTTGTGTTGAACTGTAGTACAGTAAAACCCCGCGTATAAGAACCTGGATTTTTTAATTTAGCCTAAACAGGTTCTTATATAAATGGTACTTAAAGCAAATTTAGACTGCCAAGGTTCTTAAAATAGGTTCTTATATTTTCATATGAATTTCATTTAAATATATTATAAATATCATCTCATAATACAATATAAATCATTTATACCATAATGCCTAAAGGCAGTACAGTGCAGGTATGTCCTTAACAAAACATAACAAACATATTATTTCATTGGGATTATTTTTATATTTTATATTTGATATTTTGTGATTCTCACAGAGTCGGAGATGGTCAGAAAGCTTTCTTTGATATTAGTAGAGTACGATACTTGCAAATACTTGAGGAATTATTTGAATGGCAAGCACAATAGACATACAACACGGTACTTTAGCTTGAAAGAAAAAAAATTTATGTCAAGTTAGTTTTAAATATAATCAGATGATGATCTTAATTCAGTAGTTTCTACCTATACACTTTTACAGCAACTCCGCTGATAAGAACCTAACTTAAAATTTTAGCCTTAATAGGTTCTTATGTGGAGGGAGCTTAAAATGAAAATTTTAGCCTAACAGGTTCTTAAAACCCAGGTTCTTATACGCGGGGTTTTACTGTATGACATGAAGTGTATTTCACTTTGTATTTGGGCCTTTTCCGAATTGCCTCTAACCTCGCCACCAAAACGAGGCCAGGTGCGTGACCTTTCATACGAAAATTAAATTTATATATTTTCACATGACAGTCGGTGCACCAGGCGTCGCCTTGAAAAAGGGTGTAAAGGTATTTCGGAAATGAACCATTTGATACATCATTTGTATTTTGTTAACAGCGACGGCGCTTTCCAGCGGTTTTTGCAGTGGAAGACTAAAACCTCTCTCAAAGTTCGTAAAACAGTCAAGACCCAGGCATTTTACTGGACCGTTTTGGTGTGTGTCTTCCTCAACACCATTGTGTTAGCCGTGGAATATTACAATCAACCTGCGTGGCTTACTAATTTTCAATGTAAGTTTTTTAAATATTTACATCGATGATTGTTTTTCTTTTCGTCTTGTCTCAGTAGAGTCTGAGTCAAGAATGACATCTCTTTCTTTTTTTCTCTAGATTACGCGGAAATCGTGTTTCTAACAATCTTCTTTTTGGAGATGATGCTCAAGCTTTATGGTCTTGGAATTCATAACTACTTCGCTTCAAGTTTTAACTGTTTTGATTGCGCTGTAAGTGATACCTTGATCGTTTCCTTGATACTACATAATGCCATCTTTACATAGCAAAGTTTTTTGATACTTTAAAACGAGAAAACTAACGAGAAATGGCAAAACTTTATGATAATTAAGACTGAGCATTAAAGCATCGTAAAAAATGTTTTTCGTTGATTAAAAATGTCTCTAAAATAAATATTTTTCCCTTTGCAATGGCCTGCAATTTGTGCCACAAATTTACAGGTGATCATGTGGAAAAATGAAATCGTTCTGAAGACATGCTACAGCGCCTTTGACTTTCAAACATTTTTCTCAAAAACTAAAAGCGTCAAGAAGTTCCATATAAGGCACAGATGAGCAACTTTTGACTTAAATCCACATACAAAACCATTATTTAACCTTGGTGTCTCTGGTTACCCATCAAACAGCGTTTCCCGAGGTATTTGAATGCATATTTTCCCCCAGGTACACGAGATACTATAAGGCAGTAATTCTATCGGTTTCTTTTTCTTGATTTTATCATGACAAAAATATTGATTCACGGATTATTTGAAATTGCTGCAAATATTTGGGTAGCACATCATATACCTACTCCCGAGTTTCGGGACTAGGTACACATAGAAAAACAACAATGTAGAGTTGTTTTAAAACAACATCACGGTAATAATAAAAAATAACAATATATAGACTTGAAAATTAGACTTTACAATAGAACATCACTTGGTATAAGGAAAACCACCCAAACAACTCATAGAATTTTTGTTTGTATTTAACAGGTCGTGTGTTTTGGTTTTGTGGACATGATACTTGAGGAACATGCTGATTTGAAACTCGGCATCAGCGTTCTTAGGTGTGTCCGCCTTCTTAGAGTGTTCAAAGTGACACGGTAAGGAATTCTCACTGGGTTATCTTTTGTTTGTTTGGTTGATTGTTTGCGTAACGGGTATACGACGGATGCTATGTTTGACAACTGTTTTTTTGTCTTGTGACAGACACTGGCGATCACTTAGGAACCTCGCCACTTCTCTCGTGAGCAGCATTAAGTCTATCGTGAGCCTTATTTTCCTGTTATTCCTGTTTATCCTGATTGCTGCTCTCCTTGGTATGCAGATATTCGGTGGCAAGTAAGTTGGACCTACTTTTTCAACAATTCTTTGCTAAATTACTTTACTCTTAGAGATGAGTTTTACAGCAAGTTACAGTCTCACTTTTTTACTAACTGTAAACTCCAGAAATTATTCCAGAAATATGCAATCAAATTCTTTTTATCATGTTGTGAGTTACTTGAAAACTACTATCAACCTTCGATGCTCATTGATGTGAAGTAATTTTAAGTATAGTTAAGTTGTGCGGCTTAACAATACTGTTTGTATTTACGGTGATGCAAATAAGGTTGCTTGTATTTTCCTTTTTCAACTGCAGTACATTCGAACCTTTCTGTAGGTGTCCGATTGCAGCATAATCAAACCTGAAAACATTTCCAAGTTCGGCCTGCAAACATCTTTTTGCGCCGCGGAATTCCTAAAATTTATAACGTTTCTACTCAAAAAAGATATACAAACCGATAAAACTTGTTTGTTTGGTTGAGTTTTATCCTCAATATTTATTTTTCTCAGATTTATAGAAAACAACAAACCTCCCCCAAGAACCAACTTTGATAACTTCCAAAACGCCATGTTAGCTGTGTTCCAGGTGGGTGTTCATTTATAGTTTATACTCTATTAATAATTTAGAAGTACAACTATATCACAATTTGTTTAGTGTAAATAGTGTGTAGTTTTAACGAAGGAAGAGTCACCCTGCGGATTTCGTTAATAAACCATTATTATTATTATTATTATTATTATTATTATTATTATTATTATTATTATTATTATTATTATTATTATTATTATTATTATTATTATTATCATTATTATTATTATTATTATTATTATTATTAATATATCTATTTATATTCATATTGTTTTATATTGTTTTTTTTTTACATTACTTAGTTATAGTATATTATTTGTTTCTTCTAACAATTAGATACTTACGGGAGAAGATTGGAACTCTGTTATGTACAGTGGTGTGATTGCACTTGGTGGACCCAAATCTTGGGAAGGAATTTTAGCAAGCTTGTATTTTATTCTTCTTGTTATCCTAGGAAACTGTATCCTTTATAATTACAATCGTGATCCCACCCTTATTACTCTACGCAACCGTCAACCTCGTGTCACGTACTCAAACGTTAATTCCATGAAATCAATTTTAAAAAATGATCTGATACCTGGGTAATCCGCCTGGGAGTTTTTTTAGGACGTTTTGTTGTTAGTCTGTGAACCTGATAGAAGGTGATCATTGTCAATCTCCACAAGACGATAGCATGTTTCCTTGACTACACAACAGATACTCTGCTTAACGTGTTCTTGGCCATCGCCGTTGATAACTTAGCAAACGCGCAAATCTTAACGGAGGACGAGGAAAATGAAAATCTTGAGAGAATACGCAATCGAGAGCTGAATAAACAAAAATACAGTCAGAAACCTTCCAAGACTGGCTGGGATAAAGCTGGGGCAAAACTTCCTGTTGTTCTGGCAATCAACCACTTTGTTCGTAAGAAAAATGGGCACGCATCCACGTCAGCTGCGGAACCAAACAACATTAGGTTAGTTTGCTTTTTGTCGCTTCTTCCCTAGACCATCACCCAGAGCCTTCACTTTCCTTGTACAGCAGTCTCTCTCGTTTTTAGACCGCTGGTCAAGGGAATTGCGTTTTTCAGTAAGAATCAACAGGCAGGTTTCTACTCGTGAAGAAATGAAAATTGATCAGTGTAAAACTGGTGCTAGGAAGATAGGATAACCCTCTGTTAATACATTGTAACAACGCCGCAGAAATTTGCTATTCGGGATTTTACAATTGAAACTCTATAGACTTATGTATATTTAAGGGACGATTAGACAGGGTTCAGCAAAGCCGTGGTTTAACTAGAAGTTTAACCGAAGAAACCGAATACTGTAGTTTAAACTCACTTTAAATGCTCTAAAATCAGGCCTAACTTAGTCCTCGTTAAATGATCGGCCGTATGCATCCCCTCATGATTAACGAGTTTGCCGAATCTCATTTTGTAGCTCAATTTTAAGTTCAAGAAAACTTCAAGATTTCAATAAAATGGATGGTTTTGTTTAAGTTCGGGATGGTTTCGTTTAGGTTGGGCCTAATTTCTAGGCTTAGGGTAATAAAAGTAATGTTACAAATCTGTTTTCTTTTTTATCCTATTTTAGCATGGAGAACGGAGAGGCTCTCACTATGTCTTCGGTGAGTAGCTGGGGAAAGAAAATGTTAATCTCAGACAATTTTTTGACTGTAAAGTGAGGGATTGGCGACGTTTTAAGGTTGTCCGGTTGCTGTATGGTATCC
The DNA here is from genome assembly GCA_964030785.1 of Siderastrea siderea. Taxonomy (NCBI): domain Eukaryota; kingdom Metazoa; phylum Cnidaria; class Anthozoa; order Scleractinia; family Rhizangiidae; genus Siderastrea; species Siderastrea siderea. The sequence goes on from OZ034966.1 coordinate 13,997,232, forward strand.
CATATATTGGTTATATATTAGATCCTACACACGAGATTCCTGCAGTATTTAAAACTAGCTTTGCTTGCTTGACTGTTTTGTTGTTTTCACTGTGTTCAGTCCTTGAAAAGAAAGATCAGGACTTACAGAAGAGAAGCAAGTTATTACAAGTCAGAAGAAAGAAATGGAACAGAAACAGCCGAGTCCACGGAAAATCCCGGGGCAAATGAAGAAGGTAATGACAAGAGAAAACGGAGGATGAGGATAAGGAGAAGGAAGAACGAAGCTAATGGAGTCACAGGGAGAGAAGAGGAGGAGGATGAAGGTATGTGCGTGACAAAAACAAAGGTGTATTGTGTTTGGTGTGACTTAACGTATCGTCCCTGGTATTGTGTGACTTATTGTATGGCGTATGAGAGGTAGAGTGCAATTTGTGTGTGTGACGTAACACAAGGAGACCAAACTTAACATAACGCTAGGAAAGGGTAGCATGACTCGAAGTCAGTGAGGAATTTTGCAACGGACAATGATGCGTGCTAACGAAAAGACATTAAAGTTGTTTATAACGTAACGTAAGGTTGCGTAATGTTCAAGTGAGATAGCAACAAGGTGATGACGGTACTTGCGTGACACAAATGTCAAGATGTAACAGGAGATCAATCTGTAACGTAACGCAAGGTACCGTCACGCAGTAAAGCTTATGTTGATTTGTTTATCTCTCTTGTAGATGAAGACGATCGTCCAATAACCCGCAAGAATTTCATTAAGGTGCTGAAGACAGGACGGCTCGGCAAACGACGTCGCCCATCACGCAAAACTAAACCTATCATTAGGACTAACACCATGTTCCTATTCAGCCCAGAAAACAGGTGAGATGGCTAAGAGCAACTGACAGCTACTTTCTTATTTAATAGAGAGCCAGTTTAGAGACTGTTATAGGGCATTTACCATGAGCTGAGATATGTGGTTGAAATCTGAAAATACTTTTTCCCTCGTAAAATGTAATCTGTAAAAAAGTCGCAAGTCTCGAGTCCCACAATCATTATCCTTGAAATGAGTATTTGGTAAGACTGAGTGCTTTTCATCGCTGACTTAAACGGTCGCTGTAGAACAGTCGTAAGTCTTGAGTTACGCAATTGTTGTCCTTGTCCTTGTTAAATCATGCAAAAGTAGGATCAGTCTTGTAGGTAGTTCATTACCTCTGTTGATTGACTCGATGTTACATTTAGTGGGACGAACGTTCAGCGTGTTGCTTGGAAATTTTACACTCGTCACATTCTAACGTAATGTAAACTTACCGGTACGCCTTGTTACTTAGCAACCACACTGACCATGGAACTCAAACCGTGGGCTCAGGTCATTTTCGCAGACGAGATGTTGAACGTTAATCAGTTGAGAATTTGTTAGTTCTTTGAAAAATTCTGTTTTTTCTTTGTGTTGTTGTTACAGATTTCGAAGATTGTGCCACCGGATTGTTAATTTACGTCACTTTGACAGCTTCATGTTGGTGATTATCATGCTGAGTAGCATCACAATCGCCATCGAAGATCCGCTTGACGATGATAGCGAACGAAACAAGGTATTGTTCACCTTTAATAGTTCATTTCGTCTCTTGCAGGCCGTCATTTAGGACGAGACGCAAAGCGTATCTTGAGAATCATTCAGTTAGGCAACGCGTATCTCCAGACTCGTTTCAGTGGTACGAAATCCGCAATGCTGGATGGCAATTGGCGCAGTGGGACATCAAAAGACAACGAAATTAACATCTGAATGACTTCCATCTCTTTATTCTCATGCCCCACTGCGTCACTTGCCACGGATTTTGGACCATGTGACCAGGTCATACAAAGGCTCTGAAGGGGTGGTACACTTCATGTAAGACCCCTCGGTTGTCACGGACGACAGCTGGTTGTGATGAACAGCAACCGGGTATTACAGACGGCAACCTTATATTTGTGGAAGTCACAGACAGCAACCTCCTACGTCAGAAAGGAAGCGGGTAGCATGGACAGCAGCATGAAGTGAAATGTTTTTTTTTTGCTTTTCTTGGTGCGCTACAAAGCCATCACGCCAGGACACGGACATCAAAAAAGAGCCTTCTTTTAGCCAGTGCTTAGCAGAGCGTTGACCTGCTGGAGTTTTGTATCAGGCTCTGGTTTGCGAATTGGCAGAACTTCGTTTGTCTGGAAGTCATAAAGCTTACTATAATTAGATTTAGTTGTATTTATTTAAGGAGGGGGCACGATATTAACTTAGATTTGTACTTGACTTTTTCTTGCAGATTCTGATGTATTTTGATTATGTTTTCACGGCAATATTTGCTCTAGAAGTAGTTGTTAAGGTGAGTCACTTTTCCAATTTTGCGCTCTTAATGTATCTCATCCTTAACCCTTCAGGTTTGATCCTCTGAGATAATTTTATCACCTGTGTTGTTTGTCTAATCCAATTTAATAATAAAAGCTAATTCCGAGTTGCCTCAAGTTTCTTGATAAAAGCAAAACAAAACATTGATATGAAACTGAAATTCATTTAGTAAGTAAGTAAGTAAGTAAGTAAAATCCTTATTTAAAGAGGGTGGCTCGTAATAGCAGAAGCTAATAAACTACTTGTAGAAGCTCTCCACTAATCAGTTTGCATGTGACAGGCTGTGCACCAGCCCTCGCTTTGAAAACGAGGCTAAAAGAAATTCGGCAATGGCCTTTTCATGGTTGTTATGGTGATATTGCTACAAACCGCTTTACTTACCTTGACCCTTCCCGGCACAGGTTGTGGACATAGGCGTCATTCTACACAAAGGAGCTTATTTTCGCGATTGGTGGAATGTGATCGATGCTCTCGTGGTGTCTTTCAACATGGCCTCTCTTATCTTAGTGTAAGTACCGCAAGAAATAAATAATCAGTCTACTCGCGTTATGTAGTAGTTGAACACCTTCAGGACTGCGAATTGGTACATCCCACAAACAGACCAGTAAAGTTGTCGAGGTTTCCTCTTTGTTACTATGTTTAAAATAATGCAGTTCTTGTGCTGGGGCCCAACGAATAGTCGATGTTCACTGTAAATACCTCTGTCCATTAAGGTCGTGTTCTATTGGGATCAACCGTTTTAACCAAAACCGGTCACGTGTGGTTGAAAGAGTTAAGGTTCCCTAATAAACATGTTTTCAACAGGTCCTGGTTGACACGCGACGGTGAATGGGCATTGTCATTTCCAGACTTCCTCAACTTCTTCTGCCAAGGTTGGCTAGGTGTAGAAAGCCTGACTCTTTGCCTCGGTTGTCTTTCAATAACTGTTAGAAGACGAAGAATTGTTTATTACACACTATTTTGAGAATGTCGACCCTAATTTAACAGACAGCACGTTTAAAAAGAAGTTAGAAAACAGATGCTTGCTAACATGTTAGCGGACGCTGCCCATTGTTTTCAGCCGTTTCAACCGAGCTCTGATCTAGTTGAAAAAGTTACAACCAAACCAACCGAAAACGGTTTTTTGCCAGTAGAACGTTAAAAATCCTAACCAGCCAGAACGGTTGATCCTAAGAGAATGGTCTGATTAGTTGATTGCACGGAGAAACCCAGTTATAAAGCCTGTCAAATGAAACAGAAAACGTGCTTTAATGTGCACTAATTTTTTGTTTGTTTTTCAGGCAAACAGAGACCTCCGGTAATAGCCGTTCTGTGATCAAAGCACTCAGGGTGTTCCGTGTACTAAGACCCTTTAAAGGCGTGCACAAAATTAAGAAATTACAGGTATGGTCATTGGTGTAATGGCATCTCGTTTGTTTACGCCTTTCGGTCGTTTGCTTAGGTCGTGGAGCGCATGAGCAGAGCGAGCACAAGCGAGAAGTACGAACAGTAAAACGGAGGGACTGTAGATATCATTTTGATAAAAATATAAACTTAGTACGGTTCTTTCTACTGTCATCGCCATGTACCAGGCCCCATCTTTTTAAGCGTTTTTGATTCCTTGAATAAGGTCAAAAATATGGCGAGTGTTTTGTCTTTCAGTATTTAGCAGCATGAACGTTAAGATTTCTGCCAGTTCTAACCTTGGACACTCACGAAGTGAAAGAACCCAAAACCCCATTATTGAAAATGAGAGAGAGGAACTGGGTGCTACTGAGATGCTAGGAGTGTAATGGAAAGAGGGTGCCATAAATCTCACGTACTTCCTCGGGTATGTAGGTCGATGTACGTGTTTAATTTGATTTGTGCTTTTTTTTCTTGCAGGCTGTGTTTCGTTGCATGTGGTACTCAGTGAAAAACGTAGCCAATATCTTGATGATAACCATGTTATTTCTGTTCATTTTCGCTGTCATGGGAGTGCAATTGTTCAGCGGAAAGTTTCAAGAGTGTAACGATCAGTCAAAGCTGACAAAAGAAACATGCAAGTAAGACTACAAAAAATAGTTATTTACCCAAGTTTTTTCAGTGTTTTTCTAGGCTTCCTACCCAATTGTCGAAACATCTGACAGTATCACTTGTATCACTAAGGATTCTCTTACCCGAAAAATCGTCTTAGACATACAACCGAGACTCTTGGGTTCAAACCTCTTACTCACCCGTTATCATAATGTTTTGTTTAATTGTAGAGGCCAGTATTTTATTTTCAAGTACGACGAAAAAGACCAACAGGAACAAGTTGATAAGGTTTGCCAATTTATTGCTTTCACATTTGAGCGAAGCGCCGCTTCGTGATTAGATTAGGCGCATTTTTTGTGATAAACTTCGCTGTCAGACTACTAGCCTCATAGTTCATAGTTATGCTAAGTTGAATAACTTGCAACGCTAACATTACAAGAACAATACAACGATCGTTTTTAGGCCCAATTTGTATGGTCCAGTCTCGAGTTTATCACTCCGCATTCTAGGACCGTTGAATAAAAAATGAGTGAAGATGCATTTTTACAGGGTTAGTCTCAATCTGTAGTAGAATATTCAGAAATACCAGTGAGGAGGAGGGAATAGGGGATGGGGGGGGGGGGGTCCAGATCACGTTTCACTGAAAATTAATCAGTCATTTCTCGTACATTCCATTTCATCATCTTTCACAACATTTTGGGTGATGGCTGCAAAACACACGGTTCTCGCTTTACGGGTAACAACCATGGCAAATCATGACTCACAGCTGCTTATCAAATCACGTCCACAGGCCGACAGAGGGGAAGGGAGGGTGAACAAAGCCAAGCAGACAAGTGTCTTGATGCATCACCGAATTCTCACAACTAGAGTGACAAAAAAGTGTACTGAAATCTGCATGGAGAATCGCTTTTCCGATCGCTTTTTCTTGTCGGAATTACGTGTTGATCATAGACTGCTTTAAAGTTTCACTTCTTGAATTTGTTGTCGATGATAGGTAGAGAACAGAACATGGAAGACAAGGCAGCTCAACTTTGACAATGTGTTCAAAGCAATGTTAACGTTATACACGTCATCAACCGGTGAAGGTTGGCCCAGGTAGGAAAATCCTTGCTTAAAGGTGGTTAGTGACTTATTGACAGAGCCGAAAGGCCGTGACGTAAGGATCAAGCCTGATGACATTATCGAATGCCTCTGAAACCCCAATCTTGGCTGCAGATTTTATATCCTTTCCTTAGCATCTTTTTTAGTCTATAAAACTGAGAAAACGCCCCGCAGTACACACACTAGCCGTTAGAAAACCGAGACAAGTCCAATAGCTTTGTGAGTGGCAGACTTGTTTTTGGAACGGTTGATTTTTAACACCCACTGAAATATGCATGGGGACGTCGAGGCTTTCAAAAATGAGGAAAACCATACTTAAACTATGTAAATTAATTTTACATTGGCTTGATTCCTTACCACTACACCACCAAGTTATTAAGTCCCCAACTCTCCCTAAGAAGACTATATAAAATGATTCTGATGCTGTAAGGAGAATTTACAGTCTGACCTTTCTTTCTTCAGTGCTATGCAGAGGACTATGGACACAACAAAAGAACACGAGGGACCCATCGAGAACAACAGTCCCGGATACGCCATTTACTACATCAGTTTTGTTGTTGTCTTCTCTTTCTTCTTTCTCAACATCTTCGTAGCTCTGATTATCTTGACATTCCAGGAGGAGGGGGAGAGAGAGATCGCCAGTTGTGAGCTAGATAGGAACCAGGTACTTAATCTAAACTTAATATATTTTTCTTATTCCTAATCCCACAACAACAGGTTATCTGCTGGCAGATATAGTTGTTCCTAGTGATAGACTGTAAGAGGTCACTCCTTTCGCTCAGGAATAGTCAAGCAAGAAGAACACTGATGCAAATGCGCACGAAGGTCGACTGTGGGTGGAAACGTGACGCGCGTGTGGCGCAGCCCACCGTACGCGCGTGACGTTTCCACGCAGTAGCCGACTTTTGCGAGCGTTCCCACGTCCTTGTCACGCCGAATGAGGGACTGCTCGGGGTCGAACCTAGTGAACTTTACGCCACAGGACGGTTGAGAAAATAGAACGGCCAAATGTCTATGTGTGACATCATGACAGCTGCTTGATGACACATTTTGACGTGATCTCCGGCTTAGATTGCCAGCGTCTGGTCGTTAACGAAATGAAAATAACGAGAGGATACAAGGAACTTTCAGAAACTGTGAATATTTATCCATCACGTTGTTCACACCCCATCTCCCACTCGTAAGAGGCCGCGCGCGCTAAACCCGTTTAAGTAACCCGCTCGGAGGCTATTGTGGTTTTGACTTACCATTTGGCAGTTTGGAAATTTGCTTCCTTGACGGCCGAAGGCAAATTTACAAAAATGTTACTAGATACAAGAAAAATTTGAGAGAGTCGCATCTCTTTGTAAGGGTGAACGATGGTCACAAGAGATGGTCACAACTCTTTTCTTTTTTCATCAGCGTGACTGCATTCAGTTTGCACTGACTGCCAAGCCTGCGCAGCGTTACATGCCAGCTGACCACAAGAGCCTGCAGTACAAAATCTGGATCCTTGTGATGTCGAAGCCATTTGATACATTTATTCTGGTGCTGATTGCGCTCAACACGGGTGTCCTTATGACTCAGGTAAGTAAAAAAAAGGTAAAGTCGCAAAAGAGCCACAGGACACCCACACGGCCAGATCTTAACCCGGTTTCTGTAGCATGAAGAACTGAGAGTATTGCTACTCCCCCCTGGATGGGGTGCTAGTCCATCGCAGGGTTACCCCCTGCGATGGTTGGTTGTAATCGGTGACCTTGAGAAAACCCTGTAGCTTTACTTGGAGAAATAAATCGTTCTTGCATATTTATGGCGGCCGGACGCTAATTTCTTTCTCCGTGTATTTTGATTATTTTCGCTTTTTCCTTTGCCTATATATTTCATCGATTGGTCAATATTTTTGTTTTCCTGTGCACCAACATTATACCAGAAACACGTAATTCTAAGATATCCATCGGTTCACCAAGCGCTGACAAGAATCCCTCAAGTGAATTTGTAACGACTTCAATGTTAAACGAGATGCTTCAGCTACAAAAAAGGATGTTTAAAACCCTTATAGATTCGCTTGTGAACAACTTCAACTCTCGACTAGATGCAGTGGTTGGAACTGTGGCTGAACTTAAGACTCGGTTAAACATATGCCAGAAAGACACAGAAGAGTTCAAACAAAGCCTTGAATTCTCTCAGAAAGATATCGACGAACTGAAGCCGTGTAAAACCAAACTTGCTGAGATAGAGGATGGCATCGAGGACATCTACGACTCTATCGACTACCATATGGACAAATTAAAATATCTGGAGAACCAGAGTCGAAGGAACAACAGGCGAATTGATGGAATCCAAGAAGAAGAGAACGAATCGTGGGACACTACAGAGGAAAAAGTCAAACAAGTCCTCGCAGAGAAACTCAACTTTGAAGAAGCGCTCGACATCGAACGCGCTCATCGTGTCGGTAGGGTTGCTTCTGGCCCTAGAAGACGCCCTCGCACAATTGTCTGCAAGCTTCGCGACTGGAAGCAAAAGGAGCTAACAATGAAGACGACAAGAAGAATTAAATCTGTCGGTTTATATGTAAATGAAGATCTTGCTAAGGAGACTCTAGACAAACGTGAAGAGCAGAGACCCAAGCTGGAGGAAGCAAAGCGGAATGGAAAAGTAGCGTACTTTGTATTGGACAAGTTGATTGTAAAGGATAGGCGTACTTAAATCAGATAAGTTTATTAGTTACTTTACTGCTAGTTTAAAATGACAGTGACACAATACTCGCTTTCAGATGTACTGCCCTTTAATCATTTAGAAATTCTAGCTTTTCTCTGGCGCTTTATGAACTTCAAAATGGTCCTGTTCACTTTGATCCCGATAGATTCTCTAGCTTACGCTGCAATCCAATTTTTCCAAACTCAAACGCTTCTTTGACACAATCTGACAGTCATGATCCTGATATTAATTTTAACGCAGATGAGACACCCTGCGACTATTTCATTGAAAATCAATTTAACGAAATGCTCAGACACGAGAATTATTCTGATGCCGATTTCTCTCTGCTACATCTTAATATCCGTAGTCTTCCTCATACTTTAGTCAACCTGACTGACTATATATCAAGCTTAAACATTAAATTTTCTGTAATCGGAATTTCTAAGACCTGGCTGAACGACTCTTCTCATTCAGTTGATATTAATGGTTTTAAATTTCTTCACAAGTATAGGCAAAATAGAACTGGAGGTGGGGTAGGTCTTAATGTTTCAAACGATCTAGAGTTCAAGCTTCGAGAAGATTTGTCCCTCCAAAATGTTGACATTGTGGGATCGCTGTTTATTGAAGTGATAAGACCTCGCGAAAAAAATATAATTGTTGATTTTGTTTTCAGACCCCCTAATCAAAGACTCGACGATTGCTTGTCTACAAACAATGAATTATTTGGTAATATCTCTAGAGAAAACAAAATATGCTTCCTAATGGGGGACTTTAATGTTAATTTAATTAACTACCAAAATCATCACCTCACAGGCCAATTCCTGGATGGAATGTACTGTAATATGTTTTTTCCTTTGATTACACGTCCCTCGCGAATTACTTCACACACTGCTACGTTAATAGATAATATTTTTCTGAACAACTTTTTTGAACGTTCGAGAAGCGGTTTATTATTTACTGACATTTCAAATCATCTACCCGTCTTTTCACTGAATTCATTCAGACAACACGCCAGTAAATCGAAGTCGGCAAGTACCCTTATTTATTAGAGATAAGAATCCGAATAATATTCCTACTTTTGTTGAAAAACTAGAAGGTGTTGACTGGTCTTCGATTAAAGCTTGTGATGAGCCAAATATTGCGTACAAACGCTTTCATGAAATGTATGCAAAGATTTATAACGATTGCTTCCCTCTCAAGAAGGCGAACTCGAAAGCAGGGGCGCTTTAATAAACCGTGGTTAACGAAAGCTCTTCTTAAATCCATCAAAAGGAGGAATAAACTCTACAAAAAATGTCTTCAAGTTCCAACAACGGACAATGCTTCACTCTACAAAACATACAAGAACAAATTGAATCATACTTTGCGTTTGGCTAGACGTCGGTATTATGAAAAGAAATTGGAAGATGCTAAATATTAAATACAATATTTGTCAGACGGTCGGGAGATCTCTGATCCAGTGGAAGTAGCAAATAGGTTTTGCAGTTACTTCTCTAGTATTGGTCCGAACCTTGCAAAGAAAATTCAGCCTCCTCCGTCTTCACATGAAGATTTTCTATCTGGATCCTTTCGAGAATCAATCTTTTTTACCCCAACAACAGAGGATGAAATTATTACCATTGCTCAATCTTTTGCTTCTGGGAAAGCCGCTGGATACGACAATATTCCAATGTCTATAATTAAGGAATCCATTCAAATCATTTCGGAACCTATAGCTCACATTATGAATTTGTCAATCGCTCATGGCGATGTACCAGATCAAACGAAAATAGCTCGTGTGGTGCCACTGTTTAAAGCTGATGACCAGTCACTATTCACCAACTATAGGCCTGTCTGGGTTCTACCAAGCTTTTCCAAATTTCTAGAGAGAATCATCTATAATCGTTTGTATGATTATTTAACTAATTTACATATTCTCTGTGATAACCAGTTCGGCTTCAGAAAAAACCATTCTACGACGCTTGCCTTGATTGATTTACACGAAAACATTTCATCTGCTATTGATCGTGGTGAATTAGCGGTTGGTGTCTTTTTAGATCTCGCGAAAGCTTTTGATACAGTCAATCATTCCATCTTATTTGATAAACTTGAACACTACGGTATACGTGGCTTGGCTCTGAAATGGATTAAGAGCTATTTTTCCAAAGGACTTTTTAATTAAAATTAAAATTTGTAGAATACAATGGTTGTTTCTTCTCGTGCCAATATCGTATGTGGCGTTCCCCAATGTTCAATACTAGGACCTTTATTTTTTCTGCTCTACATCAACGATATAATCAACGCATCCACGATAATACAATTGATCTTATTTGCCGATGATACAAACGTTTTTCTATCTCATAAGGATAAAGACTGCTTGACTGATATACTGAACGCTGAGCTAAACAAGTTGTCAATTTGGTTTAGAGTTAACAGGCTTTCATTAAATTTGGAAAAAAACTAAATTTATTGTATTTAAACCATGCCAAAAGCGTACAAATCAACTTTTAATTGATGGCCCAAAAATTGATCAGGTAAAAGAAACAGTAACCATGGATGAAAATTTAAATTGGAAGCCTGAAATCTCACATGTCGCCAACAAAGTTTCTAAATCCGTAAGAATTATTCGTAAATCCAGTTTCTATTTATCTACTAAAACTTTACGAACATTATATTTTTCTCTAGTCTATCTATACTTTTTTTATTGCAACTTAGTTTGGGCATCTACTTACAGAACTAACCTTATTCGTCTTGAGGTTCTACAGAAGCGAGTGATCAGAACTATAGCTAAAACTCCGTGGGATGCACATACTGATCCAATCTTTAAAAATCTTGATATTTTAAAATTTCATGATATATATTTAATACAACAAGGCGTATTCATGGACTCCTATCAAAACCATACTCTACCTTCAAAATTTCATTGTAATTTACCTTACAAAATCAAATTCATTCATATAATACAAGAAATTCTTATAAATTTCGTTTGCCTTTCTGTCGTACTCGAATCAATCAATTTTCCGTCTTTTATCCAGGACCTAAATTTTATAACACCTTAAACACCGACATCGTCAACTCTTCCTCCCCTTTCTCCTTTAAAAAAGCACTTAAGGCACTTATTTGTAACAATTATTAGTATATTCTTACAAAAATGTGAAAAAAAACTGTTTAATGTTCAGCATTTGTAAACTTCCTTAATACTGATTGTTACTTTGATTTCCTTCTGATAATAATTTGTATCCGTCGCCGAAACTTTTATGCCATCTTTGAAAAATTGTAATTGAGGAGGCCTAATTAACATAAGCTTTATAGTTTCCTTTAGGCCTTCTCGCCATTACTTTCTACATTTTTGTATCTTTTTGTAATTGTAATCGTGTAATTTACAATGTGTGGCAAATAAATACAAAATACAAATAAAATACCCCCAGTAGTACGTCGCCGGTACCCATTTATACGCCTGGGCGAAGAGAGACAATATGGAGTAAAGTCTCTCCCTAAGGAATCAACACGATGGCAGGGGGGTGGTGTAGCAGCTGCGGTAAGGTCTTCCACGATTGGCCCGCTAAACAGTAGAACAATCAAAAGAAACAAAGAACGAGGCGGAAAAACAATAGAGCTGCTACATAGAGCGGTCCAATGAAAATACAAGCTTTTGCAGGGTCCAGACCTCGAACAACCCATTTTCGGTTCTGAAGTCCAACGTGGTAACCACTACACCATGTCGCCTCCACACTGACTCAGACTCAGATGGGAGTCACAAACCCAATCATATACATACACCTAATTCAATAAAGGTTGCTTTGGCAATTGGTCATTGGGAATTGGGCTTTGGGCATGCGGAACACAATTCAATGCTTTGCTTGAGTGACCGCCAAACAATAGCTTCCCAATGCGCAATTGCCCAATGCCCAAAGTAACTTTTATTGAATTAGGTAGATACTAAAGCGGATAGGGAGAGAAATAACGAACGAACTTCTCAACTAAAAATATATCAACAGTTATCCAAATGGTTTTAGTGATAAAAAGAATGGGCCTTTGCTACTTCGTCGGTTTATCCGGGTATCATTGCATCGTCCCGAACTATAAACGAATTTCCGAATTAGTCTTAGGCGGCACAATAACTTACAATAGACTGTGATATCGTATGCTTATGTGAAAGAAAATGATACATATGCATTTCAGACACCTTTCATACATAAATGAATTTTATTGACAAGCGAACGAGAACGCGTTTACACATGAAAGGCTGGGCAGTAGGTCTGGCTTTGAAAAAAAAAGACAACTTTTTTAATCCTTCTCAACTATTATTTACTGTTAGAAAGTTAGCTTATCCAACGTTTACTCATGACGGTAATGTGTTCATCAGAGTGAAGTCATTATTTATGTCACAGGATAGCAACATCTCAGCATGTTTGTTTGTTTCGTGCGGTAAGACTCATCAAACTTTGTCCTTATCTGTTTTAATAGAGACTTCTTTTTTTTTTTACCATTTACAGCATTATGACGAGCCGGATGAATTTAAAGACATTCTTATGTACCTCAACATTGCATTCACCGTTCTCTATATGATAGAGGCGGGATTAAAGTTTTTCGCCCTTAGATTGGTAAGTTTTGTTCATTCAGTAGTTATGGCTTCTATGGCTTCGTCTTGCGTAGCCTTCGAGAAAGCCCCCCTCCCCTTCCTCGTACCCCAGGGGTTCGTAGGTGGGGTGGCACAAGCTAGTAGTTTTTCATGCCAGTTTTGTAATAATGTTCAACTTGATGTGAAACATGGTGCGTTTATTTTTATCAATCTGTTATTTCAAACCTATTCGGCTATCAATATTTTAACAAAAACATCTAATTTGATTACATTTTTCTTTCAGAATTATTTTCGAGACTACTGGAACGTTTTCGACTTCATCGTTGTTTTAGGAGGCTTGCTGGATGTCATAGTAACAGTTATTTCTCAGTCGGTGAGCAAGGGGCGCCGGGGCACAGACAGACCACCCTCTGTTCGTGTAGTGTGTTTACTGTTCGAACTCATTGAGACTTGATTTTGAGGCGACTGACGATCGGTTGAGATTTTATTCTACTAGTACAGATATTTAAGTATTCTTTACCTTTATGGTTCAATAAAGTTTAAAGAAAATGTTAATTGAGTCACGAGTGGTGTTTGTTTGCCGTTCCGAGATGTATAAGACGTTCTCTAGCGAGGCCGAAGACCGGCCGGAAAGTAATCTCGCTAGAGAACGTCTTATACATCTCGGAACGGCAAACAAATATCTGTACTAGTGGAATGAAATCTCAACCGATCGAGTCGCCTCAAAATCAAGTCTCAATTAGTTCCAACAGTAAACACACCACACGAACAGAGGGTGGTCTGTCTGTGGCCAGGGTAACCAAACCATGAGGTTCTGACAAACCAAGGGGATCTTTCAAACATGTATTTGGTGTGAACATTCAATAACTTTGCCAACGTTTATATAACGAGTTATAGTGCAAGCTCTCCTTGCGACCACTCTCGTAAGCGTTGAATTGCCGATTGGTAATTTCCTTTGTCTTTAAGTTCTTGAAGTAGCCACTCATCTGAATAAGAGATTCTGAGAAGATTTTCAATCTGTATGGATGCGTGACGTGTACATTCACGAACCTCTTCTGTGATAGGCAGGATTAAACTATTTTATATTATTACAACAATACTGTTAGTAACCATTAACATACCCCAAGCTTTATGCTAAAAGCACTTGTAAACGACCCAATCTATTGTTTCATCACGTGGTCGCTCACGAGAGCCCAATCTCGTAAGCAACCAGCTCTAGTTGCGACCACTTTTCTGAATTCCCGAGGTGGTCGCTTACGAGAGCTTCCACTGTATAAAAAATTCTAAAACAATATCAAGTTTGGGCCAGTCTCCCTCCAAACGTTAAAACGTCTTGTTGTAACGTATGATTCCTCCTCACACAATTTGTAAATTGCTTTTCAGTTTAAGAATTGTACTATGAATTCCTAGTTTTTATCCTTCTTATAAATTGCAAGTAATAATAATTAATATTAATAGTAAGTATTATTAATTTTTCATTAGTTAATCCTTATCTAAGCTTAATTATTGGATGGTAGAAATACCCAGCTACTCGACATCTGTTTTATGAAAATAAGTTAATTCGCATTTCAATGAAAACTCATTTTCGTACGAAAAGCTGTGCACTAGTCCTCACTTTCAAAAAACCAGAAAAAAAACTTTTTTGACCCTTCAGTAATCATAACTTTTATGTACTGTTAGGACCTTAGCTTATTTAACGCTTACTCATTTTAGTTACGTGTTTGTCACACTGATATCATTATTTGTTACAGGATGTTAACCCGGTAGGCATCGGAATTGATCCCAGCATGTTTCGCTTATTTCGTGCGGCAAGACTCATCAAACTTCTTCGGCGCGGCTACACCATCAGAATACTTTTGTGGACGTTTCTTCAATCATTTAAGGTATAAAATACTTTTGCTCGTCTGTGTATTTTCTTTAAAACCATTTTACCCTTGAAGTCTGTCATTTTAACAACGTAAATTTTTTCGGAATTGCATCTGCACGCAAGAAAAACAAAACCAAAGCAATATAAACATATGTACGTACCTTTCTAAAATCTGCAATAAACACGAACCCTCCTCTTAAAGTGCAGTCCAATAGCATGTACGATCTAAGAGAAGTGGGCCAGTGTGTAAGGGGTTTCGCCAAGTACAATAAACAGGGCCCCAAAAGGTGGGTCTTTGGAGTCCTGGAGCCCCGAAATTTTTTTTTGTCGAGTCCGGAGCCCGAAGCTTTCTCTACTTGGAGCCCCAGCAGAAATTGGGCCCTGGAGTGGAGTGATGGAGCCCTGGAGCCCCGAAATTTCCGTCTTGGAGCCCTGGAACCCTGGAGTCCTGCGTTTTTTAGGCCGGAGCCCTGGAGCCCTAAACCCCTTTGGGACCCTGAATAAATTGTCTACAATTAGAGCCGACTTATTAAGGTTGAAAAATGAAAACACGAAATTTAAGAAAAACTAACCTCCAACACAGACATTCTTTGGGCTCATGACGTGCTCTAATACTTCTAGTGGATCGCATGGCTAGCCCTAAGAACCTCTGTGTTGAAGTTTAACCCTTAAGCCCCGACATCTTTATACAAATTCTCCTTACTGCTCGCCATACATTTCATTGACTACTAATTGGGAGACGTTGTTTAAACATCAAGACAATTCATTCCTGGTGATCATTTTCTAATTTCTCATGACCTGTATGTGTTATAGTGTACAGATATGATGAAGAGAAAATTGATGCTGATCACTATTGGGGCTTTAAGGGTTAAGGAAAATGTGATTATGAGCCAGCTGTTAAAGGAGCTACGTCACGGATAACGCAACTTGAAAAAGCTGGCAAGGTTTTTCAAGTTTGTCATTCGTAATCCATCTAAATCGCCCTCAGTCGTAACCATCCTTGTTTAGTTTTGGTTAATTATTACTTCTTTGGTGATTTTCTACCTTAGGAAACTATTATTTTGAGGTTTCCGTTAATGAGAAAATAATTTTGTCAGATCAGAAAAATGAATGAAAACGCCGTGACATAGTTCCTTTAAGGTTTTATTTGTAACGCAAAGTGTCCAGATAATTTTAAATTAATTTGCCATTGTTTAATTCACAACCCTCTTAAGTAAGTTGTCTTTCTAATCTAATTGTATGTTATCATGCCAACAGGCTCTTCCGTACGTCACTCTTCTCATTATGTTGATGTTCTTCATGTATGCCGTCATTGGAATGCAGGTTAGAGACGTCATTTTTCGTAAGACCTTGGTTAACTATATTTGCCCGTGATCTGAGTGCACTTTTCTTGACGAATGTCGTAATATTGGAGCCAAAGTTAACAGAGAGCCTTTCTATATCATATAATCAATCTGAAATTGACTGAACAAAACGTGATGTTATCGGTGAAAAGTGCGCCAAAAGTGTACAAGCAAATCGATCACTTGTCTTGAATTTTTCCGTGAAGGAATCGGATGTTTAACATTTACGCCAGGAAATGAGTTGGTTAGGAGTTTGTGTTGATGGGACGCAGAATCCTCAAAAAAGTACGTTCCGTTGGCAATATCTTGTTTCGTTTACCGAAAAGGAAACCAAACAGAGCGGCCGTTCATACAATCAAAATGGCAAAACGCCTGGTAACGTTACTGAAAAGCAAATGCCTTCTACGGTCATCAATCTCGTACAAAGAGTCTTCAGGCTTCTTGTTCAGCGGGTGGCCGCCGGGAGAGACCTGGGATGCGAGATTGACAGTTCATTCGAAAATTGCGTTTGGCAATTTTCAACAACTTCTAGAAGTGTCTTATATTCTAAAGTTTGTTTGTTTGGGCTACCACAAACCGAATTTTCCAGAAGATTCAGGTCCATCGTAAAAAACCGTCATCGTTACATTTATTTCTTAAAACGCATGTCCACAAAAACCCGCGTCCCCCCCGGGCAGCGGTCTGCTAACCATGGGTAGGTACCCCATATATGATACGTTATAGTGTCCCGGGGCATTATAGTGTACCGATATATTTCTTGGCTTTCATAGATTACTGTGTACCAATTAACTTGAGTTGCTTGCCTTACATCAGTTCCTTGCCTTGACACTAGAAAAACGAAGAGGGCAACGCAGAAACAAGATCACATGTCGCACCAGCATACTCATCTTCGTTAACTTTTCTTTGCAGCTCTTTGGGAAAATAGCAATTAACGTTCCAGACAAAGCAATTAACGAGAATAATAACTTTAGAAATTTGTTAGAAGCTCTGCAAGTTCTTTTCAGGTAAGGAAAAAATTCTAATTGTTATCATGCAATACGTACTATTTAAACAGAAGTCATTTCGAAAACCTGACCTATTATATTATCAATCTCGGTTATTGACTTTCTAGCTTCTGATTGGCTCACGGCGCACAAAGTTATCAGCGAATAACACTGTTTTTTGCTTTATAAGGAAATTGGATGATATGTCAAGTGCAGCGGCGTTCAAAAGATTTCGCCTTGAAACAAGAACATTTGTCCAAAAATATGGTCCAAAACATGAGCAAAGGTTACCGAAGTTAAGCCCCAATAGTGATCAACATCAATTTTCTCTTCATCATGTCTGTGCACCATAACACATACAGGTCATATGAGAATCAAGGAAATGATCACCAGAGATGAATTGTCTTCATGTTTAAACAAGTTCTCTCAATTAGTAGTCAATGAAATGTATGGCGACCAGTAAGGAGAATTTGTATAAAGATGTCGGGGCTTAAGGGTTACTGAGACAATTATTCCACTCCCGCTTGTTGGATATGAGGTGATAATAACCAACTCGGTGCATGCGCCTCATTGGTTATTTATCACATATCCAACGGGCGCGTGGGCTCACTGGAATTTCAAGGATCTTACATGACGTAGTTTAATGAACGGGAATTCTTTTTCTTTGTAACAGATCGGCGACCGGGGAGGACTGGCACAATATCATGCTGAGTTGCTATGACGACGCCCCGTGTGACTCGAAGGTTGTAGCAAATTATGGTTCAACCTGTGGAACAACCGTCGGCGCTGTGATGTTCTTCTGTTCCTTTATATTCCTCTGCATGTTTTTGGTGAGTTCACTAACACAGCATCAAAATATATTAACAAGAAACGTCTCCTTCAAACAACTACGGCGGGAAAATGTTGAAACTTAGCCGATGAACAAGCTGCTCAGTGCGATTTGTAGGTCACTAGTAGATTTTCCTGGTCGTAATTGGCCTAAATTGTTTACGGGACACCCTTAGAGCTCGTCCGCGGAGAAAAACTATTCAGAAAAAAGCATTTAAGATCGTTGGTACGCTGAGAGTTCTGTGGAAGGTTTCCTGATGTTTTCAACTGTTCTTTTGTTAGATGTTGAATCTTTTCGTGGCTGTCATTATGGATAACTTTGAGTACCTAACTCGTGACGAGTCCATCCTTGGTCCGCATCACTTGGACGAGTTTGTCCGCGTGTGGTCTGAGTTCGATCCTGGTGCCAGGTAAGTGAAAGTGCTGGCTGAAAAGAATGCGCGGCGAAAATTCTTTCATTAGTTTAGGTTTGTTTTAGTAAAGCTTGTGAAATTTTCTTTAACTGAACTTTATTTTGTACGAAATAATTTGCATTGAGACAAAGATTGTTAAGATCTTTACTTCCAATTCAGTCAAAGCCGCGTGATTTCTCGTAACTTTTGAGTCTGTAAACCAAAACCCTAAGCCCTTAAGTGTGTCTTTATTTACATGAAAAATGTTGAGCAGTATATTTTTGTAGTGCTGTTTTAGTTTATTATGCTGTACAAGGTGGTTTTTAATTGTGACCATTCAAACGTAGGCTTTTCAGGTTCTAACGTGTGAGACTATGGATGAAATTCGAAAGTGTGACCACAGTAGTCAAGTGAAAGCTACTGAGCAGTACATGCCTATGGTACTGTTTCTTACATTCAAGGTGGTTCTAAAGCGGCCTTCACACGTCAAACTAATGTTGGCCAACTCGTGTTGACAATCTCAAATTGGTGCGTGTGAACGACACAACAACATGTTGGCAAACTGTTGGCGAAAAATAAAGTTTGTTTCTATTCTCGCCAACTTTTCGCCAACAGTTTGCCAACATGTTGTTATGTCGTTCACACACACCAATTTGAATTTGCCAACACGAATTGGCCAACATTAGTTTGACATGCGAAGGCCGCTTAACTTTTGCGTCTGTGGGTACAATGCTTAAGTGTGACCATTCAAATGAAAGCTATTGCGCAGTACTTTCCTGTGGTACTGTTTCTTACACTGTACAAGGTGGTTCTAACTTTTGAGAATGTGGATAAAATTTTGAAAAATTATTGAGCTGTACATTCCCGTACATTCCTGTGGTGCTGGGAAGCTTTTGTTTTGGAACGTGAGTACTTGGCAATCATCGATTATACAAAACTGGAACAGTACTTCTCCCGACAAACTTGGAATTGTACCCTTGTGATGTAAATACCTCAAACAAAGTCCCAACGTTTAAGATAAGGGGTTAATTTGAGGTGTGTAACCTGCATAACAAATGTATACCCTGGGCTCTCTCCTCCGCTGAGGCCTCCCACGGTCACGTCTTGACTGCACGCTTGGGAAAAATCGCGCGGAGGCTGGGAAGAGAGAAAAAAGTAAAGCGCGCGGGGAACGCTGGGAAGGGAAGAGAGAGAGAAAGCTCTTCCCATCGTTCCCCGTGCTCCCGTTTTCTCCTTGGCTGTTGTTCACTAAAAGGAGCCTCTGCGGAGGAGAGAGTACCCTGGGTTGAATCCAATGTACTAAGCATTGCGCATCAAATATCAACTCATGGTTGTTATTGTACAGCGGATGTGTCCACCACAATGAAATCTACAAGCTGATGTGCAGCATGTCTCCTCCGGTGGGCTTTGGGAAGAAATGCCCAAGGATTGTTGGATATAAGGTACGGGACAATTTGCGTTTATAACTATTGTACAAAACGTGTAGTGCTGTAATGTATACTTGACACTTTGCCAGCGTATTCTTATCGTCGGACTACCTTGTTTACGTAATCGAGGTTGAGTCAAAGCAACGTTCAAAACGACCGTAAGCGGTGCAAGTACAAGTTTGCATAGTTTCTGATTGCCTTTGTTACCTGTTACAGCCGCTTGCCTTGAACAAGTCTGCCTCAATATGTGGTCCGAGGCTCAGATTCTTGTACAGAGCCCATGCCTGCGTAAAATAGCAGCTCATACTTTCTCAATCTCCAGCTGGAAATCAAATTGTTTCAAGTGAAATATCGACGGCTGGCTTGTGTTTGAAAGGAAGACAGTCCAGGGAATTCACTTTTAAAAAATCAGCATGATTACTCTGAATAGCAGAGAACGGAGGACGAAAGCATTGTTTTGCTTGGGGGACAAAAGAAAAGGGTGTTTCTTGTGTGTAGTGCGCGATATAAAAGATGTGTTCAGATGGTTGTAAACACGCGCGCGTGATATGTGCGGGCGTCTCGCACGATGCAAATGATGTCTGTGATGTGAGTGTCGCTTGTTTCGCAGAACCAGTTATGACTTTGACTCGCGCTCTCAGCGCTGGCGTTCTCCATAACCGTTATAGTGGGTCTACCAATCCACTAATTGGTTTGTTGCTTTCCCTACCAGCGCCTGATCAAGATGAACATGCCGCTGAACGATGATAACACGGTCTCATTCAGCACTACCCTGTTTGCTCTCATTCGGACTTCACTGAACATCAAGCTACGCGGGAACATGAACGCCAACGACACTGAGTTACGGAAAATGATCAAACGGGTCTGGCCAAAGACATCGGGAAAAGTACTGAATAAATTGATTCCTAAACAGTCGGGTAAGTTATCCTAAACCTCTGTCAGGGGAATTGCAATGCATTTTTTCAGAGCCCCAAATAAGAGAGGTATCGTTCCGGGAGGAGGAGTAAGGGGCCGCTGTATTCCAATGTTGGCACTCTCATGAAGGGTGTTTTTACTTTTGAGTCTGCGGATGAAATTCTGCGGAGTGGCCGTTGATTTAAAGAAAAGTTAGTGTACGCAGTATTTGTCTGTGGATCTGTTTAGTATGCTGTACGAGTTGGTTCTACTTTTGAGTTTGTGGATCAGATGAAATCCTAAAGTGTTAACATTCAAGACTTTCCATTGGCGTTGTTTATTATGCTGTACAAGGTGGGTTAAACATTTAAGTCTGTGGTTGAAATCCCAAAGTGTAACTTTTCAGTTGGAAGATATTGAGGAGTACACCCGTGGCGATGTTTATTCTGCTGTATAAGGTGACTCTGTAGATGAAATCCCATAAATTAAATTCTGATCATTCAGTTGAAAGCATTTAAACCGCTCTTTCTTATAGTGCTGTTTCCTTTTCATTGTTTTGGAAAATTATATTTGTCATTTGTCTTCAGTTTGGAATATGAACGCTCTCGCAAGTGATCAAAACGAGTTGACAAATGTGAAGGAAACGCAAACCCAGACATGATTATTCGTTCACACTAATAAGCTAACCACGAGTAGTACCAGGCACACGCTAAACTGATTGGTATGAACCCCAGCCTGCTGTTGCGTTCACACAAGCTTTCAAATCGTGTGAAATTACTAGCACGCTCCGCCTCCCCCGCCCACTTCCTGCTACGACAAAACATGTAAGGGATGGACTAATGGAGTATACGAAGCC
Organism: Siderastrea siderea; assembly: GCA_964030785.1. Taxonomy (NCBI): domain Eukaryota; kingdom Metazoa; phylum Cnidaria; class Anthozoa; order Scleractinia; family Rhizangiidae; genus Siderastrea; species Siderastrea siderea. The sequence goes on from OZ034966.1 coordinate 14,018,498, forward strand.
TGTTTCACTGATTTGTATACTGTTTTAACTTCGTTTGCAGTGCTAAGCTGTCAGCAGATGACTATAGGGAAGATTTACTGTGCAAAACTTATTCACGAGAATTACAAGTATCTGAAAAGAAAAGGAACGCCTGCAGAAAGGGTGAGTGTTGAAACGACGTTAAAACGTTGCGAAACCAAAACGTTTAAAATCTATTTCTGGAGGCGAAACAAGTGTCTTACTGGTGTGCAGTCCATAACACCCTTAATTCTTTTTTTATAAATTCTTCAGACTGAAAGAGAGGAAGATAGGAGCGCGAGACATTCTAAGGTGTGTATGACCATGTCATGCTCGCTTTTTAAGCCTCCTCACCACGTTTTGTATATTTATGATAGCATAAGATTTTATTTATGTATGTTCATTTTCGGTGTGGTTTATAGCATTGACTTAACGAGATAACTGTCGTTTAAACAGGGGGGTCTTTTCTCCAAGTTGGTGGGGTCACTTCGGAGCAAAAGGCGGAATGCCAGAGAAGACATAGAACTCGGTCAGATAGAGACACGGAGGAACAGAGCATACACTACCGACGCAAGACTGAACTTGGGACGGTAAGTAAAACTCACAACTGCATCCACAAACACGGGATTACCTTTAAGCCAAAAAATGATTTGGAAATACGAGAAGCTCCATATTTTGCAGTCTAGATAAGGTGAACAGATGGCCCGAATTTATGAAGCCTTCCTAACCGTAAATCTTAAGTATTGTTTCTCAACAATACTTCTTTCATTCCAGCAGTACATAGGACACACCTTATCCTAGGAGGGCTTCATGAATTCGACCTCTAGACTGCAAAATAGTTCCGATTCTGGGTGGGCAAGTTTGTTTTCTTAACAGAGCCTCGCAGCAACAATATCTGGAGCGAATGTGAGTCTGTTGGATGTCGAGCTGTGTTGTTTGTTCAAAAGAATTTGTAATTCTCCTCAAGATTTGCTCAAGACCATGAACGCGCAAGGGTAGTTAACGCGCCTGTGTGGATATTGTTCACGACCATCAGTGAACACGCAAGGGTGCTACACGCGTGTGTGTCGCGATTTATAATATCCTGAACTTCCCAAGTAGCATGCCTGACTTAGGGAAAGGAGTGAGAACAGTCCCCTGGGTATTAATTGGCGTGCGTGGGTTCCGTGTGTTTTTCCAAAATCCTTTCTTTGTGGCGAGGCATTCTCACCACCTGTAAATCAAATGGATATGCGTTTTATCTTTGCAGTGACAGAAGTCAAGAATCACTCCAAGATTCACACGATTCCCTCCCATCTCATAGTTCTGATCACGAAAATGGCCCCTATCCCTTACAATTTTGGATCTGACATTATGCAAACTCATAGTAACAGGACTTGTATTAAATAGAAAGTGTATTATCAATAAGTAAACAGTTGTCAAGAATACGAAGCTCGCATGATGGCATGTCATTCGACGTGACGTCATTACAGTCACGTGATGTCCTTTTGGATATGACCGCGACGTTCGCAAGGAAAAGCATTTTTTGAAGTATCTCGCAGTATCACGCGTGTTGACGTCAGTCAAGACTTAAGTACCACGAGACACGTCATCGTCCTATCGTTTGATGTCGCTGTCACGACTGGAACTTATTAGTTCCCAGGTTTCTTTACAAGAACTTGAGGCGTCACTAACTTCGCTTCCTCCATCGTTATCCATGGAGTGGCCTGTTCTTGTCGTGGATTCACCTTTTCCTATAGACGTTAAAAAACATGAAAAGGACGTGTTAGGGCTTGAATCATACAAGTCATGGAATTATCACGCAGCTGATCATCCTGGAAACAGAAAAAAGCCATTGATGTGTCAATACCTCTATCAGGGTCGTAACGTGGTAATTTTTCCGTTACGAATTCCGTTTTAACGCCCCCGCAAACGAGGAAACATTGTTGCGGAAACATTGTTTCCTAGAATGTTTCTTGGGCACGCAAGCGTGCGGGAAACAATGTGTCCTTGCCAGGTAAACCAGGAAACTTTTCACTGAAAACAGACGTTTGCGCATGTTCATTTTAGCTAATACAGCCTACGCGACCACAAAATCCAGTCAACATTGTTTCCTCGGCGCGTAAACGGGGAAACATTTGTTGCGGAAACAAAATCGTTCTGAAAAAGAAACAAAAAATGTTTCCCCAACAAATGTTTCGTTCGCGCGCAAACAGGAAAACATGTTTCCTCGTTTGCAGGGGCCTTTATACCCTCCTGGTCCATTAAAAACATGACAGTGCCGATACCTGACAACAAAACAATGGCATGGCCAGATTCCCTATCTCATTAAACTCGTTACGACTCTGATGTATGGTTTAAACATTGGTTGTAAAGTCGTGCGTTTTCAATGAAGGAGAATGCTTAGCTATATAGTACGGAATTCCTTTTTATTTCAAAACGTTTTGCTTCGTTGAATAGTAGTATAATTAAAATAACCCAGCATTTGTTAGTTCGGTGTCCGTTGACTTTCTTAAACTGCTTATGAAATATTACTCCTCAAAAAACGTGAAGGATAGACACTGAAAATGTTGTGTTCGTAAAAGAGAACGCAAGCCTAATCTTGGGGGGGGGGGGGGGGGTGCTCGTCACCGATATTTTGATTCATCCAACGGTGGTCCTGATCGACAAATTACGGCACAAGTCTTACACCGTTATACCGATGCTGCCATACACTAGAGGGAAGACCGGCGTTTTGAGAGGCGAATATTTACTTCGCGTTGCCCTCAGACAGGTCACTTCTTCCCCCTCTACCTACCGGTACAACCGGGTTTTGGTGAAATATTAGGGAAATCCCACGTAATACTGGAGTTCACATGTTGTTGGTATGTCACTTTCCAGCGTCCTATCCACAGTGTTACGGCCGCGCGGGATCACAATAGCCAACCTAACCACACCTACCTCCCTGCCCGGCTGCCTAGCTATCTGCCTCTGAGCACTGAATTAATTATTCTAGATGCATAAGTAGGAGTCTGTTTTCTAATTAAAAAGCATTATGTAGAGTGTCGTAAAATCAAAACCAAAGTAATTACTCTTGCAAATCATAACCTAGCATACAAACAACACAATAGGGCCATTTATACGGGAGAAAATAAGACCCGTCTTATCTAAGACGCGACTTAAATAAGGCGCGAACTGTTCGTATAAATAGTACAAAATAAGCGTTCGTGTCTGATTTTAGATGCGACTTAAATAAGACGCGTCTTCTCTTAGAACAGGGTTTTCAGCTGTTCTTATTTTGTCCGCGTCTTAAACAAGACGTGAACTTCCTCGTATAAATGCTTTCGCGTCCTAAATAAGACGTGAGGCTGTATCAAAAATAAGACGTGAACCATTTATACATGAACTTCGCGTCTTTTGTAGGACGCGAACGTATAAACGGTACATTTTGCGTCTTATTTAAGTCGCGTCTTAGAAAAGACACGTCTTATTTTCTCCCGTATAAATGGCCCTAATGAGCCAATTAAAACTCAAAGCAAAGACATGAAACCAGCGTCAGGCGCGGGAAAACGCGTGCGACCAATCATAGTTAGTTTTGGTTATAGTGTTACTTCTGATTGGTTGAGGAAAAAGGAGTTTTTTAGCCAATCACTGAGCATAATAAAACAAAGCCAAAGCAAATGCAAATCACTTTCGACACTCAGTTGAAAACGCTGTATTATATCTTGAGGTTACCATTTTTTACGACATAATATAGTGATTCCTCCCGAAGACTTAAAGGTTATTTAGTTTAGAAATTCAGCCTATTAACCGGATTGTTGTCACATTTTTCAATAGTGAGGACCTAGATTAGCATGTTTATATGAGAACGTAAATTCGTTTAATCAATAGTAACCTTAAGGTGCATGAAAAATATATAAGCACAAAAGCTTATTGTGTAACCACACCCATTCTTTTTAAGTGTAATTAATAAAAATCTATACCGTGACGATAAACATTTCGATCTCTATCTAAACAACCAAAGCAATTGGCCCAAAAATATAACAACCGGCGTCTGCCTGAGGGCTTGCCATGAACCTGTTTATCCTCAAAAGAGCTTTTCAATTTTATCTCAGTTTCATCAATCTTTTTATCGTACATGAAAAATAAATAACCGCAAATAAACTATAATAGCCGCACCTTTTTTAGACGAAATCAATAAAGGTCTATGATAAACATTTCCCTGTGCCTAAACATAAAAGTGCGTTTGTCTGAAGTCTTGCCATAAGGCTTTATTTCCTCCAAAAAGCTTTTTACTTTGATCTCAGTGACAAATGATTTGTGACTGATCAGATTTGAAACAAAAACTTTCCTTTCGCCTTGGGCTTTAGACTGATGCATAACAAGATATTGAATCAATAATGCTCGCTTCCTGTTGTGTAAAGGTTGCAGACACCATTCTGTGATTAGTTTAGACTGTACATTCATCACACAAGCGATCTTGTTGAGTACTGGACTAAAGATACCATTTTTCAGCAGGTAGCTTCAACAAAGCAACCACTGAAATACTTACAGTGTATTTCTCTCTCTTTTTTTGTACGTACTCGCAGGTTGTGAGTTTCCTTAGGCAGAAACCGGTCGCATTTATCTATTTCAACCGTTATTGATATTTGACAGGTTTTTCTGTAGTCGTTGATTCATTGGCTGATGGTTGTCTGATAACTGGAAGACGCATTCAGAAAAACAGTTTCTATTCCAAGGCAATTTTTTGGGATCCCATCAATTTCAGATTACACAAATTTAAAAGCAACATGCTTTCAGGAAATGTCAAAATATGTAGCCTGCTATAAATATGTTCCTTTTAGAAGGGTGTGGGATGTATTGTAGTCACGAAAGATGATTTGCCATTTCAATTCAGAGATGACATTGAGGATTGTTATCAACTTTATTGCTTTTTGGGATTTGATTTCGGTGTATATTTAGCTCTTCCAGCGAACACGTTTTACCATTTATCTGAAAGCGGCAAACTTTTGCATTTATTGGTACAATTTTAATTACCATAGACTTGCTGAGACTGTCTGTGGTTTTTATGTTGTTATCCGCAAAGTCCGACGACAACTTGATAAATATTTATTTTCCACCATTACAAAATTAACAAACATGTTTTCTAATGCTTCGCAAAATTCTTTGGGCTATTCTTTCAATTTAGCTGTCAATTCAACGTCGAAAACTTGTGATTATGTTTGCGAATATTCAGTTCCAGGTCCGATTAAGTGCAGCTTTTAAGCAAAACATGTGACTTATATCTCATTCCTACTGACTCTCAATCAGTTTCAGATTAACCGATAACAAAGATTTTCTTTTTTTAAGATTCTTGTCGGAATTAATCGATGATGTGACAACAATGTGCCTTCACTTTACTCTAACAATTTCTGCATTAAATACTTAGGTTTTGAATTGTACGTTACCTTCACACAAGAGCTATTTAAACAATTCCCAAGAGCAGGTACAAAAGTATGATTAAATTGGTATCCCAAAATTAAGTGCTTTTTCTGGTGAGACTACCGTTGCATTAGCTTTCAAAATCGTTTAAGGCAAAACTAAAATACTATGAGCTAAATAACTTGGTTGCTCGGTGATTTCGTATTATTTCGGTCGCAGCAAAATGATTTTAGCTGTGCAAATGGGAATTACTCAGTTACCCGCAACAGTGCAATTTCTCACAAGCGACAAACTTTGTGACCAGGAATCGTAGATAGATTTTAAAAGAGAATCTAACGGGATTTTGCAGGAATGGTTGCTAAAGGGAGACGGTCGCTAGTTAATTGCAAGGCATTTATTAACTAAATTTCAGCTTTGAGACGTGTTTTGCAACGCCAAGTCGCTTAAATTGATCGAAAAACCACTACTTCTTTTCACCTACATGCTCTTTGGAGTAAATCTCTTTTGGGGGGGGGGGGGGGGGGGGGAAGGGGTCCTTTATAGTATGTATTGAGTTCAAACTCAAAGATATCCTGAGGAAAACAAAGTCAGCGTGGAAAGTCTTCTGTCTATTCATAATAAGTTCTTCACAATAATACATCCCAAAACGTCATCTATTACAAAGAAATAGTGCGATGAATATTGAAACGAGCGTACAATTTCAGATGAAAATTTACCAGAATTTGAATTGACTGGTGTTTTCTTTAACAATTCTTCACGTGAGATTCTGTATTTCGTCTGCCTTGGCAATTTTTTAGGTTTAACCAATTTATTCAATCTCTGTCGCCAGTATATCGCGAAGTTAAATTGCTATAAGAATTTCTGCAATAAAGTTTAAAGAAATCGGATTGAACATCCACATTGCTTGGCATTTAAGAACTGCCATTACATTAGAGTTTTGGTTTCAAAGGGCTTATTTGTGGGAGCCCGTTCGTTTGCAAGTTCGTTTTCGTTATTTCTTGATTGACTTAAAACCTCCTAACAAAGCTTATGATACTTTTCTAGCATCTCTGATTTTGGATATTTTCGTTTTTTAGAAAACTTACCTCACAGTAGCAACAGATAGTTTTTAGTTTCTTCCATGATACATCACCACTCATTTTATCACTTGATTTCTCTCTCGTCAATTGGGGATCAAAACAGTAAGGAAATTTGTGCTGATTTTCTCCATCCTTTCATCCGAAAGCCACAAATGGAACCGAGCAGGTGAATTCATTCTAATGAATATTGAACTGAGTGGATCAAGCTAACATATACATGAATAATAAATGGTGTTTTCGTATTTTGGTAGCACTCAGCTGATAAATTGATGAAAACACTTTCAGTGTCACTTGTAATCCGCGCAATTAAATTTTACACTAAGCCTGTTGCCGCAGTGGCGGCTTATTCGGCACCCGATCAATTGCTCTTAATCAGTGGCCTGCCTCGGTGGTCAATCAGTAGGATGTCTTGCTGCAGAATCGTGCTGTGTTTTGACAATGGTTTGTCCGTCAGTTTTCCGTCATCTGGTGAGAAGCATAACACGTGAACTCAATTTTTTGTAACCCTTTTTGGAACGTATTTGGGCGCAATGAGACATTTCTTGAGACATAATGCGGGTAATGCTCTCGTTCGTACTTTGGTCACAAATATGCAACAGATTTTGAATTTTGAACGTTTTGCTCTCAAATAGGGTACAGTCGTTTGCCATTTTAGCCTGAAAAAAGGGAAAATATTTCGTTAAAGCTTACGAAAGATCCCTAATAAATTTTTGGTCAGGGCTTGGCGGGGGTCTCTAAGGGTAGCACACCCCACCGGAAATTTCGAGGGATACCCCGGACAAATAGCATACATATTTTAAAAGAATTTAATACTGGATAAAAAGAAAGTAAGATTCTGTAGTGAAATGTGAATTTAATGTCTCAAATGTTATCACAGTGTTGTCGGATATTGCTTTTGACACATTTAAGTTTGTCATGAGGTTTGCGGTTCAATATTACTTCGCACTCTCGTGTCAGCCAGACGTCATTTGAAAGTGGAGCCATTTGTCAGTGGCAGTAAGTGAGATCATTTTGGATGGTAAAACAGGAAAATCATAAAGCTTCAAATGGCCTTAATTTTATCCGTCAACCGATACTGCTTAACACCCCGACTGGTTTCTATTCGCTGAGAACGTAGCAAAATATCTTTCATATTGGCTATTGTCCACACCAAAACAACTGAAAACAGCGTCGGCGTTTTTACCCGTCCTCAATCTAGTGCGTTTTGACCTGTCCACATTGAAAACAAACGCGCTTTCAGAAGTCTCCACTTTTGAAACAGTCTTTGAAAGTCTCCGTTTTTATCGGCGTTGTCGATCGTTTCACTGCCGGCGGGTGAAAACACATCAAAGTGTGTCGTTATACATCCTCGCGATTTCTTTCGTTTAACCCTGTAAACCCTAACAGTGACGAAAATGAAATTTCTCTTTACATTATCAATATTTGTTCAAACTTTCAAGTGATGAGAATAAAGAAAGTGATCACCCAAGGATAAGATGTCTTGATATTTAGACAAATTCTCCTTACTAGTTCCATAAGAAATGTATGGAGAACAGTAAGGAGAATATGCATTTTTATATCAGGGCTTAAAGGGTTAATCGCCTAGACTAAACGGTGTCATACGCATTTCACATATTTTCCCATATAATATTTATTTATTTTTTTGTTCATTTATTTATAATTTTATTTATTCAACATCCACAGTATAATACGAACTTTAACAGTGGAAGAACACTTTTCTGGTATCGCAAGAACATAGGGTGCAGATCCCGTTCAACCGTGAATGTTTCCCTTTGCTAACACCACCTGGAGGGTCTCTTACCCTCATTCTCCGTCAGTATCTGCACTCGCTCAAGACCTTTGTTTGAACTGAGTGACAACTCACGCCCAAAACGATTTGTCACACTAACCCATTGAACAACAAACAGGGTGTATTTACCGTTAGCAATCAAAAGAGAACCTGATTAAAGCGTCAGGTGAAAATTGAAAATGTTATTGATATGTTGAACTTTTTAAAACAGTCGTACCCCCATTCTCAGAGTGCAGAAGAGTAGAAGAAGTGCGCCTGATACTTGTATTGGCCAATCTTTACCTACTTACTCACTTACTTACTTACTATCTTCTATTTTTGTAGTGATAATCCCAGACAAACCAGCCTGGAACCCGCAGATAACCTGTCCCATCTCAAACGGCATAGCAGTTGGGGGCCAAGTCCGAAATTAAATGGTGACGTCAACAAAAATGGAGTGCAGGTGCGCATGTCGCTCTGTCATGTAGAAACCTTAATTTAACTAGGGTAGTTATTTGAGTTACAAATTTCTCAAAGTAAAAAATGTTTCTACATAGCATTCGCCCAATTTCTTTTCGAAACATAGCTCCAAATAGTCTATTCATGCTGTTTTCGTTTCTTATGACAAAAACTTTACTACTTTTCTGACATTTCAATGTCAAGTAAGATTGAGTGCTCAAAAAGGATTTTTAGAGACCTTACATCTCAACACGGTGTGTGCAACCACGGCTATTGTCTTTGATGTGGTTCTTCAGTCAGGATTCATAGGTCGTGGAGTTCTCGTGTCCCTGTTTTATCTTCTCTATATCACTGTTTCTTCACCAGCCTCACCCAGACTCGTCACGTGCAGTGATGGAGGCTTCAGTGCCTTGCAGTGTAGCCACACCTCATGTAGCGGAGCAGTTCAGGGATCAGGCTGTTGTACCGTCTGCTTATCTAACACCAACCAGGAGAAGAGATGAAAAAGGTGCCTGACAGAACAATAGCCACTAGAAAAGTTATTGGGGGCGGGGGGGGGGGGGGGGGGGCGAAGTACAGAAAAAGTCATGCAAGGGAAAATTGAGAGGAAAAAAATTTATTCACAGCGAGTAGCCAGAAAAAAATTTTCTTGCATAAGGAAAAAGTGTTCCTGCAAGAGAGCAGCTCGGAAATTCCCCACCCCCAATAACTTTTCTAAGGGTCCGTCCCTTAATGACTGACTCCGAGGGAAACGGTGAGTTTTGTTTGCCCAAGACGCCTGAGGTCATGGGGGAACAAACTCACTGTTTCCATAGGGACAGTCAAGCGTTTTGTTGTACCTCCTAAAAAACTGAACAGAGCAGCTACTCATATAACCGACAATGAGTATGGACCAATTAGACGCTCGATTTATTTAGTCAAGCTCCAAGGAACGGAAAGATTACTAAAAAAGACAAAATGATAGAAGCTTCTTTGGTGCGGCACCAGGGTAGCTCGTACAAGAAAGAAAAATCAGTCCACGAGAACCACTGTGAGCGTTGCACGATGCTGCAGAAATACGAGTCCTGCGATGAATACTTATGATTGTCTTGTACACTACATACAAGCCTCAGAACGCATCTCCCAGGTTTAGCCAGAACCTGCACGGATACTCGCAACCCATGAATAGCTGCGTCGTCTTAGTTAGGACTTACCACTGCATGAGCATTTTTGTATTTAATACTGAGCATTTAACCAGCCCTTTTGTTTCTCCTTGCATTAACTGGTTGTAACGTACATGAAACTATGAATTTAGTTTTACCCTGGTTTTATCAATTTTCTTGGCTTTGCAGGTCCTCGTGTTCTAGAGGGAGCCTCGTTAGATCTGGACAGTTCCAGTGACAGTGACACAGTAGTGGAAGTGGATCGAGACCGTCCTCAGCTTAGGCGTGATCCATACTATGATGATATGATAACACGCATCAACAGTCAGCTGGAGGCAGCGGTAGCACGCGGCACAAGTCCGTATGCCATATATGGGCTGGAAGACGACGACGCGGATGATTGGTGCTGACACATACGGCATTGTAGTTGCCGCTGGAGTATGCTCACTGCGGTAAGCAGTAACAAGGCCACTCTAGAGTTCGCTTGTAACTCCAAACATTTGTGGACAGAGCGAAGTACACGGTGGAAGCTGATCAAATGCTAGCTGTAGAGATATTGCGAGCCCGCTCTTTAAATGGTACACGGAAATCTTAACACTTCAAAATGTGTTCCGACCTGGTGAAATGCATCTTATAAACTAATATACGTACATGCTCAACTGCCTCGCTTACATAGCTACAATTTCACCCGCTGGATTTTGGAACGGGGTTTTAGTTACTGAATATTTCTACGGCCTTGGGACGCGATTCAGTTGCACTTTATCAGCAAGAACATTGTTTGTTTTCTCGAGACTCTACAGTGGAGCTGTGAGAAGCATCGCTGTTACGTGACATAGAAATGCTATTTACGCTTGCAAGGCTTGAAACTGGAACACAGAAGTGTTATCTGCAGACCACGGGGCTCTTATTATGAAGGATTTCCTGGATCCACTTGTGCTCAACTTCTGTGCACAGACGGTTTATTCCGAGTAACAAAATTAAAACAAGCATTTTGTTTTTAAGAAATAACGAATTATATTCAGTTAATCCAAACAGAGAAAGACACTGAGTTCTTCAACGTTACCAGTCGTTCAAAATACAGAGAGTAATTTATATTAGCAGTCTGATGTAAGACGTTACAGTTCTTGCAAATCAGATGTTAGGATTTATATAAAATAACGCAAAATACGGTTAAATTATTCCGAATGATATATCAGTTTTATTGCCTTAACATGAGAAAAAGGTTATGTTATATCAATATTCAAACTTCCAAATTTCTAATTATGTTCAGTGTGGGAAACGCACGGGTTTTACGCTTATTTTGTAGTCTGAACCGAATGTTTGCTTTGATTCTGTAATAATCTAACTTGCCGAAGGCAAGGTGTTGCATTCTTTATATTACTTGGTGTTACAGAATTAGAATTAACGTTCAAAGTGGAAATGATTTTATGTTGATTTCTTTCGAATTTACCACTGGTATTTTTGAGTAACTGGTTGGTTTGTTTGGATGGTGATGGATATGAGACTACCTTGATAAGCGAATGTTCACTGCTTGGTTGTGAACTTGTAAGAAGAACAACAGAGTTGACATAAATTTTAGCAAAGTAACTTCTTTTAAATTCCTCTGATTCAAAACCGTTTCAAACTAACGCGCGTATCACTCGTACTACGTTTGTCAACCTAAAGCTCCCCCCCGCCCCCAACCCCACTAAGGCTGAAACATTGTTTCAATTTCGTTCCCAGGCTCTTTTTCCTCCCCGCTTCTAGGATAGAGAGATACAAGACTCTGGCAACAAAGTTGGCATTGTATCTCTAAATGTTACCTCGTTTGCGTCCACAGGAAACATTTTCGCGGACACAATATTTGCGTCCGCAACAAATGCTTCTGAACTTTTTAGAGACCTATTCCTTCCGCTGCAAATGTTTCGTGCGCTCGAAAACAGGGGAACATTTTAGAAAATAATGTTTCGCGAACTAAGTTTCGTCGTTTGCGGAGGCCTCAACAAGACGGATTATTTCCACGTGGGCTTCATCTTGCTAGGCAAACACGGCAAAGGTTCTAAATCCATCTAAATAAACATGTGCAACTTGCGATTGCAAGGGTATGTTCCTTTGGGATGATCCAGATCAGGATCAGTGATCCAAGATCCCTTGGATCATGGTGCATCAAAAGAACCGAAGGATCCTTGTCCCGAGTGGATTCATAGGTTCCTTTGATGCACCATGATCCAAGTGATCTGGGATCACTGATCCTGATCTGGATCATTCCAAAGAAATGCAGCTTTTGGTCTCATTAAGAGGAGTTACAGGATACCAGCCTTATAAATATCTCTAATAAAATTTTGGATAGGTCTTAGTATTAACAACCACCCAGAATATCACATCAAATCATTTCTCACGGCGACATACAGATTTAACGCTCTGTAGTATTATAGACTACTGGCTTGTTTTTATTTTTTCTTTACTTTTATTTGTTTTTACTAGTTTAAAACAGCTTTTCGTACGGTAATGGTTTGGGGAAAATCCCGAACACCGACGTGATCGCATTGATTCAGTAAACGCCAGATGTATTAAATAAACAACTTTTATCAACCCTTTTGTTGCCAAGTGGAATAAAGTCTTGACTGTACAACTTGAGAACTGGGCTAGAGGGTATGGTTAAGTTAAAGAAGTAACTCGTAACTATACTTATTGGACCGACATTTTATTCGTAATATACCCCAACCGTTGCCGTTCAACGGTTGCGACGGCAAATGATGAATAAAATGAAATAAGCACTCGCTCATATAACGCGTAGAAAACCATTTTACATGTGACAGGAATACGAAAAGTACAATTCGAGAAATAATTTGGACGATAAAACTCGAAATTCAACACCACCCAATACTGTTAGCTACTGTTGCCGAATACAACTTTCTTGTACGAATGTTTGATGTCCATCAAACATTGTTCCACCTCGTCACATTTTATCATCGTTTAAGCACAGTGCCTCCTTTTGTTACTGCGCATACGTTCTACACATCTTAGGACACTTGGGTTTCTTAAAGAATTTGCCCACTAATACAACAATATTTTTGCGCGGCTTAAGACCATGTGGTAAAAGCAGATATTGGCAAGGGCTATCACAATCCGAATAGAAGATTGGGGGTAACCACGCATTTTTCAGAGATAATTGAGCTTAAATTTCGAAAGAAATTGCCATACAATCTTGGTATTTGAACGCTTTTTGGGAATTATGGTTGCTTATGTATCTCGGATTCCAATTACCCTTGCTGAGATCTACGTTTTCCCCATAGTCATATCCTTTGCAAAAATACATCTGTATTAGGAGGCACCATCCTTAAGGACACTACCTCCTTTTGTTACTGTGCATATGTTCTGCGCATTTCGGGATGGTCTGCGACAAGTGGGTTTTTATGGACGGTACCTGCTAATACACAGGTATTTTTGCGTGGTTGATGTCTGTGCGGGAAAAGCAGATCTCAGGTAGGGCTGTTAAAATCCAAAAAGAAAATGGGGATAACCAAACATTTTTCAGAGATAATTGAGCTTAAATTTGGAAAGAAAATGCTATACTTTATTCTGTATTTTACAGATTTTTTAGAGTTATGATTGCTTACGTAATTATCTCTGAGAAATGCATGCTTACCCACAATTTTCTTTGAGATTCCAATAGCCCTTGCTAAGATCTGCTTTTTCCTCATAGTCATAACCTGTGCAAAAATACTTCTGTGTTAGGAGGCACCGTCCTTAACACGGTGCACAAACATTTTTAACTTGCCAAATTCAACAACGCTGGACAGGTTTGAAAGAAGTTGACTGAATTTGTTTAGCCGGAGCCTTAAGTGTTAATAACACTTCCCACGGAACTACGCAGTTCAATTGGAAATATAGCCGCTTGCATATAACTTGAGGTTACAAATTCGGGTATGGTTGTGTGAGGAAGGTTCAACACTCAACTAACCCTTTAAGCCCCAACATCATTATACAAATTCTTCTACACTAAGGCTGAAACATTGTTTCAATTTCGTTCCCAGGCTCTTTTTCCTCCCCGCTTCTAGGATAGAGAGATACAAGACTCTGGCAACAAAGTTGGCATTGTATCTCTAAATGTTACCTCGTTTGCGTCCACAGGAAACATTTTCGCGGACACAATATTTGCGTCCGCAACAAATGCTTCTGAACTTTTTAGAGACCTATTCCTTCCGCTGCAAATGTTTCGTGCGCTCGAAAACAGGGGAACATTTTAGAAAATAATGTTTCGCGAACTAAGTTTCGTCGTTTGCGGAGGCCTCAACAAGACGGATTATTTCCACGTGGGCTTCATCTTGCTAGGCAAACACGGCAAAGGTTCTAAATCCATCTAAATAAACATGTGCAACTTGCGATTGCAAGGGTATGTTCCTTTGGGATGATCCAGATCAGGATCAGTGATCCAAGATCCCTTGGATCATGGTGCATCAAAAGAACCGAAGGATCCTTGTCCCGAGTGGATTCATAGGTTCCTTTGATGCACCATGATCCAAGTGATCTGGGATCACTGATCCTGATCTGGATCATTCCAAAGAAATGCAGCTTTTGGTCTCATTAAGAGGAGTTACAGGATACCAGCCTTATAAATATCTCTAATAAAATTTTGGATAGGTCTTAGTATTAACAACCACCCAGAATATCACATCAAATCATTTCTCACGGCGACATACAGATTTAACGCTCTGTAGTATTATAGACTACTGGCTTGTTTTTATTTTTTCTTTACTTTTATTTGTTTTTACTAGTTTAAAACAGCTTTTCGTACGGTAATGGTTTGGGGAAAATCCCGAACACCGACGTGATCGCATTGATTCAGTAAACGCCAGATGTATTAAATAAACAACTTTTATCAACCCTTTTGTTGCCAAGTGGAATAAAGTCTTGACTGTACAACTTGAGAACTGGGCTAGAGGGTATGGTTAAGTTAAAGAAGTAACTCGTAACTATACTTATTGGACCGACATTTTATTCGTAATATACCCCAACCGTTGCCGTTCAACGGTTGCGACGGCAAATGATGAATAAAATGAAATAAGCACTCGCTCATATAACGCGTAGAAAACCATTTTACATGTGACAGGAATACGAAAAGTACAATTCGAGAAATAATTTGGACGATAAAACTCGAAATTCAACACCACCCAATACTGTTAGCTACTGTTGCCGAATACAACTTTCTTGTACGAATGTTTGATGTCCATCAAACATTGTTCCACCTCGTCACATTTTATCATCGTTTAAGCACAGTGCCTCCTTTTGTTACTGCGCATACGTTCTACACATCTTAGGACACTTGGGTTTCTTAAAGAATTTGCCCACTAATACAACAATATTTTTGCGCGGCTTAAGACCATGTGGTAAAAGCAGATATTGGCAAGGGCTATCACAATCCGAATAGAAGATTGGGGGTAACCACGCATTTTTCAGAGATAATTGAGCTTAAATTTCGAAAGAAATTGCCATACAATCTTGGTATTTGAACGCTTTTTGGGAATTATGGTTGCTTATGTATCTCGGATTCCAATTACCCTTGCTGAGATCTACGTTTTCCCCATAGTCATATCCTTTGCAAAAATACATCTGTATTAGGAGGCACCATCCTTAAGGACACTACCTCCTTTTGTTACTGTGCATATGTTCTGCGCATTTCGGGATGGTCTGCGACAAGTGGGTTTTTATGGACGGTACCTGCTAATACACAGGTATTTTTGCGTGGTTGATGTCTGTGCGGGAAAAGCAGATCTCAGGTAGGGCTGTTAAAATCCAAAAAGAAAATGGGGATAACCAAACATTTTTCAGAGATAATTGAGCTTAAATTTGGAAAGAAAATGCTATACTTTATTCTGTATTTTACAGATTTTTTAGAGTTATGATTGCTTACGTAATTATCTCTGAGAAATGCATGCTTACCCACAATTTTCTTTGAGATTCCAATAGCCCTTGCTAAGATCTGCTTTTTCCTCATAGTCATAACCTGTGCAAAAATACTTCTGTGTTAGGAGGCACCGTCCTTAACACGGTGCACAAACATTTTTAACTTGCCAAATTCAACAACGCTGGACAGGTTTGAAAGAAGTTGACTGAATTTGTTTAGCCGGAGCCTTAAGTGTTAATAACACTTCCCACGGAACTACGCAGTTCAATTGGAAATATAGCCGCTTGCATATAACTTGAGGTTACAAATTCGGGTATGGTTGTGTGAGGAAGGTTCAACACTCAACTAACCCTTTAAGCCCCAACATCATTATACAAATTCTCCTTTATGGTCTCCATGGATTTTATAGATCACCAGTTGGGAGAACCTGTTTAAACATCAAGACAATTCATCTTTGGGGATCATTTGCCAAATTCTCTTGACCTGTATGTATTATAATGCACTGATATGATGAGGAGAAATTTGATGCTCATCACGATTGGGGCTTAAAGGGTTAAAACTGCGACAACACCATACCAGTCCAACTGCTGACACCGTATCCCTCCTTTGAAAACAACTGGGTAAAACTGGTACCAAGTTATTGGCCTAATTATAAAGGCAAAAGGTTATTTTAATATTGTTCAAAATTCTTGGGTACACGGAGAACCCTCCACTGCTCAGCAAAAGCTGATTAGTACAATCACTACACCTACAACTAGGACTTGAATGTATATGTTGGCGACCAAATTAATCAATAAGCCATTTCCGAGTTGCCTTAAAGGGGCTAAGTCACGGGGGATTTCTGAGTTTTGGAGTCAAAGTTCGCTGAAATTAAAAATAAGCAGCTGTTTACACGAAACATTCCAATAACACTGAGACGAAGAATTCAAGCGATTTTCTTAAAGGGAAAATGATCATACGATTTTTACAAAACACGAGGGTACAACTTGACCACACTGTCTAATTTTTTCAAGTTGGAATCCACTTCCATTCTGGGCATCCGTACCAAAAGTTACTTATTTACAGTTTTAACGGAACCATTGCTGTTGGTTTTCTTTGATTCCGATGTCGTTCAGCTTTCAAAAGGAATACTAAAAACAGATGACATGGCCCCTTTCAGTCTCTTTTTCATAACGAGGCTTAGTGCACAGCCTTGCATAAGAAAATGAATTTACTTGCTTTTGAGCAAAATCTCGTTTTCATATGGAAGGCTGTGCACCAGTCCACTTCTTGAAAGAGGATTAAAACAACTTGGAAATAAACTATTACTCTGAATAATAACTTTTTGGTATATTACCTCCCAAAACACCTCACCGCGTGTGTGAAGTATTGCACGAAGAAGCTGATATTTTCCCGTCCATACCCCTGGAATAACCGTCGATTTTCCAGACTGATTACACTTCCACACAACAAGGAAAAACAGTTGTCGATACAATCCTCAAGACAATGTGGTTTGATCCTGTTTACATAAGCGAACTTCCCATTTAACCAAAAAAGTAAAACGAGGATGAATAAAATTAAACATCCCTTTTTAGCATCGAAACTAACAGTTCCCCACATTTCTCCTAATTCACTCCTTTATCACCCTGATGGTTTGTGAAGATATTGCTAATTTAATAAGTTAACGACGACTAAAACCTGGCTCTCGAATGCCGTCGGCATGTCTGCTTACTGCCTATGGTAGTTAACCATTTTATCCGTATACAGAATAATGTCATACAGAATAACACTGAGAAGACAATGGCGAGGGTGGAGGGGGGGAGGGGGAAACGAGAATTCTAGCGAAATAACTAAAAAATTTGAGCAGTTAAATGAAAAGTTTGTTTCGCAGGCCGGTGTGCCGCCTTAGAGTTTCAATTGTTGTCGAACAACAAATGAACTTGGTACAGTCGGCTACGTCACAGGTATCTCAGTGGTACATAAGAACCACACTTAAGGTAACGAGCGACTGATACACAAGAGACAGCAAATCGACAAAATCAGATACATCATAACCTCATTTAATCTACAAAAGATTTAATAATGATAATTAAGATGTAGTTATCGAAGAAACTAAGAGCCGGAGGACACACCACGTTTACAAAAATAAATACAGCGATGATATAATCACTGGTTCGCTAAGAAACTAAGAAACAAACTACGTCAACTATTTCGTGGAAATGTCCTCGCCAAACGTGATTACCGGTAGCAAACAGGTCCAATCTTGACTCCAAACTGTTCGTTGCCTACTGCACGATGAAAGAACGACATGTCTTCTATTGGCAGAACATCCGCTCTGTCAAAGTCGAAGGTGAATTCCGTTCTACGCCACTTTCCATCGTCGCGCTGACAAAAAACAACAATAAAATATTTAACAATTATTCTACGAGGGCACGCTGGATATCGAATGTGCCGAGTTGGTTATAATCATTTGATATCCAGCAAGCCCGAGTAGAATAATTGTTTTATTAAAAACTCAACCACTGAAATTGTTATAAAATCAAGAAAGAAAGGAAAAACATGAATGAAGAGATAAAACGGGAACTAGAATCGGTCAGATGACTGAGCGAAAAAGGCGCCAAAACTTTGCCAAGTGTTGCCGCGTTTCTTTCCAAAGCTGAATGTATCAATGAAACTGCTCCGATGTGAACGAAGTGGCACAAGTTTTGAGGAAAAATTATTGGCTCTGAAATGTGTTACGTGTTTGATTTTTCTTGAAGCATCGTTGTAATCATCGTTCAAAGCGGACTGAAGCTGTACGATTTTACGATATTAGCTGTGGGAGTTGAACCGAACAAGTTTGTAATCCGTTTGCACAACGGCGTCATCATGTGTCGACATGTGACTGTTTGATCGAATTGAAGACAGAATTTGAACTTGAACAGGCATTTTCTATGCAGCTCAGAAACAAGATTATTGTTGTGAGAACGTCAGAATTCACCACCTTAGTTTGTTAAACGCAAAGCACAAAACGCAGTTGTTCTCAGTTTAGAGGTTGCGGACGGAATGGTAAAAACAACACTCAAACAACTTGGAAAGTGATTCAACTCATTTTACATGGCATTCAATTCATATCTAAACATTTGAAGCTCTTGGAACACAGAGCTACAACGAGTGCAGGTAAACCAGTGTCAATTTTGCGTGGCATAGCCAAAAAAGTTGTCGCCCTTCCATTCTTCTTGGTAGGTTGTTCAGTACTTGTTTAGATTGCTTCTCCATTTTCGTACTGAATCGCCATGAATGTGTGGCAGTTTTTATTAAATGCTTCTCTCCCATTTTGCAGTGTTTGTTTTATGTCTTATCTCGATGTTTTGGAGTGGAAAGCCTTCCTGACAAAACCTACCGTTTGTAAAATGTTAATGATCGACGTAATAATTGTAAACACAACGCCAAATGCTTAAATTTCCGTTGTACACAGTTTCATGTCGTCCTAACAAGTCAGGCACTCCGGAAGAATTTTGATTTGCGTCTCAGTGACGCTGTTGGAATTTCTGCTTAATTTAAATTCGCTCTTAAGTGATATTTCTCGTCCATTTTACTCGCCGGGTTGCTCACGGGGAAAACCTTT
The DNA here is from genome assembly GCA_964030785.1 of Siderastrea siderea. Taxonomy (NCBI): domain Eukaryota; kingdom Metazoa; phylum Cnidaria; class Anthozoa; order Scleractinia; family Rhizangiidae; genus Siderastrea; species Siderastrea siderea. The sequence goes on from OZ034966.1 coordinate 14,037,795, forward strand.
CAGCTCACTTTGTTGTTGAGTGTTCATTGGTCACAGTAGGTATATGAACTGATAGCCCAGCTCCGTTCAGCCAATCAAAATGCTAGAAATCCAATATACCTAGTCCAGTTTTTAATAAAGGATAATACTCCCGTGAAACAAAATAATTTGCCGGTGAAGTAAGGGCAAAGAAGGAATGACATTTGCAGTTCTGCAGCAACATTACAACAGCTACAACTGTGAAGAGGGCGGCGGTTCACTCTGCCCTAATTTTCAAGGTGATGGTGAATTTCGATAGTTAAGAAGTTCTTTGACCCTTAACCGATAATAATCTGGCAAGAGTACAAAACTACTAAGCTAGGCATTGGAGAGTCCCAAAAAACGGGAAAATCCTGATAACTTCTCAATAAACCTGTCATTTCACCCCGAAATTCTTGATCTGTTGCACATTATGGTTAGAAAGGAAGTTGCCGCTGAGGAAATCGAAGGAAAGCGTTCAACCGTACCACTACCACAAAAAGCACGCGCTCCAGCATTTTTTCAACCCCAGATTTTTTAATTCTCTTCCTTTGCAGCTGCCTACTGACTGCGAAGGCCTCTGAAGTGGTTTTAAAGAAAGTATTCAAACGCTGATCACCAGGCAACACTCGGCAATTTAGTGTTATGTAGGGGAGAAAAGAAATGGTGAGAGAACTCACTGAGCAGTAGTCGCGGATAACTTTTGGCTTCGGGTTGCTGGTTGGTGTAAAATCAAATCCTTTCCTTCCATGGAAGATCCACGAGTAGCGGTAACTTTTGGTGATCCTGTGAAACCATACTACGATTCTTTTACACTTGACTGTCACAGCTTGCCTGACTCTGGTACTGAGTAGTCGCAGGAAGTTAAACTGAACTCGACTCGCAGTGTACTTGATCTATAAATAAACCAAAAGTAGCTATAGACAATGGACAACAGTACCAGAATGTGGCTAAATATGGTGTGCAACGTTTGCAGAATGAAGATAATCCTTAACCTGGGGACTAGAAAATGCCTAATCAGGCCTGTGAAATTTGGGATCTGTCCTGAATTTTGATTTTAGGCACTCTTGGGAGTGCCTTAGGGTTTTCCTGCAGTCTGTCACACACCGTGCTAACGCAATTTCCAATACGCATTACCTTAAAACCTTGTTCAAGGTTGGAAAATCTGTTCCAAGATGCTTTCGGGCTCTTTCGCCAGCCCTTTTTAGGAATCTGTCGATAGAAAGATCAGTGAGCTTGTGTTCCGTTGTCCCGGAGTCTGTCATGCTCTTTAAAGCGTAATTGTAAATACAAATAACAAAAAAGTTTGAAAATGACAGTAACAGACGCGACGTCACAGATGTAAACGTCAATCAGTAAATAATAAGAACTGACAAGATAGCACCGTTGGAAAAGACTTCAGGAGTGCGTTTCTTAAGCCTCGCGAAGAAATTTTCAAAAAGAATTTTTTCCAAATCCGTTTCTTTATCCATGGCGGCATTTTTTGGGTAATCTAACCCAATGTGTTCCTTAAAATTAACTGCGCACTCGAGGTTGAGATGCATGTTAGCCATAAGCCATACAGTGTAAGAAAACGTGCTCACTTTATTCCGTAGAGGAGGAACACAAGATTCTCCACCGGCTGTAAAGTTGCAGTACACTCGAATTGCATCAGCTGGGCAACCAAGGTTGGGGTCGATCCAAAAGTAACCTGTATCACACGAGAAAAAAATTGTTTCAAAATTCAAAAGTACACGGATATTGCAACACCTACTTACTATGAAATGAAAGACTGAAAGGCACAACATTGTCCTCACCGTCTTGAATGTTATCAACGTCCATAAGTTCTTTACAAGTCATGGCCGGATTTTCCTTGCTTCCAACAGGAAACTTGTAGTTTTCTACCGTAGAGGACATGTAAAGTATTTCTTTGAGATTTTGTACTGACTAAGAAGAACAAAGTAGAAGAGAAGCTTAGTCACAAGTCCTGCGTAAAAGATTTGAAACGTTAAGACCATGAAAAACATCGATGGAGTTAACGGAAAACACGACAACTAAAAGCTATACATGTAACCTGGTCCAAGTAGTTATAATGAGCAAGTCTGTGAAGTCCAAGTATCGGTCCAGGGGGACCCTAGAGTAGACCAATAGAAGACAAGCATTTAAATTACATCACCCAAACCTGCTAACCAACTTAAACATTTCAATGAACAACAACAACTGGCATGGGCCTAGTCTCAACAGCATTAAAGAAGAGAACCTTACCGGAGGTCCACTTTCACCCTGCAAATTAAATCATGGAAGTTAAAGCAAGTTAAAGGAAGTTAAAGATTAAGTCTCTAAAAATGTGTCTATAATACCGCCGAAATAAATAAATAAATAAATAAATAAATAAATAAATAAATAAATAATGGCTTATGCGGTGGGAGTAACATGCCGAACTTGGTCGTTTGTTACGTCCTAATTCCATGTTAGACATAGTAGAGAATATGATTGACTGTAGGAAGGGCTCTGTCCTCGTGTACCAGTGCACAAGCGGGCTTGACATTGTATATTCTTTGTTTACCTTTGTTTGTATGTTCTTTGCTTCTTTCCGTGTAGTCTGTTGTTTAGTGTTTTGTTTCTATTCCTGTATACCGGAATACGACAGAGCCGTACGTATTGTAATATTTTATATATTTTTACTACTTAGATAGGTATAGATAGGTGTCCCCAATTAGCTTACTTTAGTGTAAGCTAGATATTTTAAGACACGTTAATAAAGTTTATTATTATTATTATTATTATTATTACAAACACAGTAAGTACTTTCAATACGATAAGACAAGAGGAGGAGGGCACTTACCGAGATTCCTCTGAACCCCTATAAAACGAAACGAAGGAAAAACGTAAGGTGCTTTCACAACAATGTTTAAAAGTTCAAATTTTTGCGAAAGGTAGAATGTAAGCTGTGAAGCTATGAAAGTCCGTGAACCAAGCTAGCGGAATGAAATGGTTCGCTTGCTTGCTTCCTTTCTTTCCGCCTTATCTCAAAACAGAGTCTGTTCACAGGCTAAAATAATAACCGAGAGCCTTACCTTCAGGCCAGCGTCTCCCTGGGTTAAAAAGAAAGCAGAAACAAGGACAACATGAGTAACGAACGTTACGTTATTGCTGCATCAGAACTAAAACTAACAATCGTCTGTTGTAGTCTCAAACGCCATTGACGACTTACTCACTGAGATTAACGTTACCGTTTCATTAACTCGTTCGCACGGCCAAACCGCAATTCGTGTAACTTTGTTCTAACGTTTGAGTGTGAGGAAGAAATCCTCAAGTGTTATTAGTCAAATAAAAGCTAAATAAGCCTAATGATATTTGGAATTTCTCTCCTGTCTCTTTCAATAAGTAGAAGGATTAAACCAAAACACAAAGATTCAAGGTAAAAATTGAGGAACAGCTTACCGAGATGCCTTTGTCTCCCTGAAACAGATAAAAATAAGTTAATAGCAACAAGAAATACGCCTTTAATGATTTGGTTATTGCGTTGCGTGATTTCTAACACAAATTCATGGTTGGAATGTTTAATCAAAGCATACAAGCATGGTCAATGTACGAATGATTTTACAAGGAAACAACAGTGGACTACCAACAGGTATGCATAGACTGAGATATTGAAGTAGCTATTTTTTCTTTTTTCCATTCTTCTTTTTGCCCCAATATACGAAAACAATACAAAAAAATAGAAAAAAGAAGAACAAACAAACAAACAAAAAAAAAACTTACCGCGTCACCAATGAAACCCTGAAAATGAGACAGCACAAAGGATGACTTCTAGTGACACACACTGGAAGAGAATTGTCCTTGCGGGCTTACTTTATGACAATTCATCCAGAATGTCTTGAGAAAGAATCCTTCTCCTACGCCAGGTAACATTATGCAATAGGAGACAGCCTTTTACACGAAAAACAACATTGAGACGGGCGGGGAGCGTCACTATGAATTCCTCTTCTGCACGTAAGGCTCTCAGTGCAATAAATTTTAAATATAGCAACAACTTGCTTGTTTCTTTTTGCAATCTCACATGGTCCATTACACGATAACAAAGAAAGCTTACCCATTTCAACCGGAGAAAGATGTGGAAATAACATATCGTCTATTAATTAAATTCAAACGTTACGCAGTTCAGCACTTGTTTCTTGTCGCAGCCAGAAAATCGTAAGGGAGAAAGCATCTTACCTCATTTCCGTCAGAACCTAGGCCTCCCTCACGACCACGCTCTCCAGGCTCTCCCTACAATCCAATGCGAAATATGAGAAGTTTGACAGTAGAAAAGTACAAAATACGTAACCACGTGCTGCGAAATATATTTCACTTAAAATTCAAAAGAAGATCGGTGTGACTAAGTCGTTAGGGCTCCTGACTTGCAAACTGGAGGTTCCAGATTCAGGTCCTAGTCAGCTGTTAGTTGGGTTTCATAATATTCCGCTTATTTATTTGAGAGAAGTCCCCACCCCCCCCCCCCCAAAAAAAAAACCATATCTGCTGTCTTTTGCTACCAAAGAACATCAGCTAAAAATTGACCGATTCAAAGTTACAGTTTACCCTTTCTCCTGCATAGCCAGGCTCTCCACGCGTTCCTACAACACCTCTGGGTCCCTGTGAAATAAAAAAGGCAAATCTATCCCTGCATTCGCAATCATACATAATTCTGTAAAGAATTTTGCGAATTACTTCTCAGGTCTCTATGCCTATTGAGCTGCAAATTTAACTTCAAAAGATGCAACTAACCTTTTTTCCCTGCGGCCCGGTTGGTCCCTTTCCTCCAGGACTTCCTCTTTCTCCCTTGAGTACCAGAACAAAGCAAACAATCAGTCACGAGTGTGTTAAGAACATTTATGTAATAAAAACAAGATTGATCTTAGTATCAATAACAACGAAAGCGTACCATCTCGCCCCGTGTACCCAAGCCTCCTTGTGATCCCTCTCCTCCGGGTAATCCCTGTTGACAAAGTGGTCTTTCATTTAAGCACAAAGTGGCAACTGACTTTTATTTGCGTTTTTTTTTTAAATAAAGAACAGATTGACAGAGAGTTCTTACAGAATATTATTAAAAACACACACACACACACAATTGCTACCTCGGGCCCTTTTGTTCCTGTGTAGCCCATTTCTCCAATTAGACCTTTAACTCCCTGTAAGAAAAACAACCAAATGCAAATGAAATAGGACGATATTACGTTTTAAGATTGGGACTCAGTACTACATTATCGCTACTCATGATAACAAAACGTTTCTTTCAACAATTACATTTTTGTCTTATCTGCTCGTGTTTAGTTTGTGATGTTTCTTGCATAATGTTTCTTTCCGAGGTTTATCGTCATCCCTAGAGTGCTAATTATTTTCCTACAGTGCTAGATACTTTGACACTTAAATAAAGTGATTTTTTTACGAGTTTTAGTTATCCCCGTTTTAGGACAAGAGTTGGGACAGGTGTTGGAAGAATCTTAGATTATTCTTTTTTGGAAAATAACTGTCTTTTACCTGAGGCCCTTTGGAACCTTCAAACCCTCGCATACCAGGTGGACCAGGGCTTCCCTAAAACAAGCAAAACTTAGTAACACAAAATATCCTACATTAAACTGAAAGAACGCAATACTAAGTTTCACTCGGACGTATGTTGTCCAAGCAACCGGACGTTAGGAAGAATATAAACAGACGTTGACCATTACAATGCTTTTCCCGTCGTTTGCAAAAGACAAAAGCAACATTACACGCCTGTCTCTAACATGGAATCCACAGGAAAACGGGGTTGTTGCATGATGAAGCTGAAGGGAGGGCATAGTTTTACATTTAAGTTATAATACGTATATTGTGCAAATATCAAGCAAGGGGTTTTAAATGCGCATTACAATAATCGAATTAAAAATACCATTAATACTTATAGGGCATCAACTATAAAAAAAAATGGGACATAGCTGGGACAACCTTGATCGATAGCCAAAAAGAAAAAAAAAAAAAAACCATCGAACAACCCACCAACCAACCAAAGGAACAAAATTATACCATTGGTCCTGGAAGTCCACTGCGGCCAAGAACACCTTGATCACCTTGCTCCCCCTATAAAATAGATACCAAATAAAAACCTGTTTTGTCTTACTACAGAAGATGCTAATACTTTCTATTACGCTTACAATTTTGTCTTGACTATTCTGTCAAATACCTCCGAGTATATTAGCGTGCTCTAGCGTTACCATTGTAAACCAGTGTCTTCACTTCACTATCGCAAAATGTTTTACAGCTATTTTGAGTAAAAAATAGTACCTTTTCGCCCTCCTTTCCTTCTCTTCCTTGAACACCCGGTTTTCCTTTTCCTCCCTACACGCAAAATAAACATAAATAGCGGTTGAACACAAAGTAAAGTTAAATTGCAGCTTCAAACTAAAAATTTTTCTTGTTACCGAAGGACCCTCCTCTCCTGGCTTTCCACTTTGTCCTTTGGATCCACGTTCACCCTAGGGTTGCGAATAATTTATCAAGTCAGTATTTCAATGAGCTTTGAAGCTCAAAACAACAAGCGTGCTGAACCGATATAATGTGTGTGCTACCTGAAGTCCAGGCGAACCGTCCTTCCCTTCTTTGCCCTTTTTGCCTTGTGCACCCTGAAATTAAGGAAATTTGTCTCTTCTAAAAACATTTTCATCAACGAAAGGAATTAAATCTTTGGTGTAGGTTGACTCCTGCAGTAACGTTTATCGGCTGTCGAACAACCTGATAAGCTGCTGCAGAATAAGATGACTCCTCCAGCGATTAACGAATAAAATCGGGAAAAAATTCCTAGACACCAAAAAAGAGTTTCACTATATTTTTTTAAGTAAACTATTGTATTAGGATTGGTGACGCTCATGATCCATCACTGCAATGCAGATCATTTCACTCCATCTCAGCATCTCACAATGATTTTAAAACATACATTCATTACCACTACAGAAAATAGATAGACCCTCTTTTCGTCTAAAAACTCGCGAAGGGAGGTGCGAATCGGCAAAAGAGTGGAGGACGCACGCACGCAAGGCGAGAACGAATTAGGCGCTGTATGGAAATTTGACAGTAGGATTTTTAGCGCCTCTTTCTAGTCCCACTTTATACTTACTTGTCCCAAACTTTTTGACCTTAGTCCTGCGCGTGTCCGTACGCCGTACCAACTCACCCAAAAATGCAACTACCTTGCAATGTATAATGAAGAATACTGGCAAGAATACCTCTTCTCCAGGGTCACCCCTCCGTCCACCAACTCCAGGCACACCTGTGATTCCCTATGACAAGAAAAGCAACGTCAACGAGCGGACTAAAACTCAAGAAAAGTTAATTTCATGGTATTGGTATTTTATCTACAGGGCAAGCTATACGTACCCCATTACCCATGATTCCACCATCTCCAGGAGGACCGGGTGCGCCAGGTAGGCCCTGCAAATAAGTGATGAATGTGAGAAAAAGAAAACTACAAAAAGTTCAAAGACGCAATGAAACCTTACTTTTTTGGTGTAAGAACGTAGATGGCAGTTTATACCTATTACCTCTTTAAGGAACATAACGCGGATGGATGCTTCATATTTTTAAAATAGGACGTCAGCAAAAGCAAAGATCAGAGTCGCCCACCATCAAAGACTGATCCGGTGTAATTCAGTTGTGGCTCTTTCTTTTAATGGTACTACCCAGATCGTTTCTTTTAATATCGCCCAATTAAAAAAAAAACAAAAACAAAACAAAACAAAACAAAAAAACATGTATTGATTCTAATTTGATAAAAATAGGGAGAACTTTACCTGACCTCCTGTTGAGCCTCTTTCTCCTCTCTCCCCTGGTGGTCCCGATAGTGCCTAGAAGCAAACGCGAAGGAAACTCAATTTTATTTCGTTATCTATTTACCAAATAGAAGATGGTGTTCCGTGTTTTATAAGAAAATAATGCACGCTCGAGGTCTAGAAAAATTGCTAGTCGACGCACGAGCGCATCATCACAACAAAAGAAGTATAAATTCTTTCATTTCTCACTTGTATAACCAGTGCTGCGTGGCACACGTATTCTTCACATCCAGCGCTTAGTAGAAGATGAATGGTCCCATTTAAAACTTACACTGCACATCCAAATCTATGTTTTCTCAATCTATGGAAATGGTCCTCTCAACAAGATGTTGAAAATACTTTCTTGCTATTCTTATTCTCATAGAGCTTGTTGGTCTAGTCTTAGCACATACTAGGACTCACGATTCGACACGATTACAAGCCAAACGAGCAAAATGGCAGACCTTGCTGGTTGAAGAATGCACCTGCTTACCTTTATTCCAGACACGCCACGTTCACCAGGATGTCCTTTTTCACCAGGGAGACCCTGACAAGAACATAAAACATGAGAAAAATTTTCATGCATAATGCATGATACATTTGGGGCTACTTTATGGCCAAAAAGAAATTTCACATCGCTTTAAATGTGTTAATGTATTTAGGACAAAGTACTAACTGAGAACACTGTAAATGCAAATGAACTCTTTCGTTGAATTCCAAATGTAAGGAGGACGAACAGTTAGTTATTTGCATAGGGCAGCCTTGAAGACCCTCGTGAACCGTACATCTGAAAGGCTGCTGGATAAGATGAGAAATTGTTTCTTGTGGCCATTCAACCTTAAGGCTGATTTGATACTTTAAAAGGTACTGAGCTTATGATGCATTTATTGACAATTGATAAGTATAACTTTTTGTATAATAAGCTCAATTATGCACGCATTTTGACTGGTTCTCACTTATAATCTATTAGAGGACAGACGCATAGATTACGTCAGATTACGTCAAATCACTATTTTCGTGTTTGTCAAAGTGGGGAAAGGACACGCTTTCGAGTTATTTTGAAAGATTTTAAAATTAACAAGTTTTTTGTATATTTCATTTCTTTAATATATAAAACAAATAGATTCCATGTTGCCGTGCGTCTGTTCAGTAATAGATCACAGAAGACGTCAAAATGTGGGAGGAACATCGCCTCTTGTGCCACTTTTTTGTTCTTACCACATTTTGACGTCATCTGAGATCTATCACTGAACAGACGCACGGCAACATGGAATCTATTTGTTAAAAAGATTCTCTTTCCGGAGTAAATTGACTAACCTTTCGTGCGTTTCTGCCAGATGATCCTCTATTTCCCTTCTCGCCCTCTTCTCCCTAAAAGGGTGCAATGCAGCACATCAAAACAACGAGCATGTCTAAAATATGCGAATAATGGACATCTACATAACTAGCCACCACTGTAGCGGGAAGAGAATCTTCTCTTGAGTAAGTAGGAGACAAGTTTAGAAATAAAATTTGCGGGTATTTTTAATTTTAGGTCATTTCGTTTTCTTTTCAGGTTCGTACGCGTGTTAACTGAAGGGTGTATAGGTCTCGTTACCGTTTCTCCTATGTCGCCTTCTTCTCCCATCTCTCCAAGAGCTCCAGGTTCGCTACTCTGAAACAAAAATCATTACCAAGTTATAACAAACAAACGCAGTGTTCCTTTTGTTTTGGTTTCTATACTGACAGAGATAAAGATAAAGCTTCGCTGTCCGGCAGAAGTGGATTACTTGCAAGTTTGAAATTTGCTATTGTTTTACTTTTCTTTTTATATTCTTCTTCTTCAACCAAGTCTGGTAATTTCCCAAGTGTCATGTTTCAATGTGGCATACATACTCACCATAGGGCCTACATCACCAGTGGGCCCAGGCCTCCCTCGCAAACCCTGTATTCCCTATGGAAGGAAGCAAAGGCAATAAAGATCTGTGAATAGGTATATTCTTTATCAGGCATTTATAAAAGACAGTTAACTCACTTTAAAGTCAAAGTCTCGGCTCCCTGGGATCACAGTAGGTTAGCATTAAAGAACGCCTGAAAGAACGTTAACCAGGAATACCTTTTTACTGGCCATAATTTCTTGTCTCGTCACTACATGTTGCTTTCTCTCATCTACACTTAGGCTGCACTAGCCTGTTCCAGGCTCCGAGATAGTGGGGAAAGCGTGAATTTGAGAAAACGAGCGTGTAAAACGCGTGGGGACTGGGGAGAAACAAGGCGGCCTTCCTTTTCCCGCCACCGCCCCCTTTTCTCCAGATCCCGCGCGTCTTATTTTCGCGTTCTCTTTCAAATTTTCGTGCCGTCCCTACTACCTGAGAGCCTGGAACAGGCTAAGGCTACACGGTATCAGAATTACTGCATGCTATGTAGATGGCGTTTACGACATACCTCCTGTCCTTTCATTCCAGGATCACCCCATGGACCAGGATTACCATCTTCACCCTACGAAACACGGTATACACAATAAGTAAATGCTCTGCAGATAGCTTTATTTTGACAGGATGGTCCATTAAGCTCTGTAAATAGATAATAAATAATAGAAAAGCCTGGTAAGTTATAGTTTTAAAACAGGTATCGCAAAAAACCTTAGGTCCTCGGATTCCTTGAGCACCCATTAAACCAGACGGTCCAGGGTAACCCTAGAGAGAAAATGACAAAATCAAACAACGTTAATGGAAGATTCTCTGTAAAAATCCGGATAGTGAAAAGTAAAATCAAACCTCTTTTCCAGGTTTCCCTTGAATTCCAGGCAGTCCCACGTCTCCCATAGCTCCCTGAAAGATTTGTGATAAAATGGGTGTGCTTTGAGACGCACACAGAAGGCAACAGGAACGAGTTAACAAGAATTACTGACCTTCGGCCCTTGCTCTCCTTGAGGTCCCTTAGGCCCTGGTGCTCCAGCTTCACCCTGACAAAATAAAATAACAGATAACTGGATAATATTGCATCTAATCTATCAGACTAACAAAGAAATTACGTTTCAATTTGACGGTAACACTTTGAGGATAACGTGCTAGTAAGGTTTCTCTTTCTTTAACGTTGCACATTTGCCAAAGAAAGATGTCACTAACGTATAGGATAAGATTCTTGAGAAAAATAAACGTGGAATGAGCCCATTTCCAAGTGTTAAATGCACACGATACCAGGGTAAAAGTTGTATGATTTGATTTTCAACTGGTTCTTACATGGATTCAGATTTACCGACCTGTACGTTTGACTTTTTACCTTAAAGCCCTGCGTTCCATTCCTTCCAGATACGCCTGGTGGTCCTGGTGCACCCTAGAGAAGAAAGGCATACCTTGAAATGAAAACCGCACAACACTGTATACCTGCAACGTTTTTTGACCATTTTTTCTGTGGAGTTTTTGGTCGAGCTCGACGTTACCTAGACTGGTTTATGTGCATGGTTTTTATTTCCTGTTTTGTTGTGTTGAGGTGAGTTCTGTTGTGTTGTGTCTGTTGTGTTGCGTTGCGTTGTGTTGTAATCCATTATGTTGCGTTGTGTTGCGATCCGTTGTGTCGCTGTCGTGTTGTACCTGTTGAGTTGCGTTGCGTTGTGTTGCGTTGTGATCCGTTGCGTTGTGATCCGTTGTGTTGCGTTGCCTTGTGCTGTGTTGCGTTGTTGACAAGTTCAGCATTTCTATGTTAAAGTTGTACATTACATGTAGAAGACATATTCAACCAACCTCACTCACTGGCAGACAATCTCTATACCAGAGAACTAGACAAACTCAACCGCCCTTACCAGATAGATAAACTCAACATCTTTCACTTATTAAGACAGTAGGAACCCCACTACGCGACCAACTCGACAAACTCCACAACCCTCACTCACTGGCAGACAAAATCTCCTCATCTCAACACAACTAGACAAACAAAACGACCCTTACCAAACAAACTTAACAATCCTCACTTATTTTAAGACAGTACGAACCCACAACGCGACAAACTCGACAAAGTCAACTAATTGTCACGCGCTGAGGTAGACACCTCGACGCAACTCGACGCACCTCCTTACCAAATAGGTACACTCAATAATGCTCACTTTCTCTAAGACAGTAAGAACCACACAACTCGACATACTCAACAAACCGCACTCACTGGCAGACAAAATCTCCACTCCTCGACACAACTCGATAAACGCAACGACCCTTACCAACTAGACAAACTCAACAAACCTCACTCACTGGCACACGAAATGTTCCAGACCTCGACACAACTCGACAAACACAACGAGCCTTACTAAAAAAATCCATCAACAATCCTTACATACTATAAGACAGTACGAACGCCACCACGCGAACCAACTAGACAAACTCGACTGACCCGCAAAGCATCTCGACGTCTCGACAAAGTCAAGAGACGGATTTCACCGAACACTGTAAACCCGGCAAACGACCAACTCAACAAACTCCACCGACTCTACTAGCAATTTGTTTAGACGATCTTAACTCTTTCACCATTTTATTTTCATCTATGAGCCAACTCATCAGTATATTCTTCCGAAAGATTAAACTTTCAACCCCAAAACTCCGTTGGCTTTACTCAAACGGTAGACCAATTTTTTGCAATTGAATATACAGTATTTGTTAAGTTTTTGGGTAAAGGGGTACCTTGTTAAAACTTGCACCATATTTAGAGGGGCTCTGTCACCATGATTTTCAAGTCCGGTTTTCGGTAGAAGAATGTTCTGAAAAATATTTCATATTTCTTTTCTCGTACACGAAATACTCCTAGAACATTAACAGAATTAAAGGAATATATCTCTTTTAGCTTTCTGTAGAAATCCTAAAAATAACAACCCATAACATCACATCACAACACAACACAACGCAATACGAAGCAGACAACAAAACGCAACACAACGCAACACAACACAACCAGTTGAGGTAACGTCGAGCTCGATCAAAAACTCCACGAAAAAAAATGGTCAAAAAACGCTGCACATTTGAAGATTTGTGAAAAATATTTTAAACGCTATAGCTATCACAATACAATGCTGATTTGGACTAAAAGTAATTGCTCCGTTTCGGACCGTTGAGTTTCTCAATAGTTGTTACTCGGATACTTTTGGGCGGCAGGCGCAACCATGTTGCGCAACCAGGGGACCTAAGTTCTTCTCACCAAGCAAACAAACAAACGAAGCAACAACTACTTACAAATGGTCCTCGACTTCCAGGTGGACCCTTTGGACCACGTAAGCCGGTATCACCCTGTAAAAAAAAATTAATAATAATGATGGCGAATTCATTCTATACAGGGCGAATTCCATATTAAGGACGGTGGACCTTCTACATAGGTATTTTTGTAAAGGCTGTGACCATGGGTTAAAGAGACCTATTCGAATACAAAAAGAACAATGTGGGGTGCCACGCATTTTTCAGAGATAGTTAGGCAACCAATTTTCTTTTTGGATTCTGATAGCCCCTGCTAAAGATCTGCTTTTCCACATGGTTATAAGCCACACAAAAATACAGTTGTATTAGTAGGCAAATTACTTAGGAAACCCGAATATCTCGGACCAGTCCTGAGATGCGCAGAACGTATGCGCAGTAACAAAAGTAGGCACCGTCCTTAATAAGTTCAAATTTGCTTGATAATTCTTTTGAGAGAAGGATCGGATGTTAGCATATTGAAGCGCTTATAGCAATCTCTATTTCACCCAGACCACAGAAACATCGCCAACGATTTCCCTATTCTTAACGTCCTTCAAAAGTTTGGTGGTGATCCTAAGCGACCACAGCGTTGGCGTACAGGTTGTCAAGGGCGCCTACCGGAAGACCCGTTCCTCTTTCGACGTATTTAGAGATGCCATGAGGTCAAAACAATCACCTTGCTATCAGCGGTGAGGAAAACAATTGTGCCAATAAAAAGAACATAAGACTTGCGAGTTGTTAACTGAAATGTCCGGGAGGTCACTGTTCTCGTTACTTGAGGCCCGGAGAATGAGATGGTGTGGGACACAACCACTTGAGACAAAGTGAATATACAAGAGGCAGGAAAACTTTTAAATGCACTTAATACAGGCTCATGAGGGAATTATGTTTATGAACAAGAATTCACAAACCTCTTCACCAGCAGTGCCCACTGGCCCTGGTAAGCCTAGAGGCCCCTCATAACCCTACAAAGCAAAGTGACGTCAACAATGTCAAAAGATTATGTCCAAAAACGCGAATTGTTTTACTCGACCTTGGAATTCCTAACTAAACCGCAGACTTGATTCACTGTCAAGAATAAATAATAAAAAGGCTACCTTGTAACTACTGCCCTCCGCACGTTTTCTTTCTGAGCATCTCAATTCAACAAGATAGCTCCTAGTCATGTTCCTATATGGCACCGAGTGACATTTGTTTGGGTAGAACATTAACAAAGAAATAGCTTTGAGAGGAAATGTAAAACTGAAAGCACGACGAACCTTTTCTCCTTCAGTCCCTGCCAGGCCTGGATTTCCCAAAGGACCACGTGGACCCTACGATCATGGATCTACAGTCAATATTGATAGTTACAGTATTACAACAGTTGTCTGATAAATGCCTTCATCGCACAGAATGAGCACAGTCATTGGTATGCCACCCAACTGTTACAAGGTTTTATGACATATTCCGTGGAAACACAACTGCGTATAATTATGTCCAGAGACATTATGCACTTAAATACCTTTATTTTACCTGTGGTCCAGGCAAGCCGATAACTCCTTGGAATCCCTGAAGACCTATGCCACCCTGCAAGTGAAAAAGAAAAAAATCAATTTCCTACAAATCTGTTTCAAATTAATATTCTCTACAACCAGCAGAACCAGAACTGGTCGGAAATTGGTATTATTCCAGACACTATCTACTAGGCCCCCTCCAAAATCAAGAAAAACAGTACAATCCCAGGGCTGCAAATAATTTTTCTTTTTTGAAAGGACATACGTCCGACCAAGTCTCCATTTTGGTCGGACAAAACAGAACTGTGGTCGGCCGTTTTTTTTGTGTGTGTTTTTTAAAATTATTATTTTAAGTGGAAGCCTTTTTGAAATAATTATTTCTTATCATTATTTACTTATTATTTCGTAAAAAGAATTTGTCCGGACACAATGTCCAACCAAAGTTAAGATTTCGTCGGACATGGGCTGATTTTAGTCGGACATTGTCCGGTGACAGACAGTTATTTGCAGCTCTGCAATCCCGAAATTGCCAAGCACCATTGCATGGTTTCAAAGTTCCCAATGAAATGTTTCTGTAAGAAGGATGTTAGTCAGAATCGTTGTTCATTGTTCACTGTTTATGTAACACACTGAGGCCAATTTTTTTTACACTGAACAGTGTATATCTCAAGTATCACGCAATTTTGCCAACGAGCATGTTCAAAATGTGTTAAAAGAGTTATACACTTCAAAAAAAAGGATTGTCACTGAACAACTTTTCCACAATGAAATGCTGGAAATTGAAGAGTTTTTCTTCTTTTTATTTTTCTTACGTGCCATTCGCTGCTTTGTTCTACAAGACGTATGGTCACTTACTGGATCACCTTCAGATCCTTCTTTTCCTTCCTCACCACGTGGTCCCTGTGAAGATAAACAGTTGCGCTTAGCACACATCATTATTCCATGTGCTCCTAATTTTTTCACAACAGTTTGCTGTTCTCTTTAACTTTTACTTGTTCATGGAAAATGTTTTCTATCTTTTCACTTTAAAACTACTGTCAGTGTGGATTTTTCACTCAGAATGTGTCTTTTCACTTTAAACATATCTTGGTAAGGTGAAAAATGTACGTTATGTACAGTAAGTGTTCTTGTTTGTGAACAAAAACTTTCCTTTCACACATGTGCTGCGACGTGTTACTAACACTATGTAAACTGTAAGTAACAGTGATCTCGATGGTACGAGGAAGAAGCTAACAGGTTAAACCAAAAAAGAAATTCAATATCACTTTTATTGTCGTAAAGGTAGCATGCTTCTGTTTAAGTAATTTAATTACACATGTCTGCAAGCATAAGATGAATGAGCTTACAAAAACCTCGAATGGATTCCCAAAACTTTATGCATTTGCAAGTCGGACTCTTCTCTTCTTTTCTCCCTAGGAAAGACAAGTGACGACAAGTTAGGTACTAAGAGAGACAGGCGTAAGAGGAGAAAAGAAGTGAAGAGTCCGATTGCCTCTTACAAGAGCTGCCACAGTTTGTTCTTGGGTCTAAATCATACATGCTTCCTCGTGAAAGATCTGCCAAAATTGCGAGGGCAAACAACAACAGAGGTAAAAACAGACTGCTATTACGTTACGTGACAAACGTACGGAAAAATGCCATTCTCTATTAATAACCGTACAGTGTGCTTGTGTGACAGCTACCATGTAAAGAGGTGTTACTTTTGTCATGACGTTACAGTTAGTTGACTTGGCAAAAGTAACTATTCGGATTAGTTAGTAGAGGAAGGAAAGCAAGGCCAGATAAATGTTCGGCATTAAAGCAACAAAAATAACAAAGGATAGGAGAAAAATTCCGCTATTTGAACTACCACAGTGGCTATAGCAAGAGCAGAACAAGATTACATTGGTTAAGAAATGGCTGTGGTGTTTTTAGTGACCACCTATATAGGAAGCATGCACATAGAGAGTCTGAAACATAATACCCTAAAGAAGACATACAGAGCATAAGCTTAAGACGTTCCCTCACCATAATTCCATCTGCACCCTTAAAACCAGGGGGGCCAATGACACCCTAACAAGAAACAATACAACAAACAGAGTTTACAAAAAACGTACAGCTGGCGTTCAGCCGGATTTACCTCGCTCTTCAGTTACATTAAATTTTCTTGCAGTAAATCACATTCTACCTGCTTTCCTGAATCTCCAGTTGTGCCAAGGATACCCTTGGGTCCTCTCTCACCCTAGAAAGAGAACGTTAATAAATTACTTTTTTATAACAAGCAGAGATTATTTTGAAGAAACATGTTGAAGTAACTTCCTACATTGTGTATTCTGATAAGATGCTAAGTATCTTCAGGAAGCTCATACAACATTACCTGATCTCCTTGTGGTCCAGCTTCTCCAGTTGGTCCAGAGGCTCCAACAGGACCCTATAAATAATCATCTAACATCCATCAGTAAATGATTTCAGTAGAGTCTTAGTAGAGTCTAGAGCTTAGTGGGTGGTTGAATGAGTGAAATTTTTGTGATCTTGAAAACGTGACTCTATCGCTTGCAGATTCGTTAAAACTAATTCCTTCCAATAAACGACAACTTTTATTCGTGACATCAGATGTTTACAATTGAAACAAAAATTCTGAAAAACCTAAAAAACAGAAAAATAAGATGCAGTGATAATGTACTATAACGTTACACAATAATTTTGCCCTTTACATGAAGAAGGAATAGATGAAAAGCTGCTTCTTGCTGTTCCTGTTGAAGTCCAAATGTAATCTCCTATTGTCTTCTGTAACCTCCTATAATCTCCTGTAAATCTCCTATAATCTCCTGTAATCTCCCATAAACTTCAATGATCTCCTGCAATTTCCTGTGGTGCAGCACCAATGTACTCTCCTTTTAAACACAATAGCATACTGCCATTGTAACCCACTTTTATTCCTATCTCCTCTACACTGGGTTGATTGAGATACGTACAACTAAAATATTATCAAATAATTGCATTGTAAAGTTCGCATATCATAAACATTATTATGCCTGTTTAGATACAGAATTCAATGAGCATGTTTAACGTTAAAATGTTCTTACATCTCTTCCTTTTGGACCATTCAGTCCCTGGTCTCCAGGCTTCCCGTCCAGGCCCTAAGAAGATTGATAACAACAGTGCAAGTCTTCATTCAGTCAACATTGTAAATATAAGCAAGTTGGTTTACCATCTTTTTAAATCTTTATAGGTTTTGGGATTAAGTTTGTGAAGATACCTTAGGTCCAGATTTCCCTGTTTCACCAAGTGTTCCATTAGGGCCAAGAAATCCCTGAAAAAATAATAATGATAAAATGAATTAATAATTATGATGGACAAAAGTTTTACATAAGCCTCAGGAACATTGCTTATTACAATAGCATCTGGTGCAGTGACGTTTCGTATAAAATACGTTTTTTTAAAAATAATAACTCATAATAAATACTCATTATCTTCAACAAACTCAAAACTTGCGTACCGCAGGTCCTCTAGGTCCAGGACTACCAAGAGCCCCTCCAACACCTGGTGCTCCCTACAAAAACGAAAATTAGTAACAAGTAAGTGCAGTAGATATTTATAGAATTTTTAAAATAAACATGGGCATATGATCGTTGATACCATTGGTTTTTACTGGTGAAACTACTTCACTTATACAGCACAGTTTTAACTACATTTTCCTCTGCTAACCACTCAATTTTAGACCCTTAAACTTTTTATATTTTCATCTTCTCTCCATGGACAAATGCCGATTCACATGCAACTTAAATAAAAGAATTCTTTTTATCCTGTAAAATTCTCAAAGTCTCAGTAATGGTGTTAAGATACCATACCAGTTCACCCTGCAGGCCAGGCTCTCCAATCCTGCCTGATGAACCCTGCAGATAAGTAAAAATCAAATATCGATTCATTCAAAATAGAAAGGCATGTAGGATAATGTGTAAGACATTATAAGGTTATATATCATGATAATTAAATCCACTTGAGTATACTGTACACACAAATTGATTAAAATAACGTAGGATTCAGGAGTTGATATATAGTATTGTCACTGAAAAGCCCCATCAGGGGAGTGTCAATAAAGTATGGTATGGTATGGTATGGTATGGTATGGTATGGTATGGTATGGTATGGTATTTCAAGTCAGGTTCACAGATAGTAATCAGAGAAGACTGTCATGCTGCTAGCACAACTGTGGTAGAGGATAGATACATCACTGACACTTAAGACGGATTCCGCTCAACGTTCGAGCAATAAGTGCAAAAAATATTTACCAAAAAACTACTCGTAGCATGGTAACATTTTAAATGCTATTTGAAACATCTCACTCTAGTTCACTTGCCCAAGTGACCCCGCGATGAAATTCTCAAGCATTCTCAAGAAAATTAATTTCAAATCTCGTAAAAGTATGCTAAAAACGGGCGCCATTTTGTTTTGAACTGACATGAAGCGTCTTTTTAATTGAAATATTGATAACTTCAAATCCAATTTTCTCTCGCGGGGTCAGCTTGGGAGCAAAAGTAACGATAAGTTCTTCTTATCTGTTCTCAAAATGTGACAGTGCTGCAAGTATTTTTTTGGTAACTAAATTTTTGCACTTACTGCTCGAACGTTGAGCGGAAATCGTCTTAAAATGCCTTACCCTTTCTCCATTTAAACCAACATAGCCTCTTTCACCTTTTCTTCCAGGATCTCCCTAAACAGGGAGAGGAAATGTAAATTATTACACTAATCAGGAAAAAATTGTTTTCCATTTTCCACTCTCCTTTGTGACAATGGGTCAATGTAACCATCAGTAGGGACTAAAGACTGGCTGTCAAGCTTATTTTGAGCCCTATGTGACACTTTGCGCCAAAGGGAACTGAGGCTGTATTACTAGGCTTATCATGGACCCTGAAAACCAGCAAACTTGTAGGAAATGCTGAATTTCATGTACAGCATGCATCTATTTATTGGATAATTTAAAAAATACACTCACTCGCACTCCACGTCGCCCACGGAAACCACGGCGACCAATGTCACCCTGACGATAAAAAGATTCTCAGTATTAACACTGGGACCAGCTGAGTTGCCTTTTAATACAAGGCTCACTTTTATGTAAAGAAATGTTACTCACTTTGTATAAAGTTAGTATAATTATACTATAGCAGAAGTTATATTGAATGTGATAAGGGTCATAAAAATCATCTTGAACTTCAAAAAATGATTGAATGTTGGCCAGTAAAAACCAGCTTTAAGAAAATTCACCTTATCAAGTTCATGTTAATAACATACCAAAGTTTTTAAAGAATACTTAATTCTTAATAAATTAATTTTTTACTGATCTGCAAAAACTCTAAATCCTGCAACAACAAAAAATATTACCAGCAAAAATATTAATTTAAACACCACCAAAGAAATCACCAATTGCACCCACAGCTTCTATGCTGCTGAATGAATCCAAGTTAAATAAAAGGAGAACTATTGCAGTTTTGAACTTATTGAAATTTTGTTGTTGTATATCAAATAACTCAGCTCTTAGAAACAGATCATTTAACTGGAATTGGAATAGCTAAATCCCTCTTGAAATATCAACCCTTCTAAATTGCAAAATTTGATCATGCACCCCCCCCCCCCAACTTGCTGCTTAGCTAAACAACAATCTCTCCAAAATTTCATGCCTGTATTGCAAAAACAGTGGTGCAGTTTGTAGCAGTTGTCAAGGTTCTTCTTTTGGCACCCTAACAAGGTAGACAGCCGTCAATTTCATGCGTCGCTAACAGAATAATTATGACACCTTATCTCCTTTGTTTCCCTTGAGGCCAGATTGTCCAGGATTGCCAACAGGACCCTGATAACAAAGAGTTTTGTAGGTGCACTATTATTATTGAAATGTTTACCAAAACTATAATTCAAAATGAAATGTGTTGAAATATAGTTTTACAAGAGTACTAAATGTTCATGACTCTGTTTATTCCATTCAGTTCTACTATTTAACACAAACTGCTGTGCAACTATCGCAGGCATCTTTCCATAATGCAGCAAGCTGACATCTTCAGCTTACCAATACAGAAAAGTAATATTAGCTCACCAAGCTTCCTTTCAGACCATGTGTTCCAGCTCTTCCCTGCTTTCCTGGCATGCCCTAAAAGTGACATAACATGAAATCTGAGGGCGACTGGATGAAATACTACAAGGCAATGGCACGCACTCTCAATTTTCCAACATAACATAAGGGTGCGCTTGATTACCCATTGTCTGTGGCAAAATTGCTGGCTAGTGACATATTTCAAAATGACTGCACTAAATATCCTCTATGTGCCAGTGAAAGGTTGCAGACACTTTTTCTCAACCAGAAGATGCATGTTTTCTATTTATTCTCATTCCAGTCAATACGGTGAACTATGGTAAGAACACATCTTAAAACGATCAAAGATCTACCTTGTGACCGGGTATTCCAAGGGAGCCTTGACCTCCAGGATCTCCTGGCGGGCCCTAAACAGAACAGTTTTCAGTTAATGCTAGCAAACATGCAGCATTCCATATAAGAAAAGGCCATGAATAAATGACAAAGTAAGAGAGAACCATATCTCACCTGTGCCCCTGGAACACCCTCCGTGCCTCTTAATCCAACTGGACCTGGAATGCCCTAATAGGAACAGTTTTTGTGGAAATCAATGTGCATGTCTTACTTCTTAACATTAAATTTCCTTTTCTAAGACTGCATAGAAAAAAAAACACTGCATTTATAGGTAATACTGCATTTATGCCAAACGTTTTTTCTAAACCCTACCTTTTTACCGTTTTCACCCTGCTCTCCTTTTGGACCTACTGGACCTGGAACTCCCTAAAAAGAGAATAACAGGAGCTGAAAATCAACAGATCCCATCTAGAACAGTCTGTCTTGAATAAATCACTTCATGAGACTTAACTGCTCATGAATATTGTACCATTACCCCCCCTCCCACCACCACCACCACCCCCCACCTCCTCAGAAAAAAGAAAATTTAAAATCTTCAATCATTAAGCTTAAATGCACCAGAAAATGGAATTATTACCTTTTTGCCTTTCACTCCACTGGCACCACGACTTCCCGAGTTACCCTAACAGTCAAAATTAACAGATAATTTTGACACACTTGTAAGTACTGCAAAAAAACGCATACCACATAGCGTAGAATCCCGGTTATATGCAACCCTGCATAAGACTCTCTTAAATAAGTTAGTATACAACAACACTGGATGTAAATTATAAAGTAAAAACAACTTCACATCTCTCTTCACCTTTGCTCCTCTTTTTCCACGGTTGCCCTCTGGTCCCTGCTGCCCACGATCTCCCTATTACGTTGACATTCAATCCAAGGAAAAAGACACTTAGATAACTTGTTTTATTTCTGTGTAATAAGTTGGTTGTCATCTCTGCCATTAAAGAAGTTGCCTCAGCTTTACAGACTCCTGGTTAACATGGCTTGAAATATTAACTTTTGAGGTTTATTTTTATTGCACTTTAAAAGGGAGATATTGCACCACGAAGCAAAGCAGCATGCAGGTATAGTACAGAAAGTAAGTAATCTATATAACAAAATGACTGATATTTGACACTTGCCTCATGTCCTTGTACTCCTCTAGGACCTGGTGGCCCTTGAACTCCCTAAATAAAAACATACTAGTGACGTTATGTCATTGAATACCCCTTCCACCTCTGCATCAGGCACTGAAAGCTTACAGGTGCATCATAAAACCCAAATGGCATCACCACTAATACTCAATACTTTGAGTTGAACTAAAAATAATGTAAACCTTGGGAGGTAACATCCATATGCCTGACGAAAAACCTACGATCTTCTGCACATTTGGATATGACAGAATGTATGTCACCTACATGTATCCCGGATCTTTTGAGTAAAATGGAATTAACACAGACTTTCTGATCTGGAATTTTGTTATTGATCTGACCTGGAATTGCCAATTGAACTTCGTGTTTTAAAATTCAGGGGTAATCACACTCCCATTAGCAAAATAATTTTCCTTTTGCTACAAGCAATTCGCTTAGCTGATTAGTGCTCAGCTGATTTGAAATTGCTTGCCCGATTAACCCTAAACTGTACTTAAAACTCAATCCTATTACCATTTCCTATTACAGTCAACTCTCGCCTTGCAGACACCTTGCTATTACGGACACCCCGTGGACACAGACAGGAGCTGAAGGCCCCAAGAATAAGAAATTACTGAAAACAACTGCCTCTATAACGAACTCTCTCTATTACAGACACCCAATCATGGTCCTGATGGTGTCCGTTACAACGAGAGTGGACTGTAACTAATTACCGGTACTTTCAGACACTGGTAATCTACACGGAACCTTTAAATGGACCCATGACACCCATCTGTAGTAACTTTGAGTACACCATGCACATTAAACAACCAGACCACATTGAGTCTCTCAGGAGCATTGATTCTATAAGTTTCATCATATCTGGGTCTTCCAGTCCTTACAAATATATCAAATTATCTGTCTTCTTATGGCATACTACACAAGTGCTGAAAGCTGTAAGGAAACTTGTTTCTGGCATCCTTCATATATATGTGCTGCACTAACCAAGAATCATGTGGTAACTTAAAGTAAATTTAAACAAGACTCAAAACTTAAAGAATTACAAGAACAGTCAGTGACTTGGCTTCCAAATCATTGCAAATATTAGAACTATGGGGCTCTAATGTTGACAATAAAAAGGCCTGGACTTATAATCCTGGAAACACTTTCAAAACCACATGTGACGGTTTAAAGCCATTGTCTACTTTCTACTTACTGGATTTCCTGATTGACCTTGGAGTCCCATGGGCCCACGGGAGCCTTGATAACCCTTTTAAATAAATGTAAGAATTATGCCATTAAAAAAGTATTTCATACAACGTACAGTTCAAACTCACATTCACTTAATGTCCTTCAATAAATTTAAATTATATCCCAACCAGGAAAATAAGCTCGCTTAAATTTGATGACTTCAAAATTCCTTCACTTTCTACATATATATATGTAATACTTTTAACATACTGTTTTAATCATCTGAGCTCACGTTTAGAATAATAAGAATAATGAGAACTAAGGGATGTGAAAATAAAAGGACATGAAGTGATCTATGGTGTTGTTTTAGTTACTGACAACTCTGAAGAGCACTTCCACTCCTTCAGAGTTCACAGGTATGATGTCTGTCATGCACAGTTTAACCATAACAAAAGGGAAAGATGATGTCTTCATGTTTTCTTCCTTTCTTTGCCACTTGCCTGGCTACAGGGGTGCATTATTTATTTACCACATCAATCACACAGTGAAACAATGTGATTACAACAAATTTTTGTCTACACTTACATGAGGTCCTGGATCCCCAGGCTCACCAACAGTGCCACTTTCACCCTACAATGCACAATGAACAAACATAATCCATTCAAGAATTTGGCTACATGGGTTTTATGAATAATATGTACAGGACAATGAAAGTGTGAGAGTACTAACTTTTCCTACAAAACCCAGGCTACTAAGGGGTAAGATCTTAAGGATCATATGAGGTAAACCAGCAGTGAAAAAGAGAATTGCGAAAGACATGATTGCCCTTAAGTGCTAAAGCAAAAAAAAGTTTAAGGAAAAAATTCCAAAGCACTCCTACCTGAACACCTTCAACACCTGGCAGTCCGGCCATACCTGGTTCACCTGCATCACCCTAAAGAATACAACCACCACCACAACAGAAACATTTCATTCAGTAGGCCTTTCATATCACATCCTCTTAAGTAATTTCGCTCTCTTGAGTAGCAGCAAATGTTACTGACACTTATTAACATACCAAAAAATGTCGTTCTCAGTGAAAAATGTCAGTGGACGCTTTCCTATGCTTAAAAAACAAAATAAGATACATACATACATACATACATACACACACACACACACACACACACACACACACATACATACATACATACATACATACATACACATACATACATACATACATACATACACACACTTTTATTTTCACTCGAATTTACAGAGCTAGTAGCTCTGTTGAGCTAATATCTTCAAGTAAATAATAATAGTAATAATAAAATAATAATGAAAAGTAAATTGATTAATTAATTAAATCATCTAAAATAATTAAAATCTAAAATAACTCTTTGTGACATGTACTGTGTCACTGTCAAACTTCAACAGTTGATTAGTTTTGTGAAAAAGAATTATAACTTAAATGCTGTTTTTTGAAACTATATCTGCAAGGCTTAATTACATGGTTTTAGGCTTGGATAAATTCTGCCGGCAGAATTTCGAGCAGAATAAGCGATTTTTGAGGCGAGCATTCTGCCGGCAGAATAAGGCATTTTCGAGCAGAATTTGAGCAGAATAACGGAAAATCAGTGACACTAACGATGTACATAACAGTTGTGAGAAAAAATGAAAACTGAACAAATACAAAAAGTACAAAAATAATAACAGTCTTTATACATTCGTTTGATGTTCCTTTTTGTAACATGCTAATAAAAAATTCACTGTTTTGTCTAATATTAGTGATATAAAGTGAGATAGATTACAATTTTACAATTAATGAAAATTAATGAATTACAATAATTTAATGAATTACAATTAATGAAAATCTAATGAGTATTTAGGGGTTAGGCCCAGGATTCCTTCCATATTTGTTAGCCTGAAGGGCCAAAAATTTTTCGGGTACCGAGCAGAATTCGAGCAGAATAAGGGTGTCTGAGCAGAATTTCAAGCAGAATAAGCGATTTTTACGAGCACTACCGGCAGGCAGAATAAGCCATTTTACGAGCAGAATTTATCCAAGCCTACATGGTTTACACGGTATTTGAAGTTCTGCGTTACTTACAGCAAACTCAATTATATGGCCATGGTAATCAGCACAATTATATACAATACTTACCAGTGGTCCTGCAAATCCTTTTGGTCCCTTCTTACCACCAAGACCCTGTAAAATGAGTTCAGTTTGAAAGTTAACAAATGCTGTGTCATCACTCCCAATGATAATGTATATGATATGCTGATATGCTAAATATGACTGACTAACATTATGCTGTCCAAGGCTGTTCTTGTTAGTGCACTGCAGTAACCCTTAGTACTTATATAAATATGAAAAATATTTGAACCATACCCTTTCAGCTAGCAGGGTCTTTAGAACTACAAAATAATTCAATCTGTGTGGAATCAAAAGGGGTGAGTTGTACTCACGAATAATATTATGTGTTCTCCTCACCAGCAGCCCTTTCACATTTTATCTAACCAAAGCAGTTGCCTAATCCACTTTCCTTTTCTTTGGTTTTAAATTTAGAAGAAAAAATGGCAGTCTTGAGACACTAAAGGGAATAAAAATAAGTATTTGAAACCCTTCTCCCTATTCCCCTTATTTTTTGGAGACAGTCAAAAGTCTCTTTCTTTCTACCATTTTTGGATTTGTCTTTTTGATTGTCTAACATCTTTAGCTGTTCCACAACCCTTTCACTCCCAAAGTCAGTTATGGAGCCTTGAAGTGATTCTAACTTTTGAGTCTGTGGATGAAATCCCATGGTGTGACCATTCAAATGAAAGCTACTGAGCAGTACTTTCACATGGCACTATTTATATTTAAGTATTGTACAAAATGAAATTTGGGATTCGTCTTGAATTTTGATGTTAGGCACTCTTGGGAGTGAAAGGGTTAAGTCCACACTTGCCTGCAGACTGTGATGTTAACAGATAGAGCATTCTCACTAGTCTACATATACAATGAACTAGTCATTCACTACATCATTTTGTAATTTCTTTACCCGATGTCCAACAATTCCATGATCTCCTTTAAGTCCCGGGGTACCCTGGATAAAAAAAGGAAAAATAGATTGTAAGCAATAGATTTGTGATGTATAGTCATGCTGTCCCTGTCATGAACACTTGAAAATATTTAAGAAGGTTTGTTGACATCAATAATCAGTTGTTAGTTTTTCTGAGTTTTAGAAAGAGGTTACACTGTCATCCTACATAGGTGTTTGCGGCTGATAACAGAAATGTCCTTTATCTACAGCTGATGATAATGGTAAGGCTTTCATCAGAAAAAAGGCACTGTTTATTATTATGAGTCCTGCATTTACAACAGCGACTTACCCTCTCACCTGGAGGACCAGGAGGACCAAGTTTTCCACGCATGCCAACTGGACCCTGAGATAACAGATGCAATATAGGATGAATGGCAACATAAAGCAATAAAAAAGTAGTTAAAGTCTGGTAAAATGGATACTGCATCTACTTGAAGTTACCTTACCTTTGTGTGGCTTAGGTAGCCAGTGTATTTAATATCATAATGAAATGCCTACCTCAGTCAATGAAGCACAAGGCAAAACACAAGGGCACTATGTTTAGTACTGTACTAGAAATGTCAAAATAACTTTTGACCTGACGTTCTTTACTTTGAAAGTAGCCATAGTGTTATTTGTTGTAACAGTTTTCTATCCAGTGCATGTTAATGGTCCATACACTGCAGAGTGGGTAGAAAATGTAGACTGAGACCAAAACAGCTCCTTGGTCTAGTATGTAGTAAATTTTCAATATTCATGTTGATTTGATGTTTTCATGACAACTGTGTAATCACCAGTCACAGAAAAGCAAACTGTCAGTCAGATGCCTTGAATTGGCATGTCAAGGTCAAATCCAAATTTGCTTTTCTGATTCCCACCAATGAACGCTGTAAACATATCACGCAGTATTAGCCCCAGAAACCATTTTGGTCTCAGTCTATAGTGTCCATTTTGCACACTATTAGATCTGCAGTCCGCAGTCTGCATTTTGTACTGACTGTCCACGTATGGATAATTTCCTACTAGATCACTTGGAGGTTCTGCCATTTCAAGCACTAATAGCTTTATGCATTTCAGTTAGTTTTACCCACAAATTGCAAAAAAAAGTTTTCAATTTTGTTAGGTGTTACATTAGAGTAAGCAGTTCCGTACCTTTCTCCCTTTATCACCTTTAAAGCCCTTTGGTCCTGATGGACCAACTGCTCCCTAAAAAAGAGGGGTGGGTAATTGAGCAGACATTATAAAGAGGCTCTTAATCATTTAATCTCTAAACAAATTTGACAAAACTGCTACAATCCTCAACTAGTAAGGAATTTCCACATGCCCCATTATATTACCAAAGAAAATTTTGCACATTTGACTTCAGTAAATGTATTTTAATTATATATTACCACAGTTAGGCTTGGATAAATTCTGCTGGCAGAATTTAATTCAAGCAGAATAAGCGATTTTTGAGGCGAGCATTCTGCCAGCGGAATTAGGCATTTTTTTACTTTATATCAGTAATATTAGACAAAACAGTGAATCATGTGAGTGCGTTTTAGTAATTATTGTAATTATTACAATGCTGCTACACAAAATGAATATATAATTAGTATTTAGGGGTAAGGCCCAGGGTCCCTTCCATATTTGTGAAAATACATAAGGCCCAAAGGACCAAAAATTTTTCGGGTACCGAGCAGAATTCGAGTAGAATAAGGGTGTCTGAGCAGAATTTTGAGCAGAATAAGCAATTTTTACGAGCACTGCCGGCAGGCAGAAGAAGTCATTTTAGGAGCAGAGTTTATCCAAGCCTAACCACAGTACATAGAACAAGGATTTCAACATACAGGATGTCCAGGTGACTCAAGGACTCTTATAATTCTTGTAACACCCTTATCACTGGAAATGCTTGAAGGGCCCTGTAGAAAAGGAATCAACAGAAATTGAAGCAGCAGTATTTGGTTAACAAATGTACCATACTTAAAGTGCACCTAACCCCAAAATATTTTTTACGCTAATATAAATCTTTGCACCTATTTTAAAAACATTTCGCCATTATTTGCAGTTTTTGACTTTTTTATGGGCTTCAAAACTTACGACAAACTAAGCACCATTTGTCGCACGACCGAGTTAGAAGAGGCATGGGTCTATTCTTGATTTGACGTCACAAACTGCTTTGCATGCATGTTTACAAAGACTTAAGGAGATGCAAATCAGTTTGTGATGTCAAATCCAGAATAGACCCATGCCCTCACTAGCTCGGTCGTGTACCAGATGATGGCTAGATTTCGTAACTTTTACAGCCTATAAAAAGTCAAGACTGAGGGGGATTTCATAAAAAAAGGCGTAATGCTTTTCGAACAGGTGCAAAGAGTCATTTTAGCGAAAAAAAATATTTTGGGGTTAGGTGCACTTTAATAAAACAACCGTAAGATTTTAATTAGTAACAAAAAAAACATTTGCCAGATAAGAACTTGTTACCTTATCTCCAGAAGGTGCTGGCATTGCAACCTACAACAGAAATGTACTTTATTTGACGCCAAAACCAAATGACAATTAGTCACAAGCCGTGTTTTAAAGATTTTGCTTTAAAGCAAAAGACTTGTCCAAACATAGGGCAAAAATTTTTAGCAATAATTACTAAAGTTCAGAATTTAATGAAACAATTGGTTATGAGGTAATTAAAACCAACTTCAGATCCAACTCATGCTAGTGGAATGATTGGTAATTAACTCTCCTACAGAGTATTCTATCTAATCACGACCATTTTTAAATTACTTACAAAACCTTGGCGTGATAGTGCTCCCGTATTGTTTTGATTTCCCTGTCATAAAAAGTACATAAAGATTGTTGTTACAATTTATTAATAATTGCACAAATTCAAAAGGCTGAACCAGCTGCTTAGCACAGTTGAAAGGCATTAACAGCTACCTGTATCTGTTGTTCTGCTGTGAAATTTTCTCTGTTGGAGCAATTACTGGACAACTTTTTCTGGCAAAACTCATCTACAACTTCCTGCTCATCTACTAGCAACAGTTCACAAATGACATCCTAGTTGAAGAATAAAATAAGGAACTTATCATTAACCTGTATCTCATAATGTACCCTATTATCAAAGAGAAAGTCATAACCATGTTTAAGACACACCCTACATTTACATTTAAGACCCTGTCTGCTTTAAAAATGTACAGTATATGCTGTGGGCAATTCTTGAAACCATGTATAACCCACACTCTTAAATACAGTTGAGCCTGTCTTTACTGACATCTCTATATATGCACATCTCTTTCTGAATCTGTTGTTATGTCTCCTGAGCCATTGCTGATTACTGGTGATTTCAATATTCATGTGAACGTTCCCAGTGATCCAGACGCTGCTCGCTTCTTGGAATTACTCGCTTCCTGATTACTTGTTCTGTGATCATATTACTGTTTTGTGCGACCTTAAGTTGGGAAAACCACCCCTGAAAGTAAAGCAAGTGTCCTATAGAAAAATCAAGGACATTGACAGGGAAAAGCTACAGGCAGAATTATCATTGTCAGAGCTCTGACAAAACACTTCGGATACACTTGATAATCTTGTTAACAGCTACAACATGACCTTGGCTCAAGCTCTTGACTGACACGCACCATCGCGTACAAAAGCGATACGTTCTAGACCATTGGTCCCTTGGTTCAATGAGGAAATCAAGGTAGCAAGGCAGGAGAAGCGAAAGGCTGAGAGGAAGTGGCAAACACACCAGCTCTAGTGAAGATATGTTGGCGTACAAAGCAAAAAAGAACAATGCAACGCTTTGATGAATGAAGCTCGATGCAAATCCTATCATGACTTCATTGAGGATAATAGCAGCAATCAGCGCAGTCTCTTTTCGGCGGCGAAGAAGCTCCTCAACCAGGGGATAACAGGGTGGTGTACCCCCCTGTCGATAGCAACGTTAAACTGGCAAATCAACTAGGAACTTTCTTTGTTCAGAAAATTGAGACCATTGGCTCCAAGCTCGATAACATGGCACAAATGCTACCATCCCTTCCCGATGACCACACCCCAGTATCACCTCCCCTGCTCAGCAAATTCAGCCCCCTTATGGAGGAGGAGGTTCGCAAGCTCATCAGCAGTAGTGCAAAGAAAAGTTGCACTTTGGACCCCATGCCAACATCCCTAGTGATGGATTGCATTGACGTGCTATTACCAATCATAACGAAAATGATCAATTTATCACTTGAGTTTGGGTTGTTCGTTGATGACTGGAAGCGTGCGCTAGTCCTTCCACTGTTGAAGAAGCCTGGGCTAGACCCCCTATACAAGAACTACAGACCTGTCAGCAATCTGCAGTATATCTCAAAGCTGACTGAAAAGGCAGTGTTTGAACAAATACACACCCATATGATGACTCATTCACTATATCCCGAGTTTCAGTCATCTTATCGTCGAAATCATAGCACAGAAACGGCCCTTGTTAAAGTCACGAACGATATTCTCACAAAAATGAACACTCAAGAGGTCACCTTGCTGGTCAAGCTCGATCTCAAAGCTGCTTTTGACACAGTCAATCACAGCATTCTGCTAACACGTCTGAATGAGGAGCTCGGGATATGCGGAGCGGCCTTGGAATGGTTCACGTCGTACCTGGCCAACAGAGGTCAGCAGGTCTCCGTTGACGGATCACTCTCAGAGCGCTTTAGTTTGGACTGTGGTGTCCCACAAGGGTCATGTCTGGGCCCCCTGCTTTTCGTCATCTATGCATCTAAGCTATATTAAGGGTTGTGGAGGATCAGCTTCCAAACGCGCACTGCTACATGGATGACACACAGATTTATCTGAGTTTCAAGCCTGACAGTAGCACATCCCAGGAGGTTGCAGTTCGTGTGATGGAAAATTGTATTGAAGATCAGGCGTTGGCTGATCCAGGACAGACTCCTTATTAATGACGATAAGACCGAGTTTATGATTATTGGAACTCGGCAGTAACTTTGCAAGTTGCAGGCTATGAACATTAAAGTAGGTAGTTCAAAGATAAAACCCACCTTGCAAGTTAGAAATCACTATTGAATCTGTTGAAATTTCCAAGAAGTCAATTAAGACATTTCTTTTTAGGCAATTTTTTGAGTAGTAGTTATGTGCATGAATTTTATATAGGTATTTAGACTTGATTTGTAATATATCACTACATTTGAATGAGTTGTTGTACATATTAAGAGTTCATTTTTCTTTTATCAATATTAGTTTCTACTATTTTAATTTGTAAAGCCCTATTGATTTATTCTTGTAAATAGGACTCTAGAAATAATAAATTATTATTATTATTATTATTATTATTATTATTATTATTATTATTATTATTATTATTATTACTGACTCTACCTCTGTAACACAGACATCCCACCACTTCAGAGTCTGTATTTAAGAGGTTTGACAGTATTTGTACCCTTGTTTTCAAGATCAAAAATGTGTCACCTATCCATGGATAAAAGTGGTAAATTAATCTTATACCCTTCAATGTTCACATCTCTGCTGAAAATTAATTCAATGAGTCATTAAAAGCTAATACCTTTTAATTAAGGCCTGACACATATTGAACTTTTTTCTTTTCACATATCAAACTTACCAAATTTCATGTAACTGCATTAATTAGAATCTTATTAAGGGGGAGAAAATTACTAAACCCAAAACACTTGGGCTGGTCAGATTTATAACTAGTGTATCATCAAACAGACACTTTTAATGTACATATAAACACACCTGGATATCTTCTTGAGAATTCTCTGTTTGAACTGTAACAGTAATCTGCTCCCATTCTTCCAATTTAGGCTTGTTTGGTAGAGGTAGGTAGCTGAATTCTGCACACTCCTGTGTTACTGATATTTCTCTGTGATTAAAGCTTACGACTAGTTTTTGCCAAGATGGTACATTTTCTAATTTAAACACGCCAAATACAGAATTATTGCTTTGGAACAAAACTGTTCTATTTTGAATCAAAATGATGTATAAAGTTTCTGACAAACGTCTGTTAATGCCATTTACATTTACAAGAAGTCTACTGCTGTCTAATGCTTGCCTAAGATTAAAGAGCACAGAATATTGTGGAGAGTTAAGAGTTAATAAATAGTCTTCATTTGGTGAATATGGCACAGTTGTGTCAGTCTTTTCATTGTCTTGAATATTTTTTGTTGTATTTCTACTTGTGTTGTTGCTTGATGTATATGGTTGTGAAGCATTCAATCCATGACCACCTAAATGATAAAAAATACAGTAGTTACATTTTTATCAGTACATCAAAATAGTTAAAGGCCAGAGTCTCAACCAGGCCTTATTGTCATCCAGATTCACACTACTGTAAGTTGATGAAACACACCAAACAAATAGACAACTTGTGCAGTCATCTCTAAAGCAAATTTATGTGTGGTTCAGAAAGCCAAAATATCCTCACTTTAAGGTGGCAGAACACAGTTTTCTTGTACCTATGCATTATTCACTGTTATTTTCAAACCACTGGCATTTGGGCAGCCAAAATAGGCACGATGCAAGGTCAACTAAAAAGATTGTATTTTGACATGTTTTATTGGGCTAAGTACCATTGCCATGGCAACACGGCTTGTAATAAACCAGCATTAAATAATGGTTTTG
Source organism: Siderastrea siderea (assembly GCA_964030785.1). Classification (NCBI taxonomy): domain Eukaryota; kingdom Metazoa; phylum Cnidaria; class Anthozoa; order Scleractinia; family Rhizangiidae; genus Siderastrea; species Siderastrea siderea. The sequence goes on from OZ034966.1 coordinate 14,070,695, forward strand.
CTTTATTTTCCGAAAATCCATTCATTAGTTTTTCCATCATTTGTCCCTGGAAAACTCAGAAAAATTCTGGCCCATTGACACTGGTCTCATGCAATTTTGACAGAGAGTTCTTCTGTAATTTGGTGTTTTGCATTTAAACATTTTCTGAACATGTCCTCTGTCAGATTTCAATTTTTGTTTGTAGGCGAGTTTCACGTGTCCTGAACTAGTATTTTACCAAATTTCATAAAATTCCAATGAGCAGTTCTGTAGAAATCAGTGGATTTCCACTAAACCGTGCAGTCACAATTTTCTGGTTAACTGTGCCTAAGCGTTGCATTTGACAGGGTTCTCAACCCATACAAAGAATCCCAGAAAGGCAAAGTATTTTCCAATGTATCAATTCATGACACTGATCATGACACTGATAGATTATTGCCTTAATTGATTGGATGGATGGATGGATGGATGGATGGATGGATGGATGGATGAATGATGGATTTACAGACTTCAACAGGTTTAGGTTAATTTTAAATTTTATTCCATTTTATGGTCGATCACTACTTAAACAAAAGAGTTCTTCTGTCAAAGGCACTATTGTGTGATTGATTGTGCGAGGAAATTTGATGTTCACAACAAATATTAGCCCGAGAATGTAGTTTGAGGGCTTATATGAAGTTTAAACATCAAATTTCCAAGGGAACCTATGACACATAGGGCCCGAAACAGAAGGACTACATGGGTTTTTTTTGTACAACACTAAATTTTGAGCAAAAACATGCCGATAGGCACCCGTGATCAATTTCAACCAATGGGAGCACCCCAAAATATAATGTTGTACTATAATGAGCAATGTGTTCCACCGTTTGAAGCAAGTTTCTACCATAGATAACAAAAAAGAAAAAATACCCAATGTAATAGATGCATTCCAGTTAAACTAGATTACTTTTTGACCTGTTTCATTCAATGAAGGCAATTCAGCAGAGATTCTGTGTTGATATCCATCAGCTGCAGTGACAACGGCAAGGAGAAGCAAAGTAACTAAAAGATATCTGCAAGAAATGAAAAGTGCAAATTTTTGTAGATGACCATCCAAAGCAAACTGCATTCATGTAGATATATCCATTTCATTAGCATAAGTCTATGCAATTTGCTTAGATTTAACCATTTCACAATGCTCTGCTCTTGGAGCTCTGATATAATTATTTTTAACTGGTTTGTGCAGCCTGAAGGCCAAAATTTGGCAAGGCACAAGTATCCACTGAAATTTGCCTATAACACATTGTTATTGTAATTTAACTTCATAATTTATGGGTATATATACAACTAGTTATTACAGACTATCTATGATATATTAGGCAGCTAATATTCCAAGGAATCTCGTATTCTGTTTTAAGCTGACCTCAGATTCATTGGATTGTCTTGTGCAATGTAACGTAATTTGAAATTTGATTAAATAAACAAATAAATAACAATATTTGCTCATAATGACATAATGAGTACTTTGATTGGTTGTGTAGCCACTTTAAATGATGTTATGTAAACACTGGTATGATGTCACATATTTGTTTGGCTTTATCTTATCAAAGAAATAGAATAATTTATGGCTGCTTTTTGCTTGCATAACCTGATGCAACACTTACATATGAATTTCTTCCAAATTCTTTCTCCTGTTTGCTTCAGGTTATATAAGCAAGTGCATCATTTCTAATTCTTAAGTACTAGTTTATGTTTCCTAATGTGAAGTTGCATAACAACTCAGACTGTAAGTAAAAACAAATCTAAACTACATGGAAGTAAATAATCAAGTCCTATTTCCATGTTTCCATGAAAATGCAACAGAAAGGTATAATGTAAATGACTACTTATGTATAAATACAATATTTTTGCTCTGTAGTTTTATTATCTGCATTCAAAGTTTTTTATTTAGTATTAGCCTAAAGCCAGAAGGGAGATTCCCTTTCAGCAAAATGGCAAATTGTAATGAACTACCTGGTGCAAGGCGTCACAAAGCATTTATTTACATTTTCCCCAGGGAAATGATCATCCAAGTCGCTGCAAATTGAAATGTAACACCCGTACTGAAGTTCATTGTCACGCGTTTCATGATCATATAACCGTCATAACGTAAGCTTATATACTTGAGAATTGTTACTCTCCAAAGTTTACTTCAAAACAAAGCCTAAAGTGGCTTAATACAACGTCACAACGACTTCAAGGGTTATCGCTGTCACCTTTGCAGTAATTTATTAAGACATTCTAACCAAACTAGACATTTAACTTATACTTGTTCTTCTAAATGTGAACTGAAATTAAAACTGCCAGACCGATATCGCTGTGGTTAAAGACTTCTACAAAACACAGACGAAACTTAAATTTGCAGTCACATATTGGTTGAAAATGTCACAACTATTTCAAGCGCGGTTGTCATAATGTCATGTATTTCACGTACTTTTTAACGCACAAATAAAGGCTTTTATGGAGTTGATAGCTTTCAAATTGCCCCACGCAAACATACGAGACACAAAATTCCGTCAGTAAAACGAAAGACTAAAAGGTGACTTACCTTGCAAGTTTGCTGGTGAAAAGTCTAACGAAGGAATTTAAGCTGAGATCTCCCAAGTTCACAGGGGCAACCACGTCCTTCCTCACAGGGTAAGAAGTAATCATCGCATCCTTCGCGAGACAAGGCTTACACAAAAGAATGACAATAGATTAGATTTCTACATACAAGAGAAATTCAAGAACAAGATCGCTCTGTAAAAGAGGCGACGTTGCCATTAATGTTATAATTATTGACAGCTGACTGAAGATCGCAACGTGTGTATCCATGAGAACTGTCACGCTGCTCACTTTCACGGGTAAAATAGGTGTCTGGTATGTCCGGCATAACCCGAGATTTTTCGGAAGATTTGATTGTGAAAATCCGAAAGCGCGGCGATGAAAGATACACAACGTTCAATAATCCATATGATTCTACTCTATTTTATATGTTTTCCCTTCCTTAATGATCGCCTGACCAACACGTCTACTCAAGTTTTGCGTCACTCATCGGAAAGACCGCTTGTTCAACTTCAAGGTATTTCAAGATCACCTAAGAATTATTTATATACATCTTCCTAAGATCACTCTTCAAGAAAGGCTTACTGCCTACCTGCAGCTATTAGTCTGGAGATTACGCCTCGAGGTTTCAAAACACTGCGAGCGATCTCCTTTGCACGCCATGCGTCAGGCAGGACTGGATCCAAGTGGCTTGCCCGGTCAGCGACGACAACAACAAGGCCTTGTTTGTTCGAACAGGGAACACCTTTATTGTCCGCTGCTCTGTGGGTGTAATTTACCTAATGACAGCAGCCTTCTTTCAAAAGGTTTTTGTAGTTTAAAAAAATCCCTAGATTTCGAACTAGGACAAATTTGCACGTTGGAACCCAGAGGCTCTCGAAATTTAGAACAAACGGTGCATTATGACGAGAAGTGCCCAAGGCGAGAGGAGAAATGCAATCTGTATCTGGTGGGCTTCGACGTGTCACGCAACCACCCCGCCAAAGGACCGGGTAATTAATCTCCACGTTATTTTAGTAAAATACGATAGTAATTAGTTGAGGTACATGTAGCTTGAACTTTTTGATCAGAAAAGGCGGGTTATAATTATAACTGTTCTCCTCTCAGTCTCTCACTCACTGTATTTACTTAGTTATACCACTTATACCGCTCATCCTTAAATACAACTTTAATCCGCCTAAATTTAAAGCCGGCGATTGCAGTTTAACCTCATGCATATGGTGCGGAATACCTATTCTTTCCTGGCAAACAGCTAAATTTTTGTGAGCAGTGAGAAGTGGATCAAACAGACACATCAGGGTATTACCGGAGAACGAAAGCTTGACCCACTTAGAGATAGCAGGTTTTCGTTGAAAAGTAGTATCCTGCAACCAGGAGCTCTTTCATTATGTTGTTAACATTAACTGAAAGCTCACCAGGAGTTTCATCTCTTGACATTATCTTCAAACTCATGAAAAATTTATCTTGTTTGCTCATTTTTTTTCAAATATTTGCATTTTTCATTTTAGGCAAAAATTTAGATCGGGCTTCAATAGTAAGACCAACCTGTAGGAGCTCTTTTGCCTGAGCGATGTTTCTGCCTATGGACGAAAGAGTGCCCCTTTATACTCTTAAGTCTTATAGGCAGAACTAGATTCTGAAAGTTTGCGAGTAAGGGAAAGCAGGATTAAACGTTTGCAAAAGTCCGGTCAAGCTCAAGCTGCAACGAGAACAAGATTGGGGAAAAGTTCCCGTAAAACAATTACTGTTTCCCATGGACAATCAGTTCGAATGGTTTCGTTTTTATTCCCTGATTGTAGACTTATCAATGCTATGTTTTTTTGTATTAGGGAAGGTACGTTTTTTCTTGCGGGGGGAGGGCTGGGGCCTCAGAGGGGAGGGTCATCAGTGAAAGTGAGCACTAAAAGGGGAGGGCCATACCTCATGTGAGCTATTCAAGGGAGGGTCACACATCTTTTCCGGAATTATTTAATGAAAATTTTCGTGATGTTGCTTTCCATTTTTCTTACAGATTAAGTTTTTGTTTTCACCTACTTTGATTTAATTTGGTGTTTTGTTATAGGTACTAGGTTGCATTTGTACATGTATATTATGCCATGGCACACAGTTTTTCTCGGAGGACTCGTGTCCTTTTGCGTCCGTATCGAGAAGTACTCGACTCAGGTATCGTTTCTTCAGCTTCTTGCTGTTGGCTATCCGCTGCCTGATCTCCTGAGTCGTTTAGTTCTGAAGAGTTACTAGTAGATCCAACATTGCGCTCTACCCTGTCGGAAATGTAGGAAATATGCCGGCTAGTCGGAGAAAGAAGCGTGTGTATTTTCCCTTAGATATTTTACGTTGAAAACTTTTATAATACTCAAATACTTCCATATTCAAACTTCAGCTATAAAACGTAAATATCCCACACTGATTGTTCGCATTTTCTTTGTTTCAGCGTGTACACATTCACTATCGAGATATATTCATATTCACAAGCGAAACGTTCTGAGGTTTCTACAGCATGGAACATACCATGTAGTAGTGAGGGGAGGGTCGCACTTTTGTCAGTCACCTAAAGGTGGGGGGGGGGGGGGGGGTCAGGAGTGTTTTCATTAAAACGCAAGGGAGGGCCAACACTTTTTTGGGAAAAAAATCCCAAAATTCCCCAGCCCTCCCCCCCCCCCAACAAAAAACGTACCTTCCCTTATGAGTCTCGGCATTCGGCTTTTGCTGATAAAACAATCTTAGTCAGTCCTCATCGAAAAGATCGTTCGAACAACGCCCAGGCAAGAAAGGGGCTTCCTGTTGGAGCGGAAGCTCGAATCATGGAAAGTCAACAGCTAAAAAGAATAAGTAGAAGTAAAACAGGGAAATACAACAAATTAAGTCAGTCTCAGACACGAAAACTCTTAAAGCTGGTATAAAGATAAGCCAAGTCCTTTATCAAGACGCAAAAGAACGATAAGGATCATAAGAATCACAAGTCACGAAAACCTGGCAACTTCTGCCGTAAATATCACCCGCTCAAAAAAGGAACGGTGTCACATGAAGACTACCATACCGTAAGTATCGTTGACGAAACCACTTAGTGAGGAAGTTAAAAAATATGGAGCGTACATATGCGAAATAGCGTTGACAGAACACCCATCTCGTACACAGACAAAGACAGTATTGACGACGAAATATTACTGTTTATAGTAAAAACTAGAATTCCCTTTGGGAGCAGCTAATGCTGGTTGTTCTGTCGAGCAACCTGCCAAAGAATTTGATCAAAGAATTCTATACTGAATGAGTAGAATTTCGGAATGAAAGACCGATTGTTAGCCTGTATGCTAGGAGCAGAAGGAAACAACGGGGGTGAATTTCGCTTTCAAAAATTTTGAAGTAATCAGTGTGGGTCGAAGATAAAAATCTTGTTGAAAGGTGTTAGCGATAAATGTGAATAATTACATCCACTTCAAAAGCCTTTTTATACAAAGTGGAAGTCACGCCAATGGGTACTTCAAAAATTTAATAATATTATCATTCTGTTGTAAAGTGGAAGTCACGTAAACCAGGTATTTCGAGAATTGTCATTGTCACGAGCATTAAACAACAAGAAATATTGCATGTGGATGAAAGTTTAGGGGATGTGAGGAGATGAGCGGCGAAAGGTTATGTAGTGAACAACCGTACATTGGGTTTTAGAGTCATTTAATGTTTTTTCATAGGAGAAGTGAAAAAGAGGAGTCATTGAAGGTGAATGCACAAGCCTCAGTTCAAGTAAAAGTACTCCATGACAGAGAAATTGTCTCTGATGCACTAAATATGAACACGTTAGAGGAGTGTCATAAAGGCGGATTGAACACAATCTAACAACGCACCGAACAGAGAAAATGTCTTTCACACAGAATCGAGGATAACACCCTGTCTGACTGGTTATACATTTTTGGCAAGCCACCTTCACCGTTAAAGTAGAAAAGCCCTCTTTTGCGGCTCCTAAAATCTGTAAGCTGACAAAGTAGTTTTAGTTTGTCACATACGGACAGACGAACGTTTGAGTTCTTCAAACTAATGAGGATTACTCTGGGTTGAAGAAATACCCCAAACTGCAGCCCCTACGGCCTTGAATAGATTTGCTTTAAAAGACCAACAATGGCTTCATCAATGAAATCTTACCACGCAGGCTTTCTTCGGACTCATGGTACTGAAAGGAGCGGAATACTTCCCCTTCTATTGATCACTACGACGAACTATTTTATTGAGAAACGTTAACCTTTTGTTTACAAAGTCGAAAAAAGGGATCGATTTCCTGAACGAGTTTTTGTTAACCTCGTGAACTTCAACGCCCATCAGAGCAAAATAAAATTTGGATAGAAAAAATCAAATGTCGTAATCTCAAAAGCATGTTTCCAGGAAATAACTAAAACCATAATTTGAATTTTTAAAATGTTTTTAAACTTGTTTTCCTTATATTTATAATTGTAACGACAGGTGCCGCCAGTAACAGTTCCCTCTACTGAAAATTTTTTAGAAGGTTTTTAGACTAGTTAAAACGGAAGTGTCTGATCGCAGTTTGACTTTCAAAGATTGAGTTGGAATCTCTGTTCGTATCTAAGGTATTCACGTCTACACAACTTGCATATCGTTATAAAGCACACCAAGGGCTTGTTTGAAATCCATCAGTTCACCTTCAAGTTTACCTATTGAAAAAAAAGGAATATTGGTGCGAGAAAACTTAATGTCTGGTAAAATATCTAATGGAGAATGTGAAAGATCGATAAACAGAGACGGGGTAGGAATTAAGAACTGGCAACATATATCATCAGTTATATTCCAGGAAGCATACATCGGTTGTTCTAGAAGACAATTAACGGTAACCTAGGATAAAAAGGTTTTCATGTAAAAAATAACTCTCACTGCCTTTTTTTAGTTACAGTTCTAAAGCAGCACAAGTAAAATCTTGACAACAAAACAAATTAATCAGGAAGCCACATCGCCAAAAAAATAAAGCCGTAGAACTGTATCCAAACTTGACACTAATCCTGGCTTAGCATAAAAACAACCCGGCCCCAAGAACTGATAAACTTCCAAATCCGTAATCAGCTTAGTTTTCTCTACCTCATGGACAGTAGTTTTACAAAGCGCTGCTCGTGGCATGCATTCCACGGTCGCCGCAATCGGCAAGATCAAGGTAATTGAACCTAGCTTATCTGTCGTTACTTGCTCAAATCGAGTTAACGCCATTAACTTCCTATTACCCTCAATACAATGGTCTCGGACTTGACGAGCTTATGGTTGTAGCAGGTCACGAGATTTTTCAATTAACTTGGAAAAAGTTTTGGACTTTCATTAGACAATTATACTTTTAGCTGTTTTACTGGTGTTGTGATGTGAAATATTTTAATTAATGAATCTTAGTTCTAAAGGCATCTGTTAAAATAATACAGAAATTTTGACATTTCGTCAGATGCTTCATTTGCAGGTTGAACGTCCGAACATTCTCGAACTGAAGTACAAGTAAGTACACGTCAATTTTAAATTTCTGCATCAATTGTTGGTACATGTATGATATTCGGCAAATGCACAATGGGCTTTTCAGCAATGGACACAATGGGTTTGTCAGTGCAGGAGATAGTGGTTTAGGTGAGGGTCCCACTAGAACTGAAAAGGCCATTGTTTTAGAGTGTGGTGCTAGAGATGTGATTTACATATGACCTGGTGTCGTGCTATTCAATGAAAATAGTTCAGATGAAACATACATAATTGTTACTCCATACATCAGAGTATAGAACATATAAAAAGAATGACATACTTATTCTCTCTAGCACTGCAAATAACTCCTGAAGTTTGTCCTGGATGGTTTTGCTATGCTTCTCGTACGTTTGAACGATGCTTTCTTCCAAAACATTGCAAGAGGTGTTGATTTGTTCTTCAAGAGCTTTCTTGAAATCTGAAAGAATGAAAGCGCGCGTAGGGTGACTTTCTACAACATTGAAAGATACAGCACATTTACTACTTCTATAGTAAATACTAGTTCTTCGTTTCCGGACGCCGGATACCACCTCCACTCACATCATTCATTAAGTCAAGGCCTAAAATTGCACCACAACTATTTTTAATTTGCATGTAGGCCAGCTATCGGCAGCAGCTATCCAACCAGAGTCATCAAGCAACAACATTAGGTCATTTCCGACAATTTACCGATAGTCATTAATATTATGATCATTTAAGTTTTGGTTCTAATTTCGAACTTTTTTTTTTACTTTTTTACTATCTTGTTAAGCGGTTAGCACAAATATAATGAATACGCATAAGATCCTGTGGTAAATGAAAGAGGTCATGGTTTCAAAAATAATTGAAAAGGTATGATCATATGATAAAATGCAGACAAAAAAGAGATAACCAAGCTGCGAGGGTCGGTCAAAAGCCTTTGAACTAATTAAAGGGACAAACCATTCCGGCTGATCACAATGGACTACACTTGTGGGAGGCAAAAGAAAAAACAACCTTGCGTACCATTTAACAAATCAGTGTCTCGCTTTCGTTTTGCGTTGATGTCATCAATAAGCTGCTGACAACTCCTCTGGATGTCGTCATGGGAAGCATTTTCATTAGTATCAACTTCTTGTCTAAAGTCAGGTAAGTTACTGCTTGCTTTTCCCGGCTCCTTCGCTTTCTCTATAGGTTCACTAAAAATAATATTTTGTCCAGTAAGGTACCTATTGAACATTGATTATTCACTCTGGCAACTTTTCAGCCCCCCCCCCCCCCCCCACCGCCCTCAGCACAGGAAGTAGGCCCAATTCCCAGGGCAGAGCCACCTTCCGCGGCCAAGGGGTGTAGAATTCTTGCCAGCAGTCTCGTCCCTGGGTGGAGACTATATGTTGGCTTAACATGGTAATCTATCGGTAACTAATTCATGTTACGCCAACATATAGTCTCCCTCCCTTAACTCTTCTATCAATATCCATGGAAATGAAGATGGCTTCAATTTGCACCTGCGTTCTTCCATTTCCAGTAATAGTAACCTGCGATCAGGCTCTATTTTCCTTTCGCTCGGTGAAACATTAAGGCGAGAAGGGCGAAACGAAAAATAGAGCTTGATACAATTCTTCTCCGGAATGTCTACCGCCCACTTTTTTGATTGATTGACAATCAACAAAACAGCCAATCAAAATTTTCTCTGCTTGCACTATCTTGGGTCTGCAAATTTCCCATAACGGCAATTCGCAAAAAGTCCCGCAAATGTCGGCAAAAATAAGAAAATCACAGGCTACAATATATCTTCTAGGCACTAGCGCTTAAATTTACAACTTAAAGGCACCGCTCCGGCATTGTACATGGTTGATCTGTCTGAACTGAAACTGAATGAAAATTCAGAACACGACGAGGTTGTCATGTACCAAAATATGCTGCATGCTTGAATCCTTTCTCATTTCAGGTGGTATCCGGAAATATTCTCTACTCATTTGTCACCGATTTTCTGCGTAAAAAATCTTGGAAAATTAAGAGAAATACCTTCAGTCTCATTTTTCAAAATAAAGATATCAATAAAACTGTTTATAAACAAATGAGTATTTTGTAATTTAATTTGAGATTAGCAGCGAATTTTATCTCTAAACAGCAGCGAATTTTAAAACGAAGAACATTTATTATAAAACCAGTCAGATCCTCTGATATCAATGTCAGAGATCAATAAAACGAGAATAGTAACAATGAATGAATCGAAGTTAGGTAAAAACAATTACAGCATCTCGCTGATTGCGGCTCCCGCTAAAAATCAGTTTGTGAATTATCCAATATCGGTTGACTTGTTGATCACTCTTGGCGAAAGATACTAGTCCCTCTGCTGTTCGTTTTGTTTCGTAAAATGTGTAAACAACCACTGCTCTGTTTATATTTTCAATACTAGCTGAAAGCCTTCAAATGAAAATTTCGAAACACGATGCGATAAAACGGGATACGTACTTCACTGCTGCTGTACTTCTTTGCTCCGAGTGAGAGACAGCTTGCGGCAAACCGAACGCCATTCTCAGGAGAGAAAGAAAGGATGACAATTCTCCTAGAACGACAAGAATATCTAAGAGCGACCCATTTACCTCGGCAGAGTTGTTCCTTGGCGATGGCGGTCGGATCGAAATTGTGAGCGAGTCTCGTAGACAATTTACTTCCGTTGACAGCTCTATTGTTAAAGGGCCAATCAGATTGCGAGATTCCCTAGGCCAAAATTTGGCCTCCGACACAAGGTCCTGTGAGAGATTGTATCAGGCCCAATTTTAGCGAGCGACCAACGTAAGAGAATATGAGAGCAATGCTAAACTTCGGCCGGATCGCAGGTTACAGTAATAGATAAAGAAAAGGAAAGATGTGTATAAAACAAGCTCTGGAAAAATTTTCGCAGGCGACTTGATGCTGTTAGGTTACTGACATTAATAAATGTCAGGCAAAAAGTGTTTATGGAACAACTTAACTTTTTTGTACTTAGAAGTAAAATTAGTTAACAATTATCTAATAATTATGTAGTTCGATAATTTAATACTGGATATTTTTTTAATTGTTATAGGTTTGTACAGGCAGCGAAAACCTCCCCTGAATCACCACCCCCTCTAAGATAACGAGTTTGTCACACAGTCAAGCCTGATAATATTTACCATGGTTTTAAATGATCTCCTCTTGAAACAATATCTTCCTTTGTATGTTTTTCCTTATTTTCATCGGGGTCTTTGCTGTTATTTGCTGCTTTCTCCTTTTCCATGTGTAGTTCTGTGAAGATTTCGAAGTTTTTTAAACGACAGATGCTGACAACACATTTTTTACTAAAAGAAATACGTGGAGCTAACTGTTTTTCACACAGTGTTCTGTAAATATCTTTAACTTTAACCAATTATACCTGTTTTCTTTAAGAAGTCTTTTTCTTATCTCTCGATTTAAGCTTGGTAAGCTTATTACAGTTTTAGTTGAGATGAGCTGCCATGTCATTACAACATTTCAAGCGAAATTCCGCCCACAACAAGGTAAAATGTGTTTGGAGCTTTTATACCTACATATATGCTGAGCTGAACAGGTTAAGTGAAAGGAGAAACGTATTGAGCTTATATGAAAACAATGTGATGTAAGCATAAGTTTAAAAAAAGTGTGAATTCGCAAATGTGCGGAAAAGATGGTTTCCACGACCTCATCAACACTTCAAGCCCTCTAGTCGGAATCCAACAACAAAATTTTGTACTTACCTTTCACTACTCCGCACCAGAAGAAAGTTGGACTTCCTTAGGTTGAAGATTTTCAAGCTAGAAAGCAGGGAAAACTTTTTAAAAAGAGCTTTTCAGAAATTTTGACGACGGCGCGGGTGGTGCGCCGCGGCACAAATTTCCCGCCAAAAGAAGAACAAGTGAAGCCAGTGGAGGGGAACTGAGCTCTAGTTCGCAAGGGGACTCTGCTAATAAGAAATAATACGTTTTTGAAAGAGAACAAAAATATATGGTATAACCTATCAAATTTGGAAAAAAAGTGTTAGTATTGATAGAGAATAAATTCAAGTCATTTTTGTTAGAGGAGTACGATCAAGAGCACAGGATGTTAAAAGTTTGTGCAAAATGGACGACAAATTTTCAATTGGAAACAGACATTATTTGGTAAAGTTCGTGATATTTTCGTGCTTTTGTTGTTTTTTCTATCAGTTCGTTCCTTCATTCCCTCCTCTTTTATTTGTTCTTCATGAGTAACATCAACAGAGTAACCAACAAGTTTCCAACAAGTGGTTTCCTATCGTTACCTCGACCAGCGATTGTTCGCCCGAGGACCTGACCAAGTTTTCAGTTAGTTACAGTTCACAGCGGTCAAACGCAAAAAGGAACATCGCTTCCGGTTTTTCAGAGCCTTGAACGGAAATTTGAATCAGTTGAAACGACTGCAAGGGTGTACGTGACAGAGCCATTCTCGACTCCAGAACACTTCTCATTTGCACAACTGAGGGAGCGAAGTGCTCGAGCTCTCTCTCCCTTGTCATACGCAAAAGAGAGCTCTGGTGTTGAGAATGGTGTCGGTGTACGTATCAAGAAAAAGTGCAAAAGCTTGGTGGGAATTGCGCTTGCGTCGTGCGTCTGCGAGACACATTTGCTTCCATACCGTTAGTGCATGATTGTCTGTTTACAGATAAATAAATAAATAAATAAGTAAATAAGTAAATAAATAAAAGAGAGATCTCTTAGTTTTGCTTTTTACCTTTTTGTTTAAGGAAGAAGTGAGTTTTCTCGGAATTCGTGGTCTCACCTGTCGAACTGCAAGTCGTGGGAAACGTGGGATAACTGCTAGACTATTGCAAACATGTGAATTATTGTGAATTCTTATGGTTTTATTTTATAATACGCATATGTAAAATAAATTGTTTTCCGCACAAATTACGAGTTTTAAATTAATGAAAAGCAGCACATAACTTGATTGTTTTTTTTTATTGTTTTATTTTTGCGACTACGAAAGCAAAAATTCAACCGACCCTTTATAAACAAAACCACTAAAATTAAGATACAATGTATAGCGCACGAATGCATTTGCCTACAATTGTGGTTTTCGCACTAATTACTAGTTTAGAAATACTCACAAAAAATTTTACATACCCGACTGTCTTACTAAAGATTTCTCTTCGTTTGCAGGATTCATATTCTTGAAGAATATGAAGCCTGCAAACGAAGAGAAATCAACAGTGCTTCATATTCTTGAAGAATATGAAGCCTGCAAACGAAGAGAAATCAACAGTGCTAAGTCCTTTGTTGTCCAAGCTGATCGTTTTCTCCTTAGTCAAGATCAAAATTCGTGATTTGAATTTTTTCTGCCAAAGCGGTTTCAACGCGGTTTTCGGGTTTTCACTTTTAAAATGGCTAATTTGCCTTTTGCTTGAGAATGCCGTTTACGTTTTATGGTTGTTTCTGAGTTTTTCTTTGAAAACGAGTTTGAGAATTTCGAAATATTATGTGTGCTCCGAAACCACCTACTCAGGATAGCACCGAAGCTGAATCAAAATAATTGTTTTCTCTGTACAGCCATGGAAACCAAAGCTCCATCATTTCGTCACAAACAGCGCTCTCAAAACGTATTTTGTTCGAATGCTCGAGCAAAATTATTTACCTAAAATTACTCGCCCGATTACTCCCTGAATTGTACTCCACTCAGTCCAATTTCCATTACCAATTTTACGGGAACTTGTCAGTTCCAAATCAAGGCGTCTTGAAATCATGCTTTTTAAGTTATAAACTTACCAAAATTTGAATGTCAGAATTAAACTCAAATGTAAAATACGAACGTACTGTTTTGAGTTCCTTGAAGAAAAGGAAACGATATCCGGGCCGTAAAACTGTCAGTTAAGTCAAGTCAAGTCAAGTCAACTTTATTTACGCAGGGTAGCCCTATCAGCCATTGGCTGGTATCAAAAGGGGCCCTGCGTAAATTATGACTACACGATAAAAATTTAAAAGTTAAAAATTACTTTAAAATTATGTACAAGGATTTTAAAAAGTGAATAAAAGGGGAATTATATATCTTCATAACAATCACAATTAAGACAAATAAGAGAGCTATCGAAGTTACCTAGTATTATATTAATAAGAAAAACTAATGGCTAAAATGAAATCTAAGAAAGTTCTTAAAAATGGAAAGCGACGTGGCTTCTTTTATTGATGTGGGTAAATTATTGAAAAGAACCGCACCTTTATGAGATAAACGCAAGAAACACAATGCAAAATAATTGATAAATCTTCTTGTCGATCAAGACTTAAAAAGAAAACTAAGAAGTCACTTGCGAGATGCATGCTGTTGACGTACCGGTCAAATTGAACCTTCAACATCCCCCCCGGGCATTTGACTGTGCATCAGGTGCCTGGGGAGGGGGAATTTGAACGTTGCCTTGGAAAGGTGGGAAATTTGAACCAGATTTATCTCTTGTTCTAGCGTTATACGCCCGTGTGTGTTTTCAGTTTTTGCACGTTTCAAGGATTTCCAAGATAGAATTTCGCTTTGTTTGTGAATAACTCTCTCAAAAGGGTCTTCAGAAGAAGTTTGAAGGTGTCATTATGGCATAGCTCTCTCTCTCCCTCTGAAATGCGTGAACAGCGTTTGATTGAAAACGAAATTTGTGTTTGAGGAGCGGTATTTCAGTACTAATTGGTGGGGCATTTGAACGGCTTTTTTGCCCCTTGGGTAGGGAATTTGAACAAGCCAGTCTTCAAAAGTTCAAATGCCCGGGGATTGCCCGGAGGGGGGATGTTGAAGCTTCAATTTGACTGGTACAAGCCTACGTGCAGACGTCTCTTATTTCCTTGCCACCCACGGAAAAGAGACGTCTGCGTAACGGCGTCGCTAATCGTGTTCCAGTATCCTGCTGTTTGGCAGGAATTCGTGCAAAGTGCTCTTATTGATTGCTTGACAGTAGCCAATGTTAGAAACAACTCTGATTGACTGTCGTCAGGAAACGCTCGAGATAATGTATGCGGTATACATTTAGCGGGGTTTTCCATTTGGGTGGCAAGGAAATAGGAGACGTCTGCACGCAGGCTAGACTGGTACGTGACCGTGAACGAAATTCTTGGTCGCCAAATACCGCGACAAAACGAACTTCGAAAAGTTGTAAAGTAGTGTCTTTCACTGTGCCTGGCCGTCTCTAGCTTTTCCATGTTATTGTGATGTTAACTGAGTTAAATCTTCGAAAGAAGGTACTACGTGAAGGAATTTCGACACCTGTATCCCTTCATTCCCTTGAACAACAGATGAACTGATCTCGTCAACATTCAGAGTATCGAATGAAAAGCCTTCGAGCAACAATTTTGGTGTGAAACGCTGAAATCCAGGTACCTGTTTTTGCTGGTCCTTTTCGGTAAACTGGAAGCCTATTTTCACCCACTTTTTCAAAAACCGCATTTGAAATGTCAAACTCAGAAAAATTTTGTCGAAATAATTTTCCAGCTAATTTCCCCGCTAGTATCAAGCCAACTCAGTACAAAGCTGGCAGAAATAAACCAATCAGGAATAAGAAAGAAACTCATCATAAGTAACCACGAACCTTTTACGAGCTTATTAGAAGCAAGCACTTTTGACTTTTATGTACAGCCATCTCTGTGACCAAAAAGAGGAAAAATTTCACGATGAAAAAAAAAAGCATTCAATCTTTTCAGCTAATTGACGAATATTTCCATATGTGCCCAGAAACATTATGTAAGAAACAGACACAAATCTAGATAGGGGAACATGTTGCCTCCTCGGTATTCAACTCTAATTCGAAAAGCAAGCGGCGCCCCGTTGAGGGGTTAAACCATGGGTGTCACTCCCTTTAATTATGTTAATTGCTGGCTTTAGCCGAATTCTCGTTTTAAGCAAGAAAGAAACCTGATTTGGTAAATTTGTAAAGTTAAGCCATCAGTGATATTTTGTTATTTGAACTTATAAGCTACTTACTTCCTTTCACGAACTTTTTTTAAAAGTGCCAATAGCAATCTTGTTTTGCTCACCTATAATAAACCAAAGGGTCAACCTCGTTCCAAGTTACTCCCTCTTCTGCGAAAGGGTGACCAGCTTAAATTAGCGGTGAGGTAAGGTCTGGGGGGGGGGGGGCACCTGGCTCATGTGTGGGTGTAGGGGTGCTGCTGAGGGTCTGAAACCCTGACCTTGTTTAGGACAAAAAAAGCCCTAAAATACCAACCCTGTTTAAGCGAGAATTTACTCTCTTGTTTTACGCAATTTTAAAGCGTGATTTAAAGAGACTGGCAATCGTATCCGATCTAAGCCATATTGTACATACGACGACAATCGTGCAACTATACCCTGTTTAGGACAAGTTCAGATCCTGTTACGTTCAGGACAGAGCTGCATAAAACTATGCACCCTGAGAGATGCCAAAAACCATACCCTGCCAGCGGCACGTCCCAACCAAGAATTTTTAATGAAAAAAAAAACTGGCTGAAATACGGTTAAAAGGCTGGCTTAGCCTTCTGGACGGTCAAGAAACAACACTTGGGAACTTTTGATCTGGCATGTAGACTTTCATAGGGGCTATTGCGATCAAGTTCCAAACAAATCCTTGTATTATGATTGCCTCTTCGCGAGCCTGGGTTGCCTGTGGTTTCTCTTGATTGAAACGGACAATGACATCAGTGCAGTACGTGGCCAAATCACGTGCCTTGTAGCGTTGCAAGTGAAATCGAAAATGGCGTCCGGTGGAGTTGTTCAGGTGTTCTTTGCGCTAATTTTTGCTTGCCTTTTTGAACAAGTGGCAGCGTTTGACGGTGGAGATGCGGCAGCTCTTATTATAGGTCTTATTCTTGGCATTATGGGAATATGTGCTTGCTTAGGAGCATATGCAAGACGGCAGCAAGGAGTGTGAACTTTTAGCAAGTCAGACAAGCTTATAGATCAATCGAACTTGGATTTAAAAAGAGAGGAAAAGAAGTGCACGATCAAGACTTGGAGAATTTATGTGAATATTTTTACTTTATATACATGGACCTTCGATTCTTTAGCGTTTGATTTAATCTCGATTTGTTTAACACGTGGAAATTGTCGCTCAGAATCTTCATTCGTTGATCCTGCTTTCGTAGCTTCCTGTTACTGTGTAAACTTGGAATTTTTCAGATTCACACTTTAATAAAGGATAAATCATGGAAGAACGAACTGAAGACGAAATTTGTGATGGACAGAATCACGCCTCAAGTTACCTAGTAATTTCAAATAGCTTCATACACGCCATTGGAACAGATCACTGATCCTGCATGCCCACCATCTCGTGATTGCTCATATGTTTGGCGCTACATGGTTCAAACTTTGCCTGTTTCCGCCTGTTCTTCCAAGAAAGTGAAATACGTAGCTGCTGTCTTTAAACATTGCAAGGATGCTGGATGGAACAAGGTGGAGCAAGATTGTTGTCTAGAACTGATATTTTGCATGGATAGCGTTCTCCTAAATAAATATGTAAAAATAAATAGCACTTTTAATTATTATTCCACTAGATTATAAACTAGGCAGCCTCTCTATGGTTGTGTTCTGTTGAGACCAACTGTTTTAACCATGGCTGGTTTTGGTTGATTTGGTGGGTACATCCGAATTGAACAATTTTTTATCAGATTCTGGTGGAAACTGTTGATATCTATTGCACCAACTGTTTTAGCCAAGTTCAACGGCGGATGAAAAAGTTCAGCATCCAATGGAACTGAATACAGTTTGTTCTTTCCAACAGAAAAAACCTGATCCAACCCAACCAAACAAAAATAGTTGATCCAAATGAAGCACTGCACATAGGGTATCTGAAGATAGACACTATAGGTGTCCGAAGACATACCTTGCACCATCTCTGGATTCACAAGCTCTCAGATAAAAGTATTCAGATTCAACAAAACCAGAATGTTTATATTCTGCATTCTTCCTCTTGAGAACAAATCGGAAAGTGAGTTTGATACTAATGATTGTACCGTGAGACAATCCTAGCAACTGCCACTGTATATTTTCCAGGCCTAGAGCTATGCAAACAAAAGTAACAAATATTTCTCAAATTCTCTAATAACCCAACTAAAATTTACGTAAGTATATAAAGACTATTAATTTTGGTAGCTTAAGTTGACAAGGTCCAGTGGATGAATGTGTTGTTCCAGATAATATCCATACTCCCCCTAGGGAGGGCTTTTTTGGTTTGAACCCCCCATCACTCTGGAAATTCCAGTTTCGGCTCATACTATCCTTTAAAAATTTTTGCCTTTAAGACCCACTCCCCCCTTGGAATTTCCAATGACCCTCTGTGGTGGGTTATGGATATTTTGTGGAACGACACAATCTGACTTTGTAGAGGGTGGTAAGGTGGACAGTGAACTCCAGATCACATTTACCACTGGTCACACATGCCATGATGCACCCCCTTCATGGTGGCTAAATTTGAGTTATGTTGGTTATGAAACAACGAAAAGCCATTAAAATTTGGTCAAATTTTGATGGGATTTCAGAGCAACATGTCAAATAACACAACTACCAATTAAGTCAAATTCAAGGCAAGCTAGAATTTTAAGAATGAAGCAACAAGATAAATTGTGCCATATTTGATGACCTTATAATCTGCTCAAGGGCTAAGGAAGTTGTTCTGTCAGTGTTCTTGGAAATTATCCTTATTGTTTTTTGCAAGGGCTAAGAATTCAAGGAGTCTATCTCCTTAGGAGCTTGACAGAAATTAAAACAGCTGAAATGACTTCTGTTAGATTGATATCCACAGAGGCTCAACTTTGGCCATGTTCAGGCATATGATTGGTAACTGCTGTTAAGTCCAGTTCGTGATCTGTGATGTTATTATGGATGGTAGATACAGAATCACAGTTCATTCACTAAGTTCTTATTTCATGGATTATGATTCTGTTACATTGGTAAAAAAGGAACATTCATTTCAAATTTCACACAGGAGTGTGCCACCAATGCAACTGGTTTTGTTCGTGCTCAACATAATATGAATATTCACAGATGTCAAAAATTCCCTTTACCACCTTTTTTTGCAGCAATGTGTATTTTTTGTACTAGTTAGAAAGTAACTTGGATTTAGAGCTACAAAGTATTTAATGACTACCAGAATAAAATTTGTGATTGTTCTTGTTATATTGTGTTACAGAGTTAGATTTCACAGAACTAGGCACACCTGATGTACTGTTCATTATTTCTTCATATTGATTTGCCTGTGTTCACTAAATGGTGAAGGAAATTTGTGCATGAAATAAATTAAAACAGGCATGAAGAACGAGAAGATTTGTAAAATCAAATTTGCTTTGCTGTTTTTGTGATTACCAGCAAACTGACGAGCAAAAGATATCAGCTCAGTTTGAAACTTGTTTGGGAATTGAAAAGAAATTTTAAAGAAGTACCAGTACGTCAGTTTTTGGTTTCCATTTAGTTTATAGGTATTGAAAAGTTGAAGAAAAGTGATTTTGTGGTTCCAGAAAATATCTATACCTCCCCAACAGATGGTTTTTTACTTTGAACCCCACCCCCTACCCCTCCGGAAATTCCAGTTTAGCTTCCCTTAAAAATTTTGGCCTTTGACTGGCCCCCCGACCCCCTTGGCATTTCCAATGACCAGCCATGGGGTGGGTATAGATATTTTCTGGAACCAGACTTTGGCCTATTATATTTCAGCTAATACATGTAGTTTATGCCAATATGGGGAGTTGGATAGGGGCAGGGTCCTGACAGAAAGAAGGAAGAAAAGGGTGTGTCAGGGGTACGGGAAGCGGGAAAAGCGGGGGAAGGAAGTGGGATTTCCAAGGTAGCAGGAAGTGGGAGAATTAGGGAAAAATTGCACAATCTTAAATAAAACTTTGGGGGACCAGTACCAGGATAGAAGGTAGGTATAGATAGCGCTATCCAACTTTTGAACAACTGAGGCCTGGGGCATTATTCAGACAATCAAAATACCTAAAGAGGAAATTTTAAAATTTTGTTGTCTGATTCACAGCATCATGGGAAGCCCTGATCAGAGGGGACTGAGTACCAGCATCCAAACGAAAACAAAATGGCGGCTGGCGGGAATGTTGAAGTCGTTTGGAGCAATCTTATAAACTACCTTTCGCCCACGGCTCCCCAGCTTCTTGGTATTAAATACTCACAACTAGTGAAATGCGACAGTCTTAATTGAATAATTGATTGATATAATCTCTTTCAGGAACCTTAGAGTCGTTGGAACAGCTGAGGCAATCGCCGTGGATGTTCTCCCGCTTACGAGAGTGGTTCTTAGGTAAACAGTGATAGTCTGTGGTTTTGCCAAGTCATTTGTGTTCTTATAAAGATTAAGCATTACGTTAAACTAAACCTATTTGTAAATTTAATTGTAAATTCAATCCTCACCGGATATGGGAAAAATTCCAGTTGTGAGCTTAACCAACAGTATGGTAAAGTTTAGCTTTTCAATTTCAGAAAACTGTCAGAAAGATTTAAAAGATGAAATTCGACCGCGATTTTGGTCTCATTTCCAAAAGAGCGAGGTGAGTACAGAAGAAGCCCTTTGCAGCTCGTCTCAAACTTATGGCAATTCCTCAACTGTGCATTATAAGGTGTATCCCTGAGGGTCGTAACAGGCCATCTTTTTTCATTATTGATCCCATTTTATGAGAAATTTTAATTCCTGGTTTCACAAAAACTGCACCCTTCAATCCCCGGTCCCTCAAAAAACTGATGATCCTGACCCCATAGCTTGTGATCCTGTCAGATATTTTGGCCATTCCTTATTCTACTTCATAATCTGCCACAGTCTCATCCATCTGATCCCTGATTCTACATACCTTATTAAAACACTCAGTTCAATGCTCTGAGCCCTACTGACTCAGTCTTGTGCTATAAGCTTTTTTACCATCTCTCAAAAGCAGCAATGTCATGTAAATGACAAAGTTTGCTGATGTTGGAAGTTGATGTTTGCAAGAGATTTAACTTCACCAAAATGGAAAAAAGCTTTTTTCCCAATTTTTGGTACTTTTTGTGCTACACTTGTTTTGATGTCTGCGTGCCATACCTTTGCCACTTACACAATGGCTTCTGTATCAAATTTACCAGTCATATCCTAGAACTACGAGAGGTAGGAGTTGCAAGCATGAGAGTGAGAGTTAACAACTCTGCCTGTTATAGTTCTTTTATTTTGACCCTTTAAGCCTTAACAGTGATGAAAATGAAATTTCTCTTTACATTACCACTACTTGTTCAAACATTCAAGTGGTGAGAACAAAGAAAGTGATCATCAAGGATAAGATGTCTTGATATTTAGACAAATTCTCCTTACTAGTTCCATAAGAAATGTATGGAGAACAGTAAGGAGAATATATGCATTCTTATGTCAGGGCATAAAGGGTTAATTGGCTAGTTGACGTGGAGGCCTTGTAAAAGCTGTTAAAAAGATGTAAAAAAGTTGTTAAAACCAGTTAAAACTCTTTGTGTCAGTGGCTGTGCGCTGCAGGAAAATTGGCTTTGGTCACCTTTGATTCGCATCAAAGGCATGAAATAGGCATCTTTGATGCGCATCAATGCCTTTGACGAACATCGAAGGCATTTAATATTTGATAGGCATCAAAGGTAACCTTAACACAAGTCAAAGCAACATTTGACAAAGGCACACTACCTTTAACTAAAATCAAAGACGGCCTTTGACACCTTTACTGTGGTGAGAGGTAAAGGCGATTTTTCATGCAGTGGTGGTGGTATGCAGCACTGTGAGTGGTTATATACAAAACCAAAAACTAAGCAAAATAGAGAGAGACAAGACATTGAGCTAAAAGGAAGTGAGTTACAATGTTTTACAAGCTCCCATATACACCAGAAAATATGAGGAGTCTGAGCATGCCAAAGGCTTAAGTGTAAGGATTAGTCAACCTGATGTTGGGTAATCTGTGTTCCACAATTTGCAATTTACTTCTTTTTGATGGCTGTTACAGGTTGAAGCAAAGACATACAATACCCTGCTCACTGCTGTTAGTGAGCTTTACAAAATTGTATTGGCATACAAACCATTTGTGGAGCTACTACAGTCCTTGACAGGATCATTACCACTTAGGTACTAAGAAATCTTAAGTTAAAATCCTTTATAATGATTGATAGCTATGGTTCATGAAATAGCAAAAGAACTGAATTTAGTTGTAAAGATCTTTATTGAAATAAAGTCGGCTATAGGTGTAAATTTGGCGGTATAGCCATATTTACTGCACGCTTGCAAAACCTATCTATCTGAGAAAGATATTTGCTATCATAAGCACAACCCCAGACTTCAATAGTATAATTGAACAAAGGCATAAATTATAAGACTATCAAATAACAGTGTTAGCTCCTGCAAAGAGTATTCGTAATATTTACTATCTCTTAAGATATATAATCTAGAGCTAGCCTAAGTAATTATATGATTGAAATGAGTATCCCAGTGTACCAAGGGTGGTTCTTAAAAATGAAATATGAAACAAGAAAAGCTATATAATTTGGGTCACCTTTAGAGAAACAAGTGGAGATAAGTGGTCTCATGGTTATTTGTTTGGATCTGAAAGTCTGTACATTTGCTGGACTTCTTAAGCACAGTGTGGTCCAGTTGGATCATATATGTAGCAGCAAAAATAATGGTTAACTTACATTCAAGGTTTGATGGATTAAACTCTAGTGACTGATGTTTCTGTAACTCCTGATGACAGTGCTTCCACACTGTGTGTACAGGAAAATTGACATTTAATAATAATTGTCATTTAATTGACATTTATTAATAATAAAACCATTTCTTCTGCCCCTGATTTTCTGAGGATGCTGACAGTCCATATTTGAGCTTCCGTACGTGTAGTTTTTTAAGTGTCATTCATTAAGGGCATGGCAGTTCAGTGGTTAGCGCACTGGACGTGAAGGTCAGTCGTTTGAGGCCCAGTCCCTGCTATGGTGTTGTTTCCTTAGACAAGAAACTTTACCCCATATTGTCTCTCTCTACCCAGATGTATACACACCTTATTCGGTGTTTTGGTAAATAACATGCCAGGTATTTTATGATTTGCGTAGCAAGCAAGACGAGTAAAATGTCCATGAGTGTTATTCAACCAAAACACTGAATTTTTTACAGGTTTATTATTCCTCTCCATTTTGTTTTTGCTTCATCCTCTTCCAGCAAAAAACGTTCAAACGGGGATTGTACAGGGTAACATGCTGGCATATTTTGTTTGTCCTTATAGATAGATAGATGGATAGGTAGATAGATAGTTTATTAAAATTACATCGCAGCCACCAGGCTGAATTACGTAATTATTTACAAGTCAATAAAAAAGATCTATAAGACTATGATAATATTAATTAATAGACATAATCTAATTTTAAAAGGATAATAATAACAATGTTTCTAACCATAAAATATAAATATTGAAAAAAAAGAACAATATACATAACCATTAAAATATATCACTATAGTACAAAGCTTTAAAAAGGTATAAAGTGTAGTAGGCATCTACAACGGCAAAATGACACAACAGTGGAATAATAAAAATGGGTACTGGCAACATACTGCTGGGGGTAACCCTGCAATGGACTAGCATCCCATCCAGGGGGGAGTAGCAACACTCTCAGTTGCTTCATGCTACAGGAAATGGGATAAGCTGCGGCCATGTGGGCCTCATTGGCCTGTGTGCGACTTTACCTTTTCTAAGTGTCATTCACTTTTGTGCACTTCACAAACTTCAAGTGACAGGTCCCTTTGTAATGGAGCAATTTGGTTTTTTTCTCCTTACTCTCTGCTAGGGCAAATACTAATGAAAACATCTGTAATTTGCTCTCCCATAATATACAAACTTGTTCAATCTAAGTACAGCTGACTCCCAGTAACTTGTAACCTGGGTAGCTTGAAACTCCCACTAAATTGAACTTAACGTTTTTTCCTGCAGGCAATTTTCTTTATAAATTAGCCCTGGATAACGCAAACACACGATAACTTGAACCTTTTTAATTTACCTTAAGGTTCAAATTATCTGGAGTCAACTGTAATTCTAAACATGACATTTTTTAACTTCTGTTTAGCAATCTGGAGTTGCAGTTTGAAGGCTTAGTGAGGGCTGTTGTCTTTTGCGATGTTCCTGAACAGTTTAAAAGTTTAGTGCATGCTTTCTACAGCCATGCATTTCAAGCATATCAGTCCATAAACAAAAAGGAAAATGGACTAATGGATACATCAGGTATACCATGATAATTTTAATGTGATTGTAATTTGGGCTGGGGTATGAAGGCTGCATGTCGGTACATCAGCGAACCACCGAGGGAACAACTTCAAATCGGACCTCTTGGGAAACAACTTCACGCCGGAACAATGAATATTGAAACACACTGATCACAGCCGACCATTGTGATTCATATGGTGACGTGCAACCAGTCGACCTCATTACCTGATGAAGACTAGCAATAAGCAGTCAAAACGTCGCGATCTACAGCTCAAGTGATTACATTGTGAGACAAACGATATACAACTTATTATTAGGTCATTTTTTGTTGAGGGCAGTTTTTTCTCGTAAGACTAATGCCTCTCCATTGCCCTTTTTTGTTCTCATTCACAGAGGATGTTAATTATTATACTTATGATTTTTTTGCTTTTATTTTATTACCAAAGTGCCCATATCCACCTACCACATATTCCAATTCTCTGGCTGAAAATAATATTCTTTCTGTCATTTTCTGTCCTTTCCCCAGTTGCCAAAAGGTTTGAAATTGGTAATCATAGAGGTTAGATTTCACTTGTACATTTCATTTACATCTTGTAGTATACACTTACAAGGTGCACCATTATTAATATTATTAATATTATCTGGCATTTTCCCTTGATAGGTGCATCTTCAATGAGTGTCGAAGAAGACAACGAAGCAGCAGAGGATGATGACGTTGAATCTCTCATTTGCGCTGGCTGTGCAGAAGAGAAGGACAGTTGTCACTGCACAAAGATCATTGAAGTATTTTCACAATTCAACTCACAACTTCACTCTCTTGGATTGATGAAAAAGGTTGCTGAACCAGCATTCCTGTCAGTCATTCATAGAGAGGTACTTCATGCTCTATACTGTGCATGTACTTTACACATTGTGGAGGCATTCTGGGGCGGATCCAGCGGGTGGATTGGATGGCTACCCCCCTCCCATCTCTTGGGCTGTTTAAGCTTGAAATTAAGAAAGCGAACAAAACTATCACCAAGGTGATTTTGTCTCAGATTGTTCCGATATCATTCTATTAGGTCAGCCATCCCCCCCCCCCCCCTTCAAAAATCCTGGACCTGTCACTGGCATTTCACACTGCATTAGGGAACTTAAGCAACCACGACGGCAACGCCAAGGAAAACGTCACTTTAAAAATGACTTCCAAATATTTCTAACTTTTTCGCGATAGTTTCAACTCGTTCAATCTGTCTAATGTAGCCTAATAATCCAGGAGCTGACTCTGTAAGGACTGCGTAACAGTTCAGGTCGAAAAAAGAAAATTCACTGTTGTGTGTTCACATTCTACATAAAACTTATAATTTGGTCATTTCACGTTGTTGTTTTGCAGAGGACGGCAAAAAAAAATCTGGTTTGGTCTCTGCATTGCGTTCTGTTGTTTCATTAATAATCATATTAGGACTGAGTGGAGTCAAATTCGGTCTGTAATCACACGCGTGATTAATGAAATCAGACGACTGCATAGCGGGAGTCCGATTTGTTTAATCATGAGTACGATTACAGACCGAATTGGACGACACAAGGTCCTGTTACTAATCGATCATACCTACAACAAAATTCAGGAAAGAAAAAGGAGAAAACATTCAACAGAAGGAAAAGACAGCAGTTTTAATTGCAAGATAAATAAAAAAGAACTTATTCAAGTGTAACTGATCCATTAGAGCACATGCTCTGATGCGTACTGTCCAATTACCCACTAGGCATGATGCGTACACTGTTCTGTAATGCTCAAGTCATGGCTGGTGATAGCCAATCAGATTCAAGAATTTTGTTTTTGTGTTATGGTTAGGAAAAAAAAGCTTTATGCCACATCATCTCTCTCTACTCAAGCGTATTTTATTAAATAGAAAGTTGTAAATCAGTAAGGGATTCTAACCAAATGCGGGAAGGAAATCCTGTAGTGGACAAGATGGCATCCCATCCAGGGAGATGTGGTAATGCTTCTAGACATGGTCACCTCATGATGCAGAAACTGCCAGGATGTAAGCTTTGGCCTTGATGAGCTACCTGGCTTATCAATCCAGAGGATTGGATGCAACACTTAAATTTTAAAACACTTACTTTACATGTTCTACATAATAACTGTGGGATTTGAGTACTATGCTGGCAGTATGTTTGATGCTCCAGGTACAGTGTTATGCTCATAATCTGTCAGACCCTAATAACCTGTGGAAGTGAACAAAATCAAACATTCTAGCTAGTCAGGGAGAGCTCCACTGTCCAGTACATGTACAGCTGCATTAACTGTTGAACATTGTGGTCTCCTAGATATGATCAGCAATGTTTGGGTTAGTTTTGGTTTTGGTTATGCAACAGTCATCAAGAAGCTGACCGGTCAGGTTGGAAGGTTAGAAGAACTTTTCAGTAACAGCTTTAATTTAATATACGTAATTTTTCCCAGATTCAAAGAAGAATCAAAGAAAAGTGCAAAGGCGAGTTTGAGAGTTCTTTCCTTGCACCCTTGTTACACTGGATTGATATTGAGTTGTGTGGTTGGCTGCTTTTAGTTTTCCAATCTCAAGGTAAGTTTTTCTCCACTGAATATGTTATGTTCAAGCACCATGAAATATCAGGCAGATGAAAAGTTTATAATTATGTATTCCCTCAATTGTTTCTCATTTACAAAATCTGAGATAATTTCAATTTTTTGAGAGAGAGTTTTATTGAATCTTAGATCGTGCCCATGAAATTGCTTACAAAATCCATTTTTTGGAGCATGTGAGGGAGGGGGAGGGGGAGGGGGGTAGTATCTTTCGGGTTTGGTCACAAAAAAATGTCTCCAAATTTCTGTTCTTCAGTTATTGTTCGGTCTGCAGCTAAAGGTGTTTCTACTCTCTATGAATGAGATACATGTATACTTAATTTCTGTCTCCCAGGGTGGGGGGATAGGGGCACTTAACCTATGTTTGGGTGTAGGGGTGCCACTGAGGGGGTGAAAACCTGACCCTGTTTAGGACAAAAAAAGGCCTTAAAATACCAACCCTGTTGAGGAAAACACCCTCCATTTTAGGTCCCTCTTTAGGGCAAATGACACAATGCACACCCTCTTGTTTTACGCAGTTTTAATGTGTTTTAGAGACCGCCAAACATCTCCTATCTAGGGTTGCTGAACACTGTATAAGCCATATTTACCAATGAAAATTGTGCAACCAGCCCATACCCTGTTTAGCACAGACTAGCATAGAATTATATAACCCTGTTCAGGTCGTAGAGGCCAACAACCATACCCTGTCCAGCGGCACGGCCATATAAGGGAGTACCCCTATCCCTGCTCCCAGGATTTCTACATGTACAGTGTAGTTTCCTCAGCATTAATTTTTGTTAGGCTACCCCAACAGAATCTTGTGGTGGCTAGTTAATTCACCAAGAAACAAAAATGTTTTAGAGTAATTTTAGTAAGTTGTAACATAGCTTGTATCTGGATCTTGATTCCAAGATTCTAAACAGCTGCTCTTCTCTTATTTTTGTATTGTAACTAAATTGTTATATACTAAAACTGTGCACTAGTCAACTAGTTGACTCTTTTGTTTAGGTGATGGTACAAATTCCAGAACAGCGAGTACAGAGGTGTCTCTGGATGAATGGAAACCTAAACTCCAATACTTTATGTACAAGTCTTTTGCCGACCTCAGGTTGTGTGAGCAGTAGGGAACATAAAAACTATAATAACCGGCAACTTTAATAGACATGAGATGAACTAGTAAAGTGTAGCCCATGATTTGTCGTTGACAATGACTAGGCTAGTGATTTCTAGCCATTGTCAGGCTGAGGGTGCAAGCTTACTGTTGTCACCAGACATCGTGGTCATCACTTTTGTCATGGTTCTTATTAAGTTCCCTTTAAACCGCGGCTACACGAGCGATTTTTTGCTTGCGATGGTGATGCGATTTTTTGGAAATTGTCGCGTCGCTAGCGCGGCGAAGATCACATGTGTAGCCACCCTCTGACGAAGTCCGTGATTTTGCCACAAAAAATTCAACTCATTGAATTTCTCGCGATTTTCTCCTGCGATGTTTTCATCTGTCGCATCACCTGTGCGAGGGTGGCTACACATGCGATTTTCTCCGCGTGCTGGTGACGCGACAATTTTCAAAAAAATCGCATCACAATCGCAAGCAAAAAATTGCTCGTGTAGCCGCGGCTTTATAGTCTAGCCACCAGCTTAAGAATATTATTAATTTTTGACCTATGTTGAAAACATAGGGTCTTAGTCAGCGTGAAGTTTTTCGCTTTCTATGTTTGTTTGTTTGTTTGTATGTATGTATGTATGTATTTTTGATCCGGGGGGGAAATCTCATGTGAGACGGGCGGGAATGCTCGTCGGAAAATTTAAATTAAAGCTATGCTAAAACAGACTGAGAACGCGAGACGACGTGCATCCATGCACCTTTCACATGGGAGTACACCCCCCGGGGGAATTTATGTGGCACTATGTGGCACCAATCAGATTGAGGCTACTAAGCTAAGAGTACATTCTACCAATGAAAGAGCTGGTTAGAATTCGCTTACTGAAGCTGAAGGTCAGACAAGGTTAAGCTTACCGGCCATGTCGAATGTACATATGGGGACGGAAACGATCAGCGCAAATGTGCTTTTCTACTTTTACCTCTCGAATATTATATTTTCAGTAAAGGCTTGGTGTCGTGGAATTGATGGTAATTTCCTAAAGCTATTGTAAGGGCAGGTAAAATTGAACTTTGTCGTGGCCAACGGTGGAACGTGAGTACTTGACAAAAACAATTACATGTAACATCGTTCCAAAAATAGACTTGTTGACGAGAAACTGTAATTTAATTTGTTCTTTTATGATTTGTGTTATGAAACAGCTGTTTTGGTTATGTATCTTTTAGCAAGATGTTGATTGAAAAGATTGTATCTGTGCTTGATACGGATAATTTTGACTGTACTTTGCAAGGTTTTGAAACCGCTTTGTTTGGTAATTTGAAATTTATAGCGACGTGTTTATAAGATTGCAATTTGCATAAATTAGCTTGTTTATTCAAGCGTGTCAGTAGGTTTTTAAACCTGTTTTCTCTTCCCAAAATGCGGTTTAGTTTTAGTTTACGATGTTGTGACCATGATTTATATCAGTCACATCCACAGATTTTCCAGCCGACATAGAAATGATTTCTTTCTTGGTTTTATCATATACGGGAACATATGGTTTTTGAATTTTTTTAGCGACGTGTTTAAGATAGCAATTTGCATAGATTAGCTTGTTCAAGCGTGTCTGTAGGTTTATAAACCTGTAATGTATACGGTAACATAGCGAGTTCACGGTACGCTCAAGCTCGGAAACTTCGTTAACTGCAAAACCAAAATGTACTTTTGAATCGTCTGGCAAAGGAATATGAAATACTCCCAGAAGGTGCGAATCTTTCTGTCGAAATTGTTCGAGAATTCCTTACAGCGGGGCATTTTTTGGAGAACTCGGCCAGCTGCTGGCCATGTCATCTTAACACGACAAAAAGTGAAAAGTCCTAAAAAGTACAACAAATCACAGTTTACTTAAAGAAAACAAAATACCAGTCTGCGTAGTCTGCATGGTCTGCAGTCTGCACAGTCTGCAGGCTACATTTTAACATGACCGCAATGACTGTCCTCTCCTCAAATTATTATCTACTACACTTATTTCTTTCACATCTTGTTGTGAGCTGGATTTATATTCTTCATTATTATATGGCCGTGTCTCACAAGGACTGGGAACTACCGAATTCACGAATTTGATTGGCTGAAATCGATATTGACTGCGGTCTAGATTTTCCCATCTAGACCGGCATCTAGACCGGTTACATTTTGCGGTAACAAAGGTGCAAACTAAACTACAAAAATATTGACTATTTCCTTCTAAAAATACTAAAGTGAAGGGCCAACAAGCCTGACGAGAAAAAAGGTAGAGGACGAGCAAACTTTGGCAGATTTAAGTTCAGCTCATCGACTTTTGCAAGCAAAATGTCAGCTAGTAGGAACCATTTACATTAAGCGAATTAAAGTTTTCTTGTTTGGCCATATAATAAACATCTTATTAACCGAGCTTAGTCGGTCTGTATGGGAGAAACTTGACCTCGGTCGTGTGTACAGACCTCACTGCGTTCGGTCTGTACTCACGACCTCGGTCAAGATTCTCCCATACAGACCTCCTGCTCGGTTAATAAGAGGTAAGTAATATGCAGACAATCATTAGTTGACCTTAACTGAGGTTTCAGTTTTAAATTTAATTTGAAGTTTTTATGCAGTCCTTTTGTTCTAGTGTCAGTTTGACTTTTTAGCCTGTAGCCTACTAGCCCGATGGTTGCTCTATCTCCAATTTTGGTCCAACTGGGTTTTTGGCGGGATGTTTTTTTGCATTCCAAGGGTATTGCTGAGTAAACGAAAAAGCTGTTTTAGGCCTAGTTCAGACGCCGTACCTCTCATGGGCCGTACCAAATACATTTTCGCTCCTAGGTCTTACTTAAGTGGCAAACTTTGCCGTACTCTGAGATTTTGGCTTGCCTAATTGAAATCTGTCGAAAAAACTCATTTGGACACCGTACAACTGCCAAAAAACTACGTACTACTTGGTACGACACATGGGAGGTGCGGCGTCTGAACTGGGCTTTATGCACTCAGGTGCTATAGTGGAGGGGGGAAGTATTTGCGAGAATAATCGCGTGTTGTTTTGTCCTCAGAGTATGTCTTAAAAATCGCAAATAAGCGAGGAAAAGACTTGTCATTTCAACATAGGTCAAGCACGCAATGCGTGCCTATGTTTATTCCATGGAACAGACACAATGATTCAGATCATTAGAAGAAAGTCAAAAATGGTTAGAAAAGGGTAGAGTTAGCATAAATTTGAATTCTGTTATAACCCCCTAAGTGCCAATGCTCAACAGACAACTTTTCTTCACTGGTCCACAGATAACTACATCGATCTACATAATACTTTATTAATAGTTATTGCTATCAGCCGAAGGAAATTTATCTTTGGTGACCTTTCCCTTTATTCTCTTGACCTTTATGCTTGATTGTGTGTTGATCGTACAAAGAGAAAATAAAAGAATTGTTCACTCAATTAAGAAGCAACATTAATGTGAATTCTATTCATATGTATTTTAATTGTATTCTTTTAGTTTTTCTTCCCAGTCCACAATAACAAAACTGTTAAATTCCACTTTTGATCTGAAGGATTGCATAGAATTCAATAAATTATTAATATTTTTTCCTTCTTCAATTTTCAGAATCAGTGAGTTGTTCACTATAATAGTAGAATATCCAGACTCTCTTCCTGCAATCCAAGATCTTAAGGTATAATTTCAATTCTATATTTCAAGCTTTGTGATGTGCCACTTAGACATTTCTAGGATGGGTGATGATGATGATTTTAACAAGTCAGATTCTTGTGGCATTGCTTGTTGTTAGTTCATGAATAATATTGTCATTCTTGTCATGTTTTAGGAGTGCTTAGAAGTGACAGACCAAAGAAAAGATCTTATTGTATCTCTTCGAACTGCGTAAGTACATTTGTATAAAAATAAAACTTTTGAGGTCCCTTGTGTTTAGTATAAATAAGATTTTACTGTTAGATCAGTAAAATATTGTTAATGGAACGTGACACTCATTCTCAGTGAGCCTTTCATGGCGTGTTCGCTATCAATAGAGCTACTATGCAGTTGGGATCCCAAGGTCACTAAAATCAATAGCTCCGTTATGGCTTTGTTTCTAGTTAGCTTTTCGTACGATTTATTGCATTGGTCGATAGCATTAAGGACCTATTCATAACTAAGATAGTACACGTGTAAGGCCAAGCTGTTGTATAGTACAGCCTTAACTACTGGCTACGTTAGCGGACACTGTCTAGATATAAAAGCTTAAGCAACCTGTTCAAGGTTCAATTTGTACTTCTCTTGTGCAGTGCAGCCAGTGTTTTGTCAATTTAGCAAATTTTTTCCCTCCCTCCCTCCCTTTCTTTGGAGATGGGTTGGCTATGTTATTTGTGCTTCAATAAACTAGGGTCACTCCTGCGTGGTGCGGTTAAGTCTGTGCAGCGACTTCCCCCAAGCTTGTCGGCTTCGTTGCCTTTATGCATCGCCTGCTAACCAATACTCTTGTCCGATCCAGCACGTGCTGTCTAGCATTCAGCTCGTAGTGCTCGTGTCCACTTGCATATATTTTATATTCTAGTTGAATCTTGATACCTTGAACCATCAGAGCACAAGCAAAAACCACTAATAATGATTTTTAAAAAATGGACCTTTAACCAGGTGGCTTCATAATAACAAATAAATTGTTACTCTGGTTAAAATTTTTGTT
Organism: Siderastrea siderea; assembly: GCA_964030785.1. Lineage (NCBI taxonomy): Eukaryota > Metazoa > Cnidaria > Anthozoa > Scleractinia > Rhizangiidae > Siderastrea > Siderastrea siderea. The sequence continues at coordinate 14,103,187 of OZ034966.1, forward strand.
CGAATGTATAAAATATAAAATATGTTAAAAATCCCGACATTTTGGCTAAAACTTCAGCCCTCATCAGGGGTAAGTGATGAGAAATTTTACGTACTCTTTGTAAAATTTCTTAGCACTTACCCATGATGAAGGCTGAAGATTTAGCCGAAATGTTGGGATTTTTAACAGTTAATACATTTGATTCATATATTCCAACACATTAAGACAGATTCCGCTCAACGCTCGAGCAATAAGTGCAAAAAATATTTACCAAAAAACTACTCATAGCACGGTAACATTTTAAATGCTATTTGAAACATCTCACTCTAGTTCACTTGCCCAAGTGACCCCGCGATGAAATTCTCAAGCATTCTCAAGAAAATTAATTTCAAATCTCGTAAAAGTATGCTAAAAACGGGCACCATTTTGTTTTGAACTGACATGAAGCGTCTTTTTAATTGAAATATTGATAACTTCAAATCCAATTTTCTCTCGCGGGGTCAGCTTGGGAGCAAAAGTAACGATAAGTTCTTCTTATCTGTTCTCAAAATGTGACAGTGCTGCAAGTATTTTTTTGGTAACTTAATTTTTGCACTTACTGCTCGAATGTTGAGCGGAAATCGTCTTAACCAGTGAGAGTTAGTGTAACATTTTATTTGTTATTATGCTTGTAAATGAGTAGATGAGTGTTTTTTTTAACTGTTGGTTTGTTAAGGAAAGCTTGAGAGAGCTAAATGTCAATCCTCTGACCTTCTAATCTCCCCCCAAAAAAAACTCCAGTCAGAGGTATGGTCTACTAAAGTAAAGTGGGGCAATAATATTCTGAATTGACTGTGAAGAATTTCTGTAAGCCAAAGTGGACAGTTCCCAATTTCCTGCCAGCTGAAGTGCTATTTCTGATGGCTAAATGACAACCATTTGTCTTTAGCCGAGCTGAGACAAGTGCATGTATTTGTTGTGTGTATTTTCAGATTTGAGAGGCGTTTGTTACACCCTGGTGCCAACACATCCGATATCCTGACTCAGTATGTCTCAGCCATCCGAGCCCTGCATGTCCTGGATCCTGCAGGAGTTATTCTGGAACATGTCTGTGCACCTGTTAGACAATATCTCAGGTAATAGAAGACACAATATATTTGTTTGTTCAGCGTTTTTAGCTGAGTATCGAAAGTGATCATGTTTGTCTCTTGTCAAATTTATATTTTTATTTTACATTCCTCTTAGAACACGAGAGGATACTGTACGCTGTATTGTGACAAGTTTAACAGACGAAAACAGTACAGAACTTGCAGAGGTGATCTTACCAGTGTTTTCTTGAAAATTGCACAACCATTCTTATGACTGAAACTATTAGACAAAATGTAAATGGATTGTGATTGGCCTTATTTGGCCTTTCTAAATGAGGGTAAAGTCACACACGGGCCAAGGAGGCCCACACGGCTGTAGCTTATCCTGGTTTCTGTAGCATGAAGCAACTGAGAGTATTGCTACTCCCCCCTGGATGGGATGGTAGTCCATCGCAGGGTTACCCCCAGCAGTATGTTGCCGGTACCCATTTATACACCTGGGTGGAGAGAGACGAATGTGGGGTAAAGTTTCTTGTCTAAGGGAAACAACACAATGGCAGGGACTGGGCGTCAAACCACCGACCTTCATGTCTGAAGTCCAACACGCTAACCACTACACCACCGCGCCCCCGACTTGTCTAAATGAGTTATTGATTAATCTTTGCAGGAGTTAATGCGAGGAGATCCTCGAACTGTTGATGAACAAGGTGCTTGTGACAGTGAGGATGATGATGAGAACTGGATGCCAGCACCAAGTGATGCAGATCCAGGTAATGCAGAGGTACAGAAGCAGGGTTGCTGGGTGGCTATGGTGCTGGACTTGAAATGTGGAAGTCCTGCATTCAAGTCCAACTCTCACTGACCACTAGCTGTCAGGAGTTGTTATTTGTGGCTAGCCTCGTTGTGGTCTTGTATTACACCATTATTATTATTAATAATTATATTAAGTATTATTATTTATTATCTAGAAAAAAGATTATCTTAGTTAATTTTTACATTTGAAAGCCAGGGCTTCTTAAAGGGTGGCTTTTTAGGTATTAACAGATTGAAACATTTTGTAGTGAAAAACAAACTTTAATTTAAAAAATTCAGAACAGTTAAGCCAGTAGAGTAAAACTGCATAGTCATGTGAAGCAAAAGTTGGAATACGCCTGACCATTTTATGTCAAAAGCTTTGCTGTCACTCATTAGTTGCAAAACTTTTTCCCAGTGGGGGTTAACAGGGTAGGGTAGATTATGTGAAAGAAGCACTTATTTGAATACACAGCACTTAATAATAATAATAATAATAATAATAATAATAATAATAATAATAATAATAATAAATAAATAAATTAACACATATTCAAAGAAGAGTAGTTGTCAGAAGGTGAAGTCTTCATGAGTCTAACCCTGGCACACAAATAATGAAGCTTAACCTCATTGCTTGTTGAGGCGCCATTAGGGGTTATGGGGATACGGGATATTTGAGGAAAAAATTATAGGGATACAGGATAACGAATGAAAAAATTATAGGGATACGGGGTATTTGAAAAAGAAATATGGGGATATTCAACGCGAAGTTTGGGGATACGAGACTGCACAATTAAGGGGATGTTGGATATCTCAAGAAAAAGTTAAACGGATACAGGATACCCAGACCCCACTAATGGGGCCTCCTTCTTAGAAAGGGTTGCTTATTGGAAGTTGGAGCTAAATCAAATCATAACAATACTTGATATGAACATTAATATATGAAATTCATATATATGAACTGTGGATAAAGATAGAATTATGTGAAGATCATCGCAGTGAAGGTGTTTCAACCTAAGCGGTTGAAAAGAAGAAACCTGAAAAAATTCAGGTTTGAACGGGAATCCATGACCGCTGCGATACCGGTGCAGGCTGAAACACCTTCACTGCGATGATCTTCACATATGATGATCTTCTTTATCTGCAGTTCAAATATATGAATTTCATATATTAATGTTCATTTATTCACCATCTACGGGATAAATACGAGCTCTCAATTGACCAGCTCCCAGTTGGCTTGATAGCTCAGTTGGTTAGAGCGCTGCACTGGTATCGCAGAGGTCATGGGTTCAATTCCTGTTCAAACCTGAATTTTTTCAGGTTTCTTCTTTTCAGCCGCTTAGGTTGAAACACCTTCACTGCAATGATCTTCACATAATTCTATCTTTATCTGCAGTTCAAATATATGAATTTCATATATTAATGTTCATTTATTCACCATCTACGGGTTAAATACGAACTCCCAATTGACCAGCTCCCAGTTGGCTTGATAGCTCAGTTGGTTAGAGTGCTGCACCGGTATCGCAGAGGTCATGGGTTCGATTCCCGTTCAAACCTGAATTTTTTCAGGTTTCTTCTTTTCGACCGCTTAGGTTGAAACACCTTCACTGCGATGATCTTCACATAATTCTACCAAAACTTGATATATTAAGTGCAATATGGTAACACGTTTTTATCCAATTAAATTATTTCTCATCAGATAAGATATCAAGCAGCAGAAAAACACCAGACATCATAAGGTTAGTACAAAACAACCCTTGGAGATTTGGAAAAGTAAATAGTCTCTTTTACTCATTATATTCTTTGTAAAACTGTAAATGTATAAGACAGACCCTGAAAAACATAAACAAGCTAAAGAGATTGAAGTGCTTCATGTCATACCATTTTCACTTGCACAAATTTTATTATTGGGTTTTTTGATAACTTTTTGAAATCTTTTTGACAAAGGTTTGATGGCTTCTGTGACAGCTGGCCAATTAAAAATGAGAGAACTGTGCTAGGTAGAGCTAGGCTGTTAAGTTTCCATACCTACCAACCGTCCCGATTTAATCGGAATTGTCCCGATTTTTGAGTTTCAAAACCCCCAAAAATCGGGACATTCTGATTTTCAAGAGGAAAAAAAGGCATTTTCTTTTGTGAGAATTTGGAACTGGGTTGTTAAAGACTCTTCTAAATCCTATTGTTTTGTGCAATACATGTAGTGCTTGAGACCATTAAACAACACCTGAGAATTCTAATGCTAAAACAGTACAGTACAGGCAATATTTTTAAAAACTAATGCAAAACTCTGGAGCATCCTGGACCCTGCTCAGTGCTGGGGGCAGAGCACTACCCCAGGACTGGGGTAATGGGGAGGGGTGGTCCCTATTTCTGATTTTATAAGGTTGGCAGGTATGAGTTTCATGTTTGCTCTCCTTTCACAGTTCTTAGAATTGGTTGGTCAGTTGAAATGGAAATTGTCAGAAAGGGGTGTCAAAAACTAATAGAAAACTAGAGCAGGTGGCAACAGCACAAGCACATAGCACTGTAAAATTATGAATTTGAACTCATTGATTAATTAAATGCCTTTGTTTCCACCTAGCTGACACATAGGTCTGCAAAAGACCATTTACAGCAACACAACATTTAAATTATATAAATTCACCCAATAAACTGAACATTCTTGGATCATAATGTTATAATTCTAGTGTTTGTTCGTTTGTTTGTTTTTTTTTGTAATTTTAATTTTTTTTTTGCAGCATGCTTGTGAACATATATGGGAGTAAAGACCTCTTTGTTTCCGAGTATCGCACACTGTTGGCTGATCGTATACTTTCATCATTTAACTACGACACTGAAAAAGAGGTGACTAGCAGTATATTCTACTGTCCTGTTAATGTAATGAAGGAGCAGTTCACCATAGATATTGCTTATTCTATTCTGTGTCTAAAAAGACAAAAATTCTTGACTGATAATCTCTAAAATTCAACCATGAGAGGAAAAAATTTCAAGAAAGTAATTTTTTTTCCATTTTACTTTAAATTAATGACTAGATTGGAGTGGTCATTGATTAAAGGAGCAGCTGATCAAAGGCTGACTAATGAGTAGTTAAGCCACAAGACAGTGTGGCTATCAGTGCTGCATTCTTCATTAACAACAGGGATGTTCAAACCTCAGCATCACTTTTTTGTCTCCTTAGCTTCGTTATCTTGAGCTGCTGAAACTTCGTTTTGGAGAATCCCATTTGCATTTCTGTGAGATAATGCTGAAAGATGTCGCAGACTCCAGACGGATTAATTCTCATATTCAGGCATCAGCTGCACAGAATGACAATACTAACAAGGTAACTGCAACACCATTTTGACAGACTTTATGATTTCTTTGCTGTATTGTAAATTAATGTTTTGAACCTAGAACTCACATCATAATTCAGTGAAGTATGATTGTCCGGGTGAGTGTAGTCCTGAGGAGGACTGTTTGCAGTGACGTTGACTGACATTTTGAGAACGGTGCGCAGAAGTCATCATCAGAGTCATGTGAACTGTGAATCTCCAGTAGACAATGAGCAGTCTCTCTTTCTGCTCAGGGATAGTCAAGGAAAACGCAAGCACGCCTGCCACATTGAAATGTGACGCACATGTCGAGCGGCTAGTGTAGTGAGCCAGAAAGAGAGACTACCAAGCCACAGTGGTTGACCCTTCACGGTCAAGTGATTTTTAGTGTCAGTTTCATATCACCTTTCATATTTCCCCGACTCACTACACTAGCGGCTTGGCATGTGTGTCATGTTTCAACAATGAAGTGGGGGGGGGGGGGGATTTTTGCACCTGCAGAGAGACTGCTCAATTAGTCTAAATCTTCAGTAGATGTTATTAAGTCTCTGGTTATTGGCCTGATTGATCAACAAAGTAAAGATGTTATTGGTCGTCTGTCAGTAAATCTGCATGGTGTTATTCAGTAACTTCACAGCATTATGTTTGATCTTTGTTGTGGCAGTCTGTATGAGAAATTGTCCTTGGGTGCCAGGGTGCCTTGTGCTGCTAGGGTGTAACAATCAATGAACACGTAATTATACTATAACTGCTTTCGGAGGTGCTGAATGAAGTGGCTGCTTGTTATACCATAATAATTTTTGTTATGTTGTTTTTCAGTCTGATACCATTCCACTGACATCCATGGTTTTATCAGCTGTATTCTGGCCTGCATTCCGAGAAGAAAAACTCAAAGTACCTGAAGATGTGCAAAGGTATTTTGTGAAATAATTAAAATTGAATTTAACTTGAAACTTTGCCTTATGTCCCCACCAGCCATCTCTTAGTAAAACCACTGTTTAGGCTCTTTAAGGATTATTTTACTGTTTTAAGGTTAGAGCATATGATTCATTATGCAAATGGTAGTGAGATATCAAGTTGTGGAAGAGGATGCATACCTTATCGTGGTTTGGTAATTATGCAGCAATTCTTGTTTACAGGACACATTCCATGATCACTCGGTGGGAAGGGGGGATCTTCAATAAAGTTTTGTATGGGAAGTCTCTGCCCTGACGTTCAAACCCTTACCCTTTAATATACTAATTTTGAACGAAATGGTACCCCTTCCATTACCTACATGTAGAACAAACATTAAACCTTTTTTATACCTCAAAAATAAGCTAAAAACAGTAGATCATCATGGGCTTTTATTCGCTTCAGTGCTCCAAGCTTTCATTTACTTTTTGCATTGTAATTCACAAATTTACACCAAAAGTACAAACTTTATTGACACTCCCCAGAGGGGCTTTTCAGTGACAATTAAAATTATAATGAAACTACAATAAAATTACAATAAAATTATAGTAATAATGATAGAACAAACAAAACTCTGTAAATTCTCTACAGGGTATTTGATAAAAACATAGCCAAGAGATTAGCTCTAAATTTTCAATTGAAAAGAGCAACAGAGTCGCTTATAGCTTGAATTTCTGCCAAAATTTAGCAACCCTTTTTAAAACATCAAATTTCCCTACCCTTTTGCATATGCGAAACGTAGATAAGGCACCCCTTTTGGGCAGAACCTTTCCGTACAGCCAACTTCAAGGAGTCCCCCCGCCCCCCCATGGGTAACTGTGCTACTGATATCTAGAAACAAGCTTAACAGTGTCCCCTAGCCCTAAATCTGGCTAAGAAATCATCATCTAGTATCATCTAGTATGCCAGTGGACACCGTCCAGTTTGTTTGTGCTGGCAACACAGTGATTTGTACTTGTGACCTGTGGAATGAGACCTATAGAAAAGACCTATCAGTAGCTACATGCATTTGCTAGTAATGTTTATTAATGTTAATAATAGTTTTCTGTTTTCTAAACTTCATAATTTAGAGCAATGGATGAATACACCAAGGGGTTTGAAGCTCTGAAAGGCATGCGTACACTGCGATGGAAGCCACACCTGGGCCTAGTGGATCTTGATGTTGAACTAGCTGACCGCACTCTGTCACTGTCTGTCACCCCCGCTCAGGCCACTGCTATTATGCACTTTCAAGACAAAGGTACATCTCAACGAAAATGCGTCACGCTGTTTAGCCTCTTAAAGTCATTAAGGTCAATTGGGCTTTCTTTACTGATCTGATTATGGTAGTAAGAGTTATCTTCAAATCTAAGTGAGTCTCAAGAATATTTATTATTTATAGTACCCATAGTTTTATTCAACTACACAACTATCATTCTGTCACCATTAGAACTACACAGTATACATGTACTCCAATTTTCAGTGGCAAAATTTTGGCAATTTTTTAGGTGGCAAATGAATTTTTTTTTAGTTGGCAATTTTTTTAATTTTTTTTTTCTCTGTCTATTCTGAATTCTTAAATTACCATCATCATCACTGTCGTCATCACGTCATCAATTCAGTGATAAGAATTTGCTGAGCATTAAGCCCATAGTATCATTACTCTTTCAGAACGCTGGACTCTAGAGGAGCTAAGCGTCGTAATGCATGTCCCTCCTGGCTTGCTTAGAAGACGTTTGGGATTTTGGATAAGTCAGGGGGTCCTCAAGGAAGAGTCTTCAGAGACCTATGTGGTGGTTGAAAAGCAAAAAGGACAACAGAAAATACCAGGTATGTTGATAAGCCAGACCAGGAAAACAGTATGTTTCTTGCATTTTGCAAGGCAGTTACATTATCAAGCTCAATTACAATAAGAGATTGTCTTGAGAATTAACAAAAAAATCTTTCTGCTCATTGCAGAGGTAGTCATGGATGCAGAGGTTGAATCTGTAATGGCTTCTTCACAGGATCAAAGAGAAGAGGAGCTACAGGTGACACTTCATTTTATTTACCCACTCTGTTTCTTCTTTAGGTCCTTGAAACTAACATAGCTCAGCAGCATGCAATTATCTTGACTTCTTGAGTAACTGGGAGTATTACCACAATAGACCCCAATATCTCAAGGCAGATGGAAAATTGTCTGAGATAGTGGGGATTCAAGATATCTGGGGTACGAGATAACAATGCTCTACTGCACTGTCCTAGATGTGGTGCTCTCTTTACTCCCAGCTTTTTTTAGGTTTGACATCCTTGGTAGATAGACAAGAATTGAGCACCATGAGGGTCCGGTTGTTCCCGGGGTGGGAGGGGTGGGGGAGCACCATTATATGGCTTATACGAGGATGTGCTGCTGGACAGGGTATGATGTTTGGCCTCTTTGTCCTAAAAAGGTAAAAGATTTTATGTGTCTGCCATAAACAGGCTGTGTATTTTTTCATTTGTCCTAAATATGGACCTAAAATGAAGAGTGTGGTCCTAAACAGGGTAGGTATTTTAGGGCTTTTTTTTGTTCTAAACAGGGTTAGGGTTTCAAACCCTCAGTGGCAGCCCTATACCCAGACATGGGTCAAGTGCCCCCTCTCCCCCCCCCCCCAACCCCGGGATAGACAAATGTGGAATTGAGCACCCTGAGGGTCAGGCTTGGTGCATCAGTGTCACATGTGGGTTGAGTTTGCTGTTGGCTGTAACCTACTTTCCACTTTCTCCAGTTTTTTGGTTTTTCTTTCTCCACACACACAAGAAACAACCTTTTCAAATTATAAATAGATGTGGATAAAGAGGTCATGCACTAGCTGGAACTGTGAAGAAAAGTTCCCCTCCACTGACTGTCAGCCAACAGTTGGCTGACAAATTACAGACAAATCACCAATAGGCCAGCAACATATCAATTTGCCTGTAAAATCGTTTGAATTATTTATAAACACAACAAGCTCTTAACAGTATAAGCCTCTCACCGCTGCAACATTTAAAAGTCTTCATCGTGAAGCAAAAGTTTTGGCAAAAAATTCAGCAGCGATTACCACAGTTGAGTATTTAAATAAAAACAATAATAATTATTATAATTCCCACTCACACTTATTAGATATGAGCTGATTATCAGCTACTCGACACTATGTGCCTTGTATCCAATTGTTTTTATTATCTTCCTTCCAATCTCACATTCCCAACATTCATTTCCACCACATGGTGCATATTTTTCCATTTGAAATAAACCTATGTGTTTGATTTCATTGCAGGTCTTTTGGTCATACATTGTTGGCATGCTAACAAATCTGGAGAGCCTACCACTAGACAGAATACATTCCATGCTGCGCATGTTTGCTATGCAGGGACCCTCCTCCAGCCAGTGCAGTGTAGATGATCTAAGAAGGTTCCTTGATCGCAAAGTTAAGGACCAGGAATTACAATTTGTAAATGGCTTTTACAGATTACCTAAATCAAGCAGATAACAGTAAACAGACTGGGGATAGAGCACAGAGGCAATGTCCATGCTGGGGCAATATGTGGAATGGGTCGTCTAATCAGCTGAAAAAAACCAATTTGGAAGTGGCCCACTGTCTGTTCAAACTACAGTTAATAAAAGAAACTGGTTATGAAGCTCGGCAAAGTCCTTTGCTTTATGTGTCCGTTTTTAACCTTGACGGAGCCCAAACAAAATTAATAGCTTTTGAATTTTGTGAGAACAACTAACCAATAGAAATGTTACTGTTAAGTTATTCAGCCATAGAGTGTGATATTGTACAAAAGATTGTGCATGGTTTTGTGGTACTTTCAACATAAATTGCATTGCCCTTGTTATGGCCTTTGAAACTTGCAAAGTTTCATAACCAGTCCCCCAAGTAACTATGTTCAAACCTTTAAAGAATTATCCCTCAAGTTGTAGCAGTTCAGAATCATTTATTAGCATTTAAATATTACATCTTTACATCACTCAAGAATTAATACAAAATAACAAAGGCTGTCAACCTCAAACACTCGAGTGTTACTCCAAAATACTCAAGCTGAATGGATACAGTTAACCCTTCTTTACAGACACCTGACTATGAACCCTTTAAACCCCAATATTAACATCCATATTCTCCCCACCATTCTCCTTATATTTCTTATGTTACTAGTTGGGAGAATTTGATCAAAAATCAAGACCTTTGATAATTGGTGATCATTTCCTTTATTCTCATGACCTGTATGTTTGATCAAGTAGTAACAGTGTAAGGAGAAATTAGATGCTTGTCACTATTGGGATTTTAAGGGTTAAGCCACCCTTGTCTCTTCCGTCTCATTTCTTCCTTAGGAGGAAAAACATCCAGAAGTGAGAATGGTGGAAACTGTACCTACTCTCATGGTGTCTGTACAAAGGTTTTTTACTGTATCTGTACAAAATATTTTAAATCATACCTAAACCTACATTACAATATTATCTTCTGAAGTAACCATTTTCTGTTAGTCCTCCTAAAAAAAATTGTTGGATTTATCTAGGAAGTAACACTTAATCACTATGCTACAGATAAAAATATTCCAGAAATATCTGTAATTTCTTTTCCAATCCAAGTTTTTGATAAAGGCATCTCGTGCCTTAAATTGTCACACATCTCTCCAATTATAAATTCCTAAGTATTTTAATATTATTAGGGCACAACACCAGAGTACTGGAAATAGCTGGACATTCCAATTTCTTGGAAGTCGTCAGTCAATTGATTGTTCTAATGGCCTCTTCACACAAGCCCAGATTGGAGGCTACCCCAGGTCAGGTCACCATAAAATAAAAAATATTTAAACTTTTTATAATGTGAAGTTCATGTGAACCAGGTTGCCTGTTTTGCAAGGCAATTGCCCATTTAATATGTACCTGAACCAGGACATGCTTTGTGTCAACCAAACCAAACCAGCATACCAATATGAGTTAAATTACTCTTCTGAACTACAAGTGATGAATTTGTGGATATGTTGTTTGGGCTGCATAAGAGACAAATTGCTTCAAACAAAGCAATTTGCACAAACGTTCCTATCCAGGTTGATGACCCAGCCATTTTCTTGAAAACCTTCAACTTGTTCACCCAACCTGGCAAATTGGGTTGACCTGATTTTGAAGATTGTGTCAAATTAAGTCGCTCAGACAATTAAGATATACCAAAGAAGGTTAGCCCTTACTCCTCTTGACCGACACAAGGGAAGTGCCCAGCCTGGGCTTGTATGAAGGTTCCTTAAGACCTAAAAATAATAATATTAATGTACCTCAAACATTAGTTTACAACATAGAGAACATACACAGAGAGAAAATAGAGCATTCTTAGTGAAAAATTCTGCTCATTGTATTCAGCGTTCGATATTTATTATGTACAGAGAAGATAGTTCATTGTCCTTACTAGAGAAATTTCTTTGGACACTTGTACATGTTAGTTTAATTAAAGTTTCTTTTAACTACCATGGCAAGGGTTGAATTGTACTAAGTATATAATTTCCATGGTTTATTATCACCAGGATGAAATCAACCACATTGGCGAGACAGTATATTAAATTGTAATCATTAACTGCATTATTAAAATTAACACATCCATTCAATAGTATGAAAAACACAAAATGTTGATACAGTCAATTCTCTCTCATGCTCTGTGGACACCTTATTATATTTCACAGACTCTGTTTGAAATGTATGAGATAACAAATGGTAGGAATTTCCCGTTTAGTGCTTCAAGAGACCAAATCCCCTTGGCATCCATATGATAGAAGTGAACAGTGGGCCTGTCTGTACTTTTCCTTGATTTTATGCCACCTTACTGTGCGAATTCATAACTGTAAACACTTTTATTGAACTTTTAATACGTGGCCGAGTTACATGTATAAAGAAAACATAAAAGACGATTGGAATTTTTTGAGAAAAGCAGCAAAGGGGCTCCACACCTGTCAGTTTGTTTAAAATTAATAACATTTTCTGTAGTTTGAGCTCTCATTTGATGGGTGGCCTTGAAAATTGACACATTTTTTTCAAGTGAAATTACAATGTTCGCCTTTTTTTATTATTTGCACAGTGAAAAGACAAAATGTAACCATATAGCACTGAGTAGCAAAACCAAATTGCAGGGGAGTAGGGGCATTCCCACACCAATTTTCAGAGAAAAGCTTTGAGAGTCTGCAAAAGAGATTCTGTGAAGGAGCTTCATGTCTTTTTACCCCACAAACAAAATAACATTCCACCATTCTTGGGAGAGTAGTGACCAGCATTAAACAATAAATAGAATAAGGAATGATTGTAACTGGTAGAATAAATTATTACATCACTCTTCTGTACAAGAAAATTGGTAAAATTTTCCTATGCTTTCAATAAAACATTCAAACAAAACTATACGATGCACACACTGTTTAGCTACTAAATCTTTTTTCTACACAACATATTTACACTAATACGTTGGATATGGCAAGCTTCCAACAAATTTGGTGTTGGCAACAATCCCGGTCATCAAAGAAACAATTGGAAATGAATCTTGCAATAACTGGTTACCAACAAGCGAAAAATTACTGCTTCTATAAAAGTAACAATTTTATGACAAGATTGATGTTTTGTGAAAGACTATGAAGTGTATGTTGAAGTATGTCACGTGAAGAGCCTTACCTAGCTACAGGTATATGGCAAATAACCGCTTGCACTCGTTTGAAAGAAGAACTACAATACATGGTCAAGCAAATCCATGCTGGGTGGATCAAGTACACACAATAAATGGAATACAGATTCTGGGTTTTCATGTAGATGCTAAATTCCTCTGTTATGCCAAACGATTTTATTAGAGTTTTTCAGCTTTTGACTACACTTGTTGAGAGCTTAAATGACCTATGATTGAAACCATCTTGGAATGGTATTTGGTTGACAGGAATCCTTAGTTTTTGCCACGGTCAAGGATTTTCCTGGGGGTTTTGGGGAAATGGCGGGGGGGGTTGGGGGGGGTCGTGTTCTGTGGTTTACTGCATTGTTATGGAAACAAAAGGTTCTATACTGAAAATTTAAGCAGTACCGCCCAGAGTCAGGTATATTAGAGACGGGAAGGTGCAAATGGCGCCAAATTTTTATACCCGAAAAAAGTCCAATGAGGCTAACACTGGACCCAAAAAAGTCCAACAGCCCAGAATGTAACCTTAAAAAGTCCTTTTTATCTGCATAAAAAATTTGTTGAGTTTGTAAATAGAACTTATGCAATGTTGTTTGATGTAAAAATGAGAACCCACAGGTATGCTCCTTTTTTATATCTAGACCCAAAAAAGGTCCTGCCAAAATCTTTCTACCCAAAGTAAGTCCATCAGAAACCTTCTCACCCCAAAAAGGTTCCAGATCACCAATTTAAAACCCAAAAAGGTCTTCTTACCTCCCTGTCTCTAATATACCTGAATATCCCCAGCCCGGGGCCACTACATGTAGGTGGTGATTCGGATGAAAAAATGTCGGCATCGTGGACAGTTGTTCGCTTAAAAGAGAATGCTACCCAGGGATGCTTGCTTGTGTTTTTAAAATTGTAACACCACCCCCCCCCCCCTAAGGAGACAAATCTTAAAAGAGTAGAGCACTTGCATAATCAGTAGAATCTGTGAAGCCCTGTCCCTCATCAGCGTACTTTATTTCTGGTTCACTAGTACCATCAGTCACATCATGCTCATTTCGGGTGCCATTACTAACAGGTTGTGTGACTAATTTGTGTTGCGGATTCCTTCCAGTGCGTCCTAGCTCCTTTTCCATGTTGACCAGCCCTGCTGGTTGATAATTCTGCAAGGTTTTTAAGTGCACATTGTTGGTATGAAGCTCATCATACACCGCTGTGACTGTTTCTTCTGACGGGTAGTCATGAATGATGTGTGAGCTCTTGAAAGAAACTTTTCCTCGGCCCAACTGGAACAAGAAAAAGCATGTTAGTAAACACGGTTTTAAGCCCCAGCATCATTATACAAATTCTCCTTACTGATCTCCATACATTCTGTTGAGTACTAGTTGGGAGAACTTGTTACAAACATGAAGACAATTCATCTTTGGGGATCATTTCCTTACTTCTCGTGACTTGTATGTGTTAAAATGGACTGATATGATAAGGAGAAATTTGATGCTGATCACTGTTAGGGATTAAAGAGTTAAAGTGGTACTATGATCAAAAAATCACTTCTATTTTTTCTTCGGATTTCGAAACTATGTTTGTTAAACACTCCCCAAGTGAAATTATAAGCGTTAATTTTGAGAAGAAGACCATTAATTTAAACTGCAATTTTCCGGTTTAATGGTCCGCCATTATTACACCAGAAAGGATACAATGACGTCATACACTCAAGAGCTGAAAAATGTAGTGTGTGAACGCGGCTTACAAATTATGCAAAACACGAGTTTGAGAGTGTGAAAGCTCAAAACTCCCGTGCTGCATACTAAATAAGGCACTTTCACACACACTGCATTCTACAGCTCTTGAGTGTATGACGTCATTGCATCCTTTCTGGTGTAATAATGGCGGACCATTAAAACAGAAAATTGCAGTTTAAATTAACGGTCTTCTTCTCAAAATTAAGGCTTATAATTTCGCTTGGGGAGTGTTTAATAAACATAGTTTCGAAATCGGAAGAAAAAATAAAAGTGATTTTTTGATCATAGTACCACTTTAAGGCCATCCCCAGAAAATGTTTTTTTTCCTATTGCCCTTTCTCTGGTGAATGGGGGTCAGTTGGTTGGTTAAAAAAAAGGCTGAGAAATGAAACATTGACAAACTAATAAATGAACAATTTTGGAAATAGCCGCCATCACTCTAAAAATTGTTCCAAGACGTCGTTATAAGGGATGATTTAGATCTATGAGTCACTTAAATATGTGTACAGATCACATTAATTAAACTTGGAAATACCCAAATAAGGTGAGTAGGCATTGAAATCCAAAACCTTTTTTTACTTCAGTTTTTGAAAAAATATGGGTCAGTTGCATGATGGGAAATGAAAAATTTTCAGAAAGTTGAGAAAATAAAAACCACCCCTGCCACTCAAAAGTTAGAACCATCTGACATATAAAGTAGTTAATGATATTACAAGTAATGATTATATTGCTTGCACATATTATTTATTATTTGTCACATGAAATGTCCATTGTATGGACATTGCATGGGTCAGGTATGGACATTGTATGGACATTGCATGGGTCAGTCCATTGTATGGGTCAGTTGCATGATGGGAAATGAAAAATTTTCAGAAAGTTGAGAAAATAAAAACCACCCCTGCCACTCAAAAGTTAGAACCATCTGACATATAAAGTAGTTAATGATATTACAAGTAATGATTATATTGCTTGCACATATTATTTATTATTTGTCACATGAAATGTCCATTGTATGGACATTGCATGGGTCAGGTATGGACATTGTATGGACATTGCATGGGTCAGTCCATTGTATGGGTCAGTTGCATGATGGGAAATGAAAAATTTTCAGAAAGTTGAGAAAATAAAAACCACCCCTGCCACTCAAAAGTTAGAACCATCTGACATATAAAGTAGTTAATGATATTACAAGTAATGATTATATTGCTTGCACATATTATTTATTATTTGTCACATGAAATGTCCATTGTATGGACATTGCATGGGTCAGGTATGGACATTGTATGGACATTGCATGGGTCAGTCCATTGTATGGGTCAGTTGCATGATGGGAAATGAAAAATTTTCAGAAAGTTGAGAAAATAAAAACCACCCCTGCCACTCAAAAGTTAGAACCATCTGACATATAAAGTAGTTAATGATATTACAAGTAATGATTATATTGCTTGCACATATTATTTATTATTTGTCACATGAAATGTCCATTGTATGGACATTGCATGGGTCAGGTATGGACATTGTATGGACATTGCATGGGTCAGTCCATTGTATGGGTCAGTTGCATGATGGGAAATGAAAAATTTTCAGAAAGTTGAGAAAATAAAAACCACCCCTGCCACTCAAAAGTTAGAACCATCTGACATATAAAGTAGTTAATGATATTACAAGTAATGATTATATTGCTTGCACATATTATTTATTATTTGTCACATGAAATGTCCATTGTATGGACATTGCATGGGTCAGGTATGGACATTGTATGGACATTGCATGGGTCAGTCCATTGTATGGGTCAGTTGCATGATGGGAAATGAAAAATTTTCAGAAAGTTGAGAAAATAAAAACCACCCCTGCCACTCAAAAGTTAGAACCATCTGACATATAAAGTAGTTAATGATATTACAAGTAATGATTATATTGCTTGCACATATTATTTGTTATTTGTCACTTGAAATGTCCAATGTATGGCCCCATGGACAGTATTTGTTTTTTTTAGTGATGGAAAGGTTGGTTTAACTGGTTATTTTTTAGATATGAAAAAGGGCATGGTATTTTTTGGGTTTAGTTTTCACCGAAAGGTATGATTGTTTTGTGTAAAAAAAATAAATTATAGCTTCATTCATACCTTTCCATCACTTGCAACTCGAGTATCCCCCACACTCCAGTATTCACCATTTTTATTTCTACTTATTATTTACATTATCCACAAAATCATATGTTAGGAAATCAAAACAAGCTACATGAAATACAAAGTTTACATCTATATAACATAAAAAACAGATTGAAATGATAACTAAGTTATTACATTTGTGTCATTTGTGGATTAAGATAATAATTCTTAAGAGAGAAATCAAAGAAGCTGTGAAGATAAATAAATTGTCCATTCATGATTTCTGAGGAATTAGAAGAACGCTGTTTCAGAGTAATTATTTTGCATGCAGGTGAGATATTTAATAATTAGAATTCAAAAAATAATGGACGGTTATCAGACATCTACTCTACATTCAAACAAACTTACATAATATTACCTGCTGATCAAAATTAAATAGCCTACAATTTAAACCATGTGACCCATTTATTTAACAGAAATGAATTTTGTGCATTCACAGACTTGGTCACTGT
This sequence comes from Siderastrea siderea, assembly GCA_964030785.1. NCBI lineage: Eukaryota > Metazoa > Cnidaria > Anthozoa > Scleractinia > Rhizangiidae > Siderastrea > Siderastrea siderea. The sequence goes on from OZ034966.1 coordinate 14,120,256, forward strand.
TTGCAATGTATGGAATATGATGAATTTTTGACCACTTCAAAGGAGCACTAGTTTCAAATTACCATAAAATCCCACTTACTAGCTGTGGGCTTATGCACCTAAACCAAATATTTCCAATTATGCTGAAACCCAACTATGGGACACATTGCATTCATCTCTAAACATTGCAAATTGTCTTAATTAATTTATAATTACACCATCTGGTTGGAAACGGAAAATATTTTTACTATTAAGACTGTATAATTGATGCTAAAAGGACAACCTGTACATGCTTCAGCCAGCCTCCTGCAATGTTGGTCTTTGTGCACATAATTTAATCCTTCCCCTCTGCCTTACATCCCCCCCCCCCCCCCCACACACACACACACACTTTTCAACTGTGGATCATTTCTGAAATATTTCAAACACACTGGATTGTACAATTAAAATTTCACAACACAATGATGGTAAACACAATAGTTAAGGTCTAACTACAAGAAGGTAAAAGCCTCCCACAAATATCTAGTAGACAAATGTACAGTGTACGGCAGAACCCCGTTGATCTGGCTGCCATTGGACCACAAACACCTACCCACGTTTAACATACGAAAATGACTGCATAAGCTTTTGCTGGGCCAAAATAAATCGCCTGCAGTAACAGGTTGTTGTATCCTAGTCAATGTGGTGGCCAGAATATGTGGTTCCACTGTACACACATCTGATTCAAGTGTTTTGTTTTGACGCCTTACCTTCTTTCTATCTGTCTTTGGACTCAAACAAGACTTCAACTGGATGGGCTCTGAATCAAACACAACTTGGGGCACTTTATAACGAGGCGACGCTCCAATATAAGAAATGGGTACATCCTCATCATCATCTTCCTCATCATCATCACTATCATCCTCCTCGTCATGGTCAATTTCGCCATTCATCTGATGTGTAACTTCTCCAGTGGCAAAATCATAGCTTCCTTCTACTTCATCAGAAGAGTCACTCCCATCTGACAACTCATCTGCCTCCAGGTGACCACCCTGAAAGGTATTTGGCTCATCTTCTTTGGCAACAGGCGATGGCAAATCAATCACCGACACACTAACATCATCATCAGTATGGGTCACATCCTTGGTGCTTCCATTGAGATAGACAAAATTCCCCGCACTGTGAACGTCTGGAGATGCCGGGACATCAATCACGGATACGGTAACATCATTGTCACTAGACTCAGGAATATCTATTGCAGAAACTGGTACCTCGTCAATTGAAGTAATAGGAACTGACTCCTCCATGCTTTTGACAAGTTCTGGACTCTTTTGGTCTCCATTCCAATGGTGCGTCACAACTGTTGGGATCTGAGGTTCATTTCCTTTGATATCAACTGGTCTGGGATAAATGTTTGTTTTCTCAGCAGATGATTTTTCCTTTTGCTTCTCTGGAAGCTGGAAGTTTGCTTTGGATTTGTGGTAAACACCCTTTGGAGGAGCTTGCTCATGACTGGCATTGCTAATTATCATAACTTTTCCAACCAACCTTTGTTCCACCTTCTCAGTCTTGGGCACAGGTCGCAGGCCATGAATAGCAATGGGCAAAGCATCAGAACTCTCATCTGTAGCTTGAGAGATACTATTCTTTTTGTTTCTGCTCTCAACATCTGCTGTTTTACTTTCTCCAGACTTCTCTTTGTCCTTGTCACGTTTCTTGAACCAAGGAAAAATGTTTGTAGTGGACAGTTCCTTCTCCTTTGTTTCCTCTGATTTTCCCTCAGTCTTCTGAGTTTTACTGAACAGACTAGATTTCTTGCTGTCTTCCTTTTTCACTGCTGATCCTTTCAAGTTTGATTTTTCCATGTACGGGTTCTCTTGAGGCTTACTTCCCACAGGAGCCTTATCTTTTGGTTTTTCTCCAGACTTTCCTTTGTCTTTCTTATTTGGTTTCCAAATACTAGAGCCAAACAATGCTGACAGTTTATGTACTGATCCCTTTGATGGTTTGTCTTCTGGTCTAACTTGATTAAAATCTTCCTTCACTTCTTCTTCTTCTTCTGCTTTAGTTGGCACAACAAAGTCAGTTGATTTTTCAACAGGTGCAGGTTCTACTTTCAACTTTTCAGGGAGAAACTCTGGTACCTTGTCGGTAGTATTAATTTTCTCATCACTTTCTGCTATCTTTTCTCCCTCTGATTCACCTCCATCTGATTGTTGTGACACCTGCCGATGAAACAACTCACACAATCTGTGTTCAATATCATTTGAAATGCTATGCTTTCTTGCAAATTCAGGCTGTAATTCAGGCTCTGGTGAAAATGAGGGAGGTTTTGAATCCTTTTCCTTTATAGTAGTATCTACAAGTGTATGATCTGTGATTTCATTGTTTAATGTGGCTTGTGCATCTGGCGCTTCTTTGGAGTTCAAGTCCACATCATTTAAATGTGCAGAGTCCTCGTCACTCAGTGAATCTGAATCTCCCCCTATGTCATTTAAGTTGGTTTCTGAAATAGACACCTTTCTGATTAGCTTGTGCATACGATGTTCAATGCCCTGGGAAACATTTGGTTTGTGCTGAAAATAGTCACACCCCTGTTCTTCTCTAATGTCAGTCAACGAAGAAGATCTGGCTCTGGTTAGGCTGTTGCTTGGTGAAGACTTCTTATCAGAATCACTTCTTGGTGACAAATTGGATGTGTCACTGTCATTTGATTGGGACACTACACTCAGTACGTCTGCTGTCCATCTTTTCATGGGAGGGGGTGGTCTCTTTGCCTGACTGCTATTTGCTGATGGAATCCTAGAGGCACTTCTTGGTGACAGTCTTGATGTTGACATGTCATTGCCATCATCATCGTCATCAATTGGTTGTGACATTAAACTTAATACGTCTGCTGACCACCTAACCATGGCAGGCTGTGTTCTCTTACTTTGTCCAGGTCTACGTAGAACACTTTCATTTTTGATTGGCTCAGACTGGCTAGCTTTTAGAAAAATGTTTTCTTCAGAAGACGTGTGCCTCCGAAATCCCACAGAAGGTCCAAACTTGCTCCGCAAGGAATCAACAGAGCTCTTATGTGACGCAATGTCACCAGTCTCTTCTAGTTTGTCCTCATGCGGTACCATTTCATTAGGAACTTGAGAAACAGTTTCTTTTTCAACAACAGTCATGGCTGTCTCATTTAATGGACCTGACTCTAGTTGGTTTCTGCTACTGATTACTACATATTTCATACTCTCACTTTCTTTAGCAGGTTTGATGCTCAACTGTTCCTCTGTAGCATCTGACTCCTTGACAACTGAATATTTCTGCACGGTTTGACCTTCCAGTTGATCTCTTTTTTCTGGCTCGCTAGCACTTGCAGATATTTCCGGATAACTGCGATTCGAAGTTTTCTTTGGCTTATCTTTGACATCAAATTCTCTTGCATCTACACTCTTCTGATCAGACTTGAGAAAATCTTTTGAGGCTTTTTCCACATCATTGTTTACATTAGCTACCACAAATTCCTGGACTGATTTTTTTCCGGACTGAAAAGAGACACTATGGGCTGAGGCATTTTTCAACCAAGGAGGTGTAGAAACGTAACTCTTGAATGGTTTTGGAGCAGTCGAAGGAGGTGGAGTTGATGTTTTGAGCTCGTTTGTTACAGCGGACTGCGAACTTGTTGATTCTTCTAAGCGAATTGATTGTGCATTGTCTCGTACACTTTTGTTTGAAATCAGCAATTGTGATTTGTCATTAGCAGAGTCTAATTTGCTTTCTGTGGTCCTTTTGTCGCTTCTTGCATCAGCTTTTATGCTTTCTGTACTTTTAACGATACGTGGCTCACCGATAGCTTTCTTATTTTCTGGCTTCGACTGTTCAAACATTCGTTTATAGCCTAGAACCGACGGTGCCTTTACATGTTCGTTGTCAACCTTTGTCTTGAATTGACCGTCCGAGGTCACCGATACTTTCAAATCTTCTTTCGGCGACCTTACATCAGATTGCTGCGAGCTTTCGCGATTATTTACGACCTCTCGTTGAAGAGAGCCCTGTTTGTTTGACTTACGTTCCACTTCTGTCGGAATTTCGACAGCTTTGGTAACGCAACTATTCGAGTCCACCGGGCTCAAATACAAAGGGGAGCCATGATTTCGGGACTCGTATTCCTCTGAGCTCTTTCTTCTGCTATTTTCTTCATCATCGACTTCAGAGACAGGCCTTTGACTGGCACGGACAATCGCCAGAGTCTTTTCGGACGTCTTTCTGACGATTCTACGTCCAAAAACACTGTTGACAGATAAACCGGTAGGTTTATCTCTGGTTTCCGGCGAATCTCTCGCGCCTTCCTTCTTTTTTTCTAACAGAGATCTTTTCCATTCTGGGACGGTCACTTGGCGAGATCTTTCACCTTCGAGTTTCTGTCGCTCGTCTTGTTCCCTTTTCCTTTTCTTTTCTATGAGTTCCAACTTCCAAGCCGGTAAAACGGACGTCATCTTATATGGTACCACACAGCAGTAGAATCATTCAACGCGAAACACCCATCAATCAAACAAGATTGCAATCTTGTTTCCTCGTTAGGAGCGACTTCGCCATTACTTTTGGTTCCTCTGGGAAATTTTCTCGCTTTCCTGAAGAACAAGCGAAAATTCAGGGCAATATAAGCTCACAAGAAGAAATTTTCGACGAGTCGCGGCGCTTCTGTGCGCGGCTTTGAGTTACTGACATGCTCAGTCAGGTGGATCATCGCCTCTCAAAATTCCGTATGGTCCGAGATGATGTCACAACGAGAAGTAAATATTTGAGGCCCGGCACAAGAGCAACCCATATCACTTGCTGATTGGTCATATCGTTTGCTGGGATGGCGTCCAATTGTTTACCACATTTCTTATGAAAATTTAAAAGTCTTTAGCGAACAAGAGCTTATTGGATTAAAGTTGGCCACCGCAGTTGGAGACTTATTTTATTTGCAGGTATTAGCACTGTTGCGCTATTATATATTGTCTGTACGAGGAAATTTCCCACGTAGAGCCTAAGGGCTCTATTATATATTTATTAGTTTCCTGAAGTGAATACCAACACATTCCTGAGAATAGTTTAATAGAGTTTGAGCGAACATGTGAAAAGAACTTGGTTATTTTATTGAAGTTTTTGTAAACTAAGTGTAGGATTGAATTTGGCCTCGTCTGAAAAATTGACAGGGCGAAACCATCCATCAAAATTTCGGTGCAACAAAGAACTTATTATTATGGTTTTTCAAAAAAAAAAATTAAACATCACTGGTGGTAAATAAAATGAGCAGATGGTTCCACATTTGTGCGGAGAATATATGTTCTTCATAATTTAATACAAGGTGTTACCATCTCGAAAAAGCACGTACGATAAAGCAATAAATCTATAAGAAGCCAACTTTAATCATCTTTTCAGTTAAATATTTGTTATCTTGAACAAATATGAAAGAGGATGATTTTCTCATTTGTATTCATTCATTTATTACGCATTTATTTTAACATGATGCTGCGGGCAGTTTAAAGAAACTCTGAGCAGTAATCACAGATTAAAGAACTTTCGATAGAAGTACATGTACTGTACATAGTTGCTCGTACTTATTCACGCCTTTCACTGCAAATGTACTATTGAATTTCTAATGTTCTGAGTCTGAGAGCGATATCAGCAACTCTCGTGGCCGTTCCAGTAGCACTTTTGTCGGGTCAAGTATTTGTTATTGCCCAACATATAGCTGTGCGCAGACATACAAATCTCATATTGCGTCGCTGGTTCATTATAACTGCTACTGACGTAAAATACACCGCAAAAGTTGCTTTATATTGCATTTTCAACACTCAAGAGCCCTGGAGACTAATAAACAGCTGTCAAACAAATGCCCGGTGCGAAAAAAAAAATGCCACACAGAGACTACAAGGAAGTAGAAGGCATTTAGCAGGAAATTATCGGTCACTTCGTTTCAACGATTGTTAGATGCAATATTCGCACGTTTTGTGGTTTCGGGCTTCATAGCGATTGATAGCGAGTAGTATAATATTTTAGCTTATGGTAATTGTTGACCAAGGACTTTGCCACTGATAAGGCAAAGAAACTTCAGCTAAGTTGCACTTTCACTTTGTACGCACAATATCTATCACTGAGGTTGTACATGTACTTATATAGTTAAAGTCGTGATATCACAATCCAGCTATCAAGTTGCTTGCTATGTCGTGCGACATAGCAAGACAGCCACGTAATAATTTTTTTTGTTAGTTCAGGAAACCAGGATTGTCAGTTGCGCAAGCATTGTTCTTGTCAGTTGAAATTGTTGTTGCCAAAGGAAAGTCCCACCATGATTTTTGATGATTCTGTCGGTTGGTTCAGGTTGGTTGTCACCCGTTTCAGCAAGACTGTCTATTTGCCGACGGCCCTATGGGCTTCTGCGACGGACAAATTGCTTTTCCCCGTAGCGCGTTCCATTAGAACAATTACCTTATCCTTTCCATTAGATTTTTGAAGAAATCTCCTACGACGCTTACGATTGTGGCCTCCTACATATGGCTATCTGGTTGAAAGTCGTCAACTTTGTAACAGCTTCCGATAAAGCTGTGAAATATTTTCTGATTTGATTGACGTTACCTTGATTAGTGCATTAGTTACGCAAACATATAGCTCGTGTTCAGTTCAAGTTAAGACCCCTTGTGATCAGGACCTTAGAAAACAAGTTAGAACGAAATTCTCAGTAGATAATCAAGACCCGCGAACGTTGGTAAGCAACAATTTACTTATGGTTTATTGTCATGATGATACGTTAGTTTGTGATTTTACAGTGAGATTTATTGCTAGATTTTACCGTTCGTAAGTCTGTTAATTACCACGTGCGAGTTGTGTAATTTTGATTACTCTCAAGCTATAAACGCAACAATACTTAGATTTTACTTAATGTAATGATTTCAGTTGACCGCTTCGATATAAGGACGCCCCAAGGCTAAAGGAATAGGAATAAAGAAAGAATTGGTGATCCTATATTGGTCTGGTGGTTTATTATCGACTGCGCGTATATCAACCCGGGAACCGACATTTTCACTCTAACTTGAAAGAAACATTACAACCTTATTATTATTTTTTATTAAATAAAAGGTGCTAGGAGCATTTAACGAAGTCTCAATGCTCTTACTAGTAACAAATAAATATAATCATAAATAAATCAGAAATAAATATAAAAAAATCTCTCGCAAAAGGCGAAAGTGTGATGTTATAAAACTTTCCGGCCGAGTCCGAGATGGTACCCAATATTCGATCAAAAACGTGACAAATTTTGTTGAACACCAGGCCACAAGCTGCGCTCAGTGAATCACTTTGAATTGGTTATACAAAAAACGTTCATAGTTAAACGAGGCTTGTATATAATTATTATTATTTTTTTAATCATGAAAATTTGACGTCGCCATAAAAGGTAAGTCGCCTGTTTATTGGTAGGTACTAGAAGAAAGTTCGACAAATCTTTAAAATGGCAAAAACGTATTCTCGAGAAATATCGTTTAATTAGATGTCACGAATAGTTTTGCAGTCTGCTACAAGCAATTGCAAAATTGTTGAGACATTCTCCTCAAAAATTGGATTACCAACTGAAAACGTACTCTTGAAAACAAAAGGAAAACTTAAATACATTTCTGAACCCCCTCCCTCTTTCAATATAGCACAGTTGTACTATATGAAGCACGCGAACTTAATTCTGAGCTTCTGACTGAAACTGAACTGTCCAAGTCGATTGCTTGGCACAAGATGCTAAGATTTGGAACGATTATTGCTTTCACCTACTTTATAGTTAAATTTGAATTCAAAATTTGTTCCCTCAGTACTTTATGATTGATCAGTACAGTAAGTGTTAAGAAAAGTAATGATATTGTTTTGTATTGATTCAAACAATCATTAACTAATAAAATATTGTGAGCAGCAGCTTCCAAAACGGGCGCCAGTGGAATACCAATTCTGTGAAAAAGGTTTAAATAGTTTTCGGGAAAAAAATCAGAACAAAATAAAGACTCGCCCGATATGGGACTTGAACCCATGACCCTCAGATTAAAAGTCTGATGCTCTACCGACTGAGCTAACCGGGCTCACCGCGCTTCGTTGAGGGAAATTTTCCCAGGACTTTTCCCTCCTCGCTGCCCAAATTAAAAACAAGGGGAAAGCCCTGGGAACGAGGTTGTCTTGGCGCAAAAGGGCTCATGGGATTCTCCCGTCTTCAGAAAGTTCATTACCGTTCGTTTTGGACCCTAACCGGATGGCCTGGCTTTACCCGGTCTATACAGGTATACAAGGAGACAATCACCTGTCTTTATCTATATTTGGACCTGTAGCTTAATAATTCAAATCGGTCGAAGAGTCCACTGAAATTCCTCGGGCAAGAGAAATCCTTTAAATCCACTGTAACGTCGAACACGAAGAACCGCTCTAGGGGAAGAATGGTGGGTAAGGAAAGCCTGAAAAAATCAGGCTCGTCGGGATTCGAACCCTGACCTCTACGATACCGGTGCAGCGCTCTAACCAATTGAGCTAACAAGCCAACTGGGAGCTGGTCATTAAATTGGTTCGTAATATACCCGGGAAAGATGAAGATGAAGTTATGAATATATGAAATTCATATATTCTTTCATATTCATATATTTTTCAGGCTTTCTTTTCGCAACTGCATAAGTTGCGTTAATAACTGCGAGGATCTTCTTTACATTTAATTCGATTTGAATTATTAAGCCACAGGTCCAAATATAGATAAAGACAGGTGATTGTCTACCGGTATAGACCGGGTAAAGCCGGGCCATCCGGTTAGGGTCCAAAACGAACGGTAATGAACTTTCTGAAGACGGGAGAATCCCATGAGCCCTTTTGCGCCAAGACAACCTCGTTCCCAGGGCTTTCCCCTTGTTTTTAATTTGAGGCAGCGAGGAGGGAAAAGTCCTGGGAAAATTTCCCTCAACGAAGCGCAGCGAGCCCGGTTAGCTCAGTCGGTAGAGCATCAGACTTTTAATCTGAGGGTCATGGGTTCAAGTCCCATATCGGGCGAGTCTTTATTTTGCTCTGATTTTTTTTTCCCGAAAACTATTTTAACCTTTTTCACAGAATTGGTATTCCACTAGCGCCCGTTTTGGAAGCTGCTGCTCACAATATTTTATTAGTTAATGATTGTTTGAATCAATACAAAACAATATCATTACTTTTCTTAACACTTACTGTACTGATCAATCATAAAGTACTGAGGGAACAAATTTTGATTCAAATTTAACTATGAAGTAGGTGAAAGCAATAATCGTTCCAAATCTTAGCATCTTGTGCCAAGCAATCGACTTGGACAGTTCAGTTTCAGTAAGAAGCTCAGAATTAAGTTCGCGTGCTTCATATAGTACAACTTTGCTATATCAACCAGATATTTTCATCAATAAACGCGCTGAATCGCGTGTTTTATCAAAGACGTTGACAATTTTTTTGAACGTCAAAACTTTCAAAATAGCAGCGAAGGTACCGTCGGCACCTATTACGATACCGAGTTTTCTCTAATAAACGTGTTCTCTAAAATTTAAGGCCCCGTCCACGATAATTCGTCTACTTTTCAAAACGCGTTCTTTCTTGAAGCGCTTTCTACCCAACGACCATACTAAAATGACTGAAAACGTTAACGAAAAGGAGAATTTCGAAAAAGGATTTAAATTGGAGACTTTTGAAAAATCATCGTTTTCGATGTCCACGATATTCCTGGTGGACGGGTCAAAACAGAGACGTCATTTTCAATTGGGATAGTAGGAGAAAGGGCCGATAACTGATATCCGTTGGTAAATGCAGAAAATGCGTTACTGAGTGTCAGAGGGTGCAAGCGATGTCAGAACGCTTGTGTGGTCGAAAATAGTCTGGTACGTGTTCAGACAAATGGGAACCAAAACCCTGTAACTGACCATCAATGTGGACGGGGTGAAAAGATAGGGGTAGCATTTATTTTACGTCAATGCATCGCGCCTACATTGCCATCGCAAAGCTCCCCCTTAAAGGTAACGGAGCGCAAGGAAAAACCGGCGGCTGGAACGAGCGATGCGATTCCCATCCATCCCGATCTGCGCTTCCACCGAGGTCAAACGTCTGAGACGGGTTTTTTTTTCGTTTTAATTTTTAAGTTTTATTCACAATCCAGTCGAAACATAAGCAAGGATAAATAAAATAGTGAGTAAGTGTAAATATATTTTCGTTTCTCTCAAACGACGAGTTTCTTTGCTATTTAAATGTTCCTCACCTGAACGAGATTACTTTTACAAATTGCCCCGACAATTCCTTTTCCCGTTTTCAAACACAGAAATTTTAAAGTAAAGTTTGAAACATTTAGTAAATCAACAGGATACTGGTAAAGTATCAAACTTTGAACAGTGAAAATGATTCCCTTATCTTTGAAGTACTTTTCTTATTTTTCTCGTTTGACCGCGGTGAAGTCTGCGCTCGGGTCTCTGATTTTTCTTGCACCCCATTCCATACTAAGGAGCCTGTTCACAGGCTAAAATGATTGACACTTATAGCGGAAACCTATTCTAATGGACGGCAGACGTTCTAGGGCAAGGGTGACCAAAACTGCTTTGTGAGCGAGAGCTGCCCCTGTCCAAAGAACGCTTTAACAACTCAGGCCAAAAGAAGCAAATGCTGCAAGTCGAGTCGGCCATTTTTTATTCAAGTATGTCTCTCGCAATTAATTTCGAGTAAAGTTCCAGCGTCAGAATATTAGTCTCTCTCAAAGTCTGCCATGATAATACCAAGACACTAACTGCGTAGAATCAGTGCCTGAGGATAAATAAGGTAGCTGGGTATTTTACCCCAAATACTAAATTCAACGTTTTGTGTTCCACTTCAAACGTCCTGCCGTCAGACTTGACCGGATTCAACGCGGAGAACCCGGAAAGTTATTCGTCACCAAGAAACGTCATTCAATGACCCTGCAGAAATCACGCTCTCGTCGGTTCTTATAGCTAGGATTTCCGTATTTACGATCGAGATGAAGTTCTCCTTTCCCTGCTTGTGAACTGAATGGACGCAGGAAGTTGAGACACTCGGAATTCATCCAACACCTTTTCCTATCTCCTTTTCCTTGCAAGTGAGCGCGAATATCACCCAAAGTGTGTTGCTCACTCGATCGCCCCTGAAAGCGGGACCGAATACTGAAAACCAGCTGGGTCGAAGAAACTGAATCCGCGCTCTGCTGCCGAATGCCTTAAGGAAGAACAAAGACCGGACAAAAAAGCGTGGCGGTTTCCAAGCCTAGTCGCTGGCCATTTTCTATCTTATCTTCCCTGCTTCAGTGATGGTAAAACTTTAAACAATTGAAGTTGCTTTCCAGCAATAAACGCCTTGAGCGAGTGAAGGATGATCGTTTGTTCTTATGAAAGGGACAACAGCCTGTGGTGAGTCGGGGATGGTCCGACAAACTGCCACATTGTAGTGATTCACACGACACTAGCTAATCTCCCCTTCCTCTTGTTCAAGTCTATAATAATCGTCTTTTCTCTTATCGCTTAACTCATAATTCTCGGTTCCTTTATCACGATAACTGTGTCTCTCTTTACTCCGGGATCCTTCGCTGTCTCCGTGACGCCCACGCTCTTTGTAACGTTCACCACCACGATCACGCGACCTCTCACTATCACGCGATCTTTCACTTTCACGCTGTCTTTCACTGTCGCGTGACCTCCCACTGTCACGCGATCTTTCACTGTCACGCCCACGATATCTTTTCCCATCGCGTTTCCCTTCAGCATCATCTTCACGGTCACGATAGTGGGAACTACTTCGTGAACTTTCCTTGTCACGTTCGCGTTTCTCGCGAGATCCGTCACGGTCACGCTCACGCTCCGCGCGATGACTGTAATTCTCGCGAGGCATCTCGCTTTTTCGTTCTCGGTAGCTGTCGCGGAAATTATCACGTGCTGCACCAGCAACTTCGTGATCACGTGAACCACGCAAATATTTGTGTTGTTTACCGTCTTGGTCGGTTGGTCTGAGAAGAAAACAAATGAAAACAAGCGGCCAGGCTGCTAAGTAAGATTCTAAATGGTGGGGCGCAATACACGTGGATGCCTTTTCCCCCAACCTATTAGCCTTTTTTCTTAATTACCTCCATGAGATTTCATTCAATCCAAAAACGCTACCATAGGATCATAGTGTGAGCTCCCGTAAATCTGAGAGAATGTTTTCGCGATTTTTAAAGAGAACGTAAGGAAAAAGAACGGAGAGGAGAATTGATGAATTTTAAAGAAAATTGAAAGTTGTTAAGAATTAAAGGTGAGTTAAAATTAAAATGTAAAGTTAATAATTAATAGATGGACACCAAAACAGTCCATAAACAACCCCAAGTGCTCTTGTGTGGGAGTGGACTGTCTGGGGGTGTGTACAAAAATTTAATGCCTCTTTTATTTCTTTCTTTAATCTTATCCTATTTCCTAAAAATTCATGTATATTGCCCCCTTAAATCCAGAATTTGAAAGCTTTGGCAACCATACTTTTGTCATTAATTTTGACATGGACAGTCTAGACAAAGGGACAGTCAAGCAGGAAGAGCAGGCTAACACCCGTGAAAGTCAGCTGCGGCATGGAAACATAATGTGTGTGTAATGCACGTCACATTTTGCCATGGCAGCCAACGTGGCAGCTATCTTTCACACCTCTCTGCAATTTCATCTTGCTCAACTATCCTTGAGCGAAAGGAGTGATTGCTCGTGGTCTATCATTACTTGAGCTAGAATGATAGATACATTAAAGGGGCATAGTCACGAGGATTTTGCAGATTTTTGGTCAAAACTGTGCTAAAATTATTGGTAGCTAACTTTATCCATGCCCAACATTGTGTTTGAACATTTAAAAGAGCATATTAACTTAATTCCATTAAGAGAAAACAAACCATGACCATTCAATATCGATTTAATGTCAACACAATGACAGAATTTGAAAAGTTTAGCCTAACTTTTTCAAGTTGCAATCCATTTCCATCCATGCCATCCGTAGCGACAGGCGACAAAAAATTGTTTCAGTGAAGTAATATAGTCTTGGTAACAAAACTAGACCATTATTTGTGGGCCTTCATTGATGTGAGGACATATTTTTTATTTTTAAAGTGAACTAAAATAGCGTGACTATGCCCCTTTAACAAAGTTGGTTCACTGATTGATTGACTGAAAAGCATGGAGCAAACAGTGAGGTGCTTAATAATGCATTTTTCTGTTCTATTACCAAATTTGGTCTATCTCCCTTGATGATAAGTTGAGGCTAATGACAATGGCTCAGGGTGGGGGGGGGGGGACCCACATAAAATTGATGAGGATGCTCATGAGAAGTCATGGAAGGAATCCCAAGGGTACCCAATTCTCCTTTTATGGGCGTGGTTCAAGTTTATTTTCATCCCTGAGAGGTACCAATTCTGACGAGTAAAAATATGTTTGCAGTCATACGTTTTTCAGCTTCTGCCCCATAAGGTAATGGGATAGTTTTAGCGTTGGTCTTTGTTTTGTTTTTGTTTTTTTTACTTCAATGCCCTAAGCAGTACCAAACCACAAACGAGCACCCCACCACTTTATATGGTACTCCCTCCCCCCCACCCATGGGGAGGGACAACAGCTTTCAGGTTAATATGGCATTGTCCCTAGTGAGAAGCTTAAAAAATAATATGTTTGTACCCTAGGTAAAGCAAACAAATAATCATACATTGGTCTCCTGAAGGGGCGATCTCTGCCTCCAAACCTCAGTTGTCCTGACTCTTTTTTACCTCCAAATCCACCACCTAATAATAAAATTATCCAAAATATACATTTATTAATTCCGGAAAAAAATAGCAAGACATCACGCAACACACCTGTTTTGGGGGCAAAGGGCTTTATTAGCCTACATGCAGAAATGCGCATAAAGGTCAACAATGCTCCCACAGATGTGTCAAGGAGAATTTGTAGTCATTTCATTGTTCTAAACTTGTCTTCTGATTGGCTAATTTAAAAATTTGTCTCAAAATTTTGCCTGGTGGCCATGGTTCATGTACATGTAGCAGCACGGTAATGAAACAACAGATTATTTAAAACACATTCCATTGGAGCATTTTGATATTGTAATTAACTGTATTCTGGTAAAACTACGTTAGCATCTGTTGCCATAATTTCAATTTCAACTTGTAACATTTTAATTGAGGAGGCCTAATTAACATAAGCTTCATAGTTTCCTTTAGGCCTCCTCGCCACTTTTACCATCATTCTTTCTTCTTTCTTTTTTCCCTTATTCATTATCTTTGTATTGTTGTCTGTGGTGTGGCAAAAATAAAATAAATAAATTTTCCACATGCTTGGTTAGCTTATCTAAGTAAATCTAAAGTTTTTAACCATTTGTAAGAGACAAAAGTAAAACAAACTTTGCATGCAGTGATCTTCAACCACCCTTGTCATTTATGTTGTAGGTTTTTAACCATATTTTTACCCAGGCGTCTTGGAATCCATCCCTTGAGGGTTCTCGCTGCCTCATATTCAACAAGTATAGTACAGCCATCAATCTTATGGTTATGCATTTCCTGAAATAAAAAGTGGAAAGCTATATTGTAGAACTTGACTCTAAATGTGCAGTAGACCAACTGAACAGTAATTTGCAAATGCATGAGCATATGGTAACAATAATAAATAGATTTATATTGCACAAATTTCAATCTACAAGATTTTCAAATGGTAACAGAAAATGGGCACTTAGGGACAAGTGTGACATTTAAATTTCAAATCAGTCAAGTTCCAAGTGCCCTCACGTCTTCCTAAGGTGACCACAGGAGAAAGAAGGTCTACACTACTTCTAGGTGTGAGATTGAAGTAAGACTAAAGACCCACACAGGCTACAAGAGGCCAACAGGGCCAGTGCTTAATCCCATTTCTGTATCAAGAAGGAAATGAGAGAATGGCTACCCCCCCTCCCCCTGGGGGGAATGCTAATCTATTGAAGGGTTACCCCAAGCAATATGTCACTGGTACCGTTTTGTACACCTGAGTGGAAAGAGACAATAATTATGGCCAAAGTTTTTTGTCTAAGGAAACAACATGGCAGGGGCTGGGCCTTGAGTCACCAACCTTGAGAACTGAAGTTCAACATGCTAACCACTACACTCCCACTATGAGATTGGAGCAAGACCTCATGACTCTTTTTCTTTTTTTTTTTGGTAAACCATGCACATTAATAATTGCACACCATGACTGTTTGAAAAGTCATACTGGCTTGTACTAGACCTTGTAGTCACACTATGATGACCACTGTAAGGAAAGAAATTGGCCACTGAAAGACAGACTGGTAGTAATCTTTTTGCTTTGCAGGACAAATGTCAATCCAGATCTTCATTTCGATCAAAATTTGGTCAGACATCAGCCATCTTGGAATTTTTTACCCAAAACACAACCAATTGGCATTACCTGTACATGACACCAGGTTTTTTAACCAGGCCACTTGGGTGAGCCTGTTTCTTATTAAAGGAGAAGGTCACTCCAGAAAGTGTATATTTTTCGTACTCACCAATAAAAAGACCACACTGAGTTGAGTTACCGACCGTTGTTTGAGCTTCCATAGTGCATCCGATCCTAATGAAATTCTTCTCCAAAGAAGCAAAAATTTGTCATCGGGCGCCGCCATTTTGGATAGCGCTTAGGGGCCTGGCTGCATATTCGTGACATCAATTTGTACAAATTGAAATTGGCACAAAGCTCAAACAGCTGGCCAATTTCAAGTGCATAGCTTTTTGGCTGTTCTCATTTCTTTTTCCTGGTGCTGTAGCTCACGGAAAAAGAAATGAGAACAGCTGAAAAGCTATGCACTTGAAATTGGCCAGCTGTTTCAGCTTCACGCCAATTTCAATTTGTACAAATTGACGTCATGAATATGCGGCCAAATTTTTGCTTCTTTGGAGAGGAATTTCATTGGGATCGGATGCACTATGGAAGCTCAAACAACGGTCAGTATCTCAACTGGGTGTGGTCTGTTTATTGGTGAGTACAAAAAATGTACGGTTTCTGGAGTGACCTTCTCCTTTAACTAGTAATACTGCCTGTCTTTCTTTTCTTTTTTTTTTCACAAGCAACTTGTCTTAGTTGTCTGGTTTTCACTCAGCCAACACAGCACTCACCACAGTTCTGGTTTATGCCAAACATCTGGTTTTAGCTCTTGCCTCAAAAATTCCAGTTTTCCTTATGCAGTAAATATATCAGGCCATACCATTTCACTTATGAGATCTTTTTTGTAGTCTAAATTCAATGCATGCACAATGCATGCTCAATGGCCTGGCTGTACTGGGCTTGAAATCCTGGTTTAGATCATAAGGTCATTTCCAACTTAAGCCAAGTTGAGGGGGTCTTTTTTTCTTAGAAATTTGGTCAGATCAAGTCTAACATACAACTTTTATTTGCAGCACTCAAAGATGTGACTGACATGAGTAACAGTTTGCAATGAGAGCACTGAAAGAGAATAAATTGGTGGTCACGATGAAAAACAAACAAAACAGAAAGTTATATTCTTGATTAAAATTCTTCTTACCCTCCAGGCAATATTAGCATCTCTTTCACTCCTGTACTCCACAAATGCATAACCTTTGGAAAATCCTGTCACTGAATTGAATAAGAAAGGTCAATAGCAAATTAATTTAATAAATTATAGTAATGATTATGAGGTGCAAACATCAAATGGAGTGAAGGAATGAATAAACGACCCTTAGTTGACAGTTGAAACAACAATATATTATTTGTACTTACCAACATCTCTAACAAGCCTGCAGTTCACCAATTCTCCACACTTTGCAAATGATTTGTACAGAGTTGCTGTTAATAAAAATTTGGAAATGAATAGTAATTAAGAGGGGGAAAATCTGTTTCATTTTAAAACTGTTTGCTATTGTCTTCTAAACCTGTTTGTTACTGATGTTTACACCTCTGACAAAATCAAACCTTCAGAAGTGTCCTTGTTGAGCTTCCCAACAAACAGTGTCTTGTCTGGATCACCAGTAACTCTCTTGTTTGGCTTATCTGGAAACAATGGACAGGACAGAGAGTTAAGAGTCAGAGTTAAGGGTTTCAATAACTTTTTTCATAAGTGGCTGCTGAAGGGGGGAATAGGCAGCTGTGTACCACCAAAAATAGTTGAGATTATCTAGAAGTAACAATATTTTCTTGAGAAAACTAAAAACTGAATACATCCTTTTAAGGGAATTACGTGTAGGTGACCAGTCATCTTGGTTATTTTAACAGGACAGCTAAAATGGCTGCCCGCTTGATTTCATCTTTGCTGTACGTGTTCTCAGTCACTGGAGAAAATGGATTAAGCAATGCCTGTTTCAACGAAGTACTTGCACATTTTATACATCACTCCTAAATGTTCATAAAATACAAATAAAATTGCAACCATGAGGTGAGGCCAGCTATTAAAAATACCTAGATTTTAGAGGTCCCGATAACCAAGGAATCCAGCCTGTTCTTGGTATTAAAATCCTTCCGTCTTTTGTATATGCGTTACGCACGGATTTCGATTCATTACAGTCAATGCGCTTCACACGTGAACGATCACGGATTGAAGATTGCATTCTTCATGTGCGCATTCCTTTCTTAATTAGATTATACGTGTCCTTGTAGACAGATTGAAAGATAATGATTTTTTGCGATTAACGAAATCGATTCTTTGAAAGTTCGCACGCAACAATGGAAATCGTCATCATGGCGCACTCGGAAGAGACGTTTCCAAATCTCAATTACTTCATGGATGTCATCCGTTGTCAACACAGGATATTTTCCTCCACAAGAAAATGGTTGAGCCGTAGTCATGATGGATGATTTTATGAACGGCTCCTTTTGTCACTTGATCATGTTCGGTGAAATATCTGACCGATCCTATAAATCACCTTTGAAAAGGTTGACGATATTCATGCCTTACATTAGAAGGCAAACATTTACAAGGATCGTAAAAGCCTCCAAGCGAATTTCTTGCCATCTGGAATTAACTGACTCGTGTGCAAAATTAAACTGTTATGTACATCGCGCGAAAACCGTTAACTGTAAATTGCCGCTAAAATGTGGTGGCTATTTAATACTATTTTCCCGGTTTCCGATTTAAATATTAAATCCTTGTGCACGTATAAAAAGCAAAACAAAAGAAAACCAAAAAAAAAAAAAACCCAGCCAAAGAATAAAGTTGCCTTGTTAAATTAGCAAGTCCTTTGGATTTTCTTTCGAGGGATTACTTCTAGTTTGTCGATTTTCTCTTTACGGATTTATTTTCGTCGGCTTTTTGACCTCGCGATTTATTTGCGATGTGCTTGAAGATAATGAAACTAGTAGTAGTAGTAGTAGTAGTAAAACTTTATTTAAACACGGAAAATCATCAGTTAATTAAGTAAATAACTAAAACTAATTACAACTGCTTTACATGATTGCCGTGTGGGAATCCGATATATCAGCTATCTTCTTAATAATTTGCTTAAAATTATTAACAGATACAGCATTTTTTAGGCATTTGGGTAAGTTATTCCATAACATAGCCCCGCTGTAAGAGAAGCTCCGTTTCAAATAGTTGGTGTTTGGTTTGGGTAGCGTCAGCTTTCCCTCAGAGTCTCTCAAGTGCAAGTTACCATGCACTAAGGTACCAACACAAGAAAATTGGCTAATTACGGTATAAAAACTAACTTTTCAGTTCCTGGTCGGAAAGTTCGAATTATTATTACGATGTTCCATGTAAAATTTCGAACAACAAAATCAATGTTTCGAATATAAAATCCAAGGTTCCCAGAATTGCTACATTTTTCGAAGAATGAAATCGAAGAATGAACTAATCGATGAATATTTGAAGTTGAGCTTTCATGCGTGAAGCGCGTTGACTGTAATACAAGCTTACGTTTTAGTGCGATCTTAGCAACTTTAAAGAACTTCTTTTGGTGCCCTATATGTTCCCCACAGCGGGGAGAAGGAACTGATGATGATGATGATGATGATGATGATGATGATGATGACGTTTGTGATTAATCATTTAACTTACATTTTGACTCCATAGCACGAGTAACAGCCCTATCGTGCGGAACTGTATCAGTACCATCAATGCTACCAGCTTGCAAAGGGTGGTAAAATTTTGCCAGTGGAGACCAGTTGTTCCAAGTGGGAATTTCATAGCCCACATCCAGCTTCGCTATTTGATCGCTTGCTGTTTCCATTTTCACGGTCAGTCAGTTTCTAAACTGCTAGGATCTGGTTGTATTCGCGGCTTTATCTCAGTAAAATTACACCGCAATCTTTATGCGAAAATTAGCCTCTCTGTCCGCCATGTTGGAATATTGATTAGCCCCGTTGACTTCTGGGAAGTTTATAAGGTCAGGCCCAGTTTCTCACGTCCTTCATTGTGGCGCGGTTTGTTTTGTTCCCGCGCTACGTGTGAAATGTTGTCATAATATACTTGGAAGAAGATTTGCGGCTTTTAGAACGCAAAATGAGGGAAATTTGCCCTGGTTTTTGGCCTTGTGTCTTTTCCTTGGCTCTGCAGAGATTTTCGGCTTTCTTTTAGAATTGTAAGAATCAAAACTCTTCGTGTTAAGACGAAAATGATGACGGGAGATAAGGAGAGTTCGTCACGTGGAAATGAAGCCCTTGATCGCCTTCGCCTTGAGGTCACCAAAAATGTGCGCGCTCTGCTGATTTCTGCACCAAATGGCCTCACAGTGGCTGAAATGCAGAGAGATTATAATAACATGATTGGAAAGCCGCTTCCTTTCCGTGAAATGGGCTATAAAACACCTTTAGACATGCTCAAAGACTTGCCAAACGTTACTCGCCCGACGTGGGAAAATGGCGTCTTGGTTCTCAGAGGTAAGGCGGTAATAATAGTTGCTTATCACTGATTATCTCTGCTGTCTGAATGCATGGCATTTCCGTTTATTTATTACTGACAACTTCACACAACAGGTTTTAAAAAAGTGTCACAACATGCCTGTGTATGTCGTGGTTAAATTTTACTTTCATGAAGCTTAATTTTCAAACCATTTGAATTTTATTTTCCCTCCTCTCAGCTTCATAACCATATTCGGGAACAAAGAAAAAAAAAGTAAACAAGTTTTAAATATATTTCAAACCAAAAAAATAAAGGACAACAACATTTACATACATGTACCTCTTACGCAACATCAGGTACCATAATTGGCTTTGGCTAAAGTGATCTGTAGTGTTTGATCTTGAGTATTTGAATTCGTGGTGTGTTTAAATTCTCGGGTATTCAGATTCGTAATAGTTTACACTGGAGATATGTAACTGTTAGCTTAAGAAGGCGATAGACCAAAAGTCAATACACCAAAAATGTTTTTGCATTCAAAGCTGTGATAGCAGGCAGCGGCCCTTAAAAAGCAAAAAAGACCCCAGTTTGCAGGAAAAACCAGTGGGAACTATGTTTTAGGTAGAGTTTCTAGTATTTTACTGAGTTGACAGGTGGGAGTTGAACACTCCATTTTATACAAAGTGTCCATTTACTAGAAAAGAGCTTAATGCGCCAATCAACTCGAAACTTCAACATCCCCCCCCCCCCAGGCATACCCCGGGCATTTGATTGTGCGTCATGCCCGGGGAGGGGGGAATTTAAACGTTGCGTTGGAAGGGTGGGGAATTTGAACCGGATTTATCTCTTGTTCTGACATAATACACCCTTGATTTGTTTTGGTTTTTACAGGGTTTGACGGATTTACAAGTCAGAATTTTGCCTTTGTTAGTGAATAACTCTTTCAAAAGGGTCTTTAAAAGAAGTTTGAAGGTGTCATTACGGCATATCTCTCTCTCTGTAAAGCGTGTAAAGTGTTTGATTGAAGACAAAATTTGTCTTTGAGGATAGGTATTTCAGTACTAATTGGTGGGGTATTTAACAGCTTTTTTGCCCCGAGGGGAGGGAATTTGAACAAGCCAATGTGTGGTTCCAGAAAATATCCATACCCCCCCCCACGGAAGGTCACTGGAAATTCCGAGGGGGAGGGGGGTTCAAAGGCAGAAATTTCCGAGGGGAGTGGGGGGTTCATAGGAAGCTCATTTTCCAGAGGGTGAAGAAACACGAAAAAATTGAAAGCAACGCACGATTGATGCCAAGCACGAAGTAATACTTACGTAGGCTGTTTTGACCTTCCAAACTACGCAAATATGTTGACCGAAATGCCAAATTTTGCGACTTTGATTTGTATAAAATTTCGGTAGACCTGATTTGCACGGAAAATTGCGTGTCTCCTTGGCCTTCGGTGAACATTGCATCGTTTTCAATCCTTTCAATGGGAAAGTTTTTCGTTAAACACCAAAGTTGCTTAAACAAATACAAAAATACTTTTATCGCGCAATCCAGCAAAGGGTTTTCAGCCGCTTTTCACCGGATATCATCGAGATAGAATTGTTGCGTTACATAAACAGTGACGCTCATATTATTTGAAAAGGTCGGATTTCATGCGTTATGCAAATTTGATGCGTTTTTGAACTGAAACTAAAAGTACAGCCTATATTAGCTATTTCTTACAAATTCTTTTGCAGTTGTCATTATCTTTGAGTTTCCATGTGACCTTCATTTAGCATTTCAATTTTAAACAAAGGATAAAGTGCGGGAAGACAGGTTCGATTTGTTATCCCTCCGTGCAATTTATTTTTAGACTCACGGTATGCAAATTCACTTGTGCATAATCCCAGGAAAAAAGCTGCTATTTTACTCTAATTCTCTTTCGAACATCATAACCGTCGATTTTTAGTGTAATTTACATTCAACAGTTTCGCTTTTGACGGCAGGTTTGAGTGTGGAAAACACAAAATCGATTCTGAAAGTTTGGCTTCGTTGTTAATGTTTACGTCGCATTCAGAACGCAAATTATTCGCGGCAACCCTCGGCATAGCCTCCCACGCAGTCGTTTTTAGGGGACTCGTATTTCACTCCTCCCCACGAGTCCCCTAAAAACGACTGCGTGGGAGGCTACCCTCGCCTCAACGTTAATAGAACGTTAAAACACTCGGTTTAAACAAATTTTCGTGAAAAATATAGAACATTTCAAACCGGATAGCAAACATGCAAATAGTATAGAACAATAACAAAGCGTTATATGTTGAAAATGGATGTTATAATAGTAACTGTTACAACAAAAACCATGTTCGCGTAACGTGGAAATTCCTGGGGGGAGGGGGGGTCATCAAAGACCCCTTTGGAATGGAAATTCCGAAAGGGTTGGGGGGATGCAAACCAAAAACCTTCCGTGGGAGGGGTATGGATATTTTCTGGAACCACACAATCTTCAAAAGTTCAAATGCCCGGGGGGTTGCGGAGATTGGGGGATGTTGAACTTTCGAATTGATTGGCACATAAGAAAGACCACTTTTGTGTAAATCATAGTCTCTGATAATGTTTTATTTCTTGTCATTCAAATTCAGACTGGAACACAGTGTTAGAGAAACCAGTTTTATGTAAATCACAGTCTACATATATCTTTATATGCCTTCAGTCAGTCTCTCTGGTAACTCTTTTATTTCTGGTCTTTCAAATTCAGGTATCGCAGATGCTACCACAAGACATATAGCTAGTCTAGTTGCTAGACAGAAAAAGACTTCTTCCAAGAGAAAAACACGAGTTACAACATTCCACCCGGAGCCAACACCTGTTGTACCTCACTTTATAAGAACACAAATAAAAGAACTTCTTAGCAGCTATCCTTCGGGCTTGCTAGGCTCCATGTTTGCTTTGGCATTTAACCGGAGGTTTGGCCAGGAACTCAATTATGACAAACTACGATTCAAATCACTTGGCCACCTTCTGGATTCAATATCTGATATAGTAAAGATCGAAGATATGCGAGGTGGAGGCTACAGAGTTTATGGAAGAGGAAATGACAAAGTTAATTCAGGTATGTAAAACAATGATGTTAATTATCATAGTTAATTTCATTGCTATTCATTTCTTCTTCTTGCGGTTTTCTTCTTTTTATGATCATATGTCGCATTTTCTGTGGTTCTTTTTAGGTGTTAAAACTCCAGATCCTGGTGACAGTTTTTCAACCAGGACTGAAAGCGCTTCAACATTTTCGCAAAATACTGCTGAGAGGAGAAATCACAGACCCACTCCCAAGAACAGCGACACAGACAGTAAAATAAAAGAAGCTGCTTCTTCTGTAAAAGTCAAGCTTGATAAAAGGAGTGGAATTGATGAGCAAATACAAGAGGAATGTCGACAGGTATGGAAATAATACAGTAGTCCCACCCTGGGGGTGGGGGGAGGGGGGCACTTGACCCATGTTTGGGTAAAGGGGTGCTGCTGAGGGTCTGAAACCCTGACCCTGTTAGGACAACACCCTCCATTTTAGGTCCCTGTTTAGGACAAATGACAAAATACACACCCCCTTGTTCTACAGAATTTTAAAGTGTTTCAAAGACGAGCTTAACACTGTATCTGCCATTTTTAACAACGACACTCATGCTGACCATCCCCTGTTTACGACAAGTTCAGACCCTGTTTATGACAGTTTCGCACAAAGTTAAATACCCTGTTTAGGACAGAGAGGCCGAAAACCATACCCCATCCAGCGGCACATCCCTGTATAGGCCATATAAAGGGGTACCTACCCCCCTCCCCCCCTCCGGGAGATTCCCACTAAGATTTCAAGGTGGAGACTAAATTAATGAGGATTTGGTAGTGAGCTTATTTGTATGTGCCAGTTGTGGGTATAACAGATACATGCATCATATTTTAATTTGTTGTGAGAGGGAGAAAGTAAGTGCATCTGCTTAGGTACACTTACAGTGTGGGATGCATTTGTAGGAAATGTAATTGACATTATTTGTTGGCCTACTTTCTTACATTGTACACGTATTTTGAATCTAAGGTATTAGCAAGAAGACCCAATGGCATATGGGCAGCTCGATTTGCAGTAGAATACAAGGTACAATACTGTCATCAACATTATAATAATCCAAATTTTAAAAACGTAGGAAACTGTGTTAAATATGAAGAAACAATGACATTTCTTGCATGCTTTATAAGTCCAAAACAGAAGAACTGTACATTAGTTTAACTAAAGCCCCCACACGATAGCAATCGCTCTGATAATGGCTTCTACTAATGGCTTCTTCCATATAATGATTTCCATGTAAATTATATGGCTTGTTGAAATGAAGATGTGACCATCGCAATTTATCGCAATTTAAGCAATTGTGAATTACGCCCGAAAGAAAGAAGAACATTTTTGGGACTTCAACAGGATTCAAACCCATGGCCTCTGCGTTCGCGCTGCAGTGCTCTACCAACTGAACTATGAAGACCCATACATTGGGAAAAGGCCAATTTACTGAGTACTATGCTATATGGCTTGTAGTAATGGTTCTAACAATAGGTTGTTCCATGCAATATGCAAACAATTGACAGTGATTGAATGATTGCTCATGGTCATTTGGAATCATGCAGAGACAATCCACAAACAAGTGATAGCTGCACAGATTTGACGTTGCCCAGAGTCCAAATGCAGGGGTTTCAATAAAATTTGAAGTAGGCACCTGGTATGAGTAGAGTAGCCGACTGTATCAACAAGGTTTGAAAGAAATCTTTCTTGAAATACTTCAGTTTTGAGAAAGAAGTCACCGACTTCTTTGAGTGAATTTGCCAACGCTTTTCGTCGGTCGGCGGTGCTTACTGAAAGCACTGGCATGGAATAACTGTTGATCTTGCAAGTTTCACTTTATGTGTCAAGGTGTAGTGGAAGGCGTAAGGACTTGTGCAGCATAGTTATCATCAGTACATTGCAAGAATCCTTCGAGCCGATCCATTCAACTATAGAAGCCCTTGTAAAATCCAACAGAAAGATTTGAATACCTACTGCAAAGGGGTTGTAGTCATCTGTCGGAACGTAGTGTGCAATCCTTTGGAAACCTTACATGTAGGTGACCAAGAGAGAGAGAGAGAGTGGGATGGGGGGGGGGAGGGGAGGGGGGAGTTAGAGGTCAGAGTCACTTTCCATGGGTGGTCCATGGATAAAAAAGACTTTATTTTGGGGAGCACTGATATTTATTCTTCTTTAAAGGCTCTTTAAATCTTCCTTTTTCAGAAACTTCATAACAAGGAGCTTAATATCAAACTGCTAGGTTTTATGAGTATGGTGGAGTTTATGTCTGCTATGCCGGATGTTGTACGGATAGAGCGACCTACCAAGCTTGATTGGCTTCTTTTCCTGGCTGGAAAGGGTACATGATAACAATAATATTAATGATCACAGTGATGATGATGATGATGATGATGATGGTGATGATGATGATGATGATGATGATGATGATGATGATGATGATGATGATGATGATGATGATAAGCCACAGGTCTTTTGACAAGCCTTTTAGAATAGTCCATGTGGCCTTCATATTAAGTTCTGTAGCAGGGAGTAGCATTTTGTTTGAATTTCTGTAAAACAAACTCATTTCTGGTCAACATCTATGGGTGTGAATGTCCCCCCCCCCCCCCAACACACACACACACACACACACACACACATAAGCTATACAGGTATGTGCCACTGTGGAGGGTATGGTTTTCAAGCAGACTAGTACAGACTGTCTGGGATAGGATATAATAATTATAAATCAGAGATTTGGTCTAGAATAGGAAAAATTATCAGTGAATTATTAAGAAACTTATCAGTTGTATCCATGAACAATTCAGTCTAGAATAGGGATTGACATGCCACATGTCTGGGATAGGGTAGGGATTGTTGGTGTCTAGGCTAGAATAGGGTTGCACATTGCACCTGAGCATGCTCTGGTATAAGGGTAAGAGCCTCAGAGACCTAGAGGCACATCTGCCCAAACATTATTATAATAGAGTCCCCCCCCCCCCCCCAGGTGTTTGCTTAAGATAGAGAACCTTCAAATGTTCGAACATTTCCAAATGTTTCAAGGTTTGCAAATGTTTCAACGTTTCCAAATGTTCCAACATTTCCAAATTCCATCTGGAATCAGTGGATGAAAAGCCACTTTATGGAGGTGCCACTGCAAATTCCAATTTATTTATTATTTATTTATTTATTTTATTTAAGTGTGACGAGAAAGCATAGCATGTAACACTTGTTAGCACATTAGGTCGTATTTTTAGTGACATGGTCATGCTTAGGGGAAAAGAACAGAATATCACCTCTGGTGCAAATCTAAGATTTGAAGAAAACAAGTTCCACTTAGTGTGGTCTGTGCACCATATCCTTGTAGCGCCATTAATGCGGTATGCCGTAAGTGATGTTGTTATATTTGTTTACTTCAGAGGATGAAGTGAACCATTCAAAAACCAATGGTGAGGTTCCTGCCCCGGTGCAAACAAGTAAAGATCCTGTACCACCACCTTCAATTCCTGGAAACCCACTCAACTTACCTGATGGCGTGTGTAAAGGGACGTACTTCTCAAAAATCGAACCCCCTGAGTGTGGATACCTTGAGGTCTGCGTCACACATGTGATTGATCCTCACCATTTCTGGGTGATGTTGGTTGAAAATTGGCCCATACTGGAAGCTCTTACAGAGGACATGAGGCAAGTCATCCTTCTAAACTCATTTTAAATCTGAAAGGACCAACAGAAAAAGGCTTGCTGAGAATTCGTTTGTCAACAGTGACGGGGGACTCCACTTATATTTATTGAACGTAAAGAAAGGTATTTTAAAATTGTGGCCAGGTCTCAGAGTTGATATGCTGATCCTGGCTCCCAGTCCCTATTGACCGACCTTTTGTCAGACCTGTGTTTGATTTTTATTTTATTCTTCAGGCGATTTTATTCTAGTCGAGAAAGTGCAAGATACAAGATGCCTGAGTGGTTTGTTTCTGTTGGTCAGGTGAGTTTAATTAGGCAAATGCCAATTGATCAATGCGTCTCTATGAATTTCATGTTTACAGCTGTGGCCAGCCTGTCTTGGAAAGTCCACTCATTTCTTTTTTACCATTTTGTAGATGAATTTGCCTGTAGGATGGGGTTAGTGTTACGATAAACCCGGGGAGAGCTGTCATTTGAAAGGGACTTGGGTGCTTGGTGGAAATTTTGAAAGGGACCTCTGAAAGGTTCTTCAGTATCATTTGTGACTGTGGCTCAGTTTCATTTTGTCCCTGAGAAATGCCAATTCTAACAAGTGGTTGTGGCTACTTTTCTTGTCAATTTTTTCTTCTTTGGCTTCTACCCTAAGAGGTACTGGGACAAAATTTCTAATGGTAGTTATTTTGGCCCATAAGTTCTAATAGTGACAATCATCTGATTTTGTCGTACAAAATCACAAGAATGAAGGAAGTGATCACCAAAAAAATGTCTTAATGTACATACAATTGTCTCAACTAGTACCACATGTACAACAAATACGTGGAGAAGAGAGAGGAGAACATGCATGTTGATATTGGGACTTGAAGAGTTTAACACCGTTAGTGTTATCAGAGTATGAAATAATTTTAACACATGAAAAGTACCACAAACATCTGTCCCTCTGTATCTTTTAAGGAGTCTGCTAAAGGGATTGTCATCCCGTGGTCCAGTTTGCCCTATATTTTGTAAACTGGAAGTAATTGACAGCTGTTGAGAGCTCTGGACTGAGTGTGTACTAGTTTTCGTAATTCTACAGATGGCCTCTAGATTTGAGTAATCTCACACTCCAATTGTCTCGCTGCTAATGTGTTGTTCCAGTAAACATCTTTACCTATAAAGTCTCTTACCTCCCCCACCGCCCGGGAGGATACTTCCCGAAGATTTGGGTGGGAGTGTGCAGCACACTTCTGGAAACCCTTACCCTATTTCAGACCAAAATATGTGATTTTCCCTACCCTATTTCAGACCTGACCCAAAATTTGATACCGTATTTCAGACCAGACCCTAACCCTAACCCTATTTTGTTTGCGTAAACATTTGAGAAGAGCTTCAAATTCCCAACGTTAATCAAATCTCAGTTCTTAGGAGAAGAAAATTAATTAAAAAATAGCTTCTTGTTAGAACCATACCAGATTCCATATCAGAGTGCACAAACGTTACCCTATTTCAGACCAAAAGTGTCAAAATCTGTACCCTATTTCAGACCAAAAAGGCTCAAAAACCATTGATACCCTTTGGCGCCGCACATACCCATATAGCTTATATAAGGGAGTCCCCCCAGGCCCCACAGATGTTTTTTTTTGGTTTGAACCCCCCACTCCTCCAGAAATTCCAGTGTAGCTAATGTTGGCTTTTGAGACCCCTACCCCCTTGGAATTTCTAATTGCCATCCATGGGGTAGGGATGCATATTTAATTTGTGGAACCACACAGTAGGCTATTGGTGCAAAATTACTTGGATAGTAGAGAAGTTATAGGAAACAGACAGCGAAAACTAAAAATTAAATTTATGATTGTTTATTATGATCCAGGAGCTTTCTGTGTATTTAAAAAACGTTTGTCCTCAATCTTGCCATTCATAAATTCAAAGTGCATGGTTTCATGGAATAATCTTGATTATAACTATTTTCTAGGCGTGTTGTGCAATCTATGAGGATGGTTCATGGTACCGTGGCCTGGTTGTGGGTATACAGTCTGTGCACAGCATAGAGGTGTGTACTAATATTGTGTCGGTCTTTATTTTATTTGCTAAGCAAAGCAGGTATTGTATTTGGGCTGATTTAGATGGTACAACATTGTTGTCTGCAAATTGCTGATGTATAGTCTACAGCACCGGGCAAATGTAAGTTGACAGTCCCTCGAAACTCGAACAACTCGACTCGATCCTCGATCCTCGAAACTCGAAAACTTCAAGGATCGAGTTTCGAGTCGAGAACTTCGAGTTTCGAGTCGAGGACTTAGAGTTTCGAGTCGAGAACTTCGAGTTTCGAGACGGGAAACAGAGCTTAGCGCCTCATTAACTTTTCACGCGACCATCAGTGCGACTTTTAGTGTATCGGAGAAAAGAGTGAAGGGACGCCATTTCATCACCATTGGGCCATGCATCGAACGGTGATGGCTGCCGTAGATCTCTCGCACATTGTCAATCGGACTACACTAAGTCGAAGAATATTAAGTCTCCATTTTGGCTCGTAGCTAGTTCCATTACACTGGTTTACGAACTGAAAAGACACAATGTTGAAAGAGAAGCTACATTATTGTATAGCGGCGACAATAGTTCGCATGAATACCGTTCGCATACACACTACAGTAACACGGACATGTTAAAAGGCATGCAAACACAAAAGTCGGTTTTTCTCCGAAACGAAAAGTCTTATCAAAGCCACTAATATTCTTTACTACCGCGAGCCTTCATTCATTTTGCTTAAGCGTTGTTGGGGAATAGTTTGTATATTGAAGACATCTCATACATGTTATTTCCGAGATTATTATTCCTTCGAGTGCAGTACATGTACTTAAGCTTATATGAAGCGCTTTCTGACAATTGGCGAATGACACGACAACTAATATCACGGGCTCAAACTTTTTTTGCGAGGATGACAAGGAGTGCGTTGCCAAAATAAACACAAACAAGGAAAAAATTTGTTCCACAAAGAAAAGTTTTTCGCACAATGAAAGCGCGCTAAAATAAAAAGTTTCTAGATGGTCGGCGCATGTTTACTGAAAAACTGACAAATTCGCTTGCAATAATATTACTGAGAAATACTCGGCGCATCGTGGGAATCTTTATCACAAATTGTGCCTTCAAAAGCAGAGTGTTTTGTTGGTTTAATCATCTTAATATACCTTGTAGAACTGGGGATCTGACTTTTTACAAACATGTCGTGAAAACTATGCAAATGCTGCTAGATGGGCGGCGCGTGTTTACTGAAAAACTGACAAATTCGCTCGCAATTAGCATTACTGAGAAATACTCGGCGCATCGTGGGAATCTTTATCACAAATTGTGCTTTCAAGAGCAGAGTGTTTTACTGGTTTAATCTCCTTTCTCAGCGGTTTAGAGACGGAGATAGAAAGACAAACATGACCTCTGCCCGTCAAGTTGTTTTAGATAATTATGCAAATTCAAGGCGTCACACGATAATTTTAGTTGTCGTCTGCGCCACCGCTTGTGCTTCAGCACATAATTTTTTTGAAATGGCAAGACTGATTTTTGATTCAAAAGATTCAAGTATTTACGTATAATACATGCAAATCAAAAATGTATTTGACAACAAACGATGGTGTTTATACATTCCCGGCTGATAAAATCGAAACAGGTCAGATTTCAGATTTTTAATACGCGTCACGTAAATTGCTATTAATGTCACTGTTCCTGAGGAACGTAGCGCAACTGCAATAGGCTATAAACGAGCGCGTGACACGCGAAACAAAGTAAAACACTCTCAGGATGGCGATATTGAGGGGAACACTGCCTTGCAGTTGGTTAGTCTATTGCGACTTCCGATTTGCGTGACAAAAACACCTCACTTATCTCCCCAGCACTACGAGCTGAATGCTAGACAGCACGTGCTGGATCGGACAAGAGTATTGGTTAGCAGGCGATGCATAAAGGCAACGAAGCCGACAAGCTTGGGGGAAGTCGCTGCGCAGACTTAACCGCACCACGCAGGAGTGACCCTAGTTTATTGAAGCACAAATAACATAGCCAACCCATCTCCAAAGAAAGGGAGGGAGGGAGGGAAAAATTTTGCTAAATTGACAGAACACTGGCTGCACTGCACAAGAGAAGTACAAATTGAACCTTGAACAGGTTGCTTAAGCTTTTATATCTAGACAGTGTCTGCTAACGTAGCCAGTAGTTAAGGCTGTACTATACAACAGCTTGGCCTTACACGTGTACTATCTTAGTTATGAATAGGTCCTTAATGCTATCGACCAATGCAATAAAACGTACGAAAAAGCTAACTAGAAACAAAGCCATAATGTTGTAGGTCTAGCTACAACGGAGCTATTGATTTTAGTGACCTTGGGATCCCAACTGCATAGTAGTTCTATTGATAGCGAACGCGCCATGAAAGGCTCACTGAGAATGAGTGTCACGTTCCATTAACAATATTTTACTGATCTAACAGTAAAATCTTATTTGTTCGTTGTTATTGTTCTGTGTGAGAGAAATAAATCGTTTCCTCGAAATCCCTTTTCGAGAGTCTCGAAAAATTCTTCAAGTGTCTCAAAACTCGATCCTCGATTCTCGAAACGTGAAACTCGAGCCTCGAAACTCGATTCTTGATTCGCGAAAACATCGAGGATTGAGGATCGAGTTTCGAGTCGAGACTGTCAACTTACTTTTGCCCGGTACTGCATGATGTAAGCTAAAAGCTACAAGTTGCTCACAATTGTCATGCACACCGAAAAAACTGATCAGGATTTTGGAATGTGGTTTTAAACCTCATGACAGTTATAACCAGAGGCAATGATTAATGATGTGAGTTGTTAACAATTTTTTCAATGATGCGATGCAGGCATTGCGTGCTACAAAAGTTGCCTGGAACAGTTGTAAGCTAAAGTTGCAGCTGTCTAGATTGGCCCTTAGAAACTGCACAAGCATCTGGGTGCCCCAGCCAGCAGCTGGCCTGTACGTCTTAATGCTGATGTCCAGTGTCACTTCTAAAGCCAGCAATACACTAGGTAACTTCATTCACAGTGAATTTTGATCGCAATGAGGAGTGATAAAAAATCACCGGCAGTATCGGCAATTAGAATTAGCTGTGATTCTGCAAAAATCGCCAGCAGTTTTTAATGTGATTGCTCCTGCAAAAAAATGGTCAGCAATCGCTGGCGATCAATGAGAAGCGTATGAAATTGCCTAGTGTGTCACTGGCTTAAGTTAAGATAATTAAGCCCCAAGAGCTGATGAGCATCAAATTTGTCCTCACCATATCAGTGTATTATAACACATACAGATTATGAGAATTTAGCAAATGATCACCAAAGATGAATTGTCTTGATTTTTGAAAGAATTCTCCCAATTAGTAATCAATAAAATCTATGGAGACCAGTAAGGAGAATTAATTTTGTACAATAATAATGTTGGGGCTTAAAGGGTTAAGAGATAGAATGTGGTGTGCATGTTTACATCACCTGATTCAAACATGAGAGAGAGTTTAGAACAAAATTTCGGTAGTGTAGCACCTCTCAAAAGCTTGTATTTTCATTGGACCGCTATATGTAGCAGCTCTATTGTTTTTGCGCCTCGTTCTTTGTTTCTTTTGTTTGTTCTATTGTTTAGTGGACTAATCGTGGAAGACCTTACGACAGCTGCTACATTGCCCCAAAATTTGATTCAAGTGTATGTGAACCTGGACTGCATGCAAGGGTTTACATGTTAAGTTCCTTTAAAATTCTTCTAAACACCCTGAAGTGTTTGCAAGCATCTGGTCATGTAGGCATGAAGTGGACATTTTTTATTCCTCTAGTAAAATAAAGCCAAACCAATGTCACATGCCCTGATGTCCCTGTTGACATAACCACAGCTACACATCCAATCCACTAGCTCAGGGCACATGAACAAACTTTAATATCATGAAATTAAACATCCCAAGTCCTGCACACAGCAGCGTCTTACATGCATGTTTTCTTTGCTTTAAAATTTCTCTGCTCCTTTTTATGTTATTGACAGGTCTTTTATGTGGATTATGGAAACACGGCTAGATTGCCTCTGTCAAGTCTTCGAGTTCTACGGTGAGAACAACTAACATTATACTTAACAGCATGACTGAGGCATTATCATTTGAAACCACAGTTCACATTGCTGATCCTTTTAACCCCATTTTCATATTGGACCATGTTAAGCCCTGTAAAACTGTTTTGTAAATGCCAGCAGAAAGCCACACAAACGGTATACCAAATTTAGAAGGTTAATTTGAGTAGAAAGGTTATTATTTTTATGAAAAGAGCATGGACTGTTATACAGTAAATGCCCCCTTTACCCTCTCCTTCTGGAGCCTGTCACGCAGGCTACTAAACATGTTGAACATAAACACATTTAGAAACTGTGTTGACTTGTTCCTCCACTGTCATCATTTTTGACATGGGTCACATTTGAAAGTGGCATGGTGATAAAGATTTGCAAAACTGCACAAGAATAAATGTAATCCTTAAAACATGAAACATTGACTTTTTACATTATCTGTTATCAGATCACAGTTCATCAAACTACCAGCCCAGGCAATACCTAGCAAGTTAGCTGCCATTGAGCCATTTGATGGGGTAAGATCAATGATTTCCTTTCTTAATTTACTCTCATGTACAGACACTCAAATACACGCATGTAGTTGAGAAAAGGGTTAGAGCTTCTATAGATAAATTCTGTGGGGTGCAGATGTGACTTTCCGCCAGTCGGGAACAACGTAGCAACGT
This sequence comes from Siderastrea siderea, assembly GCA_964030785.1. Taxonomy (NCBI): domain Eukaryota; kingdom Metazoa; phylum Cnidaria; class Anthozoa; order Scleractinia; family Rhizangiidae; genus Siderastrea; species Siderastrea siderea. Next base: position 14,153,481 of record OZ034966.1, read on the forward strand.
AGAAACACTCTGGATGTTGGGGCAGCCAGTGCAAATAATGTAATGTCAAATTTTTTCTCATTCCTCCTGTTTCCCTTGCTCTGACCCCATTCTTTCCCATATCCCACCCCATTCTTTCCCAGTTCCCATCCCCTTCTGTCCCAGTTCCCACTCCCTTCTCTCCATATTCCACCCCATTTTCTTCCAGTTTCCACCCCCTTCTCTCCGCAATTTTATTTCACCCCTTCTCTCCCAGTTCCCACCCTGTTCTCTCCATATTCCACCCCCTTCTCTCCCAGTTCCCACCCTGTTCTCTCCATATTCCACCCCCTTCTCTCCCAGTTCCCACCCTGTTCTCTCCATATTCCACCCCCTTCTCTCCCAGTTCCCACCCTGTTCTCTCCATATTCCACCCCCTTCTCTCCCAGTTCCCACCCTGTTCTCCCCATATTCCACCCCTTTCTCTCCCAGTTCCCACCCTCTTCTCTCCTTATTCCACCCCATTCTCTCCCAGTTTTCACCACTTTCTCCCAGTTCCCATCCCCTTCTCTCCCAGTTCCCACTTTCTTCTTTTCTTGTTCCTTCCTCCTTCTCTTGATACTCCCTCCCTTTTCTCTCTGGGTTCCCACCCTCTTCTTACTTTTTTCCTGCTGTCTTCTTTCCTTGTTCCCACCCTGTTCCCACCCCCTCATCCCCCTCAACTTGTGTGCAGTGTGTACTAAGCTCATTAAGACAGATGGAAGAAGTTGACTGAAATGTTGTTATTTTGATCCATCAGGGAGAGGAATGGTCTCCAGGTGCTACTCATAGGTTTTATCATTTGACTAAGAACTATAGGGAGCTGGTGGGACTTGTTTGTGGTGTTAAGGTATGACATGTTCTTTAACTTAATGGACAAAAGTCTTTATCATCATTATTCTGTCTAAGTCGTATGATGCATTGATCTACACTTTACCATCATCACAATTACTATCACCATTTGAGGGAGGTGGCATGGCCAAGTGGTTAGGGCACTGGACTTGTAATCCAGAAGTCCCGGGCTTGTCCCACCAGTTGGTTTTAAAAAAAGTTTATGTTCCATTTATCATGTTACTTTTTCTCAATTACAGTGTCCCCAGTTAGCACTGCAGTGCTGAATACTATGACTTTTAAATTAGGCACTTAAATAAAGTTATTTATTTATTTATTGCATCACCATTGCATTCAACACTCGTCACCACCATGGCTATCATCATACCGTCATTACCACCACTGCCACTTTTGCCTTCAACACTATCATTAACATCACAACTACCTTCATCATCACTATCATCATTGTCATCACAATGTTATTATCGTCATCGTTATCATCATGATTATCATTACTGTACTGTCACCATTACTAACACTATCACTATATCTCCATCATGACTATCGAAATGCACTATGTCTTGCCTCACCCTTGTGCACTAAATAGCAGGGTTGAAATCCTGTTACATTATATGAAATAATTTCCTTTAACTAAAATATCTTGTTCTTCGAAGCCCTTATTTTGTTAGGCCTGTACGGCATTAGTGCATTCTTAGTACTGTGTTGTATTGGATTTGTCTTTTTTTCTCTGCTTACCAGGAAGGTACATTGTCCCTGTGCCTCTGTGATACTAATGCCCAGGAAGATGTACACATCAATGACACACTTGTAGCAGAGGAATATGCTTTCTGTCCTAAATTAGATTCTCCTGAGGCACAGTCTCCCAATGGGCAGGTATATAAGTACCGATTAATTTACAGTGGTATTTCCCTTATGAATAATTGGCCAGCTAGTGACAACAACTGTCCTCTTAGAATGGGTAGTAGGGCAACATGTTATCTGTGAACATTTCTTCTTGATAACATTAGGTTTCCTTTCGCCAAGCAGCCATCAAGAAAATCATCTCATGGCATTGTTGTGAGAGAAAAAGATGTGGTTTTAGTGACTCTTCTCCCCACCCCCCCCCCCCGAAAAAAAAAACATACCCCCAACTCCTGCTGCAAGTCTGGATTGTCTTCTTTGAAGTTTGTGCACTTTGTAATAATTATTATTCTTCAATGTAGCAGCTCAACCAGAAAACATTTGAGATAAATAAAGAAAATTCATTGCCTCTTTCCTTAAATTTCTGTGGCAATACCATTGTCATTGTCATTGTTTGTCGTTTTTTCACACTGAAATGTGGTGCAAGGTATAGTGGCAAGGAAAACAGAAGGGTGGAAAGAAAAAGAAAGTTGCTGTCTTCATTCTGTCTTCTTTCTTCACTGCACACACTGTTCTTTTTATTTTTGTTATTGCTTTTTTTTTTTGGCTCTTCTGCACATAATTTGCCATATATTTCTTCTTTTTTGCACTCTTACTAAGGAGAAAGAAATATCCTTGTTTGCCTCTGCATGTGTCACAGGCCTATATATTCAATGGTTTTGTTAGAAAGCAGCTACTGGCAGTGTTCTGGCAACCACTTGAACTCAAGCAGCTGCCTCCTTTATCTAACTTTTGACTCAAAAGTTAGTGGTCCCTGCTGCCATTGTGTTGTTTCCTTAGACACTTTTCAGGTTTCCACTGATAGACCTATAATGACACACAGGGACAGGCACCCAAGCTGTCACTGGCCTTCCCACCTACCTTTCACCCTTTGGATTACACTTCAGGGCCTGCCTGGTTGTGATGGTTGTCAGCATCTGTAAATTGAAACCCTTGCCTTTGTGTAATTATATTTGTTGTTGTTTTGATTTTCAGAATCATGATAGAAGAGCTGAACCCCAGCAGCAGCAGCAACAGCAGCAGCAGGCAGCCCCAGGTCTTCCCTTGCTGACTCCAGAACAGCAGATGTATCTTAACCAGCATGCTATCAGTGTTCAGCCATTACTACCAGGTTAGTATTAACAAATCAACTGAACTTTAGTGACAAAACACAAATTGTCGTACTAAAAGTTCCTTTCATTTCCAGGCATGATCCTCAATATTTTTAGTTTAGCTGTGCCCACAGTACTTATGGGTTGAGTTTTAATATTTTTTGGACTCTTTCTTTCTCTTTCGTTTTGTTTTTGTAGTTTTATTGGCCTTACATATAAGTAGTCTTTTATGAGTCTTATCCCAATTGTTGTGAGGAAAGTGGAAATTTTCACAAAAAGTAGCACATGTAGGAAGGCTAATTTTTCCTTAGAAGTTTGAGCAAAATATTTATTGTTCCTGGGTTTCTCGTGTAACTTGGCCAGGTTCAGCATCATTTGCACATGCTCCATAACAGTTTTTTTTCTACTGCATGTACAGTTTTTGTCATTTGAAGTAATGATGTCACAAAGTAGAAGGGCCATGGCCCCCCTGGCCAGTTTTGGCCAGTTTTGGCCAGTGTAGGAGTCATTGGGCTAATTAAGAATTGGTTCATACTTAGCATGCATCCATTGAGTTATGGATGCATGCAGGAAGTTTGAAGAGCACGAGGGAAGTGTAAGAACTCTAGTTTCTTGAATGCTCTCCAAGCTTCCCAAGTGAATCCATAACTTGATGGATGCACAGCTAAAGCATGAACCAATTTTTTCATGACATATTGACCAAGACATGGTGATAAACAAACTCTTACCTGTTGATGGTCATGTAATTTTTCAGCACAAAAACATTGGCACACATCATTTTATGGGCCCATCAGGTCATGGATGCACACTTGCGCTATTAAATGAGATTGCGCGACTTTCCTTGCTATATGTGGTAACAGGAATTAGTTTTTCTTTCTTTAAGGTTCCCTTGATACATTGTCTGGTTCCTTTTTTTAGGTTTCCCAATTTCAGTGCAACCAACTTATCCCCAAGATATTGCAAGGTATTATAAGATATTACAATAAATTGACTTGTAGATTTATCTCATATTTCTTACGACAATATTGTTATTAATTATAATAACTAATTTGACATATGAAACATGGCATAGTTTGGATATGAAGTGGTTAAAACAGCCAAACATTTTGTTCTGTGCATGGTTGTGAGGGAATAGAGTGGTCCTTCAATCCTGCAAACCTGAACAAGAACTTCAAACTAATTAACTAGTCAAAATACAAGAGAATAATATTATTCTCTTTTCTTCAAATGACAAGTTGTGTACCACTGCTCAACTCATGTTTGTTTTCTTTTTTTCTCTGCGCAGCTGGGTAAATCAGACAGCTCAGTATACCAACCAACTTGTGAATTCATATCCCCATCAAAGTAAGTTAATTGACAAACTTGTTTTTCTTGTTTTGCACTACAGTAGAACCGTAATTGTGATCCTCTATATAACAAAGTCCTCGGTATAACAAACTATATTTTTCAGCCCAGTAATGGTGTAGATACATTATGTATGGCAGAGAAGCTCGATATAACGAACTAATTTCCCTAGGACCCTTGGTACTTCGTTAAATTGAGGCTCCACTGTACTGTTTAGCTATATTTAGTGGCGGGGGGGGGGGGGACAAGTAAAGTAAAATTTTTATACCCCAATGAAGTGCCATTACGCTTAAACTGGTCCAGCAGCCTAAAACGTAACCTAAAAAAGGCCATTTTACCGCATAAAAAACCAAGAGAGTCTGAGACAGTTTATGCTTCCCTATTTCTTTATTCATCATGCATCTCTAACCCTGAGGTACACGGCACACACTTTTTTCAACCCTGTAAACACTCCTGCCAAAATCTGTCTACTCAAAGTAAGTTCATCTGAAAAAACTTTTGGCCCAGATCACAAATTTCAAACCCAAATAAGGCCCTGGCACCGGGGGGGGGGGGGGGGGGGGGTACTTGGGTCAATTTTTGCTGGGTATGTGCCGCTGGCCTCTCCAGACCCCTACCCCATTATAGCCTATTCTGTAGCCAATTATAGACCCCATGTTAGTCACTTTTGGGCAAATATACCCCAAATCCCTACTTGCCGGAATTTACTTACCCCTGAAATCTCGCAAATGTGCGACCCCATTCTAGTAACTCTATTAGCTCCTAATGAAAATGCAACCCCATTATAGTCAATCCAGTCGTGAAAATGCGACCCCATCCAGCGGCACATCCCCATTAGCCTATTACTAGGAAGTACACCCCCCGGGGCCCTGGCACCTTCTTGTCACTGGTGTACCTGATAACCTGCCCCCCCCTCCCCCCCAACACCCTTGGAGTACAGCTGCTACCAGCAGATTAGTTCAGTTAGCTGGGCTCCTGTCTGCAGAGTGGGGGTGATGGGTTCAAATCCTGGATGGACTGAAACTTAGGGTCTTCAATAGGGGCAAAGGTTTGCCTTTAATAATAATAACAATGATAATACTTTATTGCCCAATATTGTATGTAAGTTTACAATTTTTCTTTGATGGTACTTGAAACGTTAACAACATTGAGCAAGAAGTCTCAGAAGCCTTTCTCGGCTTATCGAGGAGACCCCCTGTCAATTCACACCAATGGTTATATCATTTGATGGCATGGACGATTTTGCCTCTAAGAAATGAGCTTTTACATCATCAATACTATATGGGTGCTTACATCGAATATATCAATAAAATATTACAAGTGTGCAATCTCTGTTTCATTCTACCTCTTCTCTCATAATGAATATTCTCAATTTACGTTTAAAAGAATAACTTGACCGACTATCTCTTATCTCATCCGTCAAACTATTGTAAATATCTACCCCTTTGTTTGCAACAGTAAATTTTCGTACATTTGTTTTACTCAAAGGCTTATGTAGATGGTTTGACCTCTGTTTGATGACCAAATAGAAATAGTGGTTCAGTCTCCAATTTAGGGACGTAAGAGAACCACTGAGGACTTAGCAAAAAACATTGGTTGGGACCCAGGAAGGGGGGTGGGAGGGGGGGGGACTCGAGTAGGTTTTGGTTGGATGTGTGCTGCCCAGGCCTCCAAAATTAACCCCATTTTAGAAGGGTTTTGCATTTGAAGAGATACCCCATTCTAGAAATAGGCAATTTTTCCCCCATTCTAGATGTTTACTAAATTACAAAAATGCCATTTTACCTCTGAAATACAACTGTTTCTACGCAAAGGTTGTGTCATTTTACCCAAATTAGCCACTAGTTTATTTCCCTTTAAACAACTTTAAAAAGATGTGCATTGCTGGAATAGGGAAGGAATGGAAGGGTACTGATCTTGTGCTGCTCAACTCCCTGCGAAAACCTAGATTTCTAATATTATTTCTCATTACTGTGTCTCCAAACATTAACTTTATAGACAATTCAGGATTGCAAGTGACTTCTAATGCATGTAATGATGACCTGGATTTCATGGAACAGATCAATCAGGAGTTAGAGGTGCTTTCACTCAGCCAGGAAGGGTTCATTAAAAGGTCAGTTAGAACTAAATATTTTTAAATTGCCTTAAAAGTCTTGATAATAGTCATTATATCAATTGTGTTTCATCCATTAAATTAGGAGGTTTTGTTTCCTTTCTCTTGTTTAGGTTATTTGTATGTTTTTCCCAGGGCTACATATGGTTACACAGCATGTCCATCTAAACTGACTTGCACAGAAGCAGTATCTTTACCAATGTTTTGAGTATGGTGTTTCACAGGAACTCTGATAAATAATGGTAATTGAGGACTGAGTGGAGTCCAATTTGGTCTGTATTCGTACGATTGATTAACAAAATAGTAGGAGTCCGATTTTATTTGTTTAGTCACAAGTATGGTTACTGACCAAATTGGATGACACCAAGTCCTGTTGCCAATCAATCATATCTATGACAAAATTCAAGAAAGAAAAAGCAGAAACACTTTCTGGAGAAAGAAAAGACAACAGATTTAGTTTCAAGACAGCAAAAAAAAAAGAACTTATTCAAGTGGAACTTTGCCACTGCAGCACATGCTCATGCATACTGTCCAGTTATTTACTAGGCATGATGCATACACTGTCCAGTGGCACTGTCCTGTTAATGCTCTAATCATGCCTGGAAATAGCCAATCAGAATGAGAATTTTGTTATAGTTTTTATAATAAGTGTAACCCTTGTTGATGTTTTATTTTCTCTTTATTTTGTAGGATTAAGTTAGCAAACAATTGTTCCTTCCATGTGATCAATTTTGAGAAGACACCTTATGTTATCAGTGCTGAAATCTCAGCTCTCTTTTGGGATAGTGACCTCCTGAGATCAATGGTATGTTGGTTATTATAAACAAATCTTCAGCATTTCTAATGATGAAACATACATGTATGCATCCATACAAGCGAATGCCACCCCTATAGGGCCCCCTTGTACACACTATTGAGAATCATTGTGTCACTTTGATTGACAGCTATGATGAAAGGTTTGAACAAAGTTGTAAGGATAAATAATGATTGGGGGAGGAGGGATTGATGGAAACATGGAAATAATCAACTAGGGCATATTACCTTGGTGTACTACACGATACACAGAACTAATAACAGTTTGGAAATGGTACTAAGGCCACTAGTGAAAAACGCTTAATACACTGTAGATCTTTCCTGATACTGTGAATCCATTAAACCTGAAACAGCTAAAACGTCTGACATAAGCTAAAAGCAGTTTGCTTTGAGTCGCTACCTGGTTACTTAAATTTTTGTTAATTTGAACAGATCTGTGTTTTCCCTGATGGCTCCAGCATTAGACCAGCAATTGAGATTCAGCTGACTAACATGATGCATTGTTTCATTTCAGCTTCGCCAGAAGAAGAAAACTGTAGCCAAGGAGGTGGTGTCCTTCTCTGAAAATAAAGAGTTGTTTGAAGTCCTTATCAGGTCAGAATTGTTTATTATCAGTGCTTTCAATAAGCACCGACGGCCGACGAAAAGCGTTGGCTATTTCGCTCAGAAAAGTTGGCTACTTTTTGCCCGAAATTAAAGTAATTAAAGGAAGATTGTTTCAAACCCCTAGTTGATACAGTCGGTTACTCTATTCAGATGAGCTGCCTACTACAAATTTTATTGAAACCCCTGATTATTTTCTATCCCTTGCTGTACCTGTAAGTCAATCTTTTCTTTGTTTTCTCTGTGTTCAAAATTCTTTTAGTTTATTTTTTTAAATAGACATAATTACCATTGTAGTAGCCGGGTGGTCAGTGGTTTGGATGCAGGTCATATCCATCTCCTTGTTTCATGGACAATACACTGCTTCTTTTTTTTTTTTCTCTCCGCAGTAGTGAACATGTATATGTCAAATACTTGTAAGTTGCTGGGGAAATGGTCTAGTATCCAATCCAGGAGAGGTGTGCAATGGGGTGAAGAGTATTTCATTTTTTGATCACCTCCTTCAAGGGATAGATAAACACCATCCTTACAATTGCCCCACAAACTTTTCTTACCTCAACCTACCCTACCTCATTTTACCTGACCGAGTGTATGACCATCGCTAAATATTTGGATAACTAATAATGTCCTGGTTTTCCAGTTGTAAAGTGCCAGGAGTAACAGATGGAGATGAACCCAGGAGTTTTGTTACACTTTACGAACTAGAAGGGTTAGTATAACAGCACTTTATTAACCCATGGTAACTGACTGTCAAAAAGAACCAATTAATCTACAATGTTATACCTTCCTATAACAGTGGCAGGATGCTAATTACTGCACTAGTTATGAAAATTTAAGTCTGCATATTTGTATAAGAGTTACGAAAAAGTCTTCACAGGGTTCGTGCTACTCCTTGAAGTCCTTGAAAAGCCCTGGAATTTAATTTTAGATTTCAAGGGCGCTTGAAAAGCCCTTGAAAGGAAGAATTTTTGCGGAAAGTGCTTGAAAATAATGAAAACTCCTTGAATTTTTGTTTTGGATGGGAAATAATATAGGATTGTATCAAAGTAATTCAGGGATTGAGTGCAGATTTCAAAATTGGGGATGGATTTTGCGAAACCTGCGCTGTTACATGCTGGGTGAAATACTCCTTGAATACTCAGTTTTTGGCGCTTGAATACTCTTAAAATACTCCTTGAATTTTATGTCCAAACACCAGCACGGACTATGCTTCAAGAACTTAGTTTTGATGTTGAACTAGTGCAAGTTTTAGGAAGGTGATTGGTAGTATGACATGTTTTGTACGGGAATGCGTATTCATTTAACAGTTCTTGTGTCAGCCATCTTGTGTACTACAGACGTTTTTTCTGACCCCTCCTAAACATAAGAGTGAGAGGTTTCACTAGATGTTAGGGATGGCACAAAAAAACAAGTGAAATGAAATTTTACCCTTCTGCTGTTGTGATGCTTTTGGGGCACAAGCATGTTAACAAATCATTCTTTAAAATGTACCAGAACTTGTTTGAGGCATCAAATTTCTTCATATATCATTTCTTGCTACAGTTTATTAATTTACAACCTTTCAAGTAGCCACTCGATTTTCCTACAAGGCAAGTTTAGTTTGAGAAGATTATATTTGAAAACTCAAAAGCGTTTGATGTCATTGAAAATTTGGGTTTTACAGGAAGGCTTGTCGAAAATCAAGGCTTGGTATTATCTAGGTTATGAGCTTAATTAATTGAGCTATAACAAAATGGTTACTAGAGTAACTGTTTATAACCACAAATAACAGTGTTTAATTAATAATTTCAGACTTCCAGAGATTTTGAGGACTTTTGATCATCCTTCAGAAGAACTGCTGTCACAGTTGTTGCATGAAATTGATTGTTTCAAGAGGGAAGGAGATAATTACTGGACTTCAAAGGTAATTTTAAATTGCTAAATACTTTAGAAGCAGCAAACAAGGTAAGACTTAAGGAAAAACCTGACACTTGAAGACGTGTTTAAGACAAATAATATCCATTGCCGGGTGTACAAGAGTAAAGCCAAATGGTGCAACCATGTGTCATATGCTTAGAGAGTTGGAGCAAATTAAAAGTAATAGCATTAGTGATTTTAGCTTGGTGATGAGAGCTAGCTTAGGAATCAGGAAGAAAGTAATGAAATGTGAACAAAAACATTGTAGATGCTGAGTGTGAAGGGTTGTGAAACATTCTTCCATGCAAAGATCGAGACTTTTTTTTTTGGTTTCTTCTAAGCCTTTGAATGGAAGGGGCAGGGGGACGGGGTTTAAACCCCCTGCTTCCCGTGACCTTTAATCCCGGTTCCCTGACCCAGTATTTGTTGGCTCCCACCTCTTTGCATTTTTTCAATTGCAAAATATTGTGCAATGTTGCATAATTTCTCCCTTTTTCTCTTGCTTCCCGCCACCTTGGGAATCCTGCTTCCTGCCCCCTCTTTTCCCGCCTCCTGTACTCCTCCTGTCCCCCTCCACTTGAATGTCTGGAAATTCTTTTCCGGGAACAGATGGTTGAATTTTTATGCGCAGTCCTGATGGTGACTGATGGTTGAATTATTATGCACAGTCCTGATGGTGACTGATGGTTGAATTATTATGCACAGTTTTAATAAAAAAAAACAAAAGTTCCGAGCATGTGGGCCTCCTTGGCTCATGTGCGACTTTACCTTTTCACTTTTTTTCCACAGAAGGAGGAGCAGTTTGGATCAGAGACAGGAAGCGGTTCAGAGGATCAGTACTCTGAAACTGAACTGGGAATTGACGAGCTTCAGCTGCTTCTGCAAGCCATGCAGTTTAGAAGGTACATACTGTAGTGACAGTAATTATGAGCTGTGGTTGTTAGAGAAAACAAGTCACAAGCACACGGCTGCACACCTTTGTCATGAAGGGAAACTTTTAATCTGGCACTGGAAGTGACATGAATTTATTTTGATTCAATTTAGTAACTTTATAGTGTTTTGGTGCAGTGGAGGATAAAAATACAAATGCTCTAGAGGCCAGCAAGTAAGCTAGTAAATAGAGACAAGTACTGACAAGCAGGTCAGTTGTCAAGTTTGAAAGGTGATACATTAGCTAGCACATTTCATGTTGTTCTTATATGACCAATTTTCCAGTGTTGAGATGATTTGCAAACAAACACTGAAAGTTTAAAGCATGTGGTCAAATGTAATCATGGGCACTTGATCCCTGACAGGATTAGGGATGGAATGTGAAGACAAACTGTGAACTACCATAACTAAAACAGTGGCTTTTGGACTGGGTGGAATACAATTTGCGAAGTAATTTTAGGGCAAGTAATAATCTAAACACTGCCCAACCACACAGAATGAGGCATATTTGAAATTATGATTACATGCTGTAGTCTGTGAATTCTTGGTTTGCATGTGACATCATTGTCACATTTTGTAATCGTACTTCTAGTCATGTGACTTTCATGTGCTTCTTGTCAAGTGAGAGTGGCCATGTTGGCTGGTGTAGTTGTGTATGTTAAAAAAACGCGGCCATGTTGATGAACCATTAACAAAAGGTTTCTCCTTAGCTTTTGGATCACTAGGGTTTAGTTGCAGACTACCAATTGCACAACACAGTGTCCAGTTACCAATAAATCATGTTATCATTAGAAAGCTCATTTTTTTCTCAAAATGCCAGTGATATACTCCAGTAGCAGACCCTTTCACAGAGCCATAATTACCATGCGACTTATAAAACCCTGAACACCAAGAATTATTTTTGGAATTTCACTGTGTCATGACCAATCACTTGTGCGATCAAACCACAAGAAAAAACTGCAAACCACAAAATTAATTACTGTTATGGCTTGCAGTTCATTCATCTGGTATCTGATTGATCTTCTTTCCCAGCACAATAAGCATTCCAGAAATAATCCTAGTTTTCTTGGTTTTCTTAGTTTCACAGTAAGAGCTGTAGACCTTGACACAAGTTATGACTAAGTGTACAGTGTACTCATGTTAGTAGTCTTCAGAACAGCAAGTTTGTTACAGTTGTTAAGATCAAAACTTACGGTCAGCTGCAGCCTGGGGCCTTGTTAGTGGGTATATGAATGTCTACTGTCTGAATTTTTGACACAATGTTGGCAGCTGACATGTCTTTGTCAAACTTTGTCCTGTGATCCTGTAAATTGCAATTTCCTGGAGGCAGTCATGTTGTTTGCCATCATTTCATTTTGTTCATGCCACTGTTTCAGCACCATGTCAGTTCCAAAATGTACCCCAAGAGGGTCTCACAACTAACAATTTGTGTTTGTTACCCTCTCAGGAAGCGCATTCTTCAGGGATTGATGATAGGTGGGCATTGCACAAACTCTACTGGTGGCACTGTTGATGAACTGCAGGAAGTCGAAATGAATATTGAAGGGCTAAAGCAAGAAATACTACACAAAGAGCACAAAACATAGTGAGTGAGAAGTTGAATAACTACTGAATCCAGCTTGGGAAGAAAAGTTCATGCTGTTCTCATTCTCCAACACAAAGAACTGGGGTTTGGTGAACCTGTGGCACAATTTTATTGGCCTTGAAATTTGAGATGAGACATTTGTTAGCAAGAAGCTAGCGTGGCACTGGCTGTGGCATTAAAAAAATCACAGGAAAACTGTGAATCTATTTTAACAGTTTTTGCAACCAAGGCCCAGATGAAGAGGTGCACATAAACACGAAAGGGTGCAGTGGTACTTTGTTAAGGCCTTTAAAACTGAAGTGAGTTTAATAAAGATAAAAATAGTAGTTAGGCTATGACACAAAGAGAAGGAATGTGTGGTTCCAGGAAATATCGATAACCCCACTACAGAGGGTCATTGGAAATTCCAAGGGGGAGGGGGGGGGGGTCTTAAAAGCCAAAAATTTTTAAAGGAAAGTATGAGCCTAAACTGGAAAGTCCAGACCAGTGGGGGGCTCAACCCCCAAAAAAAAATGCCGTGGGGGAGTATGGATATTTTCTGGAACAATACAATTCACGCTGTTTTTTTTTTCTTAGGTAACTTCAGTGATGTGGGCTCCACACAGTTAGCGCATTTTAAATTGTTTTAGATAATTTAAATTTAGAACTATATATTAAAGACTATAAAAGGCAATGTTTTAAGAATGTCACCAATTTTGCTGGCAAACTGTAACATTATATTTAACTGGTCAGTTCTGTTTTTTCTGATTTAATTTATCTAGGACTCATTTTGTTGATAAATTCTGATTATTCTGAAAATGTAGACACTAGAAAACTGAAGTCCCCAAAGCTAATCACCAAAAAAGACGGAAAGACAAAAACTTGTTTCAATTTTTTGAAAGATGGGTTATTTGACTTTCGAATATCTGGAGTATGCCCCAGTTAACTCTCTAAGCCCTAATATCAGCAAACGTTTTTTCCCCACTTCCGTCATTATTTTTCATGTAGAAGGAGTCAGAAGAATTTGTTAGAACATCAAGGCATTTTATGGTTGATAATCATTTCCTTTATTCTTACAACCTGTATGTGTGATCATGTAGTGTTACTGTCAGGAGAATCAATGCGCTGGTAATTATTGGGGCTTAAAGGGTTAAAAATACTTTAAGTTAGATCAGGTTAAAAAACAATGACTGTTCTGTTGAATGTTTGCCAGATGGAGAATTTCGAGAGAAAGAGATTTGTTTGTCAAATTTAAGCAAATGTATATCAGAAGATCAAAATTTCCATGGTTTGTAAATAGTATGTAGTCCCTTAGCTTGAGAGAATGTAGCTTGTTGAAAAAATTTTATTTGGTTACATTTGAAATCACTCTATGAAATTATTTTTCACAAGTTACGTTTATTAATAAGATTCTAACCTTGAATGTCTTGTTCAGTTATGTTTGTAAAAATGTTGTGTTGAAATTGACAAACAATAAAACGAACAAGCAAATTTCTATGAAGCTTACATGGTACGATTTGTTGATCGTCTTTGTGGTGCTTGAAGTATAAATTTCAATTTGCAAGAATTCCAGGAGTGTTTTTTGTTGTTGTTGTTGTTGTTGTTGTTGTTAGAAGAAAGTAATTTGTTTTTGTCCAGCCCTGTCAAAGCTTGACAAAAACTTGAAATCCAGCTCGCCCTGGCGAATTTTCTTGAAAAACTTCTCAAAGATCATACATGTTTACAGCTCGTAAGGAGAAGAAAAAGGAAACCATGTACTGTGCCTGTGACAGAGGACTTGTTTCGTAAAACTCCTTATCATTAACTTACTAGGACAATACGTTCAATAAAATCATAATAGGAGGATTTTAAAGTTCAGCTTTATAATCCAATGGAAGTTGAAGAAAAATGTACCCATTAAACAGTTTTTGGGCCCGGTAAGTTATTGGGAGTTTTTGAGAAGCTGGCCTTTAGGTTCCTTAGTTGGGAATAGTGCAAAAACAGGCAATCACATAAGACAAGCAAATGCAAGATAATGACAAACGTACAACAACAAGTAAAGGAAAGTCCAACAATTCACCTCAATTTATAAGTATAATTAATCCAAACCTACCCACTAATAAAGGAACCTCCAATTGAGTGGTAGGCTCCTAAGTTCACAGGCTATGATTTTACTCACAAACGTTCCGCTTATTCTCAGCCTCCTTTGAATCCAAGGTGAATACTACTGCAAAGGCCATGGGCAATTTTGTTTTATCACTTTGTGGGAAAATGGCTTGGTGTACATACCGGTAACTATTCTTTTAAACAGCAGTAAGTGCTTTGGCGAAATCTGATCGCTTCAGGTGACTTTCATATTCAATTTTTAAAAATTTTAAGTTCCTCTTGGGGCCATGTTTCTTTATTAACGGTCAGGTTCCTTGTTTCGAACCAAGCCTTGTAAAATGAAAATTACTGAGATAAACTTGGTAGGAAATAGGCTTGCCACAATTTGTTAATTCTCTCTCAAACTAGCTGAATTGCTGTTAAGCTGAAGACGTGAAGACATGACATGACCACTAAAGACGTGTGGTGTGACGTGAATTGGCCTTCCTTTTTATTGTCAACAGTTACACTCTGTTTATTCCTGTCTGCTTGGTGTTTGAAAGTTCCCTTTAGCTAGCTAGTAGCCTTGTGGAGGTACTCGTCTGTATTATCTAGATGATAACGCAAACCTGTGATTGTACATTTTCCTGAATAACAGCAGGCCGACCACGCAACTCTTCAACATCAACATCCTCAAACGCTTGTCGTGTTCGTAGTTGGCTGGATAAGTTGCTTTGCTTGATGACGTGTTGTTGGCGGTAAATAAGCTGGGCTGTGTCCTCGTAACGTTGTCGAATATGTTCTTGAACTTCCGAGGACGTTTTCCGTTTGCTCATGCGAATATGGCCCGCCTTGACCGCTAACCCACGTACCAAATTTCAGGAAATTTTCGTGTACTAAGGGTAAGGATGGGGTAGCCTTCTCGTCATGCTTTAATGCCTCAAGAGTTTTTCTTTACTTGGAAGTAAATCTCTTAAAAATTCCGCCATTTTTCGCCGTATATTTCAAACGGAGATTGTACTGTTTACATCCCTTCCAATCTCGTTCGAGTCGCCATGACAGTTCTCCTCGGCAGCTTGTTCCCAGACCCTACTCTTCTCGGGAGAGTGCGGCGCTTTGAGGGAGGGTGTAAATTATATTACAACGTATTACACTTTGAACGTAATAAACGTTTCCCAACGCTTTCCACAAACGGGCGATCCATGCAGCTATTGGCAGGCTACTTAAAAGAAGGTAATTTACCTAATCTCGAACTGTCGCATCACTGCTCTGTTTTAAATTATTCGATTTGATTCAAACTTGCGGTACAACTGTTTGTAAACATGACCTCACACTGTAATTGTAATTTACCTGAAATCTTCTCTCACAAGCTTCTGTGTTTAATAGCAAGAGGCTTGCAAATTTAATTATGACAGGGGGCATCATGTCTTTAAAAAGCCTTCTTCGTTTAATGTCTGTTAGATACTTTAAATGCTGCGCGTCGGTCAACAATAGCTAATAGAATTTGTGACCTTCATTACCCATTTTCGCATGGGATATTTGAGTAGTCTAAAAGAATTTTAAAATCATGTTTTCTGGAGTGCGTGCGTTGCACGGGGTGCCTGAAACCAGTCGTGACGAGAGCCATAATGTTTAGCAGCAGTAAATGCAATGGGATCTCTTCTAACTACCGATATAGTATGCCTGAATGAGACCAAAAGAAAATGTCGCGAAGTTCAAGCTGAGAGTGAGAGTACAAATGAAAGGTTAGCTAAGGTCACTTTTCTGCACTGAAAGAAGGCAAAGCATGTTGTAACGTTCTTTGATGGACCTTGGTGTAGACACGGTATACTTAAATCATTCCTGTGAAGTAAAATTGTTGCCGTTGGTGCGGATTGTTTCTACTGTCACAGCCGCACACACTCATACGGAAACAATTTGTCAGCACAACATAATTTTGCCTAGGGGAAAAATATCTCCAAACCCCTGAATTGTTCCGTAACTGTGGGTGTAGTTTCATTAGGGGTAGCCAAGTTTTAAACCAAAGAAATTTGAAGTTGGATATTCATCATCTGTGCGGCTTTCGTTATTCAATATTGTTGCTTTCAAAAAGTAAATTAACCGAAAATTTGCATGTGAGGAATATAAAATTATTTGAAATGAACAACAATCTATTTCCGGTTGAATTGTTCTACACTTTGTTTGTGCCACATAAGAGCTTTTGTTCTGTTTGTTTTGACTCCTTGGTTTTTAGAAGCTTGACTTCGGTTATAGAACATTTTCAGTTTAGGTGGCGACGAAGCCATCCGCTTTTTGAAATTTATTTTATGGATTCGAGAGATTTGTTTGCTTTCGTAAGGTTTCATGATAACAATGGTGTCGTCTTTTGTTTCGATTCTTCATCCATTGTTTTAAATTTGTGCCCTGGTCAGTTCATTATCAAAATATAAATTCAGACAAACTTTTGGATTAATTTTTTATTGAGCCCATACTAGTCTTAGCTTTGTACATTTGTAAAGAATTGTGTGAGATATGAGACTGCAATCGATTCAAATAATTCTTTATAATTACAGTGTCATGCTGATTAATGCGTGGGAGTTGTTAAAAGGGAGGCAGATTGGGAATTAGGGAGCGCGAAACGCGAGCGGGGAACACGACTTCACGCTCCTGATTTTCTGTTCCCCCTTTTTGGGACCTCTCGCAGAAGCGGTCCTCAGGAGGTACTGAAATAAATTAGTAATTACATAAAAATTACAAATAAGTAGTCATAATTTAAGTCTAACTTTAGATCTAACTTTAGAGATACACAACTTTACATCTAACTTTAGAGACACCTACTTTATACGTATTGTTAACATCTGGAATGCCATACCAAACAATATAAAGTACAGTACTTCTCTCAGTTTCTTTAAAGGCAACTCAAGGCCTTCTTTTGTGATAGACTAAGGCTTGTCTTCGATCACCGCAGGATGATATAAGATCATATAAGATCGTCTGTCCGAAATGTCGTAGGATAAATACTCTAACTTTGTGTTTGTGCTGAATGCTTTATTTATTTATTTATTTATTTATTTATTTATTTATTTATTTGGTGATACAATGCCATAACTTATCAGGTTAATATATTGCTTTATTTGATCGTTCATATTTTCTGTACTTTTGTAATTGGGACTTGGAGATTGGGCCGGTGGAGTAACCTTGTAGGGGACTTCGTCTCCTATTGTTTCTCTACCTCGTATAATGACACTTGTAAGTAGTTTACTTGTTTATTATACTAAATTTCTAAATAACTAACTAAATGAAAAATAAATAAATAAATAAGTTTAAAAAACTGGGATAAGGATGGAATAAGACTCCCTAACGTGGACAATTGTCCTTTGCCAATATGGGTAATGCGAACAATATTGAGCTCAATTGGACAATATGGCCGATTGTCCTCTGCTCAAAATTACAAGAGATTAATCAGTATTAATTTTTCGAGACCAGCAAGAGGATATCGCCTTGAAGAACCAATAACTTCTGAGAATAACGTCTCATCACGAAGTCGAAAGAAATGTTTGAGATCGGAAAGGGAATTCAGATTTCGAGCTTGAGGCTGGAAAAAAAAACACTCGGACCAATTTGTTTCTCTCACTTGCTGCTTTTACGCAAAAGCCCAGGACAACACAATTTTAAAATGAATACGGGTTTTTTGTTCGCTGAGGGCCCATAAAGCGAAAATCCTGAGCGACTAACAGTTTTATTTGCGTTGTTGTTCGTGGCACCAAAAGCACGAAATTTCTCGTATAGCTACAGTATATTGGGATGAGAATCGTGATGGAACGAAAATCTGGGGGAATCTAGAAGTAATCAAATAATAGTTCAGTTTTCTTTGGAACAGGCTCTTCTTAGGCCCCAGTAATCCATTTCTGCCCTCCCCCCCCCCCCCCCCCCTCTCTCTGTAACACAACGCCGGCGTTGCGTGACAGAGAGGGAGACTACCGAGCCGAAAGGATTCAACACCGTTCAACGTTAAGCGATGTTGAATTGTGCCGCCATCAAACATTCGTAGAATAATGTTGTATCCAGCATTATTTGATGATGTGGAATCTGTCTGACAAAGGCCTCAGGACAATTATTTTCAAAATGTTGCTGAGAGTAAGTTTGACTAGGATGTAACACGAAAGTTTCAAAGGTGAAAACGGAATAATTAATATCAGTATAGAGCGCTTTTCAAATGAGTGTCGTAAAACCAAAACCAAAGTAATTACCCCAGCCAATCACAACAAACACAAATTACCCAATGAACCAATCAGAACTCGAAGCAAATACATGTAACCGGCACCAAGCGCGGGAAAACGCGTGCGAGCGAGTCGGGATTGGTTTGAGTTTTACTTCTGATTGGTCGAGAAAGTGGCGCGAGATTTTTTAACCAATCACAGAGTGAAGTAAAACAAAACCAAAGAAAAACGCGATTTACATTCGACACTCAATTGAAAACTGCTCTATACCAAACCAGTGGATAGCGATTTTCGCGCGCTCTGATTGGCTACTCAAACTCGGGATAGTGTCTGCAATTCACGTTGTTCTGGGCTTTCGTCATTTCTCAGAAAAAAGGGAACTATTAGGTGCTGGCTATACACTGGTTTGGTATATACTAAAACAATTATTTACCTCAGTGTCGGTGAAGAGTGGTAGATATTTACCGCCGCTTCGGTGAATAATTGACCGTATTTTGGCATCGCTCTCATATTCTCTTACGTGGGCCCGCCTGAATGTTTCACCAAGCGAAACGAAAGCAGAGCCTGATGGTAGGGTAAATTGGGTCCTCATACTTTGATCCAGCATCAGGATTCTAGGGTATTTTATTAAAAAATGCTTCTTTTTTTCGCGAAAATTAAAGCGCAATATCAACTAATTCCAAGACGAGTAATGTTAAGGAACTGGACACTTTCTTACCTTGGTAAAAGTGCATTACAGCACGTTCCTTTTTTTTTTATTGTTGTTTATTGTTAACAAGAAGACCCTTAAGAATAGAAATTTCTAATTTGTTCTTTTCTCCGTTTCTATCGGTGACTTGACGAATATCGTAACAGTTTTACCCACGACAAGCCAATTTTGCCCGATTTTCGTGAATTCTTAACTCCGTCCTGAAATAAAAGGCGTTAGGCTAACATTGTTGAAATTAAAGGCAAAAAAGAAAAAACATTTGAGTTCACATCAATGCATGCGATAAACGGTTCGCTCATTGGTTTGTCGCTTTAATTAGTAAATTAGGTATTTCGCGCCTGTCTGCGATTTTAGTCAATATTTGCTGGCTTTTATCTATAAAATCAATACAATAAAATTAATATGATGGTAACCTTTATGTGATGCAAAAACAGCTTATTAAAAAAAGGTAACAGTTTTTAAACGTTGAAGTGTGCAGTACATTTCACTGGCTTTGGAGAACTGAGTGGAAAGTTGCATGAAAATTGTATATGCCCTCGTAGCACGACAATACAATTCACAGAAAAGAGACATACCGTGTTGATTTATTCGATGTGAGTTTATTTCATCTCATATAACTCACAATAGTTATTTAGTCTCTTCATCTTGCCTGGCTAACAAAAAACAGAGTACAGAAGTGATTAAACGCTCGTGTGAAATATGGACTGGCTTGCTCAATGTACGCGCAATTTCTTCATTCTTAGTGTTTTGAGATTCGCAAAGATTTGCAATAGCTTCCTTTCAATTTACGGTAATTTGGGCTGCATTTAACGTGCTACTGTAGAAGCTAGTGCTGCGTCGATTGAATATCAGAGGTAAAATTGCACACGTTTGGTAGTAACCATGGCAAAGCCACCTTTTAGTTTCCACGGAGTACGTGGTCGCGTTTATTAGCACATCAGATACTAGTTACATCGTGTTCTACAGAAAAGCGTCAAAGAAACTTCTTTTATCGATTAGTAGCTGTAGCAATCCTTCTGTTTCTCCACCTAATTTTAATTGCCATTTGCTTTCAGAGTCTTTTGATATCTGAGAAAGTTGATCAGACAATATGGCGGACGTAAACATTGTCGGTGTGGTCGCTATCGTTGTGTTTTATCTAATAATCCTTCTTGTTGGTTTGTGGGCTGCTCGCCGCCGCAAGGAAGGTGAAGAAGAAGCCATGTTGGCAGGCAGAAGTATCGGGATATTCGTTGGCACCTTTACTATGACAGGTATCTATAGAGAACGCTCGAGAAAAGTAGTAGGCGCTCGGACTTATGCGCATTTCAGTCCAATGTTAGTGCTAAGTTATCAAAACCTATTAGCTTTATCTTCATTTTAAGAACTGATCTTTCCTTTAGTTTCGGCTTTTGCACACAATTCGTTCAAAATATTTCACCCTGTTTTTTTTTTAATTTTTAAAGTTTTAACAGTTTTAACAGTTGTTAACAGTCGACATGCCGGCAGGGCATCTAGACAAGGCTTCAACTTTATCCAACGTCAAAGGGTTTTACATTTGTGTACCGCCGGTTTTTTCCATTATGAGGACGCTCCATACGAAACCTCTGCTTTGCAGATACTGCTGCATGTTTTTGGTTAGTCTCAGCTTATTTCTCATTAGCTCATTCCGAAACTTTTTTTTAAATACCGTTTATAAGCCTCCTCCGGATATACGCCCCCCCCCGTTTATAAGTGCACCCAAAACCCCTTACAAATTTGTATAAGCCCAGGGCTTATAATCAGGATTTTACGGTATCAACTTTAAAATATTTTGTCTAAAGGTGATCGAGAAGTTGAATTTACAGCCCCAGTTTACGCATTTTTAAAATCCGTACCTTGATTACTGTTTATTTTGTGTGTGCACTTTTTATCTTTATTTCATTCACTGTGTGTCTTTAATTTTTCATTTCTCTCGAAGCTTATTTCATTTTTTGTGTATTTTGTTTCATGAAAAAATCCGCTATTTTTGCAAATCGTCATTGTTTTCTCTTAAGAAATCAGTTCACCCAGAAAGTATAAACAAACTCTTTTGATCCAACACTGGAGCCAGTTTTCCTTAGGAGCAATAGTCTGCTGATTTTGAAATGAAGGGTCCCTTCTCAGACCTGAAATCTGTGAGGCAGTGTTACGTATAAAGGAACTAAGTTATCACAGAGGGAGGGACCGTCACTCGTGGAAGCGAATAACGGCCGACCCTTGAAAGCATTTGTGAAGAGAAAGCTATTCGGTGTCATTGATAGCTTTGTGTAATACATGGAATTTGGGCATTGACTCTTTGTTAACGTAGGTGACTTTCCCGCCACATCCGTGTCCGTTTTCTGATGAGTGTTCCGCAGAAGTCTAGAACAGACAATCGCTCAGTCAAAGTGTATGTTACGAGGTAAAAGGTTGTATGCTTGGAGCAGTTTTTAATTGAGTGTCGAGAGTAATTTGCGTTTCCTCTGGTTCTGCTTCACTTTGCTTTGTCGTTGGCTAAAAACGGTCGCACCACTTTCTCGACTAATCAGAAGTAATGCAAAACAAATCATGATTCCCTCGCACGCGTTTTCCCGCTCGTGTTGTTTGTGTCTGCTGTGATCGCAAAGAAATTAGTTTGGTTTTGATTTCAAGACACTCATTGAGCAATTGTAAATTTTCTGCTTAGTGCAGCTCTAGTTTTATTCTGTATCATGGCTTGTCATGCGTGCGTTATAAAAGACCTGTTTTTGTAGTAATATATATATATGCCTTGACCTCGCAGACGGGTAAAATGCACAGTTTTATCTCTTCTCTCTCCTAAGTGCCCTTCTCCTTTCATATGCAAGAACTATCTTCTTGGTATAGTTTCCACAAACAGTCTCAATCAGGCTGCGCCACTCCTGCCTACAGTTGACGGAAGACTGCCAACCTTTGAGAACATCCCCACGTTTGAGCGCGTTTTTGCAAGTGTCTTTGAAACGGAGCTTCGGTCGACCAACTGGGCGAGAAGCACGAACAAGTTCACCGTACATCAGTTGCTCTGGTGTCGTCCATCCGACAAATATGTCCGAGCCAACGTAGACGGCTTCTGATTAACATGGGTTCGATTTTTTTGTAGTAAATATACGCATATATAAACTGAATTTAAGTCTTTGTTTTCCATAGCAACGTGGGTTGGTGGAGGATACATCAATGGAACAGCAGAAGTTGTCTTTGACAAAGCTTCAGGTCTCGTTTGGGCCCAGGCCCCTTGGGGTTACGCGCTAAGCCTGGTTATAGGTGAGTTGGAGTCTTGAACAGTAAACTAATTAGCATTACAGGGAAGTTCTGCCCATTCACAGACTCAAGTGTTTATAGAACCGAGTTTAGAGCGACGTTGATGTGATCTGGAGGTCGTGGGTTCAAATTCCTCCGAGGTCAAAGATTTTTCTTTGTTCCTCGGTGTTAATCTGTGATTTCCTTTTCAAGGCCGTATGGCAATATCTTTCCCAGAGGCCGCATTCCTTTTGGTCAGCACCAAGGATGCAAGACATTTCGATCCCGCTGACCTTAAATGTGCGCGGGCTCTGGGGACGAGATTAGGCCGTATGACCGAGAGAACATAAGCTGTAACTGGATACCGCGCAGGAAAAGCCTGTGCCACCCAGGGTATATGGCCGGGGGAAATTCAATAGGGCGTCTTCTCACTTTATAGCACTCTCACAGACACTTTTAAAATTTCTACTTTCATTACAAGAGTGCTACGCAGTATTTCACATTGTTTGTAGTACCACCTTGCACAGCAAAAAAAAAAACAACAACAACAACAAAACAAAACAAAAAACAAAAACAAAAACAAAACAAAACAAAACAAAAATCAGCACCACTGGAAAGTACTGCTCAATTTAGCTATCATTTGGATGATCACACGAAATAATTTTATCCACAGAGCGGTTTTCAATTGAGTGTCGTAAAACGAAAACCAAAGTAATTACTTTGACCAATCACAACAGACACCTACCTACAACGCAATGAACCAATCAGAATTCGAAGCAAATACATACAACAGGCGCCAAGCGCGAAAAAACGCGTGCAAGTAAGGCACGATTGGTTTTGGTTTTAACCGATCATCCAGCGTAGTAATGCAAAACCGAACCACAGGAAACGCAAATTACGTTCGACTCTCAGTTGTAAACCGCTCAAGAGTATAATTGATTCACAGGTGGGTAGCTAAAACCACTATGAGCGACTCGGGTGTTTCACTGTCAGAGGAAGAAAGCTAAGGGATTTCACGACTTTGTTCCTCAGTCTAGGTTTTTCTCTATTTTACAGGTGGATTGGCCTTTGCAAAGATCATGCGCAAAAAAGAGTACTTTACAATGCTGGATCCTTTCCAAGAAAAGTACGGTCTGCGCATGGGTGGGCTGTTGTACATCCCTGCCTTGTTGGGTGAGATATTTTGGTCTGCAGCTATCCTTGCTGCTCTCGGGGCCACCGTCAGTGTTGTAGTCAACTTGGAACGTGTCTATTCTGTTATTGTGTCGGCGTGCATCGCTGTTTTTTACACGTTGATCGGCGGACTTTACTCTGTGGCATACACTGATGTTATTCAACTTATCTGCATCTTTTTTGGACTGGTGAGGATAAATAACAGTAGTTTTTACCATGTAGACACATGTAGCTTTCCAAATATCTTTAGCTGTTACCTAAACGTTCAGGGAAAAGAACCTTCTAAGGCAGTGATTCCCACAAAGAAGCCTTAAAATTTCGTAGTTATTAGAACACCAAACTAGCGTTAATCCGAAAGTAACAATTGGAGTATCATACTGAAAAGAAGACTTACTCAGCAACAGAACAAACTTTGAACTAGCCTGGTCACAGACTTTCTGTTTCCCCTCTTTGTGGTAAGGAGCAAAACGAGGGGAGTGGAGGAGAGGGGGGAAGGTGTAGTTTGAGGGAATGATTTATCTAATAAGGAGATCATTTCTGTCATCATTGTTTAAATTTTGAAATCTGAACAGCAGCAAAAATTCGTTAAGTAATCTAATTCTTCTTATTTTTTCCCTTGTAGTGGATAAGTATTCCGTTCGCCATGACCAATTCAGCAGTAAGCAGTATCACGGAAGATTCCAAGCAGTGGGTGGGGGAGTGGTCTACCAGATTTGTGGGAGTATGGCTGGACTATGCGCTGTTATTGGTAAGGCGGTGCAACATTTCGTGAAGACTCGCTCCAAGTCGCTCGTTCTGATTATGGAAGGTGCGAGCGTGGCGAATCAAAATGGCGACTGGTCCAGGCGTGCGAATCAAAACGTCGGCTTCGTAGACTTCACTGATATGCATTCGCGCGCGTGAAGAAAATTATCGCACGCTATACACGAACGCACGTTTCATCCATTATCTCCGCACGGCAATCATTGTTTTCGTTCTTCATAAGAAAACACTAAAAAACGTGAAACTAGTCTCCATACAGCGGAATTCCAACAAGAATCGCTCGAAGAAAGGGTTTAGGGAAACATACCCACAGTGGATGTTTTTTTCTTAAGGACGTTCGCGCGAAGAACTTCTACAACACATATTTTTTTCATACTTTTGCGACAGTCAGATAATGAGTTATCTTTGTCAGAAATGCAAAAAAATTGGGGGTACGCCGACTTCGTTTTCGAAATAAAGCGCGTGGAAAACTGCCCCAATTTTGACAAATCGGTCCTCGTACTTCGACGTGGCCTCAGTGGTTGTTGAAAATATTAAAAATGATTTGATGTAGACCCACTTTCTTAGTCAAATTTTTTTCAAGCAGGTCTGTTAAGTAAATAATTTGAACCGTTGTCATCCTTTCAATTAAACTCAACCTTTAAGATGGGCTTTTACGAGCACCGTGCAGCTAAAATAATGGCGGAATTCGATGATGCGGGGGCAGAAAAGTTGAAAAAAATCAAACTTACACAACACAGATTTTCTTCAATTTTTCATAAAACGTAGCTAATCGACAAAGAAAGTGATCTATCGAAAGAAAATCTGGAGTCACCGAACATTTAAGAGAGTTAAACCCGTGCATAGATATTAAAATGCCCACAAGCGCCGTATATCTCTACATTTCTCCAAGAGCGCGGGCGCTCAAGGTATGACATGGCACGTCATCGCGACGTGAATTGCGTGCGAAGTTAGGATGCGCAGAAACAATTACGCGAACGTCCGTAAGGTGTCGCGATCGTTGCCAGAAGTATACTGGAAGCTACTCCCATTTCTTCAGCCAACGATCCCAGCAAAGAAATACTTGAGAGAAAAATGCGTTTTAGGTCGATACCCAATGTAATTTTTTCGCAGTTTTGTTGCAAGGAAAGTTCCACAAGACGTCTCCAGTGTAACTGCCTTGATAGCGGAATAGTGTTCTGATTATTTCTGAAAGCAATTGCATATCTCAATTCGTTGCTTAACGTCATATTTACCTTATTGGGCGTAAGAAGTGAACGGAGAGTAAAAGGAGAATTACTTCCCTTAGGCGACTATCGTATATTTAAGATGACATGTTTAGAACTTCTTATCAGTCGAATAATAATAAAAGAAAACAATTTTGGCGGGAATGGCTCCCCGTACTTCCACCTTAGATTCCAAACAATAGAATAACAGGTATTTGGTTTCTCGTGCAGATATTTGGTGGTGTTCCTTGGCAAGTTTACTTTCAGCGTGTTCTGTCATGTAAAACAGCACGAAAAGCCCAGGGCCTCTCCGTGGCAGCCTCGTTTGGATGTCTACTGATGGCTGTGCCTGCAGTCCTCATTGGAGCTATAGGTGCTTCCACAGGTAAAACAAATTTGCAGCCTTCTGGTTTCATCTAACTCAGGGTTTTGATGGAGGTTTCTCATGTGTTATATGATAATCATGTGAAATTTTTACTCAATAACTACTTTTTTCAAAAAACCGAAGTCTAAAAATCAAACCTCAATGGAATTTTACTTTTCTGTAGGTTTAAAAAAACGAGCCGATAACAAGAGTTAAGTTCAACGAACTTAAAAATTCACATTCTGATTTCGTTGTTTGTAATTGGTAGATTTAGGTCCATCTTGTTTATATCTGTCTTTCATAGCTGTTGGTTTTAGTCGAAAGTGTGATTGATGGATGTGTAAAATGGAATTTTTATCTTGGTTTTAAACAGAGTCTGCAAGATCTTGAAAATTGCAATAATGAGACACACAATTATGTTGCGTGCTTCATGAACGCTGAAAGGTCTCTGGTTCGCGTGTGAGAAGCACGCTTTTACATTCTTGGTCGCAAAACAACAACAACAACAACAACTTCGAAGATCCTTCGCCTATAAATCCTTCATCTGCATTTATCCTGATTTCTTATATTCGATTTCACTTATTCATCATCCACCTCATAAACGTCATGTTTGTTACATGTAATTGCTTTGGCCTTTATTGAGTTGAATAAAACAATCGAATTCCTCTTTAACTTCAACCAATATAATCACTACCTTCGATCAAATCAAGTGCTGTGCACAGATAGTCTTATTCTAGGTGGTTTTGTCCTGAAATCTCTTGTTTTACACTAGACTGGAAGAAGACCGACTTCTTTACGCCATCTGGCAACAACACTGCAAATCAGACGGTGACATTCGACAAGTCGTTGATCCTTCCCATGGTGCTTCAGTACCTCACTCCAACTGCTGTATCGTTTGTGGGCCTCGGCGCCGTGTCAGCGGCTGTCATGTCTTCCGCCGACTCCAGTATACTGTCAGCCAGCTCAATGTTTTCTCGAAACATTTACAAACTCATCTTCAGACAAAAGGTAAGATAACAAGACGCAGTTACTAAGTACCCAAAGAATTGTCTTGACAGTAACAAAATTATACAATTGATTTCGGATTTAAGGATAAAGGAAGAACGCAAAACAACTACAGATTGCAGACGAAAAGTACCTTGATATAATTTGCAAACTCGTGTTTCAACACAGCGAACCTGAAAAATAGAGCCAGTTTACTTTTCATAACCCTCTGGTTCCTCAGTTTTATATATACCGCCGAAGAGGTGTCCCAAGTCTGGAGTACCAAGTTTTGAAGTCTACTTTCTTGTTTCTACTTTCCTTTCCTCCTACTTCATGCTCCTTAAATAACTGAAAAACCTTTGACTTTCTTCAGCCGAAGCCATTTTGTTCAGTCGGTGACGTAAAAGTCAAGTGAAGAATGTGTTTGCAAGCTTGCCCACCAAAAATCCCTTGTTTGCCAACTTTTGTTTTGATGTTCACACACACTGACTTTGAATTTTCTTAAACTACTTTGGCAGATATATTTTAGTTTGCAATGTGAGGTTGTTACAGTTTTCTTTAAGGTCGTTGTTCTTGCACTGATGGGGCGACAGGCTCGCATTCAATTTTCTATATGTGGCGGAAAATACTTGCATCGCAATTTTTGTACTGAATCACAAACCTTTTTTGCAGGCCTCTGAGAAGGAAGTCGTTTGGGTGATGCGTATTGCCATATTTGGAGTTGGCGTGGCCGCTACAGCTATGGCGCTATTGGTGGATTCAATCTACACGTTGTGGGCGTTATGCAGCGACTTGGTCTACGTCATCCTGTTCCCGCAGCTGTGTTGTGTGGTCTACCTCCAAGGCACCAACACCTACGGCTCCTTTTTAGGCTACATAGTGGGTCTTGTACTCCGCGTAGGGGGTGGGGAGGATAAAATCGGTCTTCCACCGTTCATTAAGTACCCGTATTACGACGACACCGATGGGCAGTTATTTCCATTTCGCACCCTGGCCATGATAGCATCGTTTGTAACTATCATTTTGGTGTCTTACGCGCTGAAGTTTTTGTTTGAGAAGGAGATTATACCGTTGAAGCTTGACTTCTTGCATTGCTTTAGAAAATACGATTTAGAGAAACCAGAAAAAGAAAAAAATGAGAACTACCCCATGGCAAGAAGAGGAAGATCGGGAAGTTCTGAGCTGTGAATGGCTGCAGACCCAAGTTTTTTATTATTATAAACCCCGGTAACTCGAACTCGGATAACTCGAACTCCCCCGCTAACTCGAACTTAGTCCCATTTCCCTTGGAATAGACCCAACTTTTCAGTCATTTTTACTCGGTTAACTCGAACTCGGATAACTCAAATTCCCCGCTAACTCGAACTAAATTTCGTTTCCCTCGATAAAAATTTACCCCAATAACTCGAATTGATGTTCTTGCAACTCACCACGGATGCCCATTGAAGTATCCATTAGCTCTTCTTGTCATGTTATCGGATTTAAACACTAATACTAACACTACAGCAATTTGATTTTAATTAGTGCAACGAACAGATCACGTAGTTGACAGTCATTTCCAGATCTTATGATCTTGAATGTAACTGAGTTACATTCACAGTACTGTATTATCATAACAATGCAAAATTGTGTTACAGTTTCCAACGGGATAAGTTTAGTGCTGAAAAATCAGTAAACTATCAATTATTAACATGGCAAATTGAATTATTCAATGGACCCCGATAACTCGAACCCCCGCTAACTCGAACTGTTCTTCGTTTCCCTTCAGAGTTCGAGTTACCGAGGTTCTACTGTATTTTTTTACTTATCGTTTTGGTTTTTGCTCCCTGGTGGAGCACCTTACATTCTTACTTGCTCATCATTCTTGTTTTTCTTTTTTTTTCGCCAGCTCTGTGCGTGATTGCATTTTTATATAAAAGGTGTACAAATTTTGTTTGCAAAATCTGACATGTAACTGAAACGTATGATTTCTTTTTGTCACTTTATTTTGGGATCATTTTTTGTCACAAATTTAATGAACCTGAGAATAAACATTACCTGATAAACGTAAACATATGTTTAAAACGATTGAAGGTATGTACTGTTTAAAGGATCAAGGGCCTTTTTGAAAGAAAAGAAAATAGATATTAAGCACTACAATGTAATATACCTAATATCCTTTCACTCTAGAGAGCTTGTGAATTCTCTGAAAACGAGAGAGAGGTTAATAACTTAAATTATAATTGGTGCTTTAGATTGGCCAGATCAGGTGCGCGTTTCTACAAAGCTTAGAAACGTCTCTGTTTTCAAGATAAAGTGTGAATTTTCGTACCCGAATTCGGCCCCAAAAGTTTCAGCACTTTGGAGAAGTCATAAACGTTGAAATATCAGACCATTTCGCTGACTTTTCAATACATTTACAATATAATATTAGAACTGAAATATCTCTAGACTCTTTTGCGGGAATTTAAGATACAATTCACATTCTGAAATTGTTAATATATGAAACTCATATATTTGAACTGCGGAATGAATAAATAAATGTAAAGAAGATCCTCGCAGTTATTAACGCAACTTATGCAGTTGC
This sequence comes from Siderastrea siderea, assembly GCA_964030785.1. Taxonomy (NCBI): domain Eukaryota; kingdom Metazoa; phylum Cnidaria; class Anthozoa; order Scleractinia; family Rhizangiidae; genus Siderastrea; species Siderastrea siderea. Next base: position 14,182,844 of record OZ034966.1, read on the forward strand.
GAAAAGAAAGCCTGAAAAAATCAGGCTTGCCGGGACTCGAACCCTGACCTCTGCGATACCGGTGCAGCGCTCTAACCAATTGAGCTAACAAGCCAACTGGGAGCTGGTCATTAAATTGGTTCGTAATATACCCGGGAAAGATGAAGATGAAATTGTTAATATATGAAACTCATATATTTGAACTGCGGAATGAATAAATAAATGTAAAGAAGATCCTCGCAGTTATTAACGCAACTTATGCAGTTGCGAAAAGAAAGCCTGAAAAAATCAGGCTTGCCGGGACTCGAACTGCATAAGTTGCGTTAATAACTGCGAGGATCTTCTTTACATTTATTTAATTCACATTCTGTTGGCTATAAATTCCTATTTAAGGGGATTCGCTGTGATCTTTCTGTGAATGTTTTCTTATTCCAGAATCGGAGGTCAATCGAACGCACCAGTTGTATTTCATAACAGAAAAGGACCACATTTATGCATTCAATACTGCGTTTACAGAAACCACATGCACGACAAGAGGTTGTTAACATGATAATGGTACGACTTTCTTACCGGTAGAAGTACATCCGGGTTCTCTCTTTTTGGTTCTGTATTACGATGTATTCCTTTCCATGATACCGTTGCACGAAATATCATATCGAGACCGGCGTCATACTGGTGCGACTTCACCCCGGTAGTTGTATAACGAATCGAGAGTTCTCGTAACGCCGTATGACTGTTCTTTCATATCTCTTTTAATTTTAACTGTTAAAATAAAACTCATATCGCAATAAAAAACGGTTTATAAAAACGCGATAGAAAATATCAGAATGAAAGTCTTACTTATATTATGTAAACACCCCTAATGTTTATTTTCCTGAACTGAATATTTAAGCAACCGTTCAATGCTAATAGTAACAGAGGTACTTAACTGCCATTCAGACCAGATTCTTCGTAAAACCCAGGATATCATTGACGGAGAATTTCACAATGTTGTTGTTTTGAGAAGGGCTGTGAAATACCAAGGTGTACAACGCTTGTGTAATGCGGATTTCGCGAGTAACGCAAACATACACAAACTAAAGTGGAATGGCCATCGTGAAGTTCAATTTATGTCGTACATTTTCTTTCTTGATCGGCGCACAAAACGTCAGGACGGCGTTCTACGCTCGAATTACAGCTTTGGAGCGTTTGGGATCTATCATTACGGCTGATTCGAGCAAATGCGTCCAAAAAATATTTATTTATTGTTTCACACAATTACATTGTGAAAATCACTTTTGTAATGTTTTACTAGGCGCTTCACAAAGGAAGCAGAAACGCAAACGTAAAAATGGAACAAGTTTATTATCCTTGCCTTCATAATCTTTTGTCCTTGGTATCGTCTGCATCACCAGTTTATGTGGCTATGGCCGTCGTGGGATACAACACCTAACACGGTCACCGCTCTTTTCTTTCACAGACACTGCTTGATGATTAAATAATCCGAGAGTCCCAAATTTACCGCAATTTGGGGTGGGGAAAAATTTAGTTTGTTTACTTAGCTGTAAATGTGTTTGTATTGAGCAATGATTTTGTAAGTGATTTTATTTGATCATGAAATAAAGAGGAAAAGAAAGAATTAAAGAAAATCTCCATTTATTTTGTCTCTCATGTAGTTGATAAACTCTGAAGAAGATCATCGGTGAATGTTTACGTGTCAGGGAAACGGAATACAGAACTGGAAGAATTGTAATTTTGTGTGATTTAGGGAAAATTAATCAAACATTTGTAGGCACCAAGGGGTCCTCCACGGAGACACCGTATAACATGATTATAAGAGGACTGGAATAATTAGAAGATTACAACGCTGTAGTGAGCAATACATCGGAATTTCGCGACTTCTTAAAATTGGGGATTTTGGAGGATCAGCGTTTCCCGACAGTAACATTTTCGCAAAGTTGTAGACCAGTATATAAACTAACCATTTTTTCTGCGACATCAAGTTTTCCCGGTTAAAAAAACTGTGGCAAACAATTCCTTAATGATAGAGCTAGAGAAAGTCGTTTGTTACTTTTATGTGTCAGATGATATTGAATTAGCGAAATATTCCTTAAATCGTAGCCAAATTCATGGAATCAGAAAAAAGACTATAAATCTATAGTTTCCTTTTGTTTATTAGGACAGGAAAACAAGAAAACATTCTGTTGTCAAAATATTTGCTTGAATCGATTCTTTGACTCGCCACCATTCCCTCGGAGACAACCACGAAATAATTATTCAAAAGGGTTAAAAATAAAATGCTGCAAGTAAAATCTTGTTGCCGTAATCATATCTTATTATGCTTTTCTCAGTACTTATGACAGATTTATATTTCCCCGCATTGATTTGCATCGACATTTCAACTGATACTCAAACAGCAATCGAGTCTTCGCCGCTCTTGTATACAAACTCTGCGATGTTGTACCGTATTTTCTTGGGTTTGTTGCTCGCCAGCTCTTGTTTCTGGACTACTAGGTAAGGACAGTTCGATTTCTTTGAACCCTAGGCGTTTTCATCTCACTATAGTGTCAAGGTTCATTTGCAAAAAATATTAAATTTCTAGCTGCAAAACTCAATTAAGGGCATCAAAAGAAAATAATACTGCTTGATTGCGTTCGCACTGAATGGTCGCAATGAAGGACTCAATCATTAGAAGAGGAAGAGAAAAAAACTGTTCAGGGGTAATGTTTATAATTTACGGATTGGTCTATGGTGGATTGGAAACAGATGCTAAGACAGTCAATTGGAAATTGCGCTTAAAGTTATTGACTTTAAAAACCGTTTATGCCATGTCTTGCTTATGTGAACGATGTAAGAATACAAAATCGCTGCAATTTTATTTTGATCTCACGACTTGCTTCTTGTCCAGTTCGAGTACAGGCGCTCCTTCTCATAATAGCCTAAAAATGTCCAAACTTGTTTTAGCTTTGCATTAAAACAAACTGAAGCAACCACAATTGATTTACAAGAAGGGACAGTGACTAACAACGCCAATCAACAAAGCACAGAAAACTTATTCAACTAGTGATTGTTATTTCACGCAGGGCCAGTTTGGATAAGCAGAGATACAAAGTGCTGGAGATGGACGCAAAAGGAAATCTTTACCTTTACAGGACTTCAGTGTTCTGTAAAAATGAGATCATTAAACGACTGGTTAATGGCAAATACCTCCTAGCAGGATCAAGTTCCTTAGGTAACTGATTTTCCTCACACTGTTTTCTTCTTTCCTTTCGGGTGGAGAGGGGCGACACGAAGCTTAAGCTTTTAATGACGACGCAGTGATTTCGTAATTTTTCCCCCTGAGGTTTAGCGACTATTACTGTAGCTATTTTGATGTTTTTTAACGATTGCTAACAATTCTTGTCAGTTAGGTATTCTCAAACAGAAGCCTATTACCGAAAAGTCTCTGTCTCATTTTTTTGTCATTTTCAGAATAAAGCAAAAGTAAAAGGCTTATGTCGGGCAGTGCTTAGAATCTCACATTTGTTTCTGAACACAGGCCTGTCCAAGGAGTCTCCATTGCTGAATTGTAAAGACCTCAAACTGAAAGTGCCTTCTGCCACGTCAGGCGTCTATTGGATTGACCCGGATGCTGGTTCCCATGGTAACGCTTTCCAGGCCTACTGCGATCAGCAGACGGATGGAGGAGGCTGGACATTAGTCTGGAGTTACACCTTCACAGCTTACTCAAGCTTCACGAGTGGTGCAAACGCGGTCACCCCTCGTCCCACCTGGACAGCCAGCGGCGCTAACACTCGAGTGTCCACAACAGTCCCACTGAGCGAGACACATTACGAAGCCATGAACTTTGCTTTGTGGCGCACCATTGGCAAGGAAACCTTGATCAAAAGCAACATCAACAACTGGATCGCTTGCAATGAAGGTACTGGCAGCATAGTGCGACAGAAGGCAGGGTCAATCAACTGTAAACTGGTCAAGCAAGTTTCCAAGCCATGTGCTGCGGTGCCGAAGTCCTTCGCGACGTACGGCTGCGGACCCAGTCTCAACCTCCACAGCCATTTTTATTACTTTGATGGTTGTACAGGTGGAAGCTGGCCCACACATGATCCATGCGGAAAAAACCAGCAAAATCATTTGAAAGGTGTGGTTAATCCACACGGTAATGTTTTTATTCGTTAAAAGATTACTAAGCTGCCTGAGTAATCGCTAAAAACTGTATGAAGGCACAGTTTTTCTTCAGTAATGCTAGTAATCAAGGGGAAAAGCATTCACAGATGATTGATTACAGATTGTAAAATTTTGCAAATAAATGTGGGCTTTCCTGTCCTAACATGTTGAATTTGATTTCATTTTTTTCACTGAAGTTCAACTTTCTTCTTCAACTTTGTCCTCTGCCAGTTTTAAGGCAACTTTTTTGGCAATTTGTATAGGATGATAGCGTTTCGCGACGCTCATGACTAATTTTCAAAAGTTTGGACAAGTCATCCTCTTTGACAGCAACAGAGCTCACTAAGAAGAAATGAAAGATAGCAGTAGAGTCAGGACCGGGTAAACAGGCGGTTCACGACGAGAAATAAGTCAACCCTTAGTCAGTTAAATGAGGTGAACTTATCGAAAAGCACCCATGTTCTGTGAAAGTTTTGTTTTGGCTTATCCAATTTTTACGTTTTACACATCCAGTGTTACCATCTGTATGTGTATAGAAATTTGTTTGAGGATAGCATTTTTTCGTCTTTGAGGTGTCCTTTCTGTATCCCTTAGAGAATTATGCCTTTTATTCGATGTTTTTGAGTAGAACTTTGTTTACAGGGTTTTCAACGCCGTAAACGGCCACGAATTACGGGCCAGTGAATAGCTAGGGCGAGGGAAAAAGAAAGCGTTGAACAGGTTTCAAAACCTCAACGCCGAAAGGTTTTACAACCGAACAAGCACTAAAGAAATCAACGAAATCAACCCACGGTTGACGAACGGATGTTTTCTTCCAAAGGCAAGCTCCGCTATCGATCGATGCTGTCCAAGTCGATTTCAAGCTGCAAAGTAAGTGTTACAAAACACAAAGTCACTTTTCTGTAGTCGTTTTCATGCACAGAACGCGGGCAAACAAAAGCAAACCTGCCTTTACGTCCACGATATCTGCTCTCTGTGCTTCGTTCGTTTCAACCGACACCAGCGTCACACGTTGATTTGCCGCCCGCCGTTAGTTCAAACTGCAACAACAGACACTTGGTTAGTGCAATATTAACTAACACGCGCGCACGACATTTGATCGCAAGCAAACACGCTAAGACTAGAGCTCGGGGACTAGCGCAAACGCAGGTCCCCACTACCAGAAATTATACGCTCGAGTTAGGGAAGGTACGTTTTTTCTTGGGGGGGGGGGGAGGGCTGGGGCCTCAGAGGGGAGGGTCATCAGTGAAAGTGAGCACCAAAAGGGGAGGGCCATACCTCATGTGAGCTATTCAAGGGAGGGTCACACATCTTTTCCAGAATTTTTTAATGAGAATTTTTGTGATGTTGCTTTCCATTTTTCTTACAGATTAAGTTTTTCTTTTCACCTACTTTGATTTAATTTGGTGTTTTATTATAGGTACTAGGTTACATTTTTACATGTATATTATGCCATGGCACATAGTTTTTCTCGGAGGACTCGTGTCCTTTTCCGTCCGTATCGAGAAGTACTTGACTCAGGTATCGTTTCTTCAGCTTCTTGCCGTTGGCTATCCGCTGCCTGATCTCCTGAGTCGTTTAGTTCTGAAGAGTTACTAGTAGAGCCAACAATGCGTTCTACCCTGTCGGAAATGTCCGAAATATTTGTTTTTGAGAGGCAGATTTCGCATGCTAAACAACTAAACCTTTCTGTTAAAATAACCAACAGCAATGCCGGCTAGTAGGAGAAAGAAGCGCGTGTATTTTCCCTTAGATATTGTATTTCAAAACTTTTATAATACTCAAATACTTCCATATTCAAACTTCAGCTATAAAACGTAAATATCCCACACTGATTGTTCGCATTTTCCTTGTTTCAGCACGCACACATTCAATATCGAGATATATTCATATTCAAACACTTTGCGTTCACAAGCAAAACGTTCTGAGGTTTCTACAGCATGGAACATACCATGTTGTACTGAGGGGAGGGTCGCGCTTTTGTCAGTCATCTAAAGGTGGGGGGTCAGGAGTTTTTTTGTTAAAACGCAAGGGAGGGCCAACACTTTTTTGGGAAAAAAATACCAAAATTCCCCAGCCCTCCCCCCCCCCCCCCCAAGAAAAAACGTACCTTCCGTTACCCACATTTGGGGTAATCGCAAGGGTCAACCAATCGAAGTGCAATGAAAGGGCCTCACCTTGAGAGGACTGCCTCCTTGATCACAGTACCTCCCGCGTCAGGTACGTTTTTTTATGTTTAAGGTCGGGGGGGGGGGGGAATGGCAGGCCCCCCAGTAGGGTGAGTGCAATGGCCGCCAGACAGACAGACTCATCCCGGGAGGTGCACCAGCACGTCAACCGTCACCGGGGGATCAAACCCCGCTCCCTACACACAGTACACTCATAACCTTACAGAAGATAGCGCGATGTTTCGTTTTTCTACGTAGACAAGTTGTATAAGTGCTTTTCAGCCTAGTGTGAGGCGCACAAGTGGCCGCGAGTTGGTCCGTCGAATCCTTGAGGCTCCAACTGCTTTTCCGCGGCTGCTGAGGTGCGCGACATTTCTTAAACAGAGTTTGTAGAAGAGGGAACTGAAGAAACCTTATCTATCATTCATCACTGTAAGGGCACACAATTTATTTTCTTTCATATTAAAAAACTCGCTTTTTCCGTCTTACAAGGTCAGTGCGCATTACAGACACCATTATTATTCACGGGCAGAGTCTTGAATAACCCGCGGGTAAAGGAAGAAGAGAGTTCGCTGTAAATTCTTTTTGAGACACCATTACTTCGCAGGTGATTTACTTTGAGCTCCAGTTGATGAAAATCTCAAAGTATGGTGTGTTATTGTACTTCATAATAAAACCTCCGAAGCAGGTGATCGAGGAATGGAGTGTAGGACGAAAATTTGTAAACTTTTTGTGATTAACTTACTTTTGTTATAAATTCCGTATAAAACATATACATAGCAGTGATTTTAGGCGTAACCTGGACAAACTAACGCATATTTGAGAACAAAAAGCAAATGAGGCGAAGCAACTTTTTTTTTTGCGAGACATGCCACCAAAAAATGATGACGTTAGTGAAATTTCCAACTGAAAGCAGTCACCATGGATAATTATTCAAAAAGCGTTAAAAATAAACACGCATGCTATATCTTGTTATCCTAATGACGTATATTTTCTCATCTTCCTCTTTAATTACAACAAACCGGCTTCGCGACAGCATTTCTTCGTATCGACTTTTCTGTGAACTGATAACCGAGTGATACCTAACGCTCTTGTACAATCTCTGTACAATGTTGTTCCGTATTCTGTTGAGTCTGCTGCTTGTCAGCTTCCTCTTCTCGTCTACCAGGTAAGGAAAGTTCCATTTCGTTGTCTTGCTCTCAATAAAGCCTAAGTGTAATTTCAAACCGATTTTATAGTCCTAGTTGCAAAATATCGAAAACAGCAAACGGCATCAATTAATTTCAACCTAAGATTCATACGTTAGACAGCAAAAGGGTCGTTTTCTGCAAATTTCGTTAATTTCATTTAAAGGTTTTTACGCTAGGAATAGTCTGTTTAAATTATTCTTCTTAGCTTACAAGAGAGCCGTGGAAATCACGTATTACGACAATTAATCTTAAATTCATTTTAAACTAATTGTAATACCCCCCCCCCCAAATTTGTATTAGTTTCATTTGCGACCACGATCGATTTTTGATCCAATGCTAGAGCGAATATGCCTCCCTTATCTTCCTTCTCAGAGTTTACAAAATTGATCGACCTTTTGATGCTTCAAAAGAAATGCGATTGATATAAGCTTTCTTTCCTCACATAGTTGTTTGGAGAAGCAGAGATACAAAGTGCTGGAGATGGACGCAAAAGGGGATCTTTACCTTTACAGGACTACACTATTCTGTAAGAATGAGATCATTAAACGACTGATTAATGGATCATACCATCTGGTAGAATCGAGTCAAACCGGTAAACGAATTTTTTTCAAATATAAAAGACCATTAACATGATTTGTTGTCGCACCGAAACTCTCGAGTTTACCGCGTGGCAGTTTTTGCGCTTTCACGCAGCGCATATTTCGATTCTCGCTCTAGGCGATCCAGATGGTAAGGGGAGATGCCTCACACTTTAACACTTCAAGCCCCAATATCAATATGCATTTTCTCCTTAGTGTCCTCCTTATATTTCTTATGGTACTAGTTGGGAGAATTTGCACAAGCATCAAGACATTTCATGTTTGGTGATAATTTCCTTTATTGTTGTGACCTGCACGTTTGTTCAAGTAGTGGTATTGTTAGGAGGAATTAGATGCTTCTCAGTGTCCTGACTTTACAACGGATACACAAAGAAAACGTCAGTAGTATTTCAACTCTCTTCCCTACTGTTTTTTTCTTAATGAACACAGGTTTGACTAAGGAGTCTCCAGCACTGAATTGTAAGGACCTCAAACTAAAAGTGCCTTCTGCCACGTCAAGCGTCTATTGGATTGACCCGGATGCTGGTTACCATGGTAATGCTTTCCAGGCCTACTGCGATCAGCGGACGGATGGAGGAGGCTGGACACTAGTCTGGAGCTACACCTTCACAGTTTACTCAAGCTTCACGGGTAATTCAAACGCTGTCACCCCTCGTCCCACCTGGACAGCCAGCGGCGCTAACACTCGAGTGTCCACAACAGTCCCATTGAGCGAGACTCATTACGAAGCGATGAACTTTGCTTTGTGGCGCACCATTGGCAAGGAGACTCTGATCAAAAGCAACATCAACAACTGGATCGCTTGCAATGAGGGTACTGGCAGCATAGTGCGACAGAAGGCGGGGTGAATCAACTGCAAACTGGTTAAACAGGTTTCCAAGCAGTGCGGAGGTGTCGTGCCAAAGTCCCTCACGATGCACAGTGATGGACCTTATCTCTCCAGCAGTAGTATCTACTATTACTTTGATGGTAGCACAAGCGGAATTGGCCCACACATGATCCATGTGGAAAAAACCAAGCAAATCAGTTGAAAGGTGTGGTTAATCCACACGGTAATATTTTTGTTCGTTAAAAGAGTTCTTAACTGCCTGAGTAGTCATTAAAAACTGTAAGAAGACACAGTTTTTGTATTAACAAATGCTCGTCACAGCGTTTAAAGGGAAAAGCATTTACAAAGCATGATACTCGAGGCATCTATGGTGTTTGTAAGGCAACTGATTGTAAAATGTTGCAAATAAATGTGGGTTTTCTTGCTTAAAATGTTTAATTTGATTTCATTCTTTTAACTGAAGTTAAACGTTCCCCCTCAACTTTGTCCTCTACCAGTTTTGAGGCAACTTTGTTTTGCAATTTGTATGGGATGATAGCATTTCGCGACACTCATGACCAATTTTCGAAATGTTGGACAAGTCATCCTCTTTGAAGACCGCAAAATAGCTCAATAAGGAAAAAAAGTGAAAGATAGCAGTTTAGACGGGACTGGGTCAAAAAGGGGTTCACGACGAATAAGTCAACCCCTCGCCAGTTAAACGAAGTGAAATTATCGAAAAGCACCCCATATCATGTGAAATTTTTGTTTTGTCTTATCCGATTTTTACGTTTTACACATCCAGTATTACACTTATTTGAGGATGACAGTTTTTCTTTTTCGAGGTATCATTTTTATATCCCTTGGAAACCGATGTTTTCGATCATTGTGTTTATAAGTAGAACTTTGTTTACAGAGTCTGAAAGAAGGATTAGGTTATTGTGAAGTTCACAGTAATATTTTCATTAGTGTAGATGTGGACTCTCATGAATAGCACCGCGACAACAAAATTTAGTTGCTAAGTTTTCAGAAGCTCGGCAGAAAATGGTCCAAACGGCTTTCACTTGATTGACTGGCTGATCTGTCTTCAATTCACAAATATAATTTCATTTGGCTCATAGTATGTTTGTTGTGAAAACTAAAATTTTGCTGCATGATCTTTGAGATACAAAAAGTGCTCCTCCTTATTGCCTGAATCCTTAAATTTAGTAACGTTTAGAAACAAATTATCACATTTTACATTCTAGCGCCAAACTAAGCGACAAAAAGAATGCAAATTGAAGGAAGGTACAGAAAAAACATCCTAACTTACTAAAACAAAAGTAAGTTATCGGAGTTTTCCCTTCTTCAAGACGAGTGCACTTGCTGTTCCTGTCCCCAACAAAAAATTGGAAACAAAGATTCTGCTCCTTCAGCTGCTGTTCTAACTCACGCCGAGTCCACGCATGCTCTCCCTCATCATTTATAGCTTAAACTATTGTTCTGATTCGAAGATCATTCAATAACAAATTCCCTGCATGGCATTTAATTAGGCATCCTACCCCTTCTCTCATTGGCGCTATCTTTCACACTTGCATGAGTCACCAAGTTGACTGGAGTTTCTCACTTTGTAGCTAATTTGTTCCTCGATCAATTTTTATTTTGTCTTGCACTTCACATAACAAACATCTACATCTACATCTATAACTTGCAAAATCCTTATTAGGGCAGTTCGCAAGTGTTATTAAAGTAAATCAAATAAACAATACTACTAATAATAAAAAACTATGACGTCATGTTCTGCACGTTCAAAGCTGACAAACTTACGGGAACTTTTCATGTTTTGTAGACTCATCACCTTACAAAAAATTGGACGATGTTACGTTTTTCTACGTAGACGAGTTGTATATATAACGTTTCAGCCTTCATAGCAGTGCCTGCAGCAATTGTTATACATTGTTGCTCTCGTGTAAGGCACACGTGGGGTCAGTAGGCCCGCCACGCAATCCTTGTGGCACCAACTGCTTCCCTCGCGCGCTCGACGCTCCTCAGTGTTTACTCCTGCTGCGCGCTGCTCAGGCGCACAACAGTAATAGTAGACCAGGGAATCGATAAACCATATCTACTCTACATCACTGTAAGAGTACAAATTATTGTTTTTTTATATTATAAAACTTGCTTTTTACGTCTGCCTATTACAGGTGCTTTGTCATTATTTAGTCTATATATCTACCGCGGGTAGAGGAAGGAGAGAGTTCGCTTTAAATGATTTTTGTTACACAATTGCTTCGCAAGTGCTTTGTTTTGAAATCGAGTTGAGGTAATCTCAAAGTTGTGTGTGTTCTTGTGCTTATAACAGAAAATTGAACGGGAAAAATAGTGCTGTCATTAATTTTTGTCATAAATTCTGCAGTGAACATATATAGAATGATTTCAAGAGTAGCCTGGATAAATTAAGGCACATTTGGGAAGGAAAAGCAACTGACGTGAAGCAACTACTTTTTTGTGAGTTATGCCATCGAAAATGTTTAATCAGGCGAAACTTCCAAAAACTGTCGCCAGTTTGCATTGCAATTAGAGAACTAATTCGAAGTCAACCATGGATAATTATTCAAAAAGCGTTAAAAATAAACACGCAAGTTATATCTTGTTATCATAATGACGTATATTTTCTCATCTTGCTCTTCAATTATAACAAACCGGCTTCGCGACAGCATTGCTTCGTATCGACTTTTCTGTGAGCTGATAACCGAGTGATACTTAACGTTCTTGTACAATCTCTGTACAATGTTGTTCCGTATTCTGTTGAGTTTGCTGCTCGTCAGCTTCCTCCTCTCGTCTACAAGGTAAGGACAGTTCCATTTCGATGTCTTGCTCCCAATAAAACCAAAGTGTAATTTCAAACCGATTTTATCGTCCAAGTTGCAAAATATGGAAAACAACAACAGGATCAATTAATTTCATCCTTAGATTCATAAGTCAGACACCAAAAGATCATTTTCTGCAGATTTCGTTAATTAAATTCAAAGGCTTTTACGCTATGTGTAGTCTGTTTAAATTGTTCCCCATAGCTGACAAGAGAGGGAGCCGACGAAATTACGTGCCAGAACAATTAACCCCAAATTCATTTAAAACGAATTGTAATAAACGGAAAGAAGTTTGTATTAGTTTCATTTGCAATCACGATCGATTTTGTATCCAATCTAGATCGAATATGCCTCCCTTATCTTCCTTCTCAGAGTTTACAAAATCAGGGGAAAGACCTTGTGATACTTCAAAAGAAATGCGATTGATAAAAGCTTTCCTCCTCACATAGGTGTTTGCAGAAGCAGAGTAACAAAGTGCTGGAGTGGACGCAAAAGGAAATCTTTACCTTTACAGGACTTCAGTGTTCTGTAAGAATGAGATCATTAATAGCCTGTTCCAGGCGTTCAGATAGTGGAGCGCGAGCGAAAACTAAAGCGAGCGAAAGAGCGGGAAAAAACGAGGGGAGACCCAGTCTCCCTTCGTTTTTTTTTTCCGCTCTTTCGCTCGCTTTATTTTTCGCTCGCGCTCCACCATCTGAACGCCTGGAACAGGCTAGATCATTAAACGACTGATTAACGGATCATACCATTTGGGAAAAAACACAGCAAACACACAACAGGCAAGGTTTTTTAAAATTTATTTCGATTTTAACTGCATTTTCGGCGGAAAACCGTCGATTATTTTCGATCAAATTTCAGCTCCATACAAACTCTCATATTACGCTTTGGTTCCCTGTGATTAAACAAGCACATGATGACGCCGTTGTGCCAACGGATTACAATCTTGCTCCCTTTCACTCCCGCAGTTAATATGGTGAAATTGTACAGCTTCAATCCACTTTGAACGAGATTTTAACAACGTTTCAAGAAAAATCAAACACGTACCACATTTCTAATAGTAATAGATTTTGAAAAACACTTCAACAAGAAAATCAACGATAAAAAAGTAACTTGACGTTTCGATGACTTCATGTCATCATTATCAAAAGTGGAATGTGGAAAAATTAACATAAAGATATATACACAAAAGTAGAAGTGTGAAAAAAGAAATACATAATTTAATAAAGCATGATTAGCGTGTATTTAAATTTAAACAAAAAGTTTTGCGCGAATCGAGTCCGCATGAGTGTTCAGTTTCGGTACTTTCTTTCGAATGTATAACATTTCGAAGATTAAGCACTCAAGCTTGCTTCGGCATTTCTTAAGAATGGTGAAGTTCTCACGGAGGTTGGAAGGCCTTACATTATGTTCGTCCTTAAGGTGTTTTCCGATTACGGAAGGTGTTTTCCGATTACCACATTTCAGAGCCAAAAATTAGAAGTTTTTTCCCAAAACTTGTGCCACTTCGTTCACTTCGGTCTTCGGAGCAGTTTCATTTTGATTCATTCAGCCTTCGAAAGAAACGCTGCACACTTAACAAGCTTTTGGCGCCGTTTTAGTTCAGTCATGTGACCGATTCTTGTCCCTTTTTTATCTTTATTCATTTTTTTTCTTTCTGTCTTGATTTTATAACAATTATAGTGGTTGAGTTTTAAATAAAACAATTATTCTACTCGGAATTGCTGGATATCGAATAATTATAACCAACTCGCCGCTATGCACCTCGTTGGTTATCTATCATTGCAAAAACCTAACCCTGGACGTAACAGCTAAAATAGTGACTTTGACTGGAGTGAACGTCTGGGGTCGCCGGACGTTAAGTTTTATCCAACTCGCCCCCGTTGCTTTTGTGCCCTCTAGCTCGAGTTGGAAACTAAACAGTTAGCAAATGACATCATGTAATCCATATCGCAATGTACCCAATATTATGATGACGGATGATGACGTAGGAAAACTCGGTTTTCACTGCCGCTAGCACTGCGGGCGCAAGCTCCGTATGCCAGGCTTCCCTGCCACAAAGTTAACATGCTCGTTGAAGGAGAGATAACCCCGAGATACTTGAACACCGTCAAAAACTTTACAGGGGCTCCATCCAGGGTGACTGAAATTTCCTCTGCGACTCCAGACATCCTCAGAGTCTGATGAGTACCAAAGACGAGGGACCTCGTTTCAGTCTTCTTATGCAGCAAAAGATTGTTTCGTTTAAGCCATTTATAGACATTTCCTAGATCGAGAGACAGCTTCATTTCAATCTCACAAGTGAGCAAGACGAGAAAAAAAAAGAGCATCATCAGCATACATCATCAGTCTAGAGAATTGTAAGAAAGATGGAAGATCGTTAATGAATATTATGAAAAGTAAAGGGTCGAGGATGCTACCAAGTTTTTAAGTCTACTTTCCTATTCTTACTTTCCTTTCCTCTTCCTTCATGCTCCTTGAAAAACTCTAACTGAAAAACCCTTCAACTTTCTTCAGCCGAAGCCAGTCAGTGACGTAAACGTCAAGTGAAGAGTGGTAGTTCTATTTCTAGCCTGCGTAGGAAGCGTTTCCGTAGGGCTTTTGAGCACCCGAAAATTGGGGCGAGCGCAAGAAAGTGCGACTCCCCCCCTCCCCCTACCCCGTCCTTCCATTTGTTGCGCTCGCCCCAATTTTCACCCCGCCAAAAAGTGAAAAATGCCTCGAACGGGCGGAAAAACCTACGGAAACACTTGCTATGCAGGCTATTCTATTTCTTATCAACAGTTTGCCAACTTGTACACCAAAAAAATCCCTTGTTTGCCTACTTTTGTTTTGATTTTCAAGGTTTAGACCACTGCAAAACCGTGTACGATCAAAGCTTGCTCTACGTTGGATCAGTAGATCGTGACCAGTCAAAAGAAGATAAAATATGGAAATAATGCAAAGACTGGTCAGACAACGTGCACGAGGCGTAAATGCAATATTTCGGCTGGCCAACACCAGCCTTCTTCAGGTTTATTGAATGAAACGCGAATTTACATGGTCTTTATATAACGAACCGGAAATAACAGGACAGGGCTACTTGATGTGTTAAAAATACAGAAAAAATAATAATAATGAAATAAAAGCGGAAATACAGTATAATAGAGATAAGGAAAAAGCTGGTTGGATTACATTTCATCTCTTCTGTTAAGACCTGCAGGTTCCAGTGTGTTTCCTCGGTGGATGAGGAATGCCTCACGAGCCTTTCTAACTGAATCACGATTAGTATATAATGTTCACACACACTGACTTTGATTTTTCTAAAATTCTGCAGATACAATGTGAGGTTGTTACAGTTTTTTTTTGGTAAGGTCATTATTCTTGCACTGTTGGGGCGACAAGCTCGCCCTCATTTTCTATATGTGGCGGAAAATACTTGCATTGCAATTTTGTAATGAATCGTAAACTTTTCTTTGCAGGCCTCTGAGAAGGAAGTCGTGTGGGTGATGCGTATTGTCATATTTGGAGTTGGCGCGGCCGCTTCAGCTATGGCGCTATTTGTGGATTCAATCTACACGTTGTGGGCGCTGTGCAGCGACTTGGTCTACGTCTTCCTTCTCCCGCAGCTGTGTTGTGTGGTCTACCTCCAAGGCACCAACACCTACAGTTCCTTTTTAGGCTACATAGTGGGTCTTGTACTCCGCGTGGGGGGTGGGGAGGATAAAATCGGTCTTCTACCGTTCATTGAGTACCCGTATTACGACGATACCGATGGGCAGTTATTTCCATTTCGCACCCTGGCCATGATAGTATCGTTTGTAACTTTCATTTTGGTGTCTTACTCGCTGAAGTTTTTGTTTGAGAGGGAGATTATACCGTTGAAGCTTGATTTCTTGCATTGCTTTAGAAAATACGATTTAGAGAAACCAGAAAAGGAGAAAAATGAGAACTACCCCATGGCAAGAAGAGGAAGATCGGGAAGTTCTGAGCTGTGAATGGCTCCAGACCCAAGTTTTTGATTATTATTATTTTTTACCTATCGTTTTGGTTTTTGTTCCCTGGTGGAGCACGTCTCCTTACATTCTTACCTGCTGATCATCCTTGTTTTTCTTTCAGTCTTTTTTTGCCAGCTCCGTGCGGGATTGCATTTTTATATAAAGGTATACAGATTCTGTTTGCAAAATCTGACATGTAATTGAAACGTAACTGAAAGATTTGAGAGCTTATGATTGCTGTGTCGCTTTATTTTGGGATCATTTCTTGTCACAAATTTAACGAATCTGAAAATGAACATTACCTGATAAACGTAAACATATGTTTAAAACCATTGAACGTAAGTACTGTTTAAAGAATCAAGCGCCTTTTAGAAAGAAAAGAAAATAGATATTTAAAAGCACTATATCCTTTTACTCTAGAGAGCTCGTGAATTCTCTGAAAACGGATGATACTTCAATCCTCTCTAGTGGTTAATAACTTAAATTATGATTGGCGCTTTAGATTGGCCGGATCAGGTGCGCGTTTCTACAAAGCTTGAACTTCTCTGATTTCAAGATAAAGTGTGAATTTTCGTATCCGAATTCGGCCCAAAAAGTTTCAGCGCTTTCGAGAAGTCATAAGCATTGAAATATCAGACCATATCGCTGACTTTTCAATACATTTACAATACAATATTAGAACTGAAACATCTCTAGACTCTTACCGTTTGCGGGAATTCAAGATACAGTTCACATTCTGTTGACTATAAACTTCTATTTAAGGGGATTCGCTGTGATCTTTCTGTGAATGTTTTGTTATTCCAGAATCGGGGGTCAATCGAACGCACCAGTTGTATTGCATAACAGAAAAGGACCACATTTATGCATTCAATACTGCGTTTTCAGAAACCACATGCACGACAAGAGGTTGTTAACATGATAATGGTACGACTTTCTTACCGGTAGAACTTGCTCGAAATCTCATATCGATACCGGAGTCATACCAGTGCGACTTCACCCCGTTAGTTGTATAACGAACCGAGAGTTCTCGTTCCAGACTTGCACCTTTATCCTGTAAACGCCGTATGACTCTTCTTTCAGATCCCTCTTCATTTTAGCTGTTAAGTTTTTAAAATAAAACTCATATCGCCATAAAAAACGGGTTTATAAAAACGCGATAGAAAATATCAGAATGAAAGTCTTACTTATATTATGTAAACACCCCCAATGTTTCTTTACCCGAACTGAATATTTTTAAATATTCAGTTACTATTGCTCTGTTACAAAAGCAACTGTTCAAGCTAATAGTAACAGAGGTACTTCACTTCCCCTCAAATCAGATTCTTCGTAAAACCCAGGATATAACTGATGGGGAATTTCACGATGTTGTTGTTTTGAGAAGGGCTGTGAAATACCAAGATGTACAACGCTTATGTAATGCAGATTTCGCGAGTGACGCAAACATACACAAACTAAAGGGGAAAGACCCTCGTAAAGTTCAATTTAGGTCATTACATTTTCTTTCTTTGAAGCAATGATCGGCACACATAACGTCAGGACTGAGGAAATTACGTTTCCCGAGAAAACGGTCTTTCGTTTTACGCTCGAATACCGCTTTGGAGCGATTGGGATCTATCATTACGCCTGATTGGGGCAAATGCGTCCAAAAATTATTTATTTACCAGCCCAGAAGGTAATTATTATTTGGAAATTTGTTTCATACAAATACATTATGGTAATCACTTCTGTAATATTTTACTAGGCGATTCGATTCGTAAAAATCTGGAACAAATTTATTATTCTTGCGTTCGTAATCTTTTTTTCTTAGTATCGTCTGCGTCACCAGTGAAACCGAGCGTCGTTTGATGTGGCTATGGCTGTCGTGGGATATAACTCCATTTCCCCTCCTAACACGGTCACCGCTCTTTTCTCTCACAGGAACCTCGATGATTAGATAATCAGAGTCCCAAATTTACCGCAATTATAGGGTGGGGAATAATTTAGCTTGCTTACTTAGCTGTAAATTTGCTTGTGTTGCGCAATGATTTTGTAAGCGATTTTCTTTGATTATGAAATAAAGAGGAAAAGAAAGAATTAAAGAAAATCTTCATTTATTTTGTTCCTCATGTGGCTGTAAACTCTGAAGAAGATCATCGGTGAATGTCAGGGAAACGGAATACAGAACTGAAAGAATTATAATTTTGTGTGACTTAGGAAAAATTAAACAAACATTTGTAGACACCAGCTGTATATCATTATTCTAATAGGATTGGAATAATCAAAAGATTACAACGCTGTAGTGAACAATACATCGGAATTTCGCGACTTCTTAAAATTAGTGATTTTGGAAGATCGGCGTTTTGCGACAGTAACGTTTTCGCAAAGTCGTAGACCAATATATAAAGTGACCATTTTTTCTGCGACATCAAGTTTTCTCGATTAAATAAATTGCCAAAATTTCCGTAATGATAGAGCTAGAGAAAGTCGTCTGCTACTTTTATGTGTCAGATTATATTGAATTGGCGAAATATTCCTTAAATCGTACCCAGATTTATGGAATCAGAAAAAAGACTATAAATCTATAGTTTCATTTTGTTTATTAAGATAAGAAAACAAGAAAACATTCTGTTGTTAAAATATTTGCTTGAATCGATTCTTTGACTCGCACCCATTCCCTCGGAGACAACCACGAAATAATTATTCAAAAGGGTTAAAAATAAGGTGCTGCAAGTAAAATCTTGTTGCCGTGATTATGCGTATCTTGTCAGTATGCTTTTCTCAGTACTCATGACAGATTTATATTTTCCTGCATTGATTTGCAGCGACATTTCAACTGATAACTCAAACAGCAATCGAGTCTTCGCCGCTCTTGTGTACAAACTCTGCGATGTTGTACCGTATTTTCTTGGGTTTGTTGCTCGTCAGCTCTTGCTTCTGGTCTACTAGGTAAGGACAGTTTGATTCCTTTAAACCCTAGGCGTTTTCATCTAACTATAGTCTCGAGGTCCATTAAAGTTATTGACGTTGAAAACGGTTTATGCTATATCTTGCTTCTGCATGTGAACGATGTAAGAATGTAAAATCGGCGTAATTTTATGTATTTTCGACCTCACGAATTGCTTCTCCTCGTTCGAATACAGGCTCTCCTGTTCTCATAATGGCCCAAACATTTCCAAACTAGCAGATAGAACTTTGACCTTTTTTAAGAAATGCGACTTGTTTAAGCTTTCAACCAAAACGAACTGAGGCAACCACAATTCATTTACAAGAAGGGAAATTGACTAACAACGCCAATCAACCAAGTTCAGAAAAATTATTCAACTATGATTATTTCACGCAGGGCCGGTTTGGATAAGCAGAGATACAAAGTGCTGGAGATGGACGCAAAAGGAAATCTTTACCTTTACAGGACTTCAGTGTTCTGTAAGAATGAAATCATAAAACGGCTGGTTAATGGCAAATACCACCTGGCAGAATCAAGTTCCTTAGGTAACTGATTTTCCTCACACTGTTTCATTCTTTCCTTTCGGGTGGAGAGGGGCGACACAAAGTTTAAACTTTTAGTGACGACGCAGTGATTTCGTTTGATTTTTCCCTTGAGGTTTAGCGACTATTAGTTTAGGTAGTTCGATCGGTTTTTAACGCATTCCAAACAATTCTTGTCAGTTAGGTATTCTTAAACAGAAGCCTATTACCGATAAGCCTCTCTCTCATTTTTTGTCATTTTCAGATTAAAGCAAAAGTAAAAGGCTTATATCGGGCAGTGCTTAGAATCTCTCGTTTGTTTCTAAACACAGGTCTGTCCAAGGAGTCTCCAGTGCTGAATTGTAAGGACCTCAAACTGAAAGTGCCTTCTGCCACGTCAGGCGTCTATTGGATTGACCCGGATGCTGGTTCCCATGGTAACGCTTTCCAGGCCTACTGCGATCAGCAGACGGAAGGAGGGGGCTGGACATTAGTCTGGAGTTACACCTTCACCGCTTACTCAAGCTTCACGAGTGGTGCCAACGCTGTCACCCCTCGTCCCACCTGGACAGCAAGCGGCGCTAACACTCGAGTGTCCACAACAGTCCCACTGAGTGAGACACATTACGAAGCCATGAACTTTGCTTTGTGGCGCACCATTGGCAAGGAGGCTCTGATCAAAAGCAACATCAACAACTGGATCACTTGCAATGAAGGCACTGGCAGCATTGTGCGACAGAAGGCGGGGTCAATCAACTGCAAACTGGTTAAACAGGTTTCCAAGCAGTGCGGAGGTGTCGTGCCAAAGTCCCTCACGATGCACAGTTACGGACCTAATCTCTCCAGCAGTAGCAACTACTATTACTTTGATGGTAGCACAAGCGGAAATTGGCCCACACATGATCCATGTGGAAAAAACCAAGCAAATCAGTTGAAAGGTGTGGTTAATCCACACGGTAATATTTTTGTTCGTTAAAAGAGTTCTTAACTGCCTGAGTAGCCATTAAAAACTGTAAGAAGACACAGTTTTTGTATTAACAAATGCTCGTCACAGCGTTTAAAGGGAAAAGCATTTACAAAGCATGATACTCGAGGCATCTATGGTGTTTGTAAGGCAACTGGTTGTAAAATGTGGGTTTTCTTGCTTAAAATGTTTAATTTGATTTCATTCTTTTAACTGAAGTTAAACTTTCGCCCTCAACTTTGTCCTCTACCAGTTTTGAGGCAACTTTGTCTTGCAATTTGTATGGGATGATAGCGTTTCGCAACACTCATGACCAATTTTCGAAATTTTGGACAAGTCATCCTCTTTGAAGACAGCAAAATAGCTCAATAAGAAAAAAAAAATGAAAGATAGCAGTTGAGACGGGACTGGGTAAACAGAGGGTTCACGACGAGAAACAAGTCAACCCCTCGCCAGTTAAACGAAGTGAACTTCTCGAAAAGCACCCCATATTATGTGAAATTTTTGTTTTGTGTTGTCCGACTTTTACGTTTTACACATCCAGTATTACACTTATTTGAGGATGACAGTTTTTCTTTTTCGAGGTATCATTTTTGTATGCCTTGGAAACCGACGTTTTCGATCATTGTGTTTATAAGTAGAACTTTGCTTACAGAGTCTGAAAGAAGGATTAGGTTATTTTGAAGTTCACAGTAATATTTTCATTAGTGTAGATGTGGACTCTCATGAATAGCACCGCGAGAACAAAATTTAGTTGCTAAGTTTTCAGAAGCTCGGCAGAAAAAGGGTCCAAACGGCTTTCACTTGATTGACTGGCTGAGCTGTCTTCAATTCACAAATATAATTTCATTTGGCTCATAGTATGTTTGTTGTGAAAACTAAAATTTTGCTGCATGATCTTTGAGATACAAAAAGTGCTCCTCCTTATTGCCTGAATCCTTAAATTTAGTAACGTTTAGAAACAGTTTGTCACATTTTACATTCTCGTGCACAACTAAGCGACAAAAAAGAATGCAAATTGAAGGAAGGTACAGAAAGACATCTTAACATACTAAAAGAAAAGTAAGTTATCGGAGTTTTCCCTTCTTCAAGACGAGTGCACTTGCTGTTACTGTCCCCAACAAAAAATTGGAGACGAAGATTCTGCTCCTTCAGCTGCTGTTCTAACTCACGCCGAGTCCACGCATGCTCTCCCCCATCATTTTAGCTTAAACTATTGCTCTGATTCGAAGATCATTCAATAACAAATTCCCTGGCAGTTAATTAGGCATCCTACCCCTTCTCTCAATGGCGCTATCTTTCACACTTGCATGAGTCACCAAGTTGACTGGAGTTTCTCACTTTGTAGCTAATTTGTTCCTCGATCAATCTTTTGTCTTACACTTCGCATAACGAACATCTACATCTACATCTATAACTTGCAAAATCCTTATTAGGGCAGTTCGCAAGTGATATTAAAATAAATCAAATAAACAATGCTACCAATAATAAAAAACTACGACGTCATGTTCTGAACGTTCAAAGCTGACAAACTTACGGGAGCTTTTCATGTTTTGTAGACTCATCACCTTACAAAAAATTGGACGATGTTACGTTTTTCTACATAGATGAGTTGTATATATAACGTTTCAGCCTTCGTAGCAGTGCCTGCGGCAATTTTTATACATTGTTACTCTCGTGTAAGGCACACGTGGGGTCAGTAGGCCCGCCGCGCAATCCTTGTGGCACCAACTGCTTCCCTCGCGCGGTCAACGCTCCTCAGTGCTTACTCCTGCTGCGCGCTGCTCAGGCGCACAACAGTAATAGTAGACCAGGGAATCGATAAACCATATCTACTCTACATCACTGTAAGAGTACAAATTATTTTCTTTTATATTATAAAACTTGCTTTTTACGTCTGCCTATTACAGGTGCTTCGTCATTATTTAGTCTATATATCTACCGCGGGTAGAGGAAGGAGAGAGTTCGCTTTAAATGATTTCTGTTACACAATTACTTCTCAAATGCTTTGTTTTGAAATCGAGTTGAGGTAATCTCAAAGTTGTGTGTGTTCTTGTGTTTATAGCAGAAAACTGAACGGGAAAAAGAGTGCTGTCATTAATTTTTGTCATAAATTCTGCAGTGAACATATATAGAATGATTTCAAGAGTAGCCTGGATAAATTAAGGCACATTTGGGAAGGAAAAGCAACTGACGTGAAGCAACTATTTTTTGGTGAGTTATGCCATCGAAAATGTTTAATCAGGCGAAACTTCCAAAAACTGTCGCCAGTTTGCATTGCAATTAGAGAACTAATTCGAAGTCAACCATGGATAATTATTCAAAAAGCGTTAAAAATAAACACGCAAGTTATATCTTGTTATCATAATGACGTATATTTTCTCATCTTGCTCTTCAATTATAACAAACCGGCTTCGCGACAGCATTGCTTCGTATCGACTTTTCTGTGAGCTGATAACCGAGTGATACTTAACGTTCTTGTACAATCTCTGTACAATGTTGTTCCGTATTCTGTTGAGTTTGCTGCTCGTCAGCTTCCTCCTCTCGTCTACAAGGTAAGGACAGTTCCATTTCGATGTCTTGCTCCCAATAAAACCAAAGTGTAATTTCAAACCGATTTTATCGTCCAAGTTGCAAAATATGGAAAACAACAACAGGATCAATTAATTTCATCCTTAGATTCATAAGTCAGACACCAAAAGATCATTTTCTGCAGATTTCGTTAATTAAATTCAAAGGCTTTTACGCTATGTGTAGTCTGTTTAAATTGTTCCCCATAGCTGACAAGAGAGGGAGCCGACGAAATTACGTGCCAGAACAATTAACCCCAAATTCATTTAAAACGAATTGAAATAAACGGAAAGAAGTTTGTATTAGTTTCATTTGCAATCACGATCGATTTTGTATCTAATGTAGATCGAATATGCCTCCCTTATCTTCCTTCTCAGAGTTTACAAAATCAGGGGAAAGACCTTGTGATACTTCAAAAGAAATGCGATTGATAAAAGCTTTCTTCCTCACATAGGTGTTTGCAGAAGCAGAGTAACAAAGTGCTGGAGTGGACGCAAAAGGAAATCTTTACCTTTACAGGACTTCAGTGTTCTGTAAGAATGAGATCATTAATAGCCTGTTCCAGGCGTTCAGATAGTGGAGCGCGAGCGAAAACTAAAGCGAGCGAAAGAGCGGGTAAAAACGAGGGGAGACCCAGTCTTCCTTCGTTTTTTTTTTCCGCTCTTTGGCTCGCTTAATTTTTCGCTCGCGCTCCACCATCTGAACGCCTGGAACAGGCTAGATCATTAAACGACTGATTAACGGATCATACCATTTGGTAAAAACACAGCAAACACACAACAGGCAAGGTTTTTTAAAATCTATTTCGATTTTAACTGCATTTTCGGCGGAAAACCGTCGATTATTTTCGATCAAATTTCAGCTCCATACAAACTCTCATATTACGCTTTGGTTCCCTGTGATTAAACAAGCACATGATGACGCCGTTGTGCCAACGGATTACAATCTTGCTCCCTTTCACTCCCGCAGTTAATATGGTGAAATTGTACAGCTTCAATCCACTTTGAACGAGATTTTAACAACGTTTCAAGAAAAATCAAACACGTACCACATTTCTAATAGTAATAGATTTTGAAAAACACTTCAACAAGAAAATCAACGATAAAAAAGTAACTTGACGTTTCGATGACTTCATGTCATCATTATCAAAAGTGGAATGTGGAAAAATTAACATAAAGATATATACACAAAAATAGAAGTGTGAAAAAAGAAATACATAATTTAATAAAGCATGATTAGCGTGTATTTAAATTTAAACAAAAAGTTTTGCGCGAATCGAGTCCGCATGAGTGTTCAGTTTCGGTCCTTTCTTTCGAATGTATAACATTTCGAAGATTAAGCACTCAAGCTTGCTTCGGCATTTCTTAAGAATGGTGAAGTTCTCACGGATGTTGGAAGGCCTTACATTATGTTCGTCCTTAAGGTGTTTTCCGATTACGGAAGGTGTTTTCCGATTACCACATTTTAGAGCCAAAAATTAGAAGTTTTTCCCAAAACTTGTGCCACTTCGTTCACTTCGGTCTTCGGAGTAGTTTCATTTTGATTCATTCATCCTTCGAAAGAAACGCTGCACACTTAACAAGCTTTTGGCGCCGTTTTAGTTCAGTCATGTGACCGATTCTTGTCCCTTTTTTATCTTTATTCATTTTTTTCTTTCTGTCTTGATTTTATAACAATTATAGTGGTTGAGTTTTAAATAAAACAATTATTCTACTCGGAATTGCTGGATATCGAATAATTATAACCAACTCGCCGCTATACACCTCGTTGGTTATCTATCATTGCAAAAACCTAACCCTGGACGTAACAGCTAAGAAAAGACGTTAAAATAGTGACTTTGACTGGAGTGAACGTCTGGGGTCGCCGGACGTTAAGTTTTATCCAACTCGCCCCCGTTGCTTTTGTGCCCTCTAGCTCGAGTTGGAAACTAAACAGTTAGCAAATGACATCATGTAATCCATATCGCAATGTACCCAATATTATGATGACGGATGATGACGTAGGAAAACTCTGTTTTCACTGCCGCTAGCACTGCGCGCGCAAGCTCCGTATGCCAGGCTTCCCTGCCACAAAGTTAACATGCTTGTTGAAGGAGAGATGATTGTCTATCATAACCCCGAGATACTTGAACACCGTCGAAATCTTTACATGGGCTCCATCCAGGGTGACTGAAATTTCCTCTGCGACTCCAGACATCCTCAGAGTCTGATGAGTACCAAAGACGAGGCACCCCCGTTTCAGTCTTCTTATGCAGCAAAAGATTGTTTCGTTTAAGCCATTTATAGACATTTCCTAGATCGAGAGACAGCTTCATTTCAATCTCAGAAACTGAGCAAGACGAGAAAAAAAAAGAGCATCATCAGCATACATCATCAGTCTAGAGAATTGTAAGAAAGATGGAAGATCGTTAATGAATATTATGAAAAGTAAAGGGTCGAGGATGCTACCAAGTTTTTAAGTCTACTTTCCTGTTCTTACTTTCCTTTCCTCTTCCTTCATGCTCCTTGAAAAACTCTAACTGAAAAACCCTTCAACTTTCTTCAGCCGAAGCCAGTCAGTGACGTAAACGTCAAGTGAAGAGTGGTAGTTTTATTTCTAGCCTGCGTAGGAAGCGTTTCCGTAGGGCTTTTGAACACCCGAAAATTGGGGCGAGCGCAAGAAAGTGCGACTCCCCCCCCCCCCCCCCCCACCCCTTCCTTCCATTTGTTGCGCTCGCCCCAATTTTCGCCCCGCCAAAAAGTGAAAAATGCCTCGAACGGGCGGAAAAACCTACGGTAACGCTTGCTATGCAGGCTATTCTATTTCTTTTCAACAGTTTGCCAACTTGTACACCAAAAAAATCCCTTGTTTGCCTACTTTTGTTTTGATTTTCAAGGTTTAGACCACTGCAAAACCGTGTACGATCAAAGCTTGCTCTACGTTGGATCAGTAGATCGTGACCAGTCAAAAGAAGATAAAATATGGAAATAATGCAAAGACTGGTCAGACAACGTGCACGAGGCGTAAATACAATATTTCGGCTGGCCAACACCAGCCTTCTTCAGGTTTATTGAATGAAACGCGAATTTACATGGTCTTTATATAACGAACCGGAAATAACAGGACAGGGCTACGTGATGTGTTAAAAATACAGAAAAAATAATAATAATGAAATAAAAGCGGAAATACAGTATAATAGAGATAAGGAAAAAGCTGGTTGGATTACATTTCATCTCTTCTGTTAAGACCTGCAGGCTCCAGTGTGTTTCCTCGGTGGATGAGGAATGCCTCACGAGCCTTTCTAACTGAATCACGATTAGTATATAATGTTCACATACACTGACTTTGATTTTTCTAAAATTCTGCAGATACAATGTGAGGTTGTTACAGTTTTTTTTTGGTAAGGTCATTATTCTTGCACTGTTGGGGCGGCAAGCTCGCCCTCATTTTCTATATGTGGCGGAAAACACTTGCATTGCAATTTTGTAATGAATCGTAAACTTTTCTTTGCAGGCCTCTGAGAAGGAAGTCGTGTGGGTGATGCGTATTGTCATATTTGGAGTTGGCGCGGCCGCTTCAGCTATGGCGCTATTTGTGGATTCAATCTACACGTTGTGGGCGCTGTGCAGCGACTTGGTCTACGTCTTCCTTTTCCCGCAGCTGTGTTGTGTGGTCTACCTCCAAGGCACCAACACCTACGGTTCCTTTTTAGGCTACATAGTGGGTCTTGTATTCCGCGTGGGGGGTGGGGAAGATAAAATCGGTCTTCCACCGTTCATTGAGTACCCGTATTACGATGATACCGATGGGCAGTTATTTCCATTTCGCACCCTGGCCATGATAGTATCGTTTGTAACTATCATTTTGGTGTCTTACTCGCTGAAGTTTTGTTTGAGAGGGAGATTATACCGTTGAAGCTTGATTTCTTGCATTGCTTTAGAAAACACGATTTAGAGAAACCAGAAAAGGAGAAAAATGAGAACTACCCCATGGCAAGAAGAGGAAGATCGGGAAGTTCTGAGCTGTGAATGGCTCCAGATCCAAGTTTTTGATTATTATTATTTTTTACCTATCGTTTTGGTTTTTGTTCCCTGGTGGAGCACGTCTCCTTACATTCTTACCTGCTGATCATCCTTGTTTTTCTTTCAGTCTTTTTTGCCAGCTCCGTGCGGGATTGCATTTTTATATAAAGGTATACAGATTCTGTTTGCAAAATCTGACATGTAATTGAAACGTAACTGAAAGATTTGAGAGCTTATGATTGCTGTGTCGCTTTATTTTGGGATCATTTCTTGTCACAAATTTAACGAATCTGAAAATGAACATTACCTGATAAACGTAAACATATGTTTAAAACCATTGAACGTAAGTACTGTTTAAAGAATCAAGCGCCTTTTAGAAAGAAAAGAAAATAGATATTTAAAAGCACTAAAATATAATATACCTAATATCCTTTTACTCTAGAGAGCTCTCAGGTATATTAAGGACTGGGTCTGCAAGTATCTGATCCAGAAAGCAATAGGGGTGGTCTATCTTCAAAAGGAAACATGTGATAAGTATGAGACTTGGCCATGGCCTTTATCCTGTTGATATAGTATTTTTGACATTGACATGTCCATGGCAACACATTGCGTGACCAATTAAGGTTTTATTTCCGGTTTTGTTCTTTAGGGCTTCTGCACACTAAGAAAAAATACGTTTACCTGGCATTTCCAGTGATTGCGTTTCTACCTTTATGAGGTACTTTCCAAACGTAACTGGAAAGGTGGTCTCCCTACCCTGGATGAGGGTCTTATGACTATTGTGTGACAGCAAAATCATGACATTTCAATGACCACGTGACCTGGACACGCCTTCCAGTTAATTTCGTGTAGATCTTAATGCAAGGAAAACTATTAAGACGTCATTTTGTAAGTTAGGTTTGCATAAGTTCTCCTGCATCTCGCCTAAAGAATAATATCGAAATTCAATACCTCAATTAGTCACGTGATCCCTATTGTGACAGCTGTTTATCAAAATGAGCCTTCGTAACAAGTGTCATCTTTTTGCTTAATTTCGTGCCAATAGGTTGCATACTTACTGAGATAGACCACCCCCCATTCATTTTTGAATGTACCTCAAATGACCCAGTCCTTAATGTACCTGAGCTCGTGAATTCTCTGAAAACGGATGATACTTCAATCCAGAGTTCTTAACCTCTCTAGTGGTTAATAACTTAAATTATGATTGGTGCTTTAGATTGGCCGGATCAGGTGCGCGTTTCTACAAAGCTTGAACTTCTCTGATTTCAAGATAAAGTGTGAATTTTCGTATCCGAATTCGGCCCAAAAAGTTTCAGCGCTTTCGAGAAGTCATAAGCATTGAAATATCAGACCATATCGCTGACTTTTCAATACATTTACAATACAATATTAG
The DNA here is from genome assembly GCA_964030785.1 of Siderastrea siderea. Taxonomy (NCBI): domain Eukaryota; kingdom Metazoa; phylum Cnidaria; class Anthozoa; order Scleractinia; family Rhizangiidae; genus Siderastrea; species Siderastrea siderea. The sequence continues at coordinate 14,210,927 of OZ034966.1, forward strand.
AACTGAAACATCTCTAGACTCTTACCGTTTGCGGGAATTCAAGATACAGTTCACATTCTGTTGACTATAAATTCCTATTCTTACTTACCGGTAGAAGTTGCTCGAAATCTCATATCGATACCGGAGTCATACCAGTGCGACTTCACCCCGTTAGTTGTATAACGAACCGAGAGTTCTCGTTCCAGACTTGCACCTTTATCCTGTAAACGTCGTATGACTGTTCTTTCAGATCCCTCTTAATTTTAGCTGTTAAGTTTTAAAATAAAACTCATATCGCCATAAAAAACGGGTTTATAAAAACGCGATAGAAAATATCAGAATGAAAGTCTTACTTATATTATGTAAACACCCCCAATGTTTCTTTACCCGAACTGAATATTTTTAAATATTCAGTTACTATTGCTCTGTTACAAAAGCAACTGTTCAAGCTAATAGTAACAGAGGTACTTCACTTCCCCTCAAATCAGATTCTTCGTAAAACCCAGGATATAATTGATGGAGAATTTCACGATGTTGTTGTTTTGAGAAGGGCTGTGAAATACCAAGATGTACAACGCTTATGTAATGCAGATTTCGCGAGTGACGCAAACATACACAAACTAAAGGGGAAAGACCCTCGTAAAGTTCAATTTAGGTCATTACATTTTCTTTCTTTGAAGCATAGATCGGCACACATAACGTCAGGACTGAGGAAATTACGTTTCCCGAGAAAACGGTCTTTCGTTTTACGCTCGAATACCGCTTTGGAGCGATTGGGATCTATCATTACGGCTGATTGGGGCAAATGCGTCCAAAAATTATTTATTTACCAGCCCAGAAGGTAATTATTATTTGGAAATTTGTTTCATTCAAATGCATTATGGTAATCACTTCTGTAATATTTTACTAGGCGATTCGATTCGTAAAAATCTGGAACAAATTTATTATTCTTGCGTTCGTAATCTTTTGTTCTTAGTATCGTCTGCGTCACCAGTGAAACCGAGCGTCGTTTGATGTGGCTATGGCTGTCGTGGGATATAACTCCATTTCCCCGCCTAACACGGTCACCGCTCTTTTCTCTCACAGGCACCTCGATGATTAGATAATCAGAGTCCCAAATTTACCGCAATTATAGGGTGGGGAATAATTTAGCTTGCTTACTTAGCTGTAAATTTGCTTGTGTTGCGCAATGATTTTGTAAGCGATTTTCTTTGATTATGAAATAAAGAGGAAAAGAAAGAATTAAAGAAAATCTCCATTTATTTTGTTCCTCATGTGGCTGTAAACTCTGAAGAAGATCATCGGTGAATGTCAGGGAAACGGAATACAGAACTGAAAGAATTATAATTTTGTGTGACTTAGGAAAAATTAAACAAACATTTGTAGACACCAGCTGTATATCATGATTCTAATAGGATTGGAATAATGAAAAGATTACAACGCTGTAGTGAACAATACATCGGAATTTCGCGACTTCTTTAAATTAGTGATTTTGGAAGATCGGTGTTTTGCGACAGTAACGTTTTCGCAAAGTCGTAGACCAATATATAAAGTGACTATTTTTTCTGCGACATCAAGTTTTCTCGATTAAATAAATTGCCAAAATTTCCTTAATGATAGAGCTAGAGAAAGTCGTCTGCTACTTTTATGTGTCAGATTATATTGAATTGGCGAAATATTCCTTAAATCGTACCCAGATTTATGGAATCAGAAAAAAGACTATAAATCTATAGTTTCATTTTGTTTATTAAGATAAGAAAACAAGAAAACATTCTGTTGTTAAAATATTGGCTTGAATCGATTCTTTGACTCGCACCCATTCCCTCGGAGACAACCACGAAATAATTATTCAAAAGGGTTAAAAATAAGGTGCTGCAAGTAAAATCTTGTTGCCGTGATTATGCGTATCTTGTCAGTATGCTTTTCTCAGTACTCATGACAGATTTATATTTCCCTGCATTGATTTGCAGCGACATTTCAACTGATAACTCAAACAGCAATCGAGTCTTCGCCGCTCTTGTATACAAACTCAACGATGTTGTACCGTATTTTCTTGGGTTTGTTGCTCGTCAGCTCTTGTTTCTGGACTACTAGGTAAGGACAGTTTGATTCCTTTAAACCCTAGGCGTTTTCATCTAACTATAGTCTCGAGGTCCATTAAAGTTATTGACGTTGAAAACGGTTTATGCTATATCTTGCTTCTGCATGTGAACGATGTAAGAATGTAAAATCGGCGTAATTTTATGTATTTTCGACCTCGCGAATTGCTTCTCCTCATTCGAATACAGGCTCTCCTGTTCTCATAATAGCCCAAACATTTCCAAACTAGCAGATAGAACTTTGACCTTTTTTAAGAAATGCGACTTGTTTAAGCTTTCAACCAAAACGAACTGAGGCAACCACAATTCATTTACAAGAAGGGAAATTGACTAACAACGCCAATCAACAAAGTTCAGAAAAATTATTCAACTACGATTATTTCACGCAGGGCCGGTTTGGATAAGCAGAGATACAAAGTGCTGGAGATGGACGCAAAAGGAAATCTTTACCTATACAGGACTTCAGTGTTCTGTAAGAATGAAATCATAAAACGGCTGGTTAATGGCAAATACCACCTGGCAGAATCAAGTTCCTTAGGTAACTGATTTTCCTCACACTGTTTTCTTCTTTCCTTTCGGGTGGAGAGGGGCGACACAAAGTTTAAGCTTTTAGTGACGACTCAGTGATTTCGTTTGATTTTTCCCTTGAGGTTTAGCGACTATTAGTTTAGGTAGTTCGATCGGTTTTTAACGCATTCCAAACAATTCTTGTCAGTTAGGTATTCTTAAACAGAAGCCTATTACCGATAAGCCTCTGTCTCATTTTTTGTCATTTTCAGAATAAAGCAAAAGTAAAAGGTTTATATCGGGAAGTGCTTAGAATCTCTCGTTTGTTTCTAAACACAGGTCTGTCCAAGGAGTCTCCAGGGCTGAATTGTAAGGACCTCAAACTGAAAGTGCCTTCTGCCACGTCAGGCGTCTATTGGATTGACCCGGATGCTGGTTCCCATGGTAACGCTTTCCAGGCCTACTGCGATCAGCAGACGGACGGAGGGGGCTGGACATTAGTCTGGAGTTACACCTTCACAGCTTACTCAAGCTTCACGAGTAATGCAAACGCTATCACCCCCCGTCCCACCTGGACAGCCAGCGGCGCTAACACTCGAGTGTCCACAACAGTTCCACTGAGTGAGACACATTACGAAGCCATGAACTTTGCTTTGTGGCGCACCATTGGCAAGGAGACTCTGATCAAAAGCAACATCAACAACTGGATCGCTTGCAAGGAAGGCAGTGGCAGCATAGTGCGACAGAAGGCGGGGTCAATCAGCTGTAAACTGGTCAAGCATGTTTCCAAGCATTGCGCAGGTGTCGTGCCAAAGTCCCTCACGATTAATTCCATCGGAATTTATCTCTCCAGCAGTAGTCTCTACTATTACTTTGATAGTAGCACAAGCGGAAGTTGGCCCACACATGATCCATGTGGAAAAAACCAAGCAAATCAGTTGAAAGGTGTGGTTAATCCACACGGTAATATTTTTATTCGCTAAATGCTAAAAGAGTTCTGTTCTTAACTGCCTGAGTAATCATTAAAACCTGTATGAAGACACAGTTGTGTAATAACAAATGCTCGTTACAGGTTTAAAGGGAAAAGCATTTACAAAGCATAATACTCGAGGCATCTATAGTGTTTGTAAGGCAACTGATTCTAAAATGTTGCAAATAAATGTGGGTTTTCTTGCTTAAAATGTTTAATTAGATTTCAAACTTTCCCCCTCAACTTTGTCCTCTACCAGTTTTGAGGCAACTTTGTTTTGCAATTTGTATGGGATGATAGCGTTTCGTGACACTCATGACCAATTTTCGAAATGTTGGACAAGTCATCCTCTTTGAAGACAGCAAAATAGCTCAATAAGGAAAAAAATGAAAGATAGCAGTTGAGACGGGACTGGGTAAAAAAGGGGTCCACGACGAGAAATAAGTCAACCCCCTCGCTAGTTAAACGAATTGAACTTATCGAAAAGCACCCCATATTATGGGAAATTTTTGTTTTGTCTTATCCGATTTTTACGTTTTACACATCCAGTATTACACTTATTTGAGGATGACAGTTTTTCTTTTTCGAGGTATCATTTTTGTATCCCTTGGAAACCGATGTTTTCGATCATTGTGTTTATAAGTAGAACTTTGTTTACAGAGTCTGAAAGAAGGATTAGGTTATTGTGAAGTTCACAGTAATATTTTCATTAGTGTAGATGTGGACTCTCATGAATAGCACCGCGACAACAAAATTTAGTTGCTAAGTTTTCAGAAGCTCGGCAGAAAATGGTCCAAACGGCTTTCACTTGATTGACTGGCTGATCTGTCTTCAATTCACAAATATAATTTCATTTGGCTCATAGTATGTTTGTTGTGAAAACTAAAATTTTGGTGCATGATCTTTGAGATACAAAAAGTGCTCCTCCTTATTGCCTGAATCCTTAAATTTAGTAACGTTTAGAAACAGTTTATCACATTTTACATTCTCGTGCACAACTAAGCGACAAAAAAGAATGCAAATTGAAGGAAGGTACAGAAAGACATCTTAACATACTAAAAGAAAAGTAAGTTATCGGAGTTTTCCCTTCTTCAAGACGAGTGCACTTGCTGTTCCTGTCCCCAACAAAAAATTGGAGACGAAGATTCTGCTCCTTCAGCTGCTGTTCTAACTCAGGCCGAGTCCACGCATGCTCTCCCTCATCATTTATAGCTTAAACTACTGCTCTGATTCAAAGAACATTCAATAACAAATTCCCTGGCAGTTAATTAGGCATCCTATCCCTTCTCTCAATGGCGCTATCTTTCACACTTGCATGAGTCACCAAGTTGACTGGAGTTTCTCACTTTGTAGCTAATTTGTTCCTCGATCATTTTTTTTGTCTTGCACTTCGCACAACGAACATCTACATCTACATCTATAACTTGCAAAATCCTTATTAGGGCAGTTCGCAAGTGATATTAAAATAAATCAAATAAACAATGCTACCAATAATAAAAAACTACGACGTCATGTTCTGAACGTTCAAAGCTGACAAACTTACGGGAGCTTTTCATGTTTTGTAGACTCATCACCTTACAAAAAATTGGACGATGTTACGTTTTTCTACATAGATGAGTTGTATATATAACGTTTCAACCTTCGTAGCAGTGCCTGCGGCAATTTTTACACATTGTTACTCTCGTGTAAGGCACACGTGGGGTCAGTAGGCCCGCCGCGCAATCCTTGTGGCACCAACTGCTTCCCTCGCGCGGTCGACGCTCCTCAGTGTTTACTCCTGCTGCGCGCTGCTCAGGCGCACAACAGTAATAGTAGACCAGGGAATCGATAAACCATATCTACTCTACATCACTGTAAGAGTACAAATTATTTTCTTTTATATTATAAAACTTGCTTTTTACGTCTGCCTATTACAGGTGCTTCGTCATTATTTAGTCTATATATCTACCGCGGGTAGAGGAAGGAGAGAGTTCGCTTTAAATGATTTTTGTTACACAATTACTTCGCAAGTGCTTTGTTTTGAAATCGAGTTGAGGTAATCTCAAAGTTGTGTGTGTTCTTGTGCTTATAACAGAAAACTGAACGGGAAAAAGAGTGCTGTCATTAATTTTTGTCATAAATTCTGCAGTAAACATATATAGAATGATTTCAAGAGTAGCCTGGATAAATTAAGGCACATTTGGGAAGGAAAAGCAACTGACGTAAAGCAACTACTTTTTTGTGAGTTATGCCATCGAAAATGTTTAATCGGGCGAAACTTCCAAAAACTGTCGCCAGTTTGCATTGCAATTAGAGAACTAATTCGAAGTCAACCATGGATAATTATTCAAAAAGCGTTAAAAATAAACACGCAAGTTATATCTTGTTATCATAATCACGTATATTTTCTCATCTTGCTCTTCAATTATAACAAACCGGCTTCGCGACAGCATTGCTTCGTATCGACTTTTCTGTGAACTGATAACCGAGTGATACTTAACGTTCTTGTACAATCTCTGTACAATGTTGTTCCGTATTCTGTTGAGTTTGCTGCTCGTCAGCTTCCTCCTCTCGTCTACAAGGTAAGGACAGTTCCATTTCGATGTCTTGCTCCCAATAAACCAAAGTGTAATTTCAAACCGATTTTATCGTCCAAGTTGCAAAATATCGAAAACAACAACAGGATCAATTAATTTCATCCTTAGATTCATAAGTCAGACACCAAAAGATCATTTTCTGCAGATTTCGTTAATTAAATTCAAAGGCTTTTACGCTATGTGTAGTCTGTTTAAATTGTTCCCCATAGCTGACAAGAGAGGGAGCCGACGAAATTACGTGCCAGAACAATTAACCCCAAATTCATTTAAAACGAATTGTAATAAACGGAAAGAAGTTTGTATTAGTTTCATTTGCAATCACGATCGATTTGTATCCAATCTAGATCGAATATGCCTCCCTTATCTTCCTTCTCAGAGTTTACAAAATCAGGGGAAAGACCTTGTGATACTTCAAAAGAAATGCGATTGATAAAAGCTTTCTTCCTCACATAGCTGTTTGCAGAAGCAGAGTAACAAAGTGCTGGAGTGGACGCAAAAGGAAATCTTTACCTTTAGAGGACTTCAGTGTTCTGTAAGAATGAGATCATTAATAGCCTGTTCCAGGCGTTCAGATAGTGGAGCACGAGCGAAAACTAAAGCGAGCGAAAGAGCGGGAAAAAACGAGGGGAGACCCAGTCTCCCTTCGTTTTTTTTCCGCTCTTTCGCTCGCTTTATTTTTCGCTCGCGCTCCACCATCTGAACGCCTGGAACAGGCTAGATCATTAAACGACTGATTAACGGATCATACCATTTGGTAAAAACACAGCAAACACACAACAGGCAAGGTTTTTTCAAATTTATTTCGATTTTAACTGCAGTTTCGGCGGAAAACCGTCGATTATTTTCGATCAAATTTCAGCTCCATACAAACTCTCATATTACGCTTTGGTTCCCTGTGATTAAACAAGCACATGATGACGCCGTTGTGCCAACGGATTACAATCTTGCTCCCTTTCACTCCCGCAGTTAATATGGTGAAATTGTACAGCTTCAATCCACTTTGAACGAGATTTTAACAACGTTTCAAGAAAAATCAAACACGTACCACATTTCTAATAGTAATAGATTTTGAAAAACACTTCAACAAGAAAATCAACGATAAAAAAGTAACTTGACGTTTCGATGACTTCATGTCATCATTATCAAAAGTGGAATGTGGAAAAATTAACATAAAGATATATACACAAAAATAGAAGTGTGAAAAAAGAAATACATAATTTAATAAAGCATGATTAGCGTGTATTTAAATTTAAACAAAAAGTTTTGCGCGAATCGAGTCCGCATGAGTGTTCAGTTTCGGTCCTTTCTTTCGAATGTATAACATTTCGAAGATTAAGCACTCAAGCTTGCTTCGGCATTTCTTAAGAATGGTGAAGTTCTCACGGAGGTTGGAAGGCCTTACATTATGTTCGTCCTTAAGGTGTTTTCCGATTACGGAAGGTGTTTTCCGATTACCACATTTCAGAGCCAAAAATTAGAAGTTTTTTCCCAAAACTTGTGCCACTTCGTTCACTTCGGTCTTCGGAGGAGTTTCATTTTGATTCATTCATCCTTCGAAAGAAACGCTGCACACTTAACAAGCTTTTGGCGCCGTTTTAGTTCAGTCAGGTGACCGATTCTTGTCCCTTTTTTATCTTTATTCATTTTTTGTCTTTCTGTCTTGATTTTATCACAATTATAGTGGTTGAGTTTTAAATAAAACAATTATTCTACTCGGAATTGCTGGATATCGAATAATTATAACCAACTCGCCGCTATGCACCTCGTTGGTTATCTATCATTGCAAAAACCTAACCCTGGACGTAACAGCTAAGAAAAGACGTTAAAATAGTGACTTTGACTGGAGTGAACGTCTGGGGTCGCCGGACGTTAAGTTTTATCCAACTCGCCCCCCTTGCTTTTGTGCCCTCTAGCTCGAGTTGGAAACTAAACAGTTAGCAAATGATATCATGTAATCCATATTGCAATGTACCCAATATTATGATGACGGATGATGACGTAGGAAAACTCGGTTTTCACTGCCGCTAGCACTGCGGGCGCAAGCTCCGTATGACAGGCTTCCCTGCCACAAAGTTAACATGCTCGTTGAAGGAGAGATGATTGTCTATCATAACCCCGAGATACTTGAACACCGTCGAAAACTTTACATGGGCTCCATCCAGGGTGACTGAAATTTCCTCTGCGACTCCAGACATCCTCAGGGTCTGATGAGTACCAAAGACGAGGCACCCCGTTTCAGTCTTCTTATGCAGCAAAAGATTGTTTCGTTTAAGCCATTTATAGACATTTCCTAGATCGAGAGACAGCTTCATTTCAATCTCAGAAACTGAGCAAGACGAGAAAAAAAAAGAGCATCATCAGCATACATCATCAGTCTAGAGAATTGTAAGAAAGATGGAAGATCGTTAATGAATGTTATGAAAAGTAAAGGGTCGAGGATGCTACCCAGTTTTTAAGTCTACTTTCCTGTTCTTACCTTCCTTTCCTCTTCCTTCATGCTCCTTGAAAAACTTTAACTGAAAAACCCTTCAACTTTCTTCAGCCGAAGCCAGTCAGTGACGTAAACGTCAAGTGAAGGGTGGTAGTTCTATTTCTAGCCTGCGTAGGAAGCGTTTCCGTAGGGCTTTTGAACACCCGAAAATTGGGGCGAGCGCAAGAAAGTGCGATTCCCCCCCCCCCCCTACCCCGTCCTTCCACTTGTTGCGCTCGCCCCAATTTTCGCCCCGCCAAAAAGTGAAAAATGCCTCGAACGGGCGGAAAAACCTACGGAAACGCTTGCTATGCAGGCTATTCTATTTCTTATCAACAGTTTGCCAACTTGTACACCAAAAAAATCCCTTGTTTGCCTACTTTTGTTTTGATTTTCAAGGTTTAGACCACTGCAAAACCGTGTACGATCAAAGCTTGCTCTACGTTGGATCAGTAGATCGTGACCAGTCAAAAGAAGATAAAATATGGAAATAATGCAAAGACTGGTCAGACAACGTGCACGAGGCGTAAATACAATATTTCGGCTGGCCAACACCAGCCTTCTTCAGGTTTATTGAATGAAACGCGAATTTACATGGTCTTTATATAACGAACCGGAAATAACAGGACAGGGCTACGTGATGTGTTAAAAATACAGAAAAAATAATAATAATGAAATAAAAGCGGAAATACAGTATAATAGGGATAAGGAAAAAGCTGGTTGGATTACATTTCATCTCTTCTGTTAAGACCTGCAGGCTCCAGTGTGTTTCCTCGGTGGATGAGGAATGCCTCACGAGCCTTTCTAACTGAATCACGATTAGTATATAATGTTCACATACACTGACTTTGATTTTTCTAAAATTCTGCAGATACAATGTGAGGTTGTTACAGTTTTTTTTTTTGGTAAGGTCATTATTCTTGCACTGTTGGGGCGGCAAGCTCGCCCTCATTTTCTATATGTGGCGGAAAACACTTGCATTGCAATTTTGTAATGAATCGTAAACTTTTCTTTGCAGGCCTCTGAGAAGGAAGTCGTGTGGGTGATGCGTATTGTCATATTTGGAGTTGGCGCGGCCGCTTCAGCTATGGCGCTATTTGTGGATTCAATCTACACGTTGTGGGCGCTGTGCAGCGACTTGGTCTACGTCTTCCTTTTCCCGCAGCTGTGTTGTGTGGTCTACCTCCAAGGCACCAACACCTACGGTTCCTTTTTAGGCTACATAGTGGGTCTTGTACTCCGCGTGGGGTGTGGGGAGGATAAAATCGGTCTTCCACCGTTCATTGAGTACCCGTATTACGATGATACCGATGGGCAGTTATTTCCATTTCGCACCCTGGCCATGATAGTATCGTTTGTAACTATCATTTTGGTGTCTTACTCGCTGAAGTTTTGTTTGAGAGGGAGATTATACCGTTGAAGCTTGATTTCTTGCATTGCTTTAGAAAATACGATTTAGAGAAACCAGAAAAAGAAAAAAATGAGAACTACCCCATGGCAAGAAGAGGAAGATCGGGAAGTTCTGAGCTGTGAATGGCTCCAGACCCAAGTTTTTGATTATTATTATTTTTTACCTATCGTTTTGGTTTTTGTTCCCTGGTGGAGCACGTCTCCTTACATTCTTACCTGCTGATCATCCTTGTTTTTCTTTCAGTCTTTTTTGCCAGCTCCGTGCGGGATTGCATTTTTATATAAAGGTATACAGATTCTGTTTGCAAAATCTGACATGTAATTGAAACGTAACTGAAAGATTTGAGAGCTTATGATTGCTGTGTCGCTTTATTTTGGGATCATTTCTTGTCACAAATTTAACGAATCTGAAAATGAACAGTAAACATATGTTTAAAACCATTGAACGTAAGTACCGTTTAAAGAATCAAGCGCCTTTTAGAAAGAAAAGAAAATAGATATTTAAAAGCAATATACCTAATATCCTTTTACTCTAGAGAGCTCGTGAATTCTCTGAAAACGGATGATACTTCAATCCAGAGTTCTTAACCTCTCTAGTGGTTAATAACTTAAATTATGATTGGTGCTTTAGATTGGCCGGATCAGGTGCGCGTTTCTACAAAGCTTGAACTTCTCTGATTTCAAGATAAAGTGTGAATTTTCGTATCCGAATTCGGCCCAAAAAGTTTCAGCGCTTTCGAGAAGTCATAAGCATTGAAATATCAGACCATATCGCTGACTTTTCAATACATTTACAATATAATATTAGAACTGGAACATCTCTAGACTCTTACCGTTTGCGGGAATTCAAGATACAGTTCACATTCTGTTGACTATAAATTCCTATTTAAGGGGATTCGCTGTGATCTTTCTGTGAATGTTTTGTTATTCCAGAATCGGAGGTCAATCGAACGCACCAGTTGTATTGCATAACAGCAAAGGACCACATTTATGCATTCAATACTGCGTTTTCAGAAACCACATGCACAACAAGAGGTTGTTAACATGATAATGGCACGACTTTCTTACCGGTAGAAGTTGCTCGAAATCTCATATCGATACCAGAGTCATACCAGTGCGACTTCACCCCGTTAGTTGTATAACGAACCGAGAGTTCTCGTTCCAGACTCGCACCTTTATCCTGTAAACGCCGTATGACTGTTCTTTCAGATCCCTCTTAATTTTAGCTGTTAAGTTTTAAAATAAAACTCATATCGCCATAAAAACGGGTTTATAAAAACGCGATAGAAAATATCAGAATGAAAGTCTTACTTATATTGTGTAAACACCCCCAATGTTTCTTTACCCGAACTGAATATTTTTAAATATTCAGTTACTATTGCTCTGTTACAAAAGCAACTGTTCAAGCTAATAGTAACAGAGGTACTTCACTTCCCCTCAAATCAGATTCTTCGTAAAACTCAGGATATAATTGATGGAGAATTTCACGATGTTGTTGTTTTGAGAAGGGCTGTGAAATACCAAGATGTACAACGCTTATGTAATGCAGATTTCGCGGGTGACGCAAACATACACAAACTAAAGGGGAAAGACCCTCGTAAAGTTCAATTTAGGTCATTACATTTTCTTTCTTTGAAGCAATGATCGGCACACATAACGTCAGGACTGAGGAAATTACGTTTCCCGAGAAAACGGTCTTTCGTTTTACGCTCGAATACCGCTTTGGAGCGATTGGGATCTATCATTACGCCGGATTGGGGCAAATGCGTCCAAAAATTATTTATTTACCAGCCCAGAAGGTAATTATTATTTGGAAATTTGTTTCATACAAATACATTATGGTAATCACTTCTGTAATATTTTACTAGGCGATTCGATTCGTAAAAATCTGGAACAAATTTATTATTCTTGCGTTCGTAATCTTTTGTTCTTAGTATCGTCTCTTGATCTTGTTATCATAATGACGTATATTTTCTCGTCTTGCTCTTCAATTATAACAAACCGGCTTCGCGACAGCATTGCTTCGTATCGACTTTTCGGTGAGCTGATAACCGAGTGATACTTAACGTTCTTGTACAATCTCTGTACAATGTTGTTCCGTATTCTGTTGAGTTTGCCGCTCGTCAGCTTTCTCCTCTCGTCTACAAGGTAAGGACAGTTCCAATTCGATGTCTCGTTCCCAATAAAGCCAAACCGATTTTATCGTCCAAGTTGCAAAATATCGAAAACAACAACAGGATCAGTTAATTTCATCCTTAGACTCATAAGTCAGACACCAAAAGATCATTTTCTGCAGATTTCGTAAATTAAATTTAAAGGCTTTTGCGCTATGTGTAGTCTGTTTAAATTGTTCCCCATAGTTGACAAGAGAGGGAGCCGTCGAAATTACGTGCCAGAACAATTAACCCCAAATTCATTTAAATGGAATTGTAATAAACGGAAAGAAACTTGTATTAGTTTCATTTGCAATCACGATCGATTTTGTATCCAATCTAGATCGAATATGCCTCCCTTATCTTCCTTCTCAGAGTTTACAAAATCAGGGGAAAGACCTTGTGATACTTCAAAAGAAATGCGATTGATGAAAGCTTTCTTTCCTCACATAGGTGTTTGCAGAAGCAGAGGTACAAAGTGCTGGAGTGGACGCAAAAGGAAATCTTTACTTTTACAGGACGTCAGTGTTCTGTAAGAAGGAGATCATCAAACGACTGATTAACGGATCATACCATTTGGTACAATCGAGTCCAACAGGTAAACCATTTATCTTGTCTTGGATTTTTCAGATATAAAAGAGCATTAACAAGGGCGATATTATTTATTTTAGCAAAGTTGTTCGATGATTGGCAGAACTAAACAGCCAGTGGGCATGCGAACCAGTGAGAAATGCGTACCGGTATTTGAGGGGGACATTGGGGGACTGTCAACACCGCAACACCGCAGAAAAAAAATAACGAACACGGCATCACCGCAAAAAAAGTTGACGAAACACCGACACCGCAATTCAATTTTTGTCCTACGATTTAAATGATCTAAAAAGCTTCTTGGAAAAGGGAAAACGTCCGCACGTGATGTAATATTTTTCATTCAAACAAATGTTATTACCTCAGCAATTTTCCACTTAACAGATACAAACCACAAAGCCATGCTGTTTTCACCTTGTGGTCTGCACGTAAATCACGCGGATACTGATGATGTCTGTATTCTTGCTGTAGCCAACATTTCGTCGTATGTACATGACGACAAAGATGAACAGGTAACGTTCCCGCTGACCAGCGTGGTCGTGGTTGCCACGAACTCACTTGCTCTATAGTTTCGCGTTTTAATGTTTTCTGGGATGATAGCGCTCCTTTATCGTCTATTAAACAAATAGACGGCGTCTCTGCTTCTTCTTTTCTTCTTTATCTTACTTGTATACAGTTTCTCCGAAAAGCTTTTCAACGCCTTCACTTGGCTTTCTTCCCGAATTCATGCATCAACTGGGACACTCTCGTAGCGATGACACAAGATGTCACTGCTGTGAAGATTTCTTCCAGTTAAGGCATTTTCAAGTCGTCAAGAACTCTTTTTGTATTGGTTTCTCCGTTTTTCCTACTTGTAATCAGCTCCTGCTAAACATTTTTCGGGCCCTTCACTTGCTTAAACCGAAATAATCTCGTAAACATTTTCAAAACCGCGCGCCATGTTCGACAAAACAAATAAAACAAGTTTCCCATCACGGCATCCAGGTGTCTGTACTCTAATACATCTTGGGCAACGACCAATCACAGCACTCGTAATATATACTAAATTGCATAACTAACGATAATCACTTTGGACAGGAGGCGATGGTTGAATCGAATGGCTCTTCCAAAGCATGACCTTGCGCCTAGCAGGAAGGTGGTTGAGCTGCCTATTTCTCCTAAGAACTCTAAGAACTCTATTTTCAGTCGCTCAGATATAAAGAATGCAAGGTAGCGTGTTACGAACTTACCAAATAGATTCTCTGAGCTTCGTCAGGCACTTTTCATTTCTGTTGATCCGACACCTAAATTTGTTTTTATGCCTAGTTTTCCCCCCCCCTTTTCCCTCTTCATAAAAAAAAGCGACACAGTCGATTATGCACTCTGTTGTAGGCTCAATGACCTCTTCGACCTCTTCCATGTTGCAGCCGTTTGACCACGCGCCTTGAAACACAAGGAGGCTGACAGGATCCCTGACAGTCCGCGTAGCAATTGTCAAGTTACTTATAAATGAAAACGGAAATGGCCTGGCATTCACTGCTTGACACAGATTTGATACCACGTTTGTTTCCAAACGGTTTGACGAATATAAACAGGTTTTGACAGTTACTCGGCAAGGGGGTAAGTCGGTCAAATGTGTCAAACAATAAACCACAACACCGTTAAGGGTCTGCAAGAAATTTTTTTCACCGAACATCGCAGGTTTAAAATCAAAAACACCGCACACCGTACGACTTGAGATCACCGCAACACCGCGAGATGGGATTTCATTCACCGCAACACCGCACAAAAAAATTAGCGGCACCGCAACACCGCAAATCCCCATGTCCCCCTCGTATTTAGATTGGTAAGTCTGTCGAGTCGCTGCCGGGAGCAAATTCCACAAATCCCTTCTATTAAATGAAAAAACTTTTCAGATTTTCAGAATCCTCATAAAATATTCTATTAGCAGTGGTAATTTCGAAGCTTTTGAGTTGATATTTGTCCTATTTTGATCTCAGCGAAAAGGGACTAAAAGTCACCAAATTAGCCTCCAAGAATACCTTAAGTGAGTTCATTTGAGCAACTGTAGTTTCACGAGTACTCTTCTTGACCTTAATTAGCTTTCCAAAGAATGCTGCAAAGAGAGCTGTTGGTGAAAGCCGTGCTGAACTCTTCTTTTTGAAGAAAAATGAGTCGAATTTACTGCTTCCTCAGCGGTCCGCATTGTGTTTTTGCGTTTATGTTTTCTCTTGTTGTTTTTCATCTGTAAATATGAGATGAAAGTATTTTCCCCGTGAGCAACCTGGTGAAAAAATGGACGAGAAAAATCAGTTGGCAGCGAATTTAAATTAAACGGAAATTCCAACAGCGTCACTGAGACACAATTCAAAATTGTCCCGGAGTGCCTGATTTGTTAATACGACAAGAAACTGTGTAGAAATAGAAATTTAAGCATTTAGCGCTGTGTTTACAATTAATTCTTTCATCGTCACGTCGATCATAAAAAAATTACAATCGGTAGGTTTTATCAGGAATGCTTTCCACTCCGAAATATCAAGACAAGACATAAAATAAAACACAGTAGAATGAGAGAGAATCATTTAATAAAAACTGTCACACATTCATGGCGAGTCAGTACGAAAATCAAGAAGCAATCTAAACAAGTACCGAACAAACTACCAAGAAAAAAGGAAGGGCGACATTTTTGGCTATACCGCGCATAGTTGACTCTGGTTTACCTGCACTCGTTGTGGCTCTCTGTTCCAAAAGCTCCAAATGTTCTGATACAAATTGGATGCTATGTAAAAGGAGTTGAATCGCTTCCCTTTTGTTTGAGTGTTGTTTTTACCGTTCCGTCCGCTACCTCTAAACTGAGAACAACTGCGTTTTGTGCCTTGCATTCTGATATTCCTCACTACAGTAATCTTGTTTCTGAGCTGCATAGAAATTACCTTTTCAAGTTCAAATTCTGTCTTCAGTTCGATTAAACCACAGGTAACCAAAGCGTAATATGAGAGTTTGTATGGAGCTGAAATTCGATCGAAAAAAAAAGGGACGGTTTTCCGCTGAAAATGCATTAAAATCGAAATAAATTAAAAAAATATTTAAAAATCTTTAGTACGTGACATGCCGTCGCATCGACCGTTAAGCAGGAAATCGCCCAAAACGGCCTCCAGAAGCTCGGAAAAGCGATAAAAACACAGCAAACACACAACAGGTAAGGTTTTTTAAAATTTATTTCGATTTTAATGCATTTTCGAATTTCAGCTCCATACAAACTCTCATATTACGTTTTGGTTCCCTGTGATTAAACAAGCACATGATGACGCCGTTGTGCCAACGGATTACAATCTAGCTTGCTCCCTTTCACTCCCGCAGCTAATATGGTGAAATTGTACAGCTTCAATCCACTTTGAACGATGATTTTAACAACGTTTCAAGAAAAATCAAACACGTACCACATTTCAGAGCCAAAAATTAGAAGTTTTATTCCCAAAACTTGTGCCACTTCGTTCACTTTGGTCTTCGGAGCAGTTTCATTTTGATTCATTCAGCTTTCGAAAGAAGCGCTGCACACTTAGCAAGCTTTTGGCGCCGTTTTAGTTCAGTCATGTGACCGATTCTTGTCCCTTTTTTATCTTTATTCATTTTTTTTCTTTCTGTCTTGATTTTATCACAATTATAGTGGTTGAGTTTTAAATTAAACAATTATTCTACTGGGAATTGCCGGATATCGAATAATTAACCAACTCGCCGCTATGCTTCTCGTTGGTTATCTATCATTGCAAAAACCTAACCCTGGACGTAACAGCTAACAAAAGACGTTAAAATAGTGACTTTGACTGGAGTGAACGTCTGGCGTCACCGGACGTTAAGTTTTATGCAACTCGCCCCCGTTGCTTTCGTGCCCTCTAGCTCGAGTTGGAAACTAAACAGTTAGCAAATGACATCATGTAATCCACATCGCAATGTACCCAATATTATGATGACGGATGATGACATAGGAAAACTCTGTTTTCACTGCCGCTAGCACTGCGGGCGCAAGCTCCGTATGCCAGGCTTCCCTGCCACAAAGTTAACATGCTCGTTGAAGGAGAGATGATTGTCTATCATAACCCCGAGATACTTGAACACCGTCGAAAACTTTACATGGGCTCCATCCAGGGTGACTGAAATTTCCTCTGCGACTCCAGACATCCTCAGAGTCTGATGAGTACCAAAGGCGAGGCACCCTGTTTCAGTCTTCTTGTTCAGCAAAAGATTGTTTCGTTTAAGCCATTGATAGACATTTCCTAGATCGAGAGACAGCTTCATTTCAATCTCAGAAACTGAACAAGACAAGATAATTGTAGAGAATTGTAAGAAAGACGGAAGATCGTTAATGAATATTATGAAAAGTAAAGGGTCGAGGATGCTACCAAGTTTTTAAGTCTACTTTCCTGTTCTTACTTTCCTTTCCTCTTCTTTCATGTTCCTTGAAAAACTCTAACTGAAAAGCCCTTCAACTTTCTTCAGCCGAAGCCATTTTGTTCAGTCAGTGAAGTAAACGTCAAGTGAAGAGTGCGTAGTTCTATTTCTAGCCTGCGTAGCAAGCGTTTGAACCGTAGGGCTTTTGAACGCCCGAAAATTGGGACAAGCGCAAGAAAGTGCGACTCCCCCCCCCCCCCCCCCCCACCCCGTCCTTCCATTTGTTGAGCTAACCCCAATTTTCGCCCCGCCAAAAAGTGAAAAATGCCTCGAACGGGCGGAAAAACCTACGGAAACGCTTGCTACGCAGGCTATTCTAGTTCTTATCAACAGTCTGCCAACTTGTACACCAAAAAAATCCCTTGTTTGCGAACTTTTGTTTTGATGATCACACACACTGACTTTGATTTTTCTAAACTTCTGCAGATATACTTCAGTTTGCAATGTGAGGTTGTTACAGTTTTTTTTGTAAGGTCATTATTCTTGCACTGTTAAGGCGACAAGCTCGCCCTCAATTTTCTATATGTGGCGGAAAATACTTGCATTGCAATTTTGTAATGAATCGTAAACTTTTCTATGCAGGCCTCTGAGAAGGAAGTCGTATGGGTGAAGCGTGTTGCCATATTTGGAGTTGGCGCGACCGCTGCAGCTATGGCGCTATTGGTGGATTCAATCTACACGTTGAGGGCGCTGTGCAGCGACTTGGTCTACGTCATCCTGTTCCTGCAGCTGTGCTGCGTTGTCTACCTCCAAGGCACTAACGCCTACCGTTCCTTTTTAGGCTACATAGGAGGTCTTGTACTCCGCGTGGGGGGTGGAGAGGATAAAATCGGTCTTCCACCGTTCATTAAGCACCCTTATTATATGGCAAGCAATTCTCCAGTCTAAATCGAGTGTTCTGATTGGTTAGTTTTCGGTCGGGATTTTACAGTACGGACCATTACCATGGAAACGGTCCTTTTCGGATATTTTTTTTTCGCACTCCCGCTCCCGCAAAATTCAAACTTCGAAAACGCAAGAAGATAAAAAAAGGAAAGGTTTGGAGCTGGTACAAAACAAATGAACGAGGTAAACACGCGTCTGTTTAGAAAAAGAGCTCTTCAATTAACCTTACCGACTTTTTGATATAAGCAAAAGACTCGCCAGCAGTGAATCAAAAAGCATGGCCAACGCTCTTCAGTTGTGTGTGTTTATTGTTTTTTTGTACGGCTATAGACTGTAAGCTGTAAAGAGCCGAGTAAATCGGCCAAGACTTAAACAATAATTATGAAAATTCAGCATCAAAAAAAGAGGACGTTTCTCACAAGAAAACGTTTCGGCGAAAAATAATGAAAACTGCAAAACAACTAGCAAACGGCTTTCATCGGCAACTGTAAATCGAAAAGAAACGAGCACGTTCTTTTCTAGTTTAATATTGGCCATCGCTTCAGTCAGCGCTTTACACAAGAACAAATTAAAGCTACACCTACATGTATTAAACTAACAGTGCACCTTGATTCCTCAGCGAGATTTTTGCTCTTGTAGTGGACATCCTTGAAAATAATCTCAGCTTGTTCACAAGTCCGCTTTCGCTGTAGCTCGCGCTAAAAACAACTTCGTTAGATGCGACGAAAATTTGCTCTCAGCATCCACAAAGTTCTCCATAAAGCCACTGAAGCAAACAACTTGCAGTATTTGATGGAGATATAATTTCCAGTGTCTTTTTTTAAGTTCCAGTGTTCCTTTCTTCACATTACAGACTAACACGCTGCCACAATTTCCAGTTTGAGAAGCACGTTTGTGAGATTTTATCGCGGCGTTTTCATTATTCTTCTTTTCCCGAGTTGTCTCCGCCCATACTGAAGAAGTATTTTCAAGTAAACTATCTTGTGTTGTAGAGGACGACGAAAAACTGACACATAATAGAAGCAGAGCAGTTTTCATTCAAGAGCCACGCACGTTTTTACCGATCGACAGCAACGATCAGCAAACTGATTCGAAGGCCAGTTAAAATCGCTGGCTTCTTCCCTTTACATCGCGCCGGAAATTGACTTGAATGAACTACCGGAAGCGTTTTTTCTATCGAAAAATGATGCCATATAATAAACTACTTACTAACTTCACTTGCTCGGGACCGTACTGGGGAATATTGGCCCTCGGTCGTTTTTGTATGGACCTCGCTGCGCTCGGTCCGTACTGCCACGACCTCGGGCCAATATTCCCCAGTAAGGCCCTCGCGTTCAGTTAGTAAGAGGTTAGTATTACGACGATACCGATGGGCAGTTATTTCCATTTCGCACCCTGGCCATGATAGCATCGTTTGTCTATCATTTTGGTGTCTTACTCGCTGAAGTTTTTGTTTAAGAGAGAGATTATACCGTTGAAGCTTGATTTCTTGCATTGCTTTAGAAAATACGATTTAGAGAAACCAGAAAAGGAGAAAAATGAGAACTACCCCATGGCAAGAAGAGGAAGATCGGGAAGTTCTGAGCTGTGAATGGCTCCAGATCCAAGTTTTTGATTATTATTATTTTTTACTTATCGTTTTGGTTTTCGCTCCCAGCTCCGTGCGTGATTGCATTTTATATAAAGGTGTACAAATTTTGTTTGCAAAATCTGACATGTAATTGAAACGTCATTGAAAGATTTGAAAGCTTATGATTGCTGTGTCACTTTATTTTGGGGTCATTTTTTGTCACAAATTTAACGAATCTGAAAATGAACATTACCTGATAAACGTAAACATATGTTTAAAACGATTGAACGTAAGTACTGTTTAAAGAATCAAGCGCCTTTTTAAAAGAAAAGAAAATAGATATTAAGCACTACAATGTAATATACCTAATATCATTTTACTCTTGGAGCTCGTGAATTCTCTGGAAGCGGATGATACTTCAATCCAGAGTTCTTAACCTCTCTAGTGGTTAATAACTTAAATGATTGGTGCTTTAGATTGGCCGGATCAGGTGCGCGTTTCTACAAAGCTTAGAAACTTCTCTGATTTCATGATAAAGTGTGAATTTTCGTATCCGAATTCGGCCCAAAAAGTTTCAGCGCTTTCGAGAAGTCATAAGCATTGAAATATCAGACCATATCGCTGACTTTTCAATACATTTACAATACAATATTAGAACTGAAACATCTCTAGACTCTTACCGTTTCAGGGAATTCAAGATACAATTCACATTCTGTTGACTATAAATAGGGGATTCGCTGTGATCTTTCTGTGAATGTTTTGTTATTCCAGAATCGGAGGTCAATCGAACGCACCAGTTGTATTTCATAACAGAAAAGGACCACATTTATGCATTCAATACTGCGTTTACAGAAACCACATGCACGACAAGAAGTTGTTAACATGATAATGGTACGACTTTCTTACCGGTAGAAGTTGCTCGAAATCTCGAATCGATACCGGAGTCATACCAGTGCGACTTCAGCCCGTTAGTTGTATAACGAATCGAGAGTTCTCGTTCCAGACTCGCACCTTTATCCTGTAAACGCCGTATGACTGTTCTTTCATATCCCTCTTAATTTTAACTGTTAAGTTTTAAAATAAAACTCATATCGCCATAAAAAACGGTTTATAAAAACGCGATAGAAAATATCAGAATGAAAGTCTTACTTATATTATGTAAACACCCCCAATGTTTATTTACCCGAACTGAATATTTTTAACTATTCAGTTACTATTGCTCTGTTACAAAAGCAACTGTTCAAGCTCATAGTAACAGAGATACTTCGCTGCCCTTCAAATCAGGTTCTTCGTAAAACCCAGGATACAACTGATGGAGAATTTCACGATGTTGTTGTTTTGAGAAGGGCTGTGAAATACCAAGATGTACAACGCTTATGTAATGCAGATTTCGCCAGTGACGCAAACATACACAAACTAAAGGGCAAAGACACTCGCGAAATTCAGTTTAGGTCATTACATTATCTTTCTTTGAAGCAATGATCGGCACACATAACGTCAGGACTGAGGAAATTACGTTTCCCGAGAAAACGGTCTTTCGTTTTACGCTCGAATTCCGCTTTGGAGCGATTGGGATCTATCATTACGCCTGATTGGGGTAAATGCGTCCAAAAATTATTTATTTACCAGCCCAGAAGGTAATTATTATTTGGAAATTTGTTTCATACAAATACATTAAGGTAATCACTTCTGTAATATTTTACTAGGCGATTCGATTCGTAAAAATCTGGAACAAATTTATTATTCTTGCATTCGTAATCTTTTGTTCTTAGTATCGTCTGCGTCACCAGTGAAACCGAGCGTCGTTTGATGTGGCTATGGCTGTCGTGGGATATAACTCCATTTCCCCGCCTAACACGGTCACCGCTCTTTTCTCTCACAGGCACCTCGATGATTAGATAATCAGAGTCCCAAATTTACCGCAATTATAGGGTAGGGAATAATTTAGCTTGCTTACTTAGCTGTAAATTTGCTTGTGTTGCGCAATGATTTTGTAAGCGATTTTCTTTGATTATGAAATAAAGAGGAAAAGAAAGAATTAAAGAAAATCTCCATTTATTTTGTTCCTCATGTGGCTGTAAACTCTGAAGAAGATCATCGGTGAATGTCAGGGAAACGGAATACAGAACTGAAAGAATTATAATTTTGTGTGACTTGGGAAAAATTAAACAAACATTTGTAGACACCAGCTGTATATCATGATTCTAATAGGATTGGAATAATCAAAAGATTACAACGCTGTAGTGAACAATACATCGGAATTTCGCGACTTCTTAAAATTAGTGATTTTGGAACATCGGCGTTTCGCGACAGTAACGTTTTCGCAAAGTCGTAGACCAATATATAAAGTGACCATTTTTTCTGCGACATCAAGTTTTCTCGATTAAATAAATTGCCAAAATTTCCGTAATGATAGAGCTAGAGAATGTCGTCTGCTACTTTTATGTGTCAGATTATATTGAATTGGCGAAATATTCCTTAAATCGTACCCAGATTTATGGAATCAGAAAAAAGACTATAAATCTATAGTTTCATTTTGTTTATTAAGATAAGAAAACAAGAAAACATTCTGTTGTTAAAATATTTGCTTGAATCGATTCTTTGACTCGCACCCATTCCCTCGGAGACAACCACGAAATAATTATTCAAAAGCGTTAAAAATAAGGTGCTGCAAGTAAAATCTTGTTGCCGTGATTATGCGTATCTTGTCAGTATGCTTTTCTCAGTACTCATGACAGATTTATATTTCCCTGCATTGATTTGCAGCGACATTTCAACTGATAACTCAAACAGCAATCGAGTCTTCGCCGCTCTTGTATACGGCAAACTCTACGATGTTGTACCGTATTTTCTTGGGTTTGTTGCTCGTCAGCTCTTGCTTCTGGTCTACTAGGTAAGGACAGTTTGATTCCTTTAAACCCTAGGCGTTTTCATCTAACTATAATCTCGAGGTCCATTAAAGTTATTGACGTTGAAAACGGTTTATGCTATATCTTGCTTCTGCATGTGAACGATGTAAGAATGTAAAATCGGCGTAATTTTATGTATTTTCGACCTCGCGAATTGCTTCTCCTCATTCGAATACAGGCTCTCCTGTTCTCATAATAGCCCAAACATTTCCAAACTAGCAGATAGAACTTTGACCTTTTTTAAGAAATGCGACTTGTTTAAGCTTTCAACCAAAACGAACTGAGGCAACCACAATTCATTTACAAGAAGGGAAATTGACTAACAACGCCAATCAACAAAGTTCAGAAAAATTATTCAACTATGATTATTTCACGCAGGGCCGGTTTGGATAAGCAGAGATACAAAGTGCTGGAGATGGACGAAAAAGGAAATCTTTACCTATACAGGACTTCAGTGTTCTGTAAGAATGAAATCATAAAACGGCTGGCCGAATGGTAAATACCTCCTAGCAGGATCAAGTTCCTTAGGTAACTGATTTTCCTCACACTGTTTCATTCTTTCCTTTCGGGTGGACAGGGGCGACACAAAGTTTAAACTTTTAGTGACGACTCAGTGATTTCGTTTGATTTTTCCCTTGAGGTTTAGCGACTATTAGTTTAGGTAGTTCGATCGGTTTTTAACGCATTCCAAACAATTCTTGTCAGTTAGGTATTCTTAAACAGAAGTCTATTACCGATAAGCCTCTGTCTCATTTTTTGTCATTTTCAGATTAAAGCAAAAGTAAAAGGCTTATATCGGGCAGTGCTTAGAATCTCTCGTTTGTTTCTAAACACAGGTCTGTCCAAGGAGTCTCCAGTGATGAATTGTAAGGACCTCAAACTGAAAGTGCCTTCTGCCACGTCAGGCGTCTATTGGATTGACCCGGATGCTGGTTCCCATGGTAACGCTTTCCAGGCCTACTGCGATCAGCAGACGGAAGGAGGGGGCTGGACATTAGTCTGGAGTTACACCTTCACAGCTTACTCAAGCTTCACGAGTGGTGCAAACGCTGTTAACCCTCGTCCCACATGGACAGCCAGCGGCGCTAACACTCGAGTGTCCACAACAGTTCCACTGAGCGAGACACATTACGAAGCCATGAACTTTGCTTTGTGGCGCACAATTGGCAAGGAAACCTTGATCAAAAGCAACATCAACAACTGGATCGCTTGCAATGAAGGTACTGGCAGCATAGTGCGACAGAAGGCGGGGTCAATCAACTGCAAACTGGTCAAACAGGTTTCCAAGCAGTGCACAGGTGTCGTGCCAAAGTCTCTCACGATGCACAGTGATGGACCTTATCTCTCCAGCAGTAGTATATACTATTACTTCGATGGTAGCACAAGCAGAAGTTGGCCCACACATGATCCATGTGGAAAAACCCAAGCAAATCAGTTAAAAGGTGTGGTTAATCCACACGGTAATATTTTTGTTCGTTAAAAGAGTTCTTAACTGCCTGATTAATCATTAAAAACTGTTTGAAGGCACAGTTTTTGTATTAACAAATGCTCGTTACCGGGTATTAAAGGGAAAAGCATTAACAAAGCATGATACTCGAGGCATCTATTTCTCATATTTTCAAATGGTGTTTGTAAGGGAACGACCACTGATTGTAAAATGTTGGAAATAAATGTGAGTATTCTCATCTTAAAATGTCTAATTTGATTTCATTCTTTTGACTGAAGTTCAAATTTCTCCTTCAACTTTGTCGTCTACCAGTTTTGAGGCAACCTTTTTGGCAATTTGTATGGGATGATAGCGTTTCGCGACACTCATGACCAATTTTCGAAATTTTGGACAAGTCATCCTCTTTGAAGACAGCAAAATAGCTCAATAAGGAAAACAATGAAAGATAGCAGTTGAGACGGGACTGGGTAAACAGAGGGTTCACGACGAGAAACAAGTCAACCCGTCGTCAGTTAAACGAAGTAAACTTACCGAAAAGCACCCCATATTATGTGAAATTTTTGTTTTGTCTTAACCGATGTTTACGTTTTACACATCCAGTACTACCCTTTACACCTGTATATCAGAAACTCATAACTCCTTATGAGTTTCTGTGTATATCAACAGAAATCTTATTTGAGGATGACAGTTTTTCTTTTTCGAGGTATCATTTTGGTATCCCTGTTATTTTTGTATGCACAGTTATGGTCCTGTTCTCTCCAGTAGTAGTTTCTGCTATTACTTTGACGGTAATACAGGAATCAATTCCCCCACACATGATCCATGTGGAAAAAACCAAGCAAATCAGTTAAAAGGTGTGGTTAATCCACACGGTAATATATTTCTTCGTTAAAAGGTTTCTCAACCGCCAGAGTATGAAGCCACAGTTTTTTATTAACTATGTTGTTAATAGAGAAGCATTTACAAAGGATGATACTCAGGGCATCTATTTTCTGTATTTTTATTTGGCGTTTGTAAGACAGCTAATTGCAAAATGTTGCAAATAAACTTGGGTTTTCTTATCTTAAAATGTTTAATTTGTTTTAGGGTTTATTCTTTCATTTAAAGTTCAAAGTCATCTACGTTCATTAATTTGTCTACTAGTTATGCAGCAAGATTTTTTCTACGACTGTTAGATCGTTTCGTAATACTCATGATGAGTTTTCGCGACCGTTGAAGAACTCATTTTATTTCAGAAGACGAGAGTTGAATAAGAAACATATAAAAGAGAACAATCGAGTTAGAACTGGTTAAGTAGGAGGTTCATGACGAGAAATAAGTAACATCCAACTATTAGGCACCTAAACTAAGGGAACTTAACACTTACTATCGATGTTTCGTTTTGGGAATCAGGTGGCTTAGGGCCCGGATCGACTTATTGGCGAGGTCATGCATTACAGAGTGAAATAAAGTACCAAGCTTGGCGAAAAGTTTAATCTTGGTGTAAGAAACAAATCTAGAAATGGTGCTAGGTTAGGATTCGATAATTCGAAGGGGGGCGACACACACTTCAGTTTTTTCTTAACCCCGATCAAGAGAACATAAAAAGAGGCTCCCAAGTCAAAGATATCTCTTTATGCTTCTTTAAGAGGTGAATTGCTCCATCTTAATTATGTATATTCCCCAGATCTGAATTTTTCAATTGATGATGTTTGTAACTTTCGATATGTCTTTTATCGATCGAATAAAGATTATTATTATTATTATTATTATTAATTATTATAAATCATTAAATTATTATTATTATTATTATTACTATTATTATTAAATTTGGCACCTTTTCTTGGCGTAGAAATCAGATTTTAAAGGATTTCCATACGATCCGATTTTTCGGGGGCTGCGACACATAATTTAATTTCGCTACTTTGGAGACCTCCATGGCAAATGCACGCCTTAGAAGCTAACGGGAATGCTACATATCTTTAATCAGCAAACATCGAGTCGCATATTGAACGCGATGTCATTAAAACACGCAATTACATAGCTTAGATTTCTTGTGTGAGTTGTTCAAAACTTCTTGGCAGAATTGCATCTATTTTTCATCTCTTCAGTTTTTATTCCACAGATTGAAGCGGGTTCGATGGCACTAACTCGGCGAAGGCCCTCGCGCAAAACCCAAACGAGATGGAACCTGATAACAGCTAACTGTACACTCAGTTGTAGAGTTTAAATTGAATTTAGTAGATCCATTGCTCTTTAGGCCCTTTGAAAAGGCCCCCTTTCAACTTAGGGTATGGCGTGGCGTGAGCCCAATAGGCTTCCATGTATGACAATTCTATTAGGTAAACATACATCATCTCGCTGGTATTTTCAGTACTCTTTCTCATTCTCCTTAACCACTTTTTAAAATCCATATCATATAAACCAAATTTACCTCTTTGTGTGTATCGTCACCATTTTGATTAGCAACTCATCACCTTTATCAAGACCTGATCAAGACCAGATTATCGGTGATATTATTTTTATCTTTATTATTGTACTTTTTTATTGTAATTTTCATAATTTATAACTTTTATTTTTTATCGTTTTCATTTTTATATCTTGTAAGGCGCATTTGATCATATTTACACGTTTATTTGCGCTATATAAGTATTAAATATTATTATTATTATTATCATTATTATTATTATTATTTATGCAATCTGCACAACATAAATCTCAATTATATCGTAACCTCTGTATTTATTACTTGTTCTTGAATGTCTGGGGGTATCTCATTAACAGGGCAATCAAAAACATCCTTTGTAATCATCAGCTGCTTCTCAGGCGTCTTTAAGAAAGGTAGAATCATAAAAAAAGAAAAACTTGGTTTTGCAAAGGATGGTTATTCTAACACTTCAACCTCGTTTTCATCCTAACGAAAGAACCGAAAGTTAAATTGCCTGCCACCACCCTCCTAGATAATCAGATCACATGGCACCCCTTCAACAGTTGTTTGTTTTACCAGAAATAGTATGTGTGCCAAACTTGTTGCGCTCTTGCAGACTTAACAAGCCACCTGACGTCTAGAAGCAACGGTGTTTGAAGCGCACGTGGGATTGCCTATCCCCGCGCTTTTATGACATGCAACGACTACATTACGTAACCTCCTCAAACACGTACAAGGTTCAATTTGAAGTATCAAATGCTGTCGAGGCAACTGAATTTTTTGTCTTTCCATAAACAATTTATGTTCATAGTAAAACAAAGGAAATTTATAGCAGAAGTAGATGGGGTTATAGTTTCCAGCCAAGATGCTTTAAATTTCTAAGCAAGTTATTACATTTGTGACTGACAAATAATTTCGCAAGTCGATATACCTATCCCTTAATCCCCGAATAAGGCCTTGAATATCAATTGACAATTTAACTGAACTCGATAGTCTCACGTGAATTTAAAAAGGCTTAGTACTTAGTACTTTGGACTCAGTCGACTCACATGAATTTAGTTCGAGTTTCTTAGTTTCGGGACTTTTCATGTGACTCGATATGTCTTAAGTCTCGTCAATATATGAATGTTTACCATTTACTGTTAGGAATAATTTGGCTTCCACGCTTGCCGGGCAGGACATACAACATTGGTTTGGCTGAAAGACAGCGACATAAAGGTACGTTCTACGCTTAGCCCAGTGGAATTAACGGTAGATAAGGAAGTCAGTGCTGTAATACGCTCTAGCGCGATTTGCGCTAATTGGGGACACTCAGGGATACAATTATAAATGAAAAGTATAATACCGTTAACAGTTAAAAATATAAATAGATGAGTTTACAGGGAAAATTCTTCCTTATTTATGTATTTATAAAAAAGGTAAAATTTCCACTACTTAATTTAAATCCTAGAAGATACATTTACATAATGCAAAATTATTGACGACAATTTACGTAGTGCTAGCTTTTGCTCATGGAGCATGAATGTCGCTTTAACCAATCTACAATTTTCATGTTTGCGAGTGCAATTTTCAAATTGCGAGTGCTCCCAATCCCATGAAGAAAGAAACCTGACATAAAACAATTTTTGCGTGGCGTTAAACCTCTCGTCTATTTGTCGATTACGAGTAAGAATAGTAGGTAACTAAGACACTATTTGATTTTACTTTTTTGGTCATGCAAGGTAGAATATAACTGAAATTTAATAAGTGCAAAAGAGTAGGATAAAAAAGATTAATCCGTGATTGCTGTGCATTTCATATGAGCACTTATTGTGAAAAATAAGCTTCCTTCATGGGCGGGCACAACCGTCAGACACCAATCCTAACAACCTTCTTCATATCATACCTGTTCGGATTGTGTCACTCCAATTGAGTGGTCTCGACTAACAAAAGTTGAAACAATTCTGTGTATTTGTTTCAGTTCCCAGTTAAGTCTTGACTACCGAATCCAATTAATAGCCACTTTTTGGCTTATGTTCATACGTCGCATTTCAGTCTCGCCCAAGTCAAGTCAACAGTGCCCCACTTCCTCATCCAAAAAAATGGGTAGAAAATCTGGCTTGAGTTAGTCAGGGAACATGAGGGCACATTTATTTCCTTAATAAGAGGTAAAAAAGGCTCGCTTTTCCGTTAAACGGGATCCTTCGTTCTCTTTATAAGTGGGATGTTTTTTTTGGTCTTAAGCAGGCTTTTGTTTCATGCACAGGCATGTTGATCTGAGTGGTGATCATTTTGGCCTTCGAATACTTTGACCTAAACCAAGAAAGATAACGTTTAAACTCCTTTCATTACATCGAAGCGGCATGCATATTAAAAGCTTTGGCAAGCCATGTTAGAAAATATATGAAGAGAAATTCATACTAAAAAACGTCTTGAAATTACGGTTTGCGTTTGCAATTTCGTGTAGTGAACGACTTGTTTTTATCCACGCTTCTTGAGGTTATAAAAATCTAACCAATCAGAAAGGCCCCTTTCTCAGGGCTGGAAAGTGAGGAACAAATCGATGACGTTTTGAACATTCCTGATTGGGATAACAAATTTCGGATTTTGGACCATGGACTGTCTATAAAACACGGATTTGAGGTATGCAATGTAGACTAAGAACTAGTGATGCAAAATCGTATTAAGTTTCTACAATGTTGGTCGAGATTTTACGACCATTTGGAGACTAACCCGCTTTTTGTACCCATCTTTTAACATCTTAGTACGTTTTCGAGACTTTCGAGGACCACGAGTCCGTTGTCTGTAGCCGACAGTCCAAATTTTCTGATTTCTGAAAACTCACGGTATACACTGCAACAACCCGATTTTGGCGAAATAGTCAGAAATTTGTGAGAGGCGCTGTAGATTGTCATGTAAATGACACCGACGTTTCGGCAGTACTTCCTTCTTCAGGTAGAAACTTGCCAACTCAAATTTAGCACTCAAATTTGGCGACGCGAACATAGCACTTAATCAAAATGCTTACTGCAAAATCCTTTACCTTCACGTCTCTACTAAGGCTTTTAATGAGCTGTTCATTCATATCACTCAATAGTCCTCCGCAGACAAATAACCGGATCGCACCACTAAAAACTCGAAGTCGATGAAAATTTTTCCGATTTCCGGCTATATTATGGTTTATAAATTGTAGTCCTTTAGTCCTTCTTGCCGACTGGATTCGATAAGATAATCTGGAGAGTGGTATACTGACCGAGTAACCCTGTTAACAAAATCCAGCTCCATCGTGTTGTTCGCTGACTTTTCATCAAACAAGAACACACAAAACACCTCATATCTTTTGTTGATTGTTGCTTTGAGTTCAAAACTGTGCATACCCGACAAATTCAGTGGAATGACCCATGGTTTAATAATATTTATCTTCATTTATTAAGCTTTTCATTAATGTCAAGTCTGATGAAGCAAGCAGCCCATGTGTTGAAATTGTCTGTTTAGGGGTATTAGCGTACAGACCAGCAACAAAACTGGACTAATTTTCCATAGGATACCTATCCTTCGAGTCAGGATTTCGAGCTAGGATTTCGAGTCAGGATCTCGAGTAAGGATTTCGAGTCAGGATCTCGAGTCAGGATTTCGAGTAGGATTTCAAGTCAGGATTTCGAGTCAGGATTTGTAGTCAAAATTTCAAGTCAGGACTTCGACTCACACCTCCAGTTCTCTCGATTTTTCAAAAAAATCTTTTGAAATGCAAAATTGTGCATTTCCGATCATGGAGGAGCATTGCGTGACAACCCAAACACGGCTGCACAGGAGACTTCCGCCGTATTTAAAGTCAAAATACATCTGGTAAATAAACAAAAATTTCTCTGATCTCAGGAATTTTAAAAACAACTGGAATTTATTATTCCACATTCTGTAAAAACTCAAAAAAAAAACATTAGTATATGTTCGTGACAACCTCAAACAATAAACGTCAAACTCGAGAGGAAGAACAACGACATTTGATTGCTAACAGCTGACATGTATGTATATTTTCAGTGGTTAAAAAGTCCCGAGAAATTTTGTCAAATTCATTTGACTTGCTTTGAGACAGTACCGAATTCCAACTATTTTTCGTCAGGAGTGTATGTACGACATGTATATTTTTGGTACCTAATAATCCGAAACTTTCAACTTCAAAATACTTTTTTTTCGAATCGTTTGGCTATTCCAAACAAATATCGAAAACGTCCCATGAGGGTTGAATCCCCCCCGTTCAGACTTCCCGACTTCCCTGGCTGCTACGGCACACAGCGTTATAGAATTTTTTTCTTCGAAAGTTTAATGAAATCGCTGTTTCAATCTTCGAACAAAGCGGTGAGAACTTCCGCCAGATGGAACAGTGCAATTTTTCCACAAGCAAAATCGATTGGGAGGAGCGCTTTCCATTTGTAGGGAAAACCGGTGAAAATCTTCCGCCAAATATGGAACAGTACTTTACCACAGACAGATCGCGTAATCATCCATTCACCGTCGCCGTCAATTGATCAAGGAGCATGGCACAAGTATGACCGCGCAAATGGTACAGTGATATTCCGATAATTCCGATAAAACCGAGGAAAACCCATTCTTTTTTCCCCGAAAAATTTCAAGTAAAAGGGACCGTTCCTTTTGATTTTCCACCGGAACAGCCGGTTTTTCCACACAAAATGAAAGCGCTCACTGAGAGGTCTATGAATCGTTTCACTGGCATATACCCCACAGGAGATAAATGAAACAATGATATCAAATGGTCGTGACCGAACCGTCTTGAAATATAGGAATATAAAATTAAACCGTTAAACCGAACGTGAAATGGGATGGAATTTCCAAATTAAGGTATCCACTGACTAGGAAATGTGTATCCCAGTCCTGACTCGAGATCCTAACTCGAGATCCTGGCTCGAAATCCGACTCGAAATCCTTACTCGAAATCCTGACTCGAGATCCTGGCTCGAGATCCTGACTCGAGATCCTGACTCCAGATCCTGACTCGAAATCCTGACTCGAAATCCGACTCGAAAGCCTGACTTGAAAGTTAGTTTATCTCAATTTTCTTCTTCCAAGATTTGCCCTTTTTAGTGTAAACTGATAACCTTACAGTACAGAGGCTAGCTTTGAAACACACAAGAACTAACGCTCCCATCCTTTTACTTTGACCAGGCGAGAACTGTCAATCTCATGTCAGTTACCCGCCAAACTCAAATATATTCTTACGTGATGACTTGCGCACAAGATCTATTGCGAAAATACGCATGCTCATGAGGATGATTAGCATAAAAACCTTCGCGAAATTGAGTAGCTACAAAATCTACTTTGCGCTAAATTTTCATCATCGTTCTCGAGGTATCTGGTCAAAATAAAGTAACAAGAGAAATATAAAAATTACAAAGAACAATTCTATCAATTTAAATTTAACACGCGCTACTTAAATACAAGTGAAATCGCAAGTTGAATATTATTACATAACAGTAAACTACACGTAAGTTAATTTTAGAACAAAGCTTTTTTTCCAAAGTTAAGGTCCGCCTTTTTCAATAAATTAAAAATGGACGTGATCTCAATCTTGGAGAACAAAAATTAACATACACAACAGAACTTGACATAGCACCACTAACAATAGACTGTTTGTCTCGTTTAACACTTGTGAATTAAAGGTTCCCTTTAAAAACAAACCGACTAAAGAGCAAGAACTACAAGGAATATTAAATGGTACTAATTCAGCAAGAAACACGAAGAGATTGCGCTTAAAATGCTAAAAGTAAGATAGAAAAGTTATTTCCAGGAAAACAATCACGAATGTCAAACCTTAAGGTCAAAACCAAAACAAGCACATTGATGTACTGTACAAAAACAATTGAAGATTTCATCAAATAAGGATTAATTTCCCAGCAACGTGTAAGCAAACATCGCAAAACATCTGTTTCGCGCCAAAATCGTACCAAGGAATAAATATCAAAGAGACAACCAAAAACAAACTGTTGAAAACGTTGCGATCACTAAAAACCTACAATATCTTGCTTAAATCTTACACAATCATTATTCTAAAGAATCAAGCATCACACAACATAAGTATTGATAAAAACTACAATAGATACGATAATTGCAGTTGGATTGTCACCTTTGGATTGTCAAAACTGATGAATAAAATATGAATGTTCAGAATTTACTACCCAAAGTTTACTCTGAAAAATTCCGTATTTTTATTGCTTAACACATGTACGAATTTCCTTCCGAAGCACACCCCCGAAGAAAGGTCATACCCTTCAAATCATTTCTGTAAACTGAAATTTGTCATTCTTGTTACGAATTGCTGCTACTGTTGATCACAGGCGCTCACAATGATACGAGGAGAATGCAAGCCTATGACTTAGTACGTGACGTGACGTTGATCGACCGTTAAGCAGAAAATCGCCCAAAAAGGCCTCCAGAAGCTCGAAACGTTTTTAGTTTTTACGCCAGTTTTTTAACCTTGTGATGTTAGCTTTTTTATGTTGTTATTCTAGTATCATATCATGTAAGGAACTCTTCAAAGACATTGACGCGCAGGGCAACATTAAACTCAGACACCTTCTGCCATCACGATCTCAGCAGAATTATAATCTGAGATCGACACGCGCCTTTGCTGCGCCTGTCTGCAAGACAAACAGGTTCAGAGACAGTTTCATAATTAGCCACTGCATGTAATATATTTTAAATTGTCGTGATAAATTTTTATTGTAAATATTAATTTATTCACGTAATTCAGTCATTTGACTGCAAAGTGTACTTTATTAATAAACGGTCTATCTCATCTACCCTTAGTTTAAACTGTAACGTTTTTGCCCTTAGAGTCATTCTCTGTATTAAAAACCCTGAAGAAGAAAGGCCGTGCCTTTGAAATACACTCTTTTTTTTATCAGGGACTGTACAATATCTACCTGGAGGGGGGGGGGGGGGAGT
Organism: Siderastrea siderea; assembly: GCA_964030785.1. NCBI lineage: Eukaryota > Metazoa > Cnidaria > Anthozoa > Scleractinia > Rhizangiidae > Siderastrea > Siderastrea siderea. The sequence continues at coordinate 14,244,264 of OZ034966.1, forward strand.
TGGGAAATCACAACTAGAGAAAGGGGGGTTGATGTAAAATTTAACTAGAAATACGTGACTCGCAATACCTCGCGAAGCTCAGGCACGGGTGCACCACAAAATTGAGCGATGGTGGTGGGGAGGGGATAGAATTTTGCTTTAACTGGAGGTGTGGATGGGTGGCCACAATGGTCCCCAATTGGGAGTTAAGATCGACATTCTGGTCCCCATTCGCTTCCATGTAACTTGCATCCAATCCTCTGTCATGTATACGAAAATACGTTCAGCCCCCCCCCCCCCCACCTCTCTTCATTCTAAAATAAGGTAAATTGCTCTCTGGAGAGGACGTATAGTATTGCTGTGGACCTGTTGTCCAAGACAATATGTGTGGTGTTTCTGTTTATTTTGGTTGGGTGAGAGTAGGTTATCAGAAATGCAGTTCAAATTCCAATTGGAACTTGTTATCTCCAACATTAACCCGGCCATTTCCTTTGGATTCTGTTGTGCAGTTTTTGTTCTATTTACTGGGTATTGACAAGTGTCAATAGCTAAAACAATACATTATTTCCCTTGACTGGTTGAGATACTGTAGCAGGAGTCTCTCACTGCTGAAGAGTGATGTGGTGCATTAAAACAATTATCCATTTTTACCCAAAAGTTGGAATGAGAATAATACAGAATAATGGCAAGCAAAGCACAGAGTTTCATATTGATGTTGTAATATGTTTGGAGCAATTGCAGAATACCCCGCCACTTCATTTACATGTGTCGGAACGCTTTGAAGAACGAGGCATAACACAATAGGCACTTTTGTTATTCAATGAGATGGAAATAAGTGGCGGGGTATCTGCAGGTAAGCGAAGGAATTGATCACCAAACATGAATAGTGTTAATGTCAGTAGAAAGAAGTTCTCTGCACTAGTACTACAAGAAATGTATGAAGACCAGTAAGGAGAATTTGCAGGTTTACATTGGGGCTTAGGGAGGTCAATTGGTGTGAAAAGCAAGAGTAGCTGATTAAGGGAAAGGGTGAATGTAGATTATAGCATGTGAAATCTTCAGAAGTAAGACAAACTTTCACATAGACAAATCATGTTGAAGGTGATCAGGATCTCAATTCCCATGAATTTGGTGCTTGTTTGTGCACTGGGAGGAGAGCTGTGATGCTGGTCACTGTATGTAGCATGAAATTATTATCAATAATTAATTTTAAGCAGTAATGTTTGTTTCACATCAAATACATGCAGGTAGTACGTACCTATCCCCGCTACACATTTTAAAGTGGTAATTGTCAGGCAGAGCAATACTTGTAAGTGCATTTCCAAACCAAATTGTGAACAGAAATTGTCCTTTCTGATCCATCTGCATATTATTTTTTTTTACTATTAACAGGGTCAAATTATATCCATAACGGAAAACATAAACTTTTATAAATTCCTACTGATCCAATATGAATTATTTCTTTCAAATATTTTTTCGGGAACGTCCTAAACTTAAGATTTAAATTCTTTTTACTGCTCATACACAAATATGCTAGTTGTTTGGGGAACTGAAACCTATTTTGTGAATAATTTCATTTCTCTTGTGTAATCTGTAATTTTGATCATCCTTGGAAGAGTAATTATACGTTAATAATAATTACTGGTACATCAAGAGTAAAGATACCTGTTCAGTCACCGTCCGTTGGAAAGGTACTGATATTTCTAGCAAAAGTATTTTGATGATCGTGTGTTTTTTCCCGCCTCTTGTTGCTTCTATAACAAAATCATTTTGTCGAAGCACTCATTCCGGGGGAGATTTACAACTGAAACTCAGCGTGAACGCCGACTTGAAATTCAGCGCGAACAACGAAGGCGAAAGAGTCGACGACAAGAAAGCACGGGTACAGAACATCGTTTTCCGACAATAGCCTAGCGAAGACTAAAGCCATCAGCAGGACACAAACAGGAGACTGGAATATCACAGGCGAGAAATCTTGAAACATACATAACGTAGCTTAAATTTACCTTGATAGCACAGCGCTGCGATAAAACGAAATTCGCCAACAACGCGAGAATCGATACAAGGTCTTCGAATATTATAACTCAGTCACACCAATTGAATAATACCGGTAAGAATGAACCCAGTGGCTACAAACTCTTCGAGAAAATGTGTGCTGAAACCGATCAGGACCAGTGACACCGACAAGAGATTTTCAGCCACTTGTTTAATCAGGCGTTGCTTGCTTGTTCACAGACGATGAATAAACATATCAGCACCCAAATAAACGCAGCGAAGCAAGCAAGAAATGAAGAAACACGCCGAAGAGACAGGTCTCAAAAACCGCTGATTGGTTAAAAGATATTACGTAAAAAGCGTCACAGAATTGCTACTGAGCATGCGTGTTGCTTTTTCACGCTTGAAAAATTCAATATGGCGGACGAGTTGTTGTTGTTTTAGCACGGGAACTGCAATATTATTTCACTTTCAACGGATGATCGAGGTTACGTTAGATAGTTTTTTAATCGGAAATGCTGTTTGAATCGATCATTGACTTCAGTGGCTTTCAAAGAAGCCATTTTGGCCTCCGTACACTGGAGAAACTGAATATACTTATCGACAGTCCAATTTTGGATCATCTTCTGATCGATTTCGTTGTTTAAAATTTTATCTTCCGTCAATACTTTTTCGTGGACAAGGCATGCAGAAGAGGGGTGATCTCATGGTTGCAGGTCAGTAATTTATTGATGTACTATTTCTTAACTGATCATCGTGAAACGTACTGAATGCGCTCAATGGTCGTTATGTAGCCCTTTGCTGATCATGTTTTTGTACATTTAATGTACGAGTATGTTGACGTGGAGTGCTACTCTTTTACAATGGACAAGTGCTTTAATAGCCGGAAGATAGTGTTACCTGATGTTCAAATAATGCTATAACAGTCTTCAAAAGTGCCCTTTTAATATTTTCGAGGTCAGATAAAAGCCTTTTGTACTTTGTGTTTTTGATACTTTTAAGTCAACACTGTGACACGTATGATGCATGATTTTGTTAACTGACAAATGCTGCCTTATGTCGTGTGTTGAATTCTGAAGAAAGCAAATCAAATAATTATTTTTGAATTTTGTTCGTTGCAATTATGCATGGTTCAATTCTACCTGTGACCATCCCCCCCCCCCCCAGGCAACCCCCGGGACAAGTCCAGCCCTTCGGGCCCGAGGGTGGGGAATTGTTTGAAGTGGTCTTGTCCCGGGGTTAGGGGGGCAGGGCAAATCGAAATTTTCTTGTGAAGCACCTCACTTCTCAGTTGACACAATGGTGCTGGACCACGTAGAGAAGACTGCCTGTTTTCAGGGAAAATCTCTAGAATTTGTAGCAGACTGGTTGGAGAAGAATAATCTATCAAAATTAAAATCTGTATTTGAAGGCACGTTTATTATAAATTGTTAAACGAATGTGCGTTTGATGCGTACTCGAATGGATGGCGTTCGTCACAAACCTAGAAATATTTCTTCAATCAGCGTATTTATACATATAATAAGATGACTTAAATAGACTTTATATAAAAACAGATGGACGGCTTTATATTAAACGGAGATCTCAGTCCAGTGTTCTTGTGAAACAAGCTAAGAAAAACTCCTTTAAAATGCTGCCATCAATTTGTTCACCGGACCTCTGACCGTATTCAGTGCGGGGAATAGACTTTTTTCTTCAGTTTTCTTTTTCAGTGTAGTGTTCATGTTTTTTAATACTATTCATGTAGTATCCTTCTTAACCGGCCGTCGCCATGATGGCGACCGCCGGTTTATAAAATGGACACGGTTTTTCGTGAAAGCAAGTTGGCTTAACATACGAAGAAAGTGCTGTAAAGCTTGTGGTACGGGTACTCAAGAGCGGTACTGTCTTATATAAGACGCATGCGCATTTTAGTCTTCTGAATGTTACCCTCCTATGTTTTTGTCTTTTAATTTACAGTATTTAAGATATGAAAGGCGAAGGGTTGTTTAAGTTTGGGGTTTTTTGTACAGTACAGCCCAAAAATAATGCACGCGCAAGAACTTCTTTTTGCGTCCGCAAGCCGAGAACTTCTTGCGGCTACTTGCAGGATGCCTGCACTTGAATACTGCTAGCCGCAAGAACGTCTTTGCGTTTAGAAGTTAAAACCGCAAGAACTTCTTTGTGGTAAGATATCTGGACCGCAAGTAAGCGCAAGAACGTCTTTGCGCTAACATCTTAAAAACCCGGAACCCGGAGAAGGTAAAAAAGAGACCACTTTGTAGCGCAAGGCACGTTCGAAATTGGCTGCCTTTGTAACTTGCAATCAGTTGTTTATTTGGTCCCTTGTAAGTTTTTTTTTTCGGTTTTGAATTTTTTATCCGATAAAGAGTTCACTAGGTTCTGAATTTGACACTGATCGCCTTCTATGTTATTTTTTAACGGCTAGGGAGAAACGAGACTCAAACGAAGCACGCGTATGTTATTGTTTATGTGTCCCGGAGTCCCAGACATGCGGTACGCTTAGCGGCGCGAAAGATTTCGCTCGATTTATTTCACTTAAATGAGGAACAATGGCAAAGCACAGTCCATCAGTCACATTATTAAAGAACCGACATTCACCTGTTCAGTGTTGCTGTACTTCCACCAACATATTAAACTCGGACAAATACTTTTAATTAGTTGCGCTCACACGTGTGAGAAATGAACATGGTCACTCAGATGAGAAGAAATAATACCCGAAGTCTTAATTGGAAAAACACATTATGTTTGTAAAAATAGTTCCACTCATTACGCTGAAGTCGATATCACATTTTAAATCTTCGAAGTAAACCAAAAAAGTCTGAAGGAAACTAAAACTCCGCGATCTGAAAGAAATTCGGCACGTCAATTCTAACCTGAGTAAACACAAATCTGCCGTATGCAAATTTGGTATGATTTGCTTGAATGACATTTTGTAACGCAATGCATGAGTAGTTCTCTAAGCCGTCAAGACAGCAAGCCCCGGGCAGCAAGCTGTGTCGAAAGGCGAATGTGTAGTTGAAATCATATGTCTATGCTATTTCTTCGAGTATCCCTTTTTTGCTGGGAAATTAAACTGGTAAAGATGCAGGGATTCTTGATGACTTCACCCACGCGATGGCATGACCTCCTGCATGTGTAAGTCTTGTCTTGTCTTGCCTGTCAAAGAAGAGTTCGCGCAGTTTGCCACAATTATAGCTTTTGGACCTTTTTGTTTCTATTTCTTGGATGGAATAAAAAACTGAATTGAGTCAGTTCTGAGTTGAACCCGTATCACTGTATCTGAGACACGCTTAAAAAAATTGTTCATGTTTTGTCATGTGCCGGAGATCATGTTTACCGGGTGTTTATCTTCCAGTCGGAAAGCTGGCGGATATTCCATTTCGTGATGTGAATTTTCTTCGATACTTCGGTTGTTCGAACATTTGCTTCCTTGATTTTTTGATTAGCCTTGTGAACTTTCGCTTGACTTGGCGAATTGTCGCGCCAACACGCCAACACGCCAACACGGCGAAAAATCGCTCGAAAGCTCGGTGATATTTCAAAGAGAATAGAGCGCGAGATTCGCTCTCATTACTTTTGCAATACCTCACACTAACACGAGCACTACAAGTTTCTTCGGCTGGACCCTCAGTACTTCTTGCGCCTTCTTGCGGCTTTCGGTAACATTAGTAACTTCTTGCGGCTAGATTTTCAACTTCTTGCGTTTCGAATGTTCTTGCGGGTAAACTGCAGAAACCTAGCACTTTCACTTCTTGCGCGGGCTTGCGTGTTCTTGCGGCGCAAGAACTTCTTACGCCACTTCTTGCGCGTGCATTATTTTTGATAGGATTGACTGTGTTGTCTGATCTAGTTAGTGGTTATGGTGAAAATTTTTTTAGCGCAGGAGTTTTTTTTATTGGGATTGACATTTTGAGGGGTGTAAAAATGTGGGAGTCAGAAGGATTTGTGAATGCCAGGAGCATATCACGCTTCTGTGAATGTGATTTGCTTTGAAAGTTGCGTTTTGCGTGAGAGGCAGTTTCCCTTGGCGTTTTATGGGGTAGGGGGGGGGGGTGGTTTGCGAAGTGGATTGTAAGGTTTCTGATTGGCTAACTTGTATTTCGCAGCGGACAAAAAGGACAGTTGCGTTTTGCCGGCGTGGGCTAGGAAGAGAAGGAATTGGTACTAGTATGATGATGCAATATTAGTTGATTGCACATCAGTACATGATAGTTCTTGTGAACGGAGAGAAATGAGTGTTTATTTGAGGCGAGAAGTTGATACGAAGGAATCGTCACTAATAAGGAGATTAATTAATAAGGCAGGTGTTACGAGTTTTTTTGCATTGAAAGAACGAAAATATCTGAGTATTATCGACGGATTTGTGTGGTTTGCGTGTGGTGTTCGCTAAAGGCTACGAGCAGTCTCACTTTCCGTTCAGAGATAGATAGTGAAGGAAAAGAAAAACAGACGAGTGAGCGCGAAATCGATTGCGGCTCGACAGGCGCGTTAGCTTTCAAAGACGTGGGCGACTTTCGTCCCCGCTCGCTTGTTTACCGGGTTAGCAAACTGGATTTAAACATCACGTCATGAGATATCTTGACGTGCCCCATACTCTGACGATCTGCTCGAGCTCGTGTTTATCAAGCGTTATATTTTGATTCTACTGCTATGTTCACTGTTTGTATTTAAGGTCTAGGCACAACAGTAAATACTTCGTCGTCCCTGTGTGAGCATTCTCAGTTGTGGACGAATTCATATCGACATTCAACGTTTGAGTGATTTTGCGTCTTTCAGCACAAATAAAGCGATAAGAAAGATAAGCTGAGTCATCAGAGTTTAAACATTAAGTCATCCAGTACCGCTATAGTCAAAATATTGTGTCACACAATCACACTTTTCGTCACGCCGGTTCGTAAAAAAAGAGGATCGCGCTAACATTTGTGAAACCTAGGGGTGGGGAGGGTCAGAATGGCCGGTTAAAATGCCCAATGGGCTTTCTTGGTTCAGTATACTCTAGAAAAGCGTTTAAGTTCTTGTCAGAACGTCTGCTTTGCTATTGGTTACCCATATTTTGAACACAAAACAACGTATTTGTGGTCGATGAGGAGTGTCGGGGGTGGGGAATTGTCTCTTTCTGCCTACCTGGGGGTGGGGAATAGACCACCAAGAAAGAAAAAAATTGCAAATCCCCAGGGGGGGGGGGATGGTCACAGGTAGAATTGAACCCTGCATTACTTAGTCTATTTAGATCAGCAACACTGAACATGTTTATTTGCCTTATTCATTGGTTAACATATTTAATCAACACACTTGTTGATCAATACGTGATGACAATTCCTGTTGAGCTTTGCTTGTGCTCATTGATTTGTGTGTTGTTAGCTTCACCCATATACTTTGTTCCCATGAAGATCCATACCATCTCTTTGTCAGCATTTTACTTGTTTTGCAATTTATTTGTATGCTTGAACCAGTATACTACTTCACAGTTTTTAAAGTGAAACCCTAATATGATTGCTAATGGTGGATAAAATATTTATGCTACAACTGGTTTTTGCATTTAGGAGGTATTTTAGTAATAGGAAACAACTGTATTAGTTAATTTTTGGGCAAAAAACGTTTTGCAAATACAGGGCTCGAGACTAACGGTAGCCAACTAGTCACAGACTAGTAAAAATTCCGTTTTGGCTAGTAGGTTTTGTGCTTTCACTAGCCATTTTGGCTAGTAAAAATTTCAAAGCAGATGGATGATGGAAACCAAACTGACTATTACCTCTGACGATTGGATCCCAAAAGCAAATTGAGTGAACGGAAACTAAAACTTAATTATTCCGTAAAAGAATATCATAAGTAATGTTCGTATGATACTTAGTACTTGTTCAGCTTGTTTTGTCCTCTCAACGTTTCTCCGTACTAATTCTTGTCTCACTTGGCAACGTTTCTCTGTCATTAATACGTTCCAATGAAATTAGCCGTCTCCAGAACATTTCATCAGACGTTTCCTTGAAAGGTCCATTGGTGCGTTCCTGATATGAAATTCTTTAGTCTTCTCTTGTCGACTTTTTTCCATTCATTACTACGTTCGCACAATAATAGTTTCTCTTCCCATGCAGCGTTTCTCTCTGCGTAACGTCGTTCGTATGATATTAGTCTTGTCTTCACATCTTGCATTCTCAACGTTTCTCCATACGCCGTTATCACGTTCGCAGGATACTGGTCTTCCCAAGGTTTTCAGTGTGTTAGTACATTCGTACGTTAGTATATTCACACGGTATTACTTTTGAGTCTTGTCTTCTCAACGTTTATCCGTACATTAGTGCGACATAAGTTGTCTTCTGTAATTTATTGTCCCACCGAATAGTTTTTTCCTTTCGGCGTTCTTCCGTACGTTACAACTTCTTACGGAATTAGCTTTGTCTAATAACGCTTCTCCGTAAGTTAGCCTCAGTGTCTCCTCAACTTGTCTCTGTACCTTGCTACGTTGGCAGTGTTTTCTTTACTGTAGTGCATTTGCAACCAACGTGTTCGATACGACTTTTCAACGTTTCTCCGTACGTTAGTAATTTCGAAACTTATTAGCTTTGTCTGCTCAAGGTTTCTCCGTACTAAAATACACTCACAATTTACTAGTCTTCTCTCGCAGACATTTTTCCATACGTGACTGAATTGAGTGCTGCTTGTGTTTCTCCGTACCTTACAACGTTCGTACAATGTTTATCTTGTTTGTCTTCCCAACGTTTCTCCATACGATGACATGCTCACATAAGGTAACTTTTCTCAATATTGGTCATGATAACCGAAACGGAAAAGAGAGGTTGAATAACATCGTGCCTACGAATTTGCCCCAAAGGCACGAATACTTTGTATTCGTGTGAGGATCTTTTAAAACCGTTGGAAAAAATGGTCAGCATTCTAGTTCTTCACTCTTGAGATTACAGAGAGGCATGCTTACAGTTCTTAACTCGGCTAAAATTACACACTTTGAACACAGTACGAGATTATGTGAAAAAAAGTCTGGCTAGTGAAAATTTATTTTGGCTAGTGAAATCAAACCTCTCACTAGCCACTAGGCTATTAAGCTGAAAAGTTAGTCTCGAGCCCTGAAATAGCTGGAATAGAGTGTTGATTGATGTTTACAGGGGAACTCCACTAATATGATCTCTGATCAATATGGTTGTGTTGCATTCAGCAAGTATTTCAATCAGAAAAATAACTGGATCAGTTAATTTCTGGGCTTAAAAAGAAGTGTCATAAAATGTTCGCATGTAAAAAAGTGGTTGGTAAGACAGGGTTTCACCTGTACATTGTACTTTCAAGACCTGTGTGACCAAACGAGGTCATGTGGGCAAAATAGATTTCATCTATTTGCAGAATGTTTGTGAAATGTTATGTTTAAATTTGTTGAGTGCCAGAATTATGATTCCTTTTTTTGCCAAGAAGTTTTAAATCAATTGTACATGAAGTAAAATTGATGTTTTACATTTTTTTCTCCAGGTTATCACAGCTTTTGACTGCAGTGATATGTTCTTATCCAGCCTGTTAAGTTCTTGGTAGAAAGCAGAGAGTGGCAGCCATAAAAGTCACTAGTGTTCAATTCAATTTTTTGTTATTCTAATTGATTTTTCAAATGTTAGTTTGCCCTACACACTTTGGCTGTACAACATTCTTCATTGATACTGAATCAGTCCAGAGGTCTGTCTTGAGATAGACGCCTTTATAATGCTCCTGATGAAAGGTAGCGTGGAAAGCATGTATATAAAGATTTGAGAAATAAAGCCCAGCATCTTTGTGCCTTTTTCCCATCTTGAAAGCCATCTTACATTTGTAGCCCACCTTTCTTTAGAAGGAAGTTAGAAGCAGTTGTGTGAGAGGGGCATGAATGATGATTATGTCCCTTTTTATAAGTCTTTGCTCTGTCTGCACTTTTCAGATACTACTCGTTTGAAGCATTGAACATTAATTGATGCAGCATATGCTCCTCATCAGTGAACTTAATTCTGAAGCAACTTACCTCAGTGTTTTGTGTTTCTATACAATTATTTTTTTGAATTCAAAGTTAAATTCTGTGTGGTATCATTTAGATTATTTGGTTAATATACTGCTCAACAATACCCTTTTGCAATACAGTCAATTTCTTTCATTAATTACTCTTGACTAAAATTAGCCTAAAAAAATTAAAATAGCTGAATTTTGATTCATCTGACAACTGTCAGCCTAGTTCTAAAAAAAGGTATTGCACCTGTCTGCTGTTGGAATATTAATGAAGGGTTCATCCGATGCATTCCTAAATGTGCATTTTCTATTAATTTTTAACTAATAAGAGTTCTTCAAGATCCACCTCTATAATGTCACAAGCTAAAGAAGATGGCTGCAGAAACAATGAGTACACTTGTATTGGCAAGGAAATGCACTTTACTTTACTATTATACTAGTATTATAATTTAACATTTTCGAGTGTGTTTTAAATGAAGTTATGCTGCACTGACAATTTTTTTGCTAAGGGGGGTGTACTTTGTGTTTGAAAGATACCATTTTGTCATTAATAAAATACATTTAGGTGTTTTTGGTGTTTGTATTGTTCGTGTATTCAGTAACTCAGTTTGACAGATTTTTTGTTCATGCTCCATCACAATTCCCATGACTGCCAAACAGCAAAACATTTCGCCATCAGCGTTAAAAACAGACGTTTTTGTTTGGTTGATTTCAAATGTAGTGATTTGAGATGGAATAGTTCTAACAAAGCACTCTCTGAAAAATACTCATTAGAAATCTTATCACTTAAAAATATTCATTGGGAAACGTCTTCAAGCTCTTTCACCGAAAAAGCCAATTAACTTCAATATGTGGAGGTCGTTTGTTTTCTGCGCGAGGTACTGTCCGAGGTTTACATTAAGGTGGCTCGATCGAGTTTTTGAGTGACGATACCTCTCAACTTTAAGCTACTAGTGTACCACAGTGAACAACCCAATGGAAAATCGATCGTTACTGGTGACCTAAAGAAAGATGAAGGTTTTACATGAGGTACGTTTCATCGAAATCGGAGTTACCATAGCAACGTAATGACGTCATCCCCCATTTTACATGAGAGCTAATTAATTGTCACCAAGACAATTATGGGAAGTGCTCGACTGGATCTTCGACCTGACATATTTGTCTTCACGTCTACAAAATTTGAAGAATTTCTATGAGAGAGTTTTCGAGAAATTTTCGGGTGAAGTTTTAAGGTGTTAAAAAACAACAAAAACAAAATAATTTTGAACTATTATTGAAAAGTATGTCCACAGTGACTTAATGAAACAACATTTTGGTTTTAAATGAATGTTATGTCATCTAATTGCTTTATGTGAAAATTTCGGGGAAATCGTTCCATTTGATTTTTAGAAACGTTGGCTTGAATATGAACTGGTTTAGTGTGTTACGCGGCTTTTTTATCAAAAATCGACCCTACACTTATTAAAATGATTATAAATTAAAAAGCGGTGGATGAATTTTTTTAAAACTTTGCTTTCAAGGAGAATAATCAATATTCAGTACAATCCCCGATTCTCAAACTCATTGAAACGTTGTAAGGCTATCAATTTAAAGCCTAAACTCAGGAAATTATTGGACTAAATTTTACGCCAGTGGCTTGTTGTTCTTATTATGCATCTCCATTGTTTCGAATAGGCGTGCAATTGTAAATTTCAGTATATCATGAATTCATATAACGCTTGATTGCTTTCCGAAGATGTTCCGAAAAACGTGCTAATGTATCAGGTAAGTATTACAATAACAATGGACAGGCTGACAGCAGTGAGTGCAAACCTCAAGGTTAGCAGTAAGCGCAAACTTCGGTTAGCAGTGAGCGCAAACGGAAAGCTACTGTGCTCAGTGTTCCAGATAAATTTTTATGGCAAGGAGTCAACGTAAAATTTAAACAGGTCAGTAGACGTGGGTCTCCCCCAATCTTATCCCAGTCTCAGCACGTTTTTGGGACATCTTCGGAAAGCAATCAAACGTTATATGAATTCCTGATGTAGTGAAATTTACAATTGCACGCCGATTCAAAACAATGGAGATGCATAATGAGAGCAACAAGCCACTGGCGTGAAAATCAGTCCAATATTTTCCTGAGTTTTGGCTCAAAATTGACAGCTTTATAACGTTTCAATGAATTTGAAACGCTGGGATTGTATTGAATATTGATTATTCTCCTTGAGGACAAAGATATAAAAAAATTCATCTACCGCTTTTTAATTCATAACCATTTTAATAAGTGTAGTGTCAATTTTTGATAAAAAAAAGCCCAGTAACACACTAAACAAGTTCATATTCAAGCCAACGTTTCTAGAAATCAAATGGAACGATTTCCCTGAAATTTTCACACAAAGTAATTAGATGATATATCATTCATTTAAAACCAAAATGTTATTTCATCAAACCGTTGTGGGCATACTCTTCAATAACAGATCAAAATTGTTTTGTTTTTGTTGTTTTTTAACACCCTAAAACTTCACCCGAAAATTTCTCGAAAACGCTCTCAAAGAAATTCTTCAAATTTTGCAGACGTGAATACAAATATGTCAGGTCGAAGATCCAGTCGAGCGCTTTCCAGAATTATCTCTTGGTGACAAGTAATTGGCTCTCATGTAAAATGGGGGATGCTATGGTAACTCCGATTTCGATTAAACTTGCCTCATTTAAAACTTTCATCTTTCTCTAGGTTAGCAGTAACGATCGATTTTCTATTGGGTTGTTCACTGTGGTACGCTAGTTGCTCAAAGTTAAGAGGTATCGTCACTCAAAAACCCGATTGAGCCACCTTAAACGGTGCAGAATTTAAGTTCACTTCGCTTTTCTTCAGCCCTTTCACTCCCAGAGTTACAACCACAACTCCTCGAGGTAGGTGCGACTATTGAAATAGAAGCTCGTTTATATATATCGCATAATGAGAGCAACAAGCCACTGGCGTGAAAATCAGTCCAATATTTTCCTGAGTTTTGGCTCAAAATTGACAGCTTTATAACGTTTCAATGAATTTGAAACGCTGGGATTGTATTGAATATTGATTATTCTCCTTGAGGGCAAAGATATAAAAAAATTTATCTACCGCTTTTTAATTCATAACCATTTTAATAAGTGTAGTGTCAATTTGTGATAAAAAAAAGCCCAGTAACACACTAAACAAGTTCATATTCAAGCCAACGTTTCTAGAAATCAAATGGAACGATTTCCCTGAAATTTTCACACAAAGTAATTAGATGATATATCATTCATTTAAACCAAAATGTTATTTCATCAAACCGTTGTGGGCATACTTTTCAATAACAGATCAAAATTGTTTTGTTTTTGTTGTTTTTTAACACCCTAAAACTTCACCCGAAAATTTCTCGAAAACGCTCTCATAGAAATTCTTCAAATTTTGCAGACGTGAATACAAATATGTCAGGTCGAAGATCCAGTCGAGCGCTTTAGAGAATTATCTCTTGGTGACAAGTAATTGGCTCTCATATAAAATGGGGGATGCTATGGCAACTCCGATTTCGATTAAACTTGCCTCATTTAAAACTTTCATCTTTCTCTAGGTTAGCAGTAACGATCGATTTTCTATTGGGTTGTTCACTGTGGTACGCTAGTTGCTCAAAGTTAAGAGGTATCGTCACTCAAAAACCCGATTGAGCCACCTTAAACGGTGCAGAATTTAAGTTCACTTCGCTTTTCTTCAGCCCTTTCACTCCCAGAGTTACAACCACGACTCCTCGAGGTAGGTGCGACTATTGAAATAGAAGCTCGTTTATATATATCGCATAATGAGAGCAACAAGCCACTGGCGTGAAAATCAGTCCAATATTTTCCTGAGTTTTGGCTCAAAATTGACAGCTTTATAACGTTTCAATGAATTTGAAACGCTGGGATTGTATTGAATATTGATTATTCTCCTTGAGGACAAAGATATAAAAAAATTCATCTACCGCTTTTTAATTCATAACCATTTTAATAAGTGTAGTGTCAATTTTTGATAAAAAAAGCCCAGTAACACACTAAACAAGTTCATATTCAAGCCAACGTTTCTAGAAATCAAATGGAACGATTTCCCTGAAATTTTCACACAAAGTAATTAGATGATATATCATTCATTTAAAACCAAAATGTTATTTCATCAAACCGTTGTGGGCATACTTTTCAATAACAGATCAAAATTGTTTTGTTTTTTTGTTTTTTAACACCCTAAAACTTCACCCGAAAATTTCTCGAAAACGCTCTCATAGAAATTCTTCAAATTTTGCAGACGTGAATACAAATATGTCAGGTCGAAGATCCAGTCGAGCGCTTTCCAGAATTATCTCTTGGTGACAAGTAATTGGCTCTCATGTAAAATGGGGGATGCTATGGTAACTCCGATTTCGATTAAACTTGCCTCATTTAAAACTTTCATCTTTCTCTAGGTTAGCAGTAACGATCGATTTTCTATTGGGTTGTTCACTGTGGTACGCTAGTTGCTCAAAGTTAAGAGGTATCGTCACTCAAAAACCCGATTGAGCCACCTTAAACGGTGCAGAATTTAAGTTCACTTCGCTTTTCTTCAGCCCTTTCACTCCCAGAGTTACAACCACGACTCCTCGAGGTAGGTGCGACTATTGAAATAGAAGCTCGTTTATAAATCCGCTGATCTTGTAGTGCTGTTTGTTCGCCAGCACATGTATTGTGGAAAATATTCTTGTTTTTTTCCGGCTTCGGAGCATCCGTCGTTCTTTGGCGCATAACATTTTTGTCATGAACACACAAAGTGAAACGTGGTGTTAACTTGAGATGGGTTTTCCCCGTTTTGTTTCAAGTCACGTAAATTTTTTCAAGCCGCTGTCGGCTGCAACTTTAAACGGCGGGAAATTTTAGCGGACCTTGTCGGTCTCGGCCGACTTTTATATGTTAAAGCAGTGCTACTTCATTGGCACCAGGTTTAAATGAAACAGGGACCCTTAAACGTTTGTAAAAGTTGCACTGTGATGTTATTCAATGAAAAAGAAAGATGCCAGTGTAGGATAGCCCACATGGTATTATAATTAAAGAGAATGGAAAACCCAACTGTTTAATTCAATAGCAATAAATTGAACTATGTAAATATAAACAGGCTATTATCATGCTCAGTAATTTAGTTTTTCAATGTTTTTACCCGTTGCCTTAACTTAATTACCTCGCTCTTGCTTCTCAATATATTTCTATTGTCAGTTCTGCGTGTAAAAGTTACACATGTAGAGAACCTTGAGTTCTTAGATGCAAAGGCGTGAAAAGGAGTAAGAGAAAGGAACTCTCTTCCGTCTAATATTTCTTGGAAAAATGAAAAAGATGTGAAAGCACCTACGAACAACCAGCTGAAAATGTATTTGAAACAACATGGTCTCAAGATAAGCGGAAGCAAGGCTGATTTAACCAAACGAGTTGTCAGCCACGCACGTGGAAATGCTGCCAGAGATGTTCTGGAAGATGAAGAATTTAATAACTCGTGTGAAGACGACACAACTTCAGAATCAAAGTCAAGTGATTCCGATGGAGGGATGTGTTGAAGAGTCATTTGAACTACTTTTTGTGCCTGAGGAAGACATCCAACACGTAAATTAGGTATGAGGGAACCAATGGGGGAAGGAAGCAGGGGAGGGGGGGGGTTCACCTTAATATTAACAGTAGGTGAGGGGGTTAAAGTTAATTTTTGCTTAGTGAGAGGGGGGTGCGACTTAATTTTGAGCCGCATTTTACCCATTTCCCAACCCCCCTCCAGGTAATTATTGTACAGTCCCTAAGAACGCGTATGATTTGGCTGAGCCTGAGGATGTTCTTATTTTAGCCCATACATTTTCTTAAATTTTGGGGCAAATCTCAGCCTTAACGTTCTTATAGACATAGGCACGCAATGCGCGCAGAGCCAATGACGTTTTTTTTTCACTATATGGTGAAATTTATCCTGACAACCTATGGGTTTTTACACCTGCGTTAAGTCCCACCCTAATCCCTCAGCCCCGTCTTCCCCCGCCCCCGTCAAAAAAATCTTGTGGTTATCCACTATAAAACCTGGTCATGATCGAGCAGCGTGACTACGTGACAGTTAAATATAGCGTGACATCAAAATTGCGCGTGAAGTAAAGAAACCGAAGAAAGCTGTTTGTTTCATTGTTCTTCAAAGACACCATAGGCAAAAACACTCACCGTCGAAAAATACTGCACACATAATTTAGGCAAAGATCAGTGGAAAGTTAACAAGTTTACTTCAGAAATAAAATGTAAGTCGCAGTTGAACCTTATAATTTCTTAACTTCTACCGGTGAATATCCATTACGTTTTCAGAGCTCATGGACGGTCAACTTTCGATAGGGTGCCGTTTTGACGCTCTGCGTGATTTGCGTGACATGTGACTCGTATTCAGTTACCACGCAGCTCTTAACAACCTCTAATTTCATTGGACCTTGGTATCACGCAGCTCTATTGTTTTCAGGGCTAGGGTCCATTGTTCTGTTGTTTGTTCTATAGTTTTCTCAGCAAATCAGAGAGGACCTTGTAAGAGCTGCGTACCGCCTTTTAATTTGTCAACCACCTACGTTCTACGTATTGTCAAAACAAGAGTCTGCCATCAAATGTACGTTTCTTGTATGAACAAAATTTTCTTCGAAATCAGTTCGAACTAGCGTTTATAAACACGACTGAGATAGTTTTGCAATTACATTTTTCCCCTGCAGATTGATTATGAAGTTGCTTGCTTTGTTGTCAAGTCGGCTTTAATAATTTTCGTTTTTTTGCTTCGCAAATCCACCAAAGCATGTTTACATTTGTAAATTTCCCACGGTACAAAGTTATTTTACGCTCACATGTTTATTTTGGGTGTCAACCTACAGCGGAATAAATTTCGTTTGCTTTGCCTTCGAAAAGTACGAAAATGTTCCAATTCAGCTCGCTCTTATAAAACCTGCTCGCTTTCCAGTAGGTTCGATAGCTCTCTATTAGAATGTTTTGTCACATATCTGTTGCTGTTAATCTTTCGTTCGCTTCGAGATGTTTTAAGGGGTGCGTTACATTCCGAGGATTCAAATTACAAGTCACATTTAAAAAAATATATAGTACCGCTCAAATGTAAGTTACCAGTCGCATCTCGTTTCGCGCGCTACGCGAATCGCGTCGCGCAATACGAGAATCGATTCGCGTAGTGTCAGATTTACTGAAAAGGCAGTTTTGGCCACCTGTTTTGGCACAAGTTGTATTAGGAACGATTATCCTGCGCGAAACTGATCAATCTCGTGAAGAGGTTTTCACGGTTTAGCAACTGCACTTCGGTCCTTTGCTACCACTACGAGACAGAAAGATTTGATGTGTTTCTGGTTTTCGTTTACGCAAATATCTTTGAGCGTATGAGTTTCTCGGAGTTTCTCTCTATTTTTTTCTCTTTCTTGATTTTATAGCAATTGGAAGATTTTCCCCAAACCTTGTGCTTGTGCGTTCAGTTCGGAGCGGTTTCATTGATTCATTCAGCTCCACAAAGAAACGCTGCAACACTTTGCAAGGTTTTGGCGCCTTTTTCGGTCAGTCATGATCGACTCTTGTTCCCTTTTATCTCGGAGTTTCTCTCTATTTTTTTCTCTTTCTTGATTTTATAGCAATTAGTCATTGCATTTTTAATAATAAAAACAATTATTCTACTCGGGCTTGCTGGATATCAAATAATTATAACCATTTTGGCGCGTACGCGCCTCGTTGGTTATCTATCATATCCAGCGCGCCCTCGTTGTACGCAAATGTGCGTGTACGCACGCGCGTTTATGACGTTGAGGGTGGCGCAATTTTCTCTAAAAATAGACATTTGTCTTTTTCGATGGGGTCGCGTGGATCCCACACTTACGGTCTCAGTCTCCGATAATGGCTCCTGAGCAAACACAACAGGTAAGATTTTTCAAACTTTGTTTTGATTTTTAGGTATTTTCCACGGAAAACCGCCGATTATTTTCGATCGAATTTCAGCTCCATACAAACTCTCAACTCCCTGTGGAGCCATAATTGATTATGGGTCCCGTGCTTAAAATACTAGCAAGAGTAAGGTTGTCGTTGCATACAAATTTATCACACATTTCACCAATAAACAAGGAAAAAACTCCATGATATGGCCTCTAACGTACTTTCTATCATCATTGTTGTTTTGCTAAAATGGAAATTATGTATCTTTTTCCGTTTTTATTTGTAATTTATCGAACATGGCGAAAATTCTACCCGAAACCAGCCAATTTTGCCCGATGTTTGTTTATTCTTAACCTTACAAAAATGATCAACAGAAGTATTGAAGATGAAATTATGAATATATGAAGAAATAAATGTAAAGAAGATCCTCGCAGTTATTAACGCAACTTATGCAGTTGCGAAAAGAAACTGCATAAGTTGCGTAAATAACTGCGAGGATCTTCTTTACATTTATTTCTTCATTCCGCAGTTCAAATATATGAATTTCATAATTTCATCTTCATCTTTCCCGGGTATATTACGAACCAATTTAAAAACCAGCTCCCGGTTGGCTTGTTAGCTCAATTGGTTAGAG
The DNA here is from genome assembly GCA_964030785.1 of Siderastrea siderea. Lineage (NCBI taxonomy): Eukaryota > Metazoa > Cnidaria > Anthozoa > Scleractinia > Rhizangiidae > Siderastrea > Siderastrea siderea. The sequence goes on from OZ034966.1 coordinate 14,262,766, forward strand.
CGCTGCACCGGTGGCGCAGAGGTCAGGGTTCGAATCCCGGCAAGCCTGATTTTTTCAGGCTTTCTTTTCGCAACTGCGTAAGTTGCGTTAATAACTGCGAGGATCTTCTTTACATTTATTTAGAAGTATTGAAATATAGCAAAATTTTTAGTCGTCGTTTCAAACAACGAAAAACGCCGCCATCGTTGGTCTTTGACGCGACGTCACACTGGCAGTGATCATGTGTACCCTGGAGTGGCTGTTCCATGCTATCACATAGTAGGGACGGCACGAAAATTAGAATGGGAACGCGAAAATAAGACGTGCGGAATCTTTGAGAAAAGGGGGCGGTGGCACCGCCTTGTCTTTCCCCAGCCCCTACGCGTTTCTCACGTTCGTTACTCACGCTTTCCCCACGGCGTTTGCCAGTAATCTACAGGACACAGTCAATGTTTTTTTTCCAAGTTCAGAGTAAGTCGCTATATAAGTAATGCAGATACCAGAAGCATCACTTTTTCCTTCGTTTTACGTACGTGTGTCAAAGAAACGTCATTTTGTCGATTGCTTCTTCCTCATAACGTTGATCTTTATTTGTTTTCCAGAGTCTCTTCAATCTGACGAAGTTGATCAGACAATATGGCGGATGTAAACATTGTTGGTGTGGTCGCTGTCGTTGTGTTTTATCTGCTAATTCTTTTTGTTGGTTTGTGGGCTGCTCGCCGCCGCAAGGAAGGTGAAGAAGAAAACATGTTGGCAGGTAGAAGCTTTGGGTTATTCATTGGCTCCTTCACTTTAACAGGTAGGTAAGGCTCTATACACAATCTACTAGGCAACGACTTGCAGTCCTCCTGGTTCCATTAGGTAGCCTCGACCGAGAAAAAACTAAAAAGTAAAATAATACAAAATAAAAAAGAAAGGGTGCGGATTGTCTACTTTCCTCACAACCATGACAGTTCCCTCCTCAGATTTCCACGGTGTGCTTCTGTTTTTAGAAAAGCCAGTGTCATTGCTTGCTTGTCCGGCAAATCTTCTGGCGTTAAGTGGTCAAAACGTAATAACTTAGCTTTATTTTCCACGGAACCCTTTCAAGCCTGATTTTTTTTCAGGCTCTGCTTGCAACTTCTAAGCAGATAATCTCTTTCTCTCCAAACCTGATCTGTTTTGTTATCGTTGTTTCCCATAGCAACATGGGTTGGTGGTGGATACATCAATGGTACAGCAGAAGTTGTTTTTGATAAGGACTCAGGTCTCGTTTGGGCCCAGGCTCCTTGGGGTTACGCGCTAAGCCTGGTGGTAGGTGAGTGCAAAGAATGGCTGTTTTTCTACTAGAGGTACATTGTCCGTTATCTATTCCTAAATAAAGACTCAGTAGTTAAAACCTTACATAGCATAATGAACAGCACCACAGAAAAGTAGTGCTCAGTAGTTTTCATTTGAATGATCGCACATTAGGATTTCATTCACAGACTCAAAAGTTAAAATCACCTTGTACAGCAAAATAATCACCACCACAGGAAAGTACTGCTCAGTAGCTTTTATTTGAATGGTCACACTTTAGGATTTCATTCACAGACTCAAAAGTTAAAATCACCTTGTACAGCAAAATAATCACCACCACAGGAAAGTACTGCTCAGTAGCTTTTATTTGAATGGTCACACTTTAGGATTTCATTCACAGACTCAAAAGTTAAAATCACCTTGTACAGCAAAATAATCACCACCACAGGAAAGTACTGCTCAGTAGCTTTTATTTTAATGGTCACACTTTAGGATTTCATTCACAGACTCAAAAGTTAAAATCACCTTGTACAGCAAAATAAACAGCACCACAGGAAAGTACTGCTCAGTAGCTTTTATTTGAATGGTCACACTTTAGGATTTCATTCACAAACTCAAAAGTTAAAATCACCTTGTACAGCAAAATAAACAGCACCACAGGAAAGTACTGCTCAGTAGCTTTTATTTGAATGGTCACACTTTAGGATTTCATTCACAGACTCAAAAGTTAAAATCACCTTGTACAGCAAAATAAACAGCACCACAGGAAAGTACTTTTAAATTAGTTTGTATTTGGATGGTAATATTTAACAACTATTTTATCAGACGCAAACTGTAAGCGTGCCATTAAGTTATAGTTTTATAGCTAACATCACCTTACCCGACCTCAAAATTTGACTGTCAGAAGGAAAGCAATAGAGGACATTGCCGTTACTTTATTTCTTGCTGTTTTTTGCATTTTCCAGGTGGATTGGCCTTTGCCAAGATCATGCGCAAAAAGGAGTACTTTACGATGCTGGATCCTTTCCAAGAAAAGTACGGTCCGCGCATGGGTGGGCTGTTGTACATCCCTGCCTTGTTGGGTGAGATATTTTGGTCAGCAGCTATCTATGCTGCTCTCGGCGCCACCGTCAGTGTTATCGTCGGCTTGGAAAGAGTCCCCTCTATCATTGTGTCGGCGTGTATCGCTATTTGTTACACGTTGATTGGTGGACTTTACTCCGTAGTATATACTGATGTTATTCAACTTACCTGCATTTTTATTGGACTGGTAGGTACTGTGTAGACACATGCATCTCTCCAAGTATTCTTAGCTGTTACCTAGACTCTTGAAAGATTCCGGTACCATAATAGGGGCTCAGACATTAGTTATGCTTCTGTTTTCTCTCTTTATGCTTCAAAGGGCGCGGAACGAAGGGGTGAGGTAGGGTGAGGCTTGAAGAAAAGATTAATAGGCATGACATAGGTGATGTCATAAGGGTGCGGTCTTAAACGTCCTAAACTGAGTATGCAGAGTTTTCTCGTAAAAAACAAACACTGCTTTGAACAAAGTTAATTCTATTAAGTAATCGTTGTAAGGCCCAATCTGTGACTTTGCTCCGGTTTGATTTGTTTGTCTTCTTTATCTTCTCGACACTGGGACTGCAATATTGTTAGACTTGTTACCTTTTTACAAGTGTCATTACTAGAAACATTAACGACAAATCTTACAAGTTGTATGGAAATTGTTGACCAGTTCTCTCACTATTTTTTTCACTTTGTTCCCGTTAGTGGTTCAGTATTCCATTCGCCATGACGAATCCAGCAGTGAGTAGTATCACGGAAGATTCCAAGCAGTGGGTGGGAGAGTTGCCCACCAGATATGCTGGAAACTGGCTGGACTATGCGCTGTTATTGGTAATTGATCAAGAGAGGATGAAAGGAGAGAGCGAATTCCCCATACATGGGCCTCTTCCGATGAAAATTATTTGAAATCTATTTTTGGTTCTGTCATACTGCGCGGTTATTTTAAGGACGCCACCTCATTGGTCAGATAGAATGACGTCATGTAATTTTAGATTGTTGACATGGGAACAACAGACAAAAATAACCTTCGCAGCATGGGTGCGGACTAATAATAAATTTCAAATAATTATCGTGGGGCACGGGGATTCACTCTCTTACTTCATCCTCTCTTGTAATTGATTTATTGCTGTTAGCTCATTCATCCCTAAAGGTTTTTGGAAAAACCGTATTTTCAAGCATCAAATGGCATTTTTTGCTTGTCTTTGAAGCAACTTGCAGCCAAGTTGCCTGAAGCGCGCTTTGAAACATAGGAGGTATGTTTTTCTTTCAATTAAGGGCCGTTTCACCTAAATGTGCGCAACTATTCAAAACAACTTCTCGATTTCTCGTGCTCAGCCCCATTGCTTTCATTTTCTTATTATTTCCTTTTTGCTAGCGTTTTGGCTATTAAGCAGATGTTCCTTGTGATAGAAAAATTTTGGCTTAAACTTTACCTAATCTTTAAAGGAAAGGGGAAAGTTTGTAAATAGCCGAGTAGCGGTCCCAGGTCCATTGAAAGGCCACATTTTTCTAGACATATTTTTCAGACCAGGGAAATTCAACATTGTTGAAAATGTTGAACACGTTAAATGGATCGCGAAATATTGAATCCATTTGGTCCTGGCCGAGGCGACTATCATATATGTAACACGGCAAGTATGGATCTCCTTATCGGTAGACATTCCAAGAAACGTGCCGGCGTTTGATTGCTTTAAGAATTGATGTAGCCATGTATAGCAGCGTTTTAAGAAGTCCTTTAGTACTTCCAAGGTGGAAAAACTGTTCATTTTAATTTGCAATACTCCTTGTCCTCTTAGAGAAAACTGTATGTCTTGACAAAACGAATGAAGTCAGAACCGTGATTTCATCACGGACATACTCAAAGACAAGTGTTTGCTTCCCTGTGCAGACATTTGGCGGCATTCCATGGCAAGTTTACTTCCAGCGAGTGCTGTCATGTAAGACACCACGAAAAGCCCAGGGCCTTTCCATAGCAGCTGGGTTTGGATGTTTGATGATGACTGTCCCAGCAATCCTCATTGGGGCTATAGGTGCCTCCACAGGTAACAAGTGCCCTCCATCTGATTTCCTTAAACGCAGGCTTTTGCTAGAGGTAGCTCATGTATTTATTGTCAACATAATAATAAAGTCGGATTTTAATTTTACTCAATAACTACGTTTTTCAGCGATACTTTAACTCTAAAGCTCAAAATTATCCGTAGGTAGCGTTTTATGCTGCCGTCAGCCGGATTATACGCCTCAGAAGACAAGGTTGAGTCCAGTTCAGCGAGCTTAAAAGTTCGTCTTCATCTTTTGTGAAAACCGGTAGATTGTTTGTGTTATTCAGGAATCTTCTTTTTAGTCGTGAAACTGTTTGACGGTAGTATAGATCAAAATTGTTGTTTGGTTTTGATTAACCTCAAGTTAATTGCCAGTGTTGCACGCTACATGAACACTGTAAGGTCCCTGGTTCGGGTTGAAAAGTTCGCCTTCGTGCTCAGCTTTTTTCACGTTTTGGCCTTACAACTGCTTAAGTTGCTTAGATTACTTCGAAGATCTTACACCCATAAATCTTTTATCCACATTCATCCTCATTTCTTAATTTTGACTACTACTTATTCACCATCGAAGGGTTTCATTTCAACTTACAAACAACCATGCAGCTGTCAGGCTATTGGTCTGCTGGCAGTTTGTAAAGGCATTTTACTTATCGAGGTTATTGCACACATCAACAAGTTTATGGGTTCAATTTCTCCTCAAACCTGTTTATTTAGGCTTTCTTCACAACTACTGAACTTATTAAAATGGGCGATGATCTTCAGTATTCTTACATGTCAATCTTTTAGCCTTTGTTTAGTTAAACAAAAGATTTACTTGAAAAAACAAAACTTAGCAAACAAAACTTAGCAAATATAATCAGTACCTTCGATCAAAAGGCACGTAAGTGCAAGATAGTTTTATTGTAAAACAAAAAAATCCCTTTTTGTTTTACCCCAGACTGGAAGAAGACTGACTTCTTTAAGCCATCTGGTAACAACACTGCCAATCAGACGGTGACAATTGACAAGTCGTTGATCCTTCCCATGGTGCTTCAGTACCTCACTCCAACTGCTGTATCGTTTGTGGGCCTCGGCGCCGTGTCAGCGGCTGTCATGTCTTCCGCTGACTCTAGTATGTTATCCGCCAGCTCAATGTTTTCTCGAAACATTTACAAACTTATCTTCAGGCAGAAGGTGAGATAGCAAGAAACGATTACTTGGCTACTTAGTTTTGCGCTTGCCGACTTAATCTTGACCGTTAGAAAAATATACAGTTTGGTTTAAGGATTAATGATGGAAGAACGCAAAATAGCTACTAAGTGCAGACTAAAAGTGCTTTAACATGGATTGAGAATCGTGTTTCATTACAGCAAGCCTGAAAATTGAGCTTGTGCTGCAGTTCCAGTTTGTAGCCAATTTTTCCACAACCCTCTATTTGCCTTCATGTTTTTAATGTATACTTCCAAAAAAATGCTCCAAATTTAGTGCATGTTATTGCAGACTTCCTTGATAACTGGAAAGAGTTCGTCTTCAGCTGAAGCCACGTGAGGGGTGCACAGTTCCCTTTCTTATCAACAGTTGTCAGCTGTTGTTTGGACGGCCACGCATTCACCTGTTTTTGCTAACATTAGTTTGAAAATATCGGTTTGCCCTGTAAGGATGCCTTCATTGTTAGGCCATTAATTGTTCATGTACTGCATGAATGCGTGACAGGCTCGCACTTGGCATATGTGGCAAAAAATATTTGCATAGAATCTTACATTGAATCGTAAACTTGTTTTCAGGCCTCTCAGAAGGAAGTCGTATGGGTGATGCGTATTGCCATATTTGGAGTTGGTGTGGCCGCTTCAGCTTTGTCCCTATTGGTGGATTCAATCTACACGTTGTTTGCGCTATGCAGCGACTTGGTCTACGTCATCCTGTTCCCGCAGCTGTGCTGCGTTGTCTACCTCCAAGGCAGCAACACCTACGGCTCCTTTTTAGGGTACATAGTGGGTCTTCTACTCCGCGTAGGGGGTGGGGAGCCTAACATCGGTCTTCCACCATTCATCAAATACCCGTATTACGACGATACCGATGGGCAGTTATTTCCATTTCGCACCCTTTCCATGATATCATCGTTTGTAACTATCATTGTGGTGTCTTACTCACTGAAGTTTTTGTTTGAGAGGGAAATTATACCGCTTAAGTTTGATTTCTTGTATTGCTTTAGAGAATACGAGTTAGACAAACCAGATGAGGAGAAAACTGAAAACTACCCCATGGCCTAAACTGCCGGGAAGCCCAGGGAGTGCTTAGGTGTAAATGACTTCATACCCAAGATTTAATTAAGTGTGTTTTATTTCTTAAAAAGGTATTTGTTTTGGCCCTCCTGTTCCATATTGTTGGTGATTTAATTTTTTTTCGCCATCGATTTCAATTGTTTTCGGTTTAAAAGTCTGAAAGTACTGTATAAAGTATCAAGCGCACTGACTGTATACTGAAACAATTATTCGCCTTAGTGTCGCTGAACAGCGGTAGTTATTTACCTGGCCGCTTCGCAGCTCGGCAAATATCCACCACTATGTAGTACGTTTAATGTTGCTACTCTAGGAAGCTCCGAAAACGGAAACATTTCAACCCAAAATCTCCTAAAAGCTACCTTACGGTTAATAGGATAAATTACAATTGGTGCTTTAGACTGGATAGACTTCGTACTCGTGCTCGTTGAGATATCACTGAATTTTAAATACCGGGTACCGGGAATTCACGGTACACCTCGTATTTTTCTGGCTGTGAGCCCGTTTTATGGGATTTGCGGTGAATGTTTCTTATTTGTGAATCAGAGGTCAATCGAGCACGCCAGTTGTATTCCATAACAGGAACGAACATCATTTATACGGTCAATACTAAGTAAAGAAACCACAAGCTAGGTAAGGGGCTGATTACACGATGTCAATGCGTCCTTCATCCCGTTACGAGTTAATGTCAGTTACCTGTCCAAAATCTCACGCCGATGGGAGTCATACTGGTGTCAGTTCACCCGCGCGGTAGCTAGTTGTACCGAAAAGAGGTTTGTCATTCCGGTAAGAAGACTGACACCGGTATAGAGTAAACTCCATAGGAATGATTGTTGATATCCTTGTTATTTTTAAAAATTTCGTCAGTTTGCTTTGGTTTTACTTCACTTCGCTCCATGATTGGTTAAAAACGTTCTCCCGCAACTCTCGCAACTAAACAGAAGTATAAAAAACAAAAACCATTATCGGCAGCCTAGTACTCAGGCGTTCTCTTCTCGCTCATACGACGTGGCGCAAAATTCCGTGACGTCACCGAATGGCATCCGGGGACCTCATTCGTTCATGTCACGATATTTTGCACCAAGTCGAGTCGAGTGTGCTGGAGGAGAACGCCTGGGTACTAAGCTACATTATCGGTACTTGGTCGCACTTAGCGCCGGATACGTGTATCTGCTTTGACTTCTGATTGGTTTATTGGGTACCATGTGTTTGTTGGTAGTAGCTACGGTAATTGCTTCGGTTACGAACCGCGCTTAGACTAACATCGCCATAAAAGCGGTTTATGCAAACGCAGGGATAAAATTTTTATGGAAGGAGTGGCGTAATGAAAGTCGCACGGGAAATTATGTAAACAAAATATAATATTCTGCACCTTAACTGAAGTAAGTGCATGTAGCCGCTTAGTGTCAATAGAAAAAAGGGAAAACTTCATTACCCTTAGGCTACGAGCAGTCTCTCTTTCCGGTCAGGGATAGTCGAGGAAAACGAACAAGCGAGCGGGTACGAAATTGCCTGCCGCGTTGAAACGTGAAGCGCGTGTCGAGCCGCTAGTTGAACTGGCTCACTACACTAGGGGCTCGACATGCACGTCATGTTTCAACGCCGTGAGCGATTTTCGCTCCCGCTCAACTGTTCGTTTCTCTTGACTATCCCTGAGCTGGGAAAGACAGACTGCTCGTAGTCTACACTACCCTTCAAGTTTTAGGCTCTCCGTAAAATCTAGTATTTGGATTATGAAGAATTTCGCGTTGTTGTTTTGCAAAGGGCTGTGAAGTGCACCATGATTACTCGAACATGCGCAAACGTGACCTTGGCCGCCAACAATTTGATTCTAGTTTTAGATGAGAATACAACGAAATGAAGGAAAACATTTTGTTTTATACTGGTAGAGAGTGGGTCGAATTAAACTTGCTACTGGGGGAAGTTCTCTTGAAGTTCAATTCGTTTTACGCAATGTATATTTTCTTCCCCTTTAATTTGAACCCCAAGGAGATCGGGATGCAGAACCTAAGAAAAAGGAAATAAATTACGTTATCCGAGAAAAAGCTCTTTCGTTCTACATGCGATTTCATTTTTGGAGGTAATAATTGGGATCTATTGTTACGGTTGATTTTGGCAAAGGCAAGGAAAATTGATAACCCGAAGGTTCTTTTGCAAGCAATTTGCAGCAGTGCCAAACTCTTCTCGAGGCATGGCTAAGGATAGGCTGCAAGCAGTCTCTCTTTTGCTCTATAAAATCCGTGCTGAACGAAGCGAAAATAGCGAGCGCGAGCCAGCGCGATTTTCGAGCGGCTCGCGGCTTCGTCTAGGCTATGGACTCACTCTCAACCTTCACATTCTCTTTTATTACTTTGATGGTTGTAAAGGCCGGTGTGGCTCACACATGATTCATCTAAAAAATTCATTTGAAACGTGTGGCCAATCCACACGATGACGTTTTTGTTTGTTCAAAGATTTCTAAGCCGAAGATAGTTTTTATTAATCACTGCCTGTTAGACGGTTTTAAGGGGATAGGCATTTTAAAGCATGATACTAAGGGTATCTATTTTCTCGTATTTTTATCAGTACAGTATTTGTAAGGCAACAGATTTTAACATGTTGCAAATAAACATGGGTTTCGTGTTTTGAAATGTCTAGTTTGATTTCAGCTTTGATTTAATTTTTTGTCCGTCAAATTCACCCTGTACTTTGTGATACGAGAGTTTGCGTGAGCTTAAATTCACAGTTTGTTAGTAGCTGACAATTTCGCGGAGCTTTCGCGAATTTTCTTAAACCGAATCACTGAATTTTAGCGATTCTGTTTTTAAAGGCCTTTTCAGAAGACAACGTAGCAAAAAATAGTATTGATGGAATTGGAAGAACAGGAACACCAGGGAGACTGAGATAAAAATGTATTTGAATCATTTTTCCCAGTTAGTTTTTGTTGACGTAATTCTTACCAGTTGATAGACAAGGTAGGTAAAGTCGCACACAAGCCAAGGAGGCCCACATGGCGGTAGCTTATCCCGGTTTCTGTAGCATGAAACAACTGAGAGTATTGCCACTCCCCCCTGGATCGGATACTAGTCCATCACAGGGTTTTCCCCAGCAGTATGTCGCCGGTATCCATTTTGTACACCTGGGTGAAGAGAGACAATGTTGGGTAAAGTATCTTGTCCAAGGAAACAACACGATGGCAGTTCATAGACAAGCAGCTCTCTTTTTCAATGGGACTATATATTCTGCTCTCAAAGGTTACAAATGTTCACTTTATAACTCAATTATGCCCTGGTTGATGGATCAGCTATTTTAGATTTCCTAGAACAAACTTGCTGAAACTTTTTTCAAGTTTGCAGTCATTTCACTTCCCCTTTTTTGTAGTCAGTGACGTACGCAGCGATACCATACATATCAGTCTCGTTTCCAGTCGTGCTTGCGGAACATCAAATGTGACGTCACCCGTCGAGATTCGCCTAGGACTATCGTGTTGGGACCCAAGCCTCTCACTGTCTCTAGATAAGCGCATAAAGGCCTTGGGACGAGGCTTCATACATACTACGTTATTACACTTGAAAATGCTGTCAAAGTTATTTTTATTAATCTCTTAGCAGGGCTTTAAACTTGTTCGAATTAGGACAAAAGCTAGTTGCTAATTTGTTATCTACAACGGTATTTTATTTTCCTGTTATAAATGTTAACAGTATATTTATTTTCCTATGACAAATACCGTGCTCTGGAAACAAGAATAGTAATATAGGTGAATCATGTAAATTGGTTCACAGAACTTTCAATAATTATTGTAGATTTTATATCAATTTTATAAGATAAGTTCGGATTCCAGGTCAAATTCCTAGTTTTTTTTTTCAGGTAACTGTAACCCATCCCTTTGCTTTTTGTTTTTTCCATTTCTTCCCATAACTTTTGTAGGGTTTTGGATTTTTACATATATATAAGTGCTGTAGGTTGCGTTCGCGCCCTACGTGCGCCACTTTAAGTTTTAGTGCATTTTAGTGCAATTTTAGTTTCACTGCTAAATGATGATGATGATAACAATAATGATGATGATGATGATGATGATAACACACTTCGAAAATGTTATGACACAATGTACATTTTTGTCGGTTAAATTGTACTGATTTCTATTCATCGAACTTCCTCATGAAGCAACATTTTATCTTATAATAGTAATTAAATTTTGGGCTAGTTCCGACCCAGCCGAGCGTACAAGTTCTTTAGGGCTGACGTTCAAAACCTCTTGTCCCCAACAGTTGTCATAATCAGCAGAAACAGTTTTGAACTAGCCGATGATCGATGTTACGCATTCTCAATGTTTTTTTGAAAACTTCTCGCTTTCAATTCGTTGTCATGTATTTGCCACAACTGAGATAAGCGAAATTGAAATTTTAACTTGCAACTAGGAATCAAACATGTCTGCCAAAGAGCCTCCAAGTTTTTTCTCGTCTTGTTTGATCTCGTCACCTGGTTTGTTTTGAGCTGCACCCTCAGTGAAGTCTAAAACTTGCAGCTGTATGGTTTCCTCGTAATCCTCCTTTCTTTCATAGCTACAACTGTTTGTACTCATTTGTATTGGCTCGGAATTAATTTCAGCTATAATACCATCGCTCTGTTTACTGTTCTCCTCTTCAATTTGATGACGGGTAGAAAAAGGAACCTGGTCACGTGGTCTCCCGTGTCTGTGTCTAGCTGCGGGCTTTCGCTCAACAAAGGATCGCACGCTCGAGCATGCAGATGAACTCGAGCTGCTCGACTTATGAACAACAACTTTCACCTCACGGTGGGAATATGTGCTTTTTGCCTTGTCTGCGCATACGATGGTATCTTCAACTCCATCATATGTGACAATAGGTACCACATCTTCTCGTTGCGCTCGTCTTATGCGTGGAACGCCACTGATTAGTTGGTTAAAAGATGCAGCACTTAGCGGTCTTCCCCTGGCAGTTCGCTCATTCTTCATGGTATTTATCTTTGTTTCGTCAGTAAGGGAGTGAGGGCTTTTCATTGCTGGCAACGTTTTCCGTAGGTTGCGAGGGTGAGTCATGTTTTCGTCTGCTGTTGTCATTTTTTTTACATGCTCTAAATTTAACCATAAAACAAAGAAAGAAACATTAGCAAAATGGCTTAGGAAACAACAACAAAAGCCAGTGATGATACATAATCTATGTGTCAATGAAAATGTTAAACCAGGGCTCTATTCTTCAGGTTTGAAGGCATTTTTACTCGCAACTTCATTCGAAGTCGGTCTTCTCCTCAGATCCGCCACTGGGGACATAAACAATTTGCAAGAATCATTCGTTATCTAGAAAGCTGATTTCATTTCAAACTGACGTTAATTCTTCCTTAAGGACGATGCCACCTGATTCGGGGGTATTTTTACACAGTTGACCGCTATTTAAAAAATTATGGGTAGCCACGTGTTTTTCAGAAATAATTAAGCAACCAAAATTGTAGATAGCTTTCAAACAATAGCATTTTCTTTCTAAATTTAAGCTCAATTATCTTTAAAAAAATGCATGCATGGTTACCAACAGCTCTTACTAAAATCTACTTTTCTCACATAGTTATAAGCGGCGCAAAAATACTTTTCTATAAAGAAGAACCGCCCTAAAGAAATCCGAGTATCTGATTGAGACCATCTCGAGATGTGCAGTACGTAATGCGCAGTAACAAAAGGAGGCCTAAAAAAACTGAACCCTGGGTAAACAAAGACAATGTGGAACATAGCTTCTTGTGTATGGAAACAACAGGAAGAGACGGGAAATGGAACGATGGATCTTTACTGAGCGTCATAGGTCATAGTCAGAAACGTGTTCATCACTCGACTAGCCAGCACTCACCAATTTTAGAAAAACTTACCAGAAGCTCTTCGAAATATTTTCTTTCTGTCCTCTGTTCTTTCCTGAAATGAAAAAAAAAATGTTTCCGCAAAGTATTTGATTTCATAAATAAGAGAGACGCGATATAGCAGCCTTCTCGATTTAGAAATTCCATGTTGTAAGAAAACGCTATACTTACATGATGTAACTGTAGCAGTAATTCACGATTAGAGCTTTGGAAGTAGTTTGCTTTGGACCTGTAATAGTAGATTGCAATCCTGACGGAAGATTAATATTCATTAGAACCTTGATCTCTTAAATTCTGCAGTTGCAAAATTTGAGCTTTTTCCGGTCATTTGTAATGTAAAGGACAGTCTATTTAATTCTGATCTAAAAGGGCGCTTGGCCAAGTCATTCTCACCTTAGTTGCAAGCTCTAAAAGTATGATATCATGAAGATATAGAAGGTATGAAATTCTTTTATAGCCGGGGAGACTTTTTTTAAAGAAACCCACTAATGGTTCCCTCGGCATTTTTTGCGGCAGTTAACATTTGGATAATAGTTATAATTAAGCTGTATACATTCTTTGTAAATGGTTTGAAACCAGGAGTCATGCCATAAGTCGTTAAAGTATGGTCGTCCGAGTGAGTGTAGTCCTCGGTGAGAAAGACTGTTTGTGGTGACATTGACTGACGTTTCGATAACCTGAGTTGAAGTCTGACTTCTGCGTGGGTTGTTTAGGTTGTTAAAACGTCAGTTTATGCCATCACAAACAGTCCTTCTCAGGACTACACTCACCCGGACGATCATACTTTACCGCCGACTTATGCATTCTGGTGGAGACAGACAATGTGATGTAAAGTGCCGGAGGAAGAGGTCAGAACAGTACACGACAAATAACAGAAACACATTAGGAACTGAGGAAAGCTAACGATGCCAAGTATGGAACTTGCCTAGTTCCTAGGCCTAGGCATTCTGGTGGAGATAGACAATGTGATGTAAAGTGCCGGAGAAGAGGTCAAGGCCCTGTTACAAAACAACAGCTGAAGATCGGAGGAGGTTGTATGCCACAGCTCCCTGTGTTCTGGAGGATTGTCTAAGTGCTGAATCTGTCCACGAAGTCGCACGAGGAACCTCCGGTACGCTGGGAACTCAAATCTCCCCTTATGTTACAGTCCATTTCAAATGCCTTTCTTGTGACCATAGGCTTCTCATGACCGGCAAATCATGACTCGCCAGTCATGACTCGCCCATGGTCACGAAACAATGGCAGAAATTTGCTCAAACAAGCAGTTTCATGAGAAGTAATAACTTCTTGAGATATTAAAAAACAAAACAAAACAAAACAAAACAAAACAAAAAAACATCAATAACCGGAAGATCTGCACGTTTGCAGCAACACCGTAATTGTGATTACGGGCGAATGATAGTCGGTGAATTTGTCCTAAAAAAACCGAATCTGCATACAGCATTTTAATCGGCTGTAAGTTGCGTTATGCAGTAGTCAGGAGACTCAAAGTACTGAGCTCTATTGGATAGAAGATACTCACAAGTGAATGCCTCAGTCAGTTATACTTACACCATTATTATGAAGACTGGTAACACAACACTGGGGCCACTAAGGTAATCAAACACAGTGTCCAACAGTGCTGGGCCATTATCAATTGACTCTGTTAACACAGTGTACATGTTACGTTTGCCCCTGTAGATTCAAACATAAAAAAAGTTATGTTGCACCTAGACTGTAAGCAGTCTTTATGTTTCTCATGAGAGAGTGCAGAACGCGATGAGAGTCAAACATAAACGGGTTTGGCCGAGCCCACATTCCTTGCGACTTGTTGACCACGCCTATTCGCCACGTGCTCCACTGTCTTTATAGAAATGAAAGCGCTGCTCGCACTACAAGTAATTGACAAGTGAATGTCAAACATCTTTTACTATTCTTAGAAAATAAGCTGAATTGCAGTGTTTTAGCAGACTAGAATCACTTTTGGGAAGTTTAAATTGGCTAAACATGTTTTTTAAAAGTTGAAAAAAAGCAGTGATAAATGTTTCATACCTGAAGGGACCACACCATTTTGATGGCTCTATTCTGGAATTTGAGGCAAAAAAGAGAAGAAGGGTATTTTTTCCAACTATTCGCGGAGCTATTTTAAGCTTAATTTTAAGAAGATAAATCAAAAGTAATGCCACAATGATGGTTAGCTTTTGTTTAAGAGTACTCGACAAAGGATAGAAACGTGTTAGGAAGTGAAAAAGCAAGCAAACCTAGATCGTAAGAAATACTGGTTTTATTTTGTAGAACAGTACACGGCAAATAACAGAAACACATTAGGAACTGAGGAAAGCTAACGATGCCAAGTATGGAACTTGCCTAGTTCCTAGGCCTCCTTATTTCGTTGCGTCGAGCCGTTTTGAGATAGTCACCGAAATGGATTGACCGTTAAGGCTTGGGGAAAAGCCGTACAGGAACTAGGCATAATGGAACTTATTGTGTTGTAAAAAGTGATTTTAACTTTAGACTTTGTGGATGAAATTTTAAAGTGTGAACTATTGTGAGCTATTGAACGGTACTTTTCTGTAGTACTGCAAAATCATGCTGTACAAGATACAAATTGGATAGTTAACACGTTTCATTCTGCAGCTGAAAGTGAATAAAAAAGCCGGACGGTTAGTTTCTATGGAAACCGTGGTGCTGCCTTGGTGGGAAGATGAGACACAAAAACTTGTATTTATCAACGGAGTTAATAAGATAAATTGGCTTCCGTCTGAAGAAGTACAAAAGCTGACGTTTCGAAGAGATTAGCTCGAAACCTCAGCTTTTGAATTTTTTAACGGTGGTCAATTTACCTAAGTCTTTACACGTCTTTACACGTCGTTACAAGTCCACCCTACATTAAAGATCTTTTGTTCCAAAAACCAGCTACTAATTAATATTCTCTTCGCTCGTCTACACAATCTCTCCTGTTCGTTCCAAAAGTGAGCTGTTCTAGACTTGGGGATCGCGCCTTCGCTCAAGCTGCACCTAGCTGTTTTATGCAACTCGTTGCCGTGAACTATAAGAACAAGTAGCAGCCTCACTATTTTTAAAAAGCGACTGAAAACATTTCTTTTAAGAAAGCTTTTAATTTATTCTAATAATATTAATAATAACTTAATGTAAAGCGCGTTTGAATATTTATAGTATTAGCGCTATATAAACTGATTATCATTATTATTATTATTATTATTATTATTATTATTATTATTATTATTATTATTATCAACTAAGGCGATAGATCCAAATTTTCTGGGCTGAGAGTGTCCATTTTAGCAAAGTGTCCGCCGCTCTTGATAGTGGAATTTAGACTAAGATATACTCACTCGACTGCAGCATATCCTACAGCCAGCAGACAAAGAAACAACATAACGAGAAGCAGCAGGAGATAGAACTGGTGTGAAGCCTTGAAGATCCTCTTGGGGGGTACATTAGTAACCATAACAGCCCAGCTTCTTATGTACATGATGATAACCAGCTTCAAAATGTTCAACATTATCAGACCCGGAGAGAACACTAGGCCCATCCTGAAACCGCAAATGCAGAACAGTTTAAACAGTTGTTAAACGAGCTGTTTGAACTGTGGCAGCTTCCCTTTTCCCCTCCCCCTCCCCTTCCCTGCCCTTCCCCCCCCCCCCCCCATCGCGTTCATTCTAACCGATTGACCGAGTCCGGAAGGTTCATAAACTCCTGTCTGTAATATGAACTGAATACCGCAATATAACGAACCTCCGATACAACGAAGACATTTTCTCAGTCCGTTAACGTTGGCACTTCGTAATGTCGGGTTCCACTGTGGTACGCTTACTCCTCTTGGATGGTACTAGACCATTCCAGTACTGTTCCTCACTGGAACGTCGGAGGGCGTGGCTACCTAAGCAGCTTAGCCATACGCCTGAACTAGGTGTACCAAATGACGAACTCTAGTGATCGTCAATGGCTTCAAACAGTTAGACATAACTTACCATATCAATCCTTGGCTGTTAATGAGCTGTAAAACATTTTCAGCTAATTTAAACTCAGGGTAACCCAACTGAAAAAGAAAATAAAGATCATTTGTGAGGGAATAAAAGTGTCAGTGACCAAACAAATCAAAGGCATACAATTTTATTGACAACCGAGGAAGAAACTGTGGCTTTTAGCCGTGACTTTTGAATACCGCCATAAGGAAACAGGTGGCTGTATATCTCCTGAAGGGTCCGCATAAAACCGTGACCAAACCAACTGATTGCGTCAAAGACGCATCTTTGTTAAAGGTTGTGGCGTGACGGCTGTCACACCAAAACCCGATCAAAGCCACTTCACCTCACTTGAGAAACTTATCCTTTTGTCTATGTTGTGTAACGTCTGCTCCCATCTTTTAATGGTCTCTGACTTTTTTCTACCCCAATCAAAAGTTAGTGCACGTAATGAACATTTCCTGAGACTAACTAGAGTACGTGTGATTTCCTCTCGAATTATGTAGACTGGCTTCCATACAAAAAATTATTTTGAAAACTTACGAGTTTTTCAAGATCCATGATTCGGCCTTGAAAACAGTTGAGGAATCTGACAGTAAGCGAGACGAACAGGTCACCAGTCACCACACTGAACACTAGTGCTACCAGGTCAATGATTGTCAGCTTAAACAGCTCCTGACCAACGGTCGTCTCCCAGCACACTGAGCCTAATGTAAATGTAAATGTAAATGTAAATGTAAATTGATGATTATAGTGGCCAGCGCGCTTAGCTTTCCTCTTTTCCTTACGACAGACCAGCTAGTTTACAGGCGTGCCACTCAAACAACTGAAACAAATATTGAAAATGAAACATAACATGGTTAAGAATCCCAACTGGGGGGAGGCAAACCAGTTGGCTATTTACAAGCGCAGCCGAAGGATTTATAAGTGCTCAGAGTGGGATTCGAACCCGGGACCTACCGACTCGAAGTCCAACACCCTAACCACTCGGGTACGCTGCCTCCCTAATAATAAGGATCACACGGTAAGCTTACTCATTTGGCTCCTAAGAGCACCAACATTCGCCCAAAAAATCCCCATTTTGAATTTGAACGAATAGTGAGCTTAAATTCAACGGCATTTATTAGGCTTTTGTCCTGACAGTCAAGTTGGACGAGATGATGCTTTCTTTATTATTTTGATGTGGCGGAATCACGTCTTTTCTTCTGACCTTTCCCCTTCTTTTGCAGATGTAGCGATCTGGCTATCGAATTAACAGCGGATGAATTCCGAAAAAAATCTCTGATATGGGTATGTCGGTTAAGTTCATGAGGACTTTCACAGAACAATTTTTCTTACCTAATGTGGTGTTCGCCTTAGTTACGGGAGTTACGGTTGTGTTCATAACGTTGACAAGAGAAGGGACGTCAGTTGGAGCAGTTTCTTTTGACTAAAATGAAATGAAAAAGTAGAAACAATGTAAGTCGGTAGTTACAACTCAGATGTTGAAGAACTTGGAAAGAGGGAAAAAACACGGGCCCAGTTTCTTTTTGCGTCTATTTTAAGTTGGAACTGCATCAATTGCGTTTTGCATTGAACTAAAACGACGTCATATTTTAGGGAATCAACAGCCTAGTGCCCAGGCGTTCTCCTCCCGGTCACTCGACTCGACCTGGTGCGAAATGTCGTGACGTCATCGAATGAGGTGCCATTCAGTGACGTCACGAAGTGAGCGAGAAGAGAATGCCTGGGTACTAGGCTGGGGAATCAGCATATATTGAGTTTGGGACCACTCAATTTGAGAATTTTAAACACCTCTTCTGTCTTTGGATTAGTAAAGCTTTTAATTGGCCGCATCAGTTAGAAAGGGAAGTAAGAAAACTGCCAACTCACTTACCTGATTAATTTTATTTAGAAGAGATATCACTAGGACATACATGTTTCCAAGATACAAAAACATTATCCTATAAGAGAAAAGAAGGGGACGAAAGATACAAAAGCAAAAAAAAAGAAAAAAAAAGAAAAAAAAAGTGACAAAATAAACAACAAGGATCGTTCTTCCTGTTTTGGGGATATGTTGCACTGAAGTGGAAATCCAAAGTATACGGCCCCGTCCAATGTTTCCAGAACGAACTCTAACTCGAGATAAATGGAGTGGGAAATCTGAAGAACCGATTATGTACCCAATCGGATTTGGTATATAATCGTTAATTCTAGTCGTAAAACGTGGAATCTCAATTTATATAGGATTTGTAATTTACGAAACAAATGTAAGAATAATTCCCCATTTTGTCGACCTGATGAGCTGCTTAACTAAATAGTAGCTACTTCACAACTAACGCAATTTCGTCGTTCGCAATCCCTTTTAACCCTCTCACTCCCAGAGTCAGTTACGGAGGCATTTGGCTGATTCTAACTTTTGAGTCATGTGGATGAGATCCAACGGTGTGGTTATTCAAATGAAACCTCTTCAGCCGTACTTTCACATCGTACATTTGAGTATTTTAAAAATGAAATCTGGGATTCGTCTTAAATCTTAATTTAAGGCACTCTTGGGGGCGAAAGGGTTTATCTTTCCCAAATTGTACCTTGATGATTGAAAAAACCTTGAAATACCTTGTTAATTCCCAGTAGAGTGCCACTCGCGGATGGTACTGCTCCATCATTGAAATCAGTTTGAAAAACACTGGACATACAGCATTCATGCCGGTGATCGCTAAAGAGATCTTCAAAAGATAAATCGCAGTTGGCCAAGGAAATAAGTTTCTTTTACTATACTTATAACTGACTGCAAATAATTTAAACACGTAAAACCTGCAACTACGACTTGGATGCGAGGAAAATGCCAGTAATTAACGCCACGCAAAATTTCCTGCAATATGGAAACTTGTGAGGTTGCACTCGAGTTACAGGTAGCCTGTTCCAAACACGTTCTTGCTTGGGAGCGGGGTCAGGCGGCGTGCAGATCTCACACCCCTTCTTTTAGGAAATCGGTGACCAATCTACACGAGAAAACTTTGTCTTTTGATTTGATCAATTGTCGTCGATTCTGGTCGTTCTCCATTGATGGACTCTTGTGAAATTGCCACCTCTTTAATTTATTCACAACTTTCGGGTTTTCCACACCTTCGTCCTATTTCGATACGGTGAGGGATAAATACCTCAGACCTAGAATACAAGTGCTGTTTGTAACACCTCTGATCTTTATTCTGAATGAATCTTACCTCGTATTGTTCTAACACGGTGGATGGTTTTCCTCCCTTTTCTCGTTCATCTGAACGTTTAACGACCAAGTAGATTAAATAGGCGCTGGCGCTTAACACACCAAGGACCAGAATATTAGCCAACACACGAAGAGCTATGAGACTCTTCCTGAAACATCAACATTTTAGTCTCCATTAGGAAGAGCCATAATTATCGTATAGTCAGATATTTGCCTTTATAACCCACCGACTGATTTTTGTCCGTCTTATTGCACAGAGTACTTACAATTCGATATTTATTGACGAGAATACAAAGAAGAAAGATTCAAGCTATGTCATGTTTTTTGAGGTCTTTACTACATAGATCGGTCTAGATCTTGCAATTATCACAGAAACTTGAAAATCAGACAAACTCAACAACTTCCGTTTATTTAGTTGCAATTGTGGCGCTACCAAGACTGCTTGCCTTTCCCTTTAAAAAAAAGCTCGCGCGTTATAGGAATTAATTGGATGGCTATAAAAGAATAATGCCCTTAGCAAATCCAATTTATAGCCTCTTTAGGTAGAAACTAGAACATCTCAACTGCTTTAAAGTAATCTTATTTTATGCTAATAAAAAAAGAACAAAAAGGTAAAAAGAGTGGTAATAAAATTGCCAAAACAAGTGTTCAATTTTTGAGACACATCTCACGAGGGGAAAGAAATTCTACCGCAGGGAGAAATAAAACCAACCAGGGAGCTATTTTTGGAGGACATGCCGGGTCAAAATAATTCACCAGGCTGGGTTTCACAAAGTCTGTTTCAGAGGGGTGAATCAAGCTGTAACGTGATTATTGGCCTCCTTAAATTTTGCTAACACTTCAGACAAAGTGGTTCCCGGCTGTATAGGGTACAATACAAAATTGTTTTTAAACTTATCACTCAAAAAGATGAAAAAATAACGATTTTGAACTTGGAAAAGGTATCGCTTTCAAACAACGTACTTGTTTGTTGTTTTTCCTTTTTCGACTTCTTCCAGCATCTGTTCCTTTAGGGGAAAAGTTCAACATGGAAAACTTACTTAAATAGTTAAACATCATTGTACCCATGGCGGTATGACGCTCCATATACACCGTACGGTGTGCGAGAATCCAAGAATCTTGCGATAACAAAGTAACGTTTGTGTATGCATTGAAAGTTGACACAAATTAGCCCAAACCAAACATTGTGAACTATCAATAACTGAACCGCTTCTTCAGATTTTCACCTGCTCAAACCAAGAGTTGTAACTCCCCGACTCATGTAATAAGGTGATTATAACTTTCAAGTATCTCCACTCAAAAGAAAGCCAAAGAGAAATTCATTTATGCAGTGCTGTTTGTTTCTCTGAAATTTTGTAAAATGCTACTTTGTACTGAATCTTTTCTTTTTCAAACTTGGGCGATACACTGTAAAACTAACCGGCAAGAAAGCACTAGTCTGCTAACAAGCTGCCTCTCACAGCTCTTAGCCACGTGTCCTGGAAACGATAGAAAGCGGCTTTATTCGCGGGCAAAAGCCAACAAAAGTAAAAACCTACCCTTATAGCAGTAGTAAGAGAAGCCAACTTGTTATCAGCTGTTTCTCTCTCAGTTATAAGAAAGTCCCACGCCGAGAACACACGCCAGCCAAATGGATATTGATCGTTTTGTCCTGATGACTTCACCAGGCGCTGCTCACGAGTAATGCTGGGGAAAAAGGTTTAAGATGTACGATGGTGATTGTTGTGCTTTATCTAAGGTCTGTCATGGCTGTCGTAAATCCAACGAAATGACTTCTGGCTGGGAATGATAGACGCAACTGGGGAAGGGAAGTGGAGAAAAAGGCAAGGGCTCGACTATCCCTGTGCAGAAAGATAGACTGTTTATAGTCTACTTTTTTCACTCCTTTTTTCCCTACTCCTTTCCCAAGCCTTTATATCATGCCCTCGGGTACCATGTCGCGATCCAAACGCAAGCAAGAGATAAAGAAGGACAGTTGAAAGTGGAAAAACTATAAAGGTAAGAGCTGAAAAAAAAAACTCCATCAGACAGTAAATAAAGTATTTGCTCTCTTAATTAATGGATTTATTTAATTAATAGCAACTGAATTCAGCATCTAACAAGAAAGTCATCACTTCTAAGTTTCAACAAAGACATGCTCCTGATACACTCCGTCTTTGTCTTTTCACTTATCAATTCACGCGAGTGTGTGAAGTAAAGCCGACGTTACAAACTATAAAAAATTAAATAAATCAATGAGAAACAATTCTGTACAAAAACATACTCACGCTCTGAGAACAATGATGATGCTAATCAGATATGCGCCCATGAACACTACAAAATAGGCCAGCGGTAGAGGGTACTTGATCGCGCCCACTTGAATGTACTCGTTTCCATAGTAACCATAAAACAGAAAAGAATACTCCAGGTAACCCTGTCGGAAGAGAAACTTTTTTTTATAATTGCCAAAATGTTTTAGTACTATTACCATACTCTATTTTAGTAACTTTCTTCCGGTTGCCGTATGTTTCTGTGTCAGCCCAGGCCACCGCCTTTCGACGTTCGTTAGGCCTGGAGGAGGAACTGGGGACTCGCCCCAGATTTCACGGGGACGGAGGTTTGATCCAAATGTCTGTTTTACAGAAGTCAGAAAGGACACACGTTTTAGTGCAGTCTCCTGAATTAAACAAATCAACTGATTTCTAATCGCTTGATTTTCTTCCCCTGACCCATTTGAAGCACTCACCTTGGCATCAAGAACAGTCGTTAGACGCTGGGCTGTACGTTTCTCACTTTCCGGGATCCTAAACGCCGTAGAGGGGCTCATGAGCTAAAGAAAATAAGATTAAAACAAATATTGCCTCCTTGAAATATTTTATGTCTTGAGTCGAAGACGTTGTTTAGTTCCCCGGTGTACCAAGTTCTAAGATGACGAACCATCAGACATGGGAACAGAGGTTGTGGGACGACCATAGCAAGCGCAGACAACGCACGCAAGAGCTTTGTGAAATAATAAGCAAGCTGCTAGTGGATAAATTATGTTGCTTCAAATTTTACATTTTAGCCGGTCAAGGAAGAAAACTGTACTCATTCTAATTAAAAGGACACTGAAAGAGGAAACTCTCCGGCTTTTTTAAAGTACTACCAAGAGAGGATGAAGACCGGCTGAAGTGGAAGGGGATTTCATCAATACTTCTCAAATATCTCATGCGATAGTCGTCAATTTCAACTTTATCTCTTGTGATTTTGAATAGCCGGTGTGCTCTGCAATTGACTTTTTGAAAACATAATTTGTTAGGACTGAACTGCTCAACGACCGGCCGAGACCGGTCTGAGAGCGTAGCTTTGAGACCGTTCGGCGACCAATGACTGCCTTGGTTGCAGGTTGACAGTTAAAACTACTTTTTTGAGAGTAATTTTTTTTTACTGTTAGCGCCGTTAATTCCATTGTGACCGAACATTTCGGCTTCTTTTGCAAGCTTGATTTTTATTTTTGATTCCTTAACCCTTTTTTGTGTGTTAAGCGTATTATTATAATGACGGTGCTTACCTGTGGAGCGACGACAAAAATAGTGATGAACGTTAAAAGGATGAAGTTCAGCCACACCAAAGAGCGTAAAAATAGGAAAAATGAACCAATTCCAGCACCAAAATGCCCTGGAGAAGAAAGGCAATTCGACAAATCCGTTGACTTGCTCGCAGGAGTACCTACATTTTGTTTCAATTAGATCGATATTCTCATTAAAAACCAACAACTCTTGGAAATGCAGTCTAAATTTAACTAATTTCATGGTGTTTCAAGAAACTGGATAAAATTGTTGCTTATTGTTTACTTTAAATCTGGTACGCCACCATTTTGGAAAGCATTGAAAAAATATTTTACTTTTAAAAGATCACTTGAGCTAAAATATTGGATATGATAATTGTCGATTTTCTCTTTTAAACTTCCCTTGCCAATGGACGATAATGGGATCCAATTTTTTTAGAACTCTTTTTGACTTGAATTTAGACTGTACGTTAAACATATGTTGACGTTACGTTGACGTGAAGCTGAGATCAGAGTATACCTTTTTTTTTTTCGTACTTTTGTCTGGCTTCAGCTTTACTTGTAGCGATGCTGGGACCGCTTTGTCATCATGTGCGTTGACTCCGGATTTATTACAAGGTTGTACAAACAATAGTAGAACTTTGGGAAAACAAGCCTTCCCCCCAGTCAAACCTTGTTACACCTTTACATACCTGTTAATCCCGGTTCCCGCCCATTTTCGTTGGCTACCACCTCTTTGCCCTCCTTCGATGGAAAATATTACGGAACCATGTGTATTTTTTTTCCCATTTCTTTCTTTCCTCGCCACATCCTTCATCTTTGTTTTCAATGATTTACAAATAATTATATGTATAAGGTTTGCATTAATTAGAAAAAAGTACTAAATAACCACACCTACTCTATTTTTCTCACCTTGAATATTTTTTATTCTCTTTTCCCAAGGAATGAAGAACACGATGAAGTTTTGGAACTGCCTTTTTAATTGGCGAAAGAACTGTCAAACAAGATAAAAAGTGATAGACTGCTTGTTCAATATAGAGAAATCATACGCACAAAATACAACAACATATACATCCGCAACTGCCGCGAAACCGAGGACAGGAGTCTCCGATAATTGAAAAGAGCAAACTGTTGTTCGCCGTTTCGCCTGAAACTCTCATGCGGTGCTCAAATTTGCTCAAATTTTTATTAAAAACTGACGAAGAGAGTTCAAACTTGATTGAGGCTCTTATCTTCTTCCTTCACGCTCTCAACGACTTTGATTTCTCGCTATCTTTCGTCAATTCTCTTTCTCTTTTGGTGCGAGCTTTTTCTGTCACGTCAGGCTGATGCCATAACACTGGCGCTACAGGAAAAAACATGTAGCCATATTCTTCTCGTCGTGGTTAGGTGATTAAACAACACGACGACTATGGGTAAGAGATTACATTGATTCACATGGCAGCCAAATCTAATGAACGTAATTTCCGGTTTCCAATGCCTCAGTTATAAATCGTATAAGTACATAACGTTTGAGAACCTGATATTTGTTAGAAAATTGCAAGAACTACATCGAGCGTCCAAAATTCAAGCCTTCAAAATGGGCAGTGGTCTCCATGGAAGGCTCCAACAAAACCAACAAATTCTTGTTCGAAACTGCGCAGATACGTTTAACTACGCATGTCGCACTTGCGCATGCTGCACCGCTGTAACTACATCGATTATTTACCTACCGTAAATAATATTCTTGAAACCTTTGTAAGCTGTGACAATGAAATATTC
Source organism: Siderastrea siderea (assembly GCA_964030785.1). Classification (NCBI taxonomy): domain Eukaryota; kingdom Metazoa; phylum Cnidaria; class Anthozoa; order Scleractinia; family Rhizangiidae; genus Siderastrea; species Siderastrea siderea. The sequence continues at coordinate 14,287,683 of OZ034966.1, forward strand.
GACACATCATTACGTACCCTTATCCTGGACTCTGTGAAGTGTTGCAACTTGTTCAAATCTCCTGAATGCTCTTCCACGTAATTTTTGGCGTATCTGTGAAAATAAACATTATGTGGCTTTGCCGGCCAAACGCATCTCAGTTAATGAGCGAGAACGAGATGATCGATTAAGCGGGAGAGCTCTCCTTTCAAGGTTTCAGCTGCGCCTGCACTTACTATTCGGTTAATTTGACATTTCTTGGATCAAATTTTGTTCAGAGGATCCATTTTTTTGGTGCAAAAAGCTGCGTTTTGAACAATGATTACAACCTCTGATCGTTTCCAACATAGGCGTGAGTGAGGTAGGGAACCCAGTTACTCATTATGGAAATAAAGGAAAAGGCCTTCGCAGAATCAGATCAATTAAAAAAATAATTGTGAACCGGAGGAAAATTAATCTTTTGGATTCCACGAATGACTTAACAATGTTTCTTTTTAAAAGGATTTTAAATCCTTCTAAAAACTAATGAAAATGTTGGGTCCGTTTAGAAGTGTTCCTGACTCAAGCTTAATGCAGGAAAATCTGCGGCGCCATTTGCTCAGTTCTTAATTACCTAAGAACGTCCAATTTCTCCTCCATTGTCCATGGCTTTTCACGCAGTCCCTCAATCATGTCAAGCTGCATCTGAATGTTTTCAAACACATCTATGCCGCACATCTCCTCCGTCGGTGTCTTCCTCGGAGACCCACTACCAGACAGTAAGGAGGAATTAGAGGCAGAGGGGGACAAGTCAAGAAGGGAAATGACATTGCAACCTCCCCTCCCCCCTTCCTTGAGTTCAAAATTCAGTACCGCAGGGCTACCCCCAGAATTTCGTTAGGTTTTTCTACCAGTTCATCGATATTCATTTGCACACTTGTGGGGAGAGAGACAATTTACATTGACTAAGGTAATAACACGATGTCAGATACCAAGTCTCCAAGCCTCGGCCTGAACTAATTTTCTTTCTACGCCCACATCAAGATGGCGTTTTTAGCGAAAAAAAGAAAACATTTTTTAAACAATTCGAAAATTGGTTGGATTGAAATCAGTTCTCTGCTGCTCCTTTAAATTTACACTACCTAAATGTTACTTTCTCGAAACGCAATTGCCCACCATCTTGAAGTGGGCTTAAAAAGAAAAATTAGTCCGTCCTGATGGGTTAACCATTCATGGCGCTTTGCAATAAGGGATATGTGGATTTAATATCGCCGAAAAGGTTTGAATTAGATAAGGCATTTTCATTGCACATGTTCAAACGACCGAACTCTGTAGCAACTATGAAGGGATTAGATCAGACGTAAAGGTGACCATGGTGACCACTCAGTCCATTTGTGATCTCAACCAACCCCACCCTACCAAGGAATTAACATTACCAGGTCAGACCACAACACCGGGGACAACGTCCCCTACTCCTTTCGAACAGGGCGTGGCTTCTTTAACGCCCCTATCTGATGGATTACTAGAATATCTCAACATAGTTTTAAGATTCAGGCTCGGCAATATGAGAGTAATTCTTACCTTGCCAAGGACACAGTTTTCCCATGGTTCCTTTGCCTTTCGTTCTCTTTGTTGGGTCTCGTGTCGCCAAAAGAGGATCGTTTCCTTAACCTCAGAGGGTTCATTGCTGAAGTCGCATTGTCTCCGTTGGAATCCACTAAGGAGTTTCTAGCTGAACAACTTTTATTTGAATTCCTCCTTGGAGAAACACCTTCCTCGAGACCTAGGTGGGTCATCATCATCATCATCATCATCATCATCATCATCATCATCATCAAAACTCACTAACATCGTCGTAAACGTAACGTCAGAAACGACGTCAATCCTGAGGGAACTCCCATATCAAAGTGACATGTACGTTTGTCGGAAATTTTCAAATTTTAAATCTCGTTTCGTGGAGGTGATCTAGCGGATGCAACATTTCCATTCAAGATCGTCCAACATTGTTGAATTCTATAAGTTGAATGTGTTTGACTCCCTGTTGAATCATGTTGAATGCTGTTTCAGAAATAAGTTTCATTGCCATCAAACATTCAGCCTCGATGAAAGGGCCGGATTCAACATTTCCGTTCACTGAACACTGTTCAAAAAATTTGAATCCGCCTGACATTGGCCTAAAAGGTACCCATTGTGTCACGTGGCTACGTTTGCCGTCATGTTTTTCCGACTTCTACCCTACACTAAGCTGTACCGTTCCAGGAATTTTACTCCCTAAAGCGTAGGACGAGCACCTTTGCTAAATCAACCCAATAAGGTCATAAACAGCATCCTCCACAGATCAATTCGACGAAGTCAGCGAAACGGTATTTCATACACCCTAGATAAGGTGAAACATTTTTACTTTTTCTTTTATTAACTTTTACCGACATTTGTAGAATTTCCAAGAAAACCATTATAGTCCTGCTATTTATAAAGCACTATTCCGCTCTGTGGAAACGTAAGCTTGTGTCTAATGTGACCTGATTAAGACATGTATTCTGTTTTATGTATGAATAACCTTACCTCGCATCAGTTCAGGGGACGCTATGGTTTCACTTGCCGACATTTTAGACCTCAGTTATAATCAGCGTAACAAGTGTTTCTTAAAAAACTGGAAAGGAAAAAAATAGTCATAAAAATACAAGAGTTATAAGAACATTGATGCGTACATCGCCAACAAGAACGAAAATTGAGTTAAATTTTATTTGTGCTGTTGCAATGGATGCAGCCGTGTTTTCCGCTGTACTGAAGAGTAATTTATTGGTTGCAGGCCAGGGATCTCTGATAAGTGAGAAAAAAAATATGCTGTTACCAGTTCGCATGCTACCATGTCTCATTCAAACCTTCTCTCAAGTGGTTATTGAGATATGCACTGAGATCACGTCTAACATTTGAGTCGGTGGATGAAATTCTACAGTGTAACCATGCATTCAAATGAAAGCTATTGAGCAGCACTTACCTTTGGTGCTGTTTATCATGCTGTACAAGGTGGTTCTAAATTTTGAGACTGTGGATCAAATTTTTACAGTGTGACGGTTCAAATGAAAGCTGTTCCCTAGCTGTGAGCAGCACTTTTCTGCGGTGCTGTTTACTATGCTGTACAAGGTGGCTCCAACTTTTGAGCCTGTGGATGAAATCTTTAAGTGTGACCATTCAAATGAAAGCTATTGAGCAGTACTTTCCTGTGGTGCTGTTTATTATGCTGTACAAGGTGGCTCCAACTTTTGAGCCTGTGGATGAAATCTTTAAGTGTGACCATTCAAATGAAAGCTATTGAGCAGTACTTTCCTGCGGTGCTGTTTATTATGCTGTACAAGGTGGTTCTAACGTTTGAGTCTGTGGATGAAATCCTAAAGTGTGAACATTTAAATGAAATCTCGACAGGAGCACATTCCGGTGGCAATGTTTGTTTTACAATATACTTTTTAAAACAAAACTTTATTTGAATCTTTGGCCATTCTCAAACTCTAGAGTAAAAGGATAGAATGATGTTCCGGCTTGGTATCGACGCAGGTGCCCAGTGAAATGTAACGACCAATGCAGTTGCCATGTCGATAATCAGTACAGCGGACGCACACAATACGGAAGAGTATTTTGACGACCAGTACACTGTAATAATTCCTACCTCATAATGTTTATGCTGTCAACATGTCATATGTATTCTACTTATTTGAAAAGAGCTATAGGTTGTGCCGTAAATAAATATTAGTTTTAAATGTTTGAATTCCGGCTATATGGACGGTAATTAACACTTCCTCCCAACAAACACCGGATCTCTTCCAAGGTTTTAAATTTTGAATGCTTTGATTGCAGTAATAGGGTATTACACATACATTAACAATTTCAATGTAATAATAAGTTAAAAAAGCTAAAAAAAAAGATTTTCAAACATGATGTTGTCTGTACAAGCAGTAGATATATTCCAATATTTAATAGAAATAATGTGAACATTCACCTACTGAAATGTTTTCGTTGTTGACTATCAGTTAAACCAAAGGGTAACTGGGAATCTTACAACTTAATGCTTACTTAGGTAAAACATGAAAATGTCGCTTTCATGTAAACTATACTTATCCATAATTTTTCGAAACGAAGAAAAACTATCGGTAAAGGTCTTAAAGATCCAACGAAAACTACCCTTTTATAGCTACTTGAAAGCAATTTTTTTTATAGTATATATTTTGAAACCCACAACCGCGATTTCAAGAACTTGTAAATACATAACGCTCTGATAGTAATCAAGTAATAAATATAACTGATTATACCCTGAATCATTGATTGCAAAACGGTGGATAACTAATGAGAAGCAAACTGTTCTTACTACTAAAATTAAATGTTGAAGTGTTGTTCATGATTCACCTGTTCTTAGTTCTGATTTCTTTTTATATTTCATCTCTGGATAAGCGGATGAAAGTCATTGCGGTACCTGACATCAATGTAACGATGTTCGCCAGCTGTATTTTGAAAATGTGTTTGGCATAATTTTGGCTTACTTTTGACAACGGAACAGTTTGTATTGTTTTGAATGAAAATAGTTCTAACAACGACTTAAAATTAATTTTCGATTGGATAGCAATACTAAAACTCCATATGTTCATCAATTATTGATTATCTTCGACGGTGAAACAGTATTTTATTGCATATCCGAGAATAACTGCATCTTTTCAGAGGCCTCGCCGTAAGAAGTTAACATACTAATCAACGTACGGACCAAGAGGCATAGGTTTATGGCTCTTGACAAGACTTGTTTCTTGATTTTTTAAATTTGCCCGCTAAAACACGCCAAAGAAAGAAAATGACCTTGACCGTTACTGTTACAGGGCAAATATCCATATAAATTATAACTCGGCTTTTTGAAAAGCAGAACAAAAGATAGCTTTTCTAATTAATCAAATTCTTTCCCTACGCAGGTCACCCAGGCTTTTCATGATTACGGTGGGCTTAACTGACAGAATTTTAAGATTCCACCACTTGTACGTTTGCTCGCCGCTGTGAACTTAAAACTTTGGGTTACAGTTTTAACATGCGTAAAATAGCCGAAAAAATCACTGTAAGCTTCCTCACAAAGTACTGACCTGAGGCGTTCACTATACGCTCCAGAATATTTTAATTTTCGAGAAAGTTCTTAGCAGGTATTCGGTTTTAAAAAAAGCCGCAAGGTAATGAAGCTTGAGCAACTGGGCGTAAAGGCGTTTGTGTTATTGTTTTGCCCGGCTTGAGCTTTTAACCTTCAAAGTGATAGTAAATAACCTGAAAAATCATCTGGGTCCCTAGCTTGTTGTGTCACGAGAGGGGAAAAAACACATGGGCTTCATCTGTTACAGCCGGAGAAATTGAAAAGCATAGTCACACCAAAGGTTTTGAACATTCAAGAATGAAACGAGCCATAGCCTTCTTTACATTATGCTAGCATTTTCGAGCATTTTAGTGAGACAGAAGCATTAAGCACTATTTGAGCAACATTTTAGTGGCGTTTCACCTGCAAAATTAATTTTTGTGGAGAAAATAAAAATACGAATGATTTTCGAAGAGAAAATAAAAGACTACATTGAAATATCCGTGATCCTTCCATAGTACAACAAGAAATGACTCTTCTGGAGTCAGTAGTCGATTGCTCAGCCTTTTAAAACAATGAACGGAGTGATACTGTTTTAATTAACCTTGTTGTTATACTATACGTTGTTGTTAGAGTTAAAACTGTTAAAAAGCTTCCAGGAACATTTTCGTTTGTAAAATAAACATGTACATAACGAGCAAAAACCCGAGTATTTTAATGGCGCTTTTTGGGTACCTCTCGAGAGCATTTTAGTGGGAGAAATAAAGCATTGAGTCGGAGCAATTTTTGGTGAGGAAACAAAAGAATAATTTACATTGTTATAACATTGTTAGATAGCTTGTTGGTCTCTTGATCAATTGCTTGCTCCCATTGGCTGTTCCAAGGTCACGTGATAGCAACTAAATTCAACTGTATCCCCTGCGGGGAATAATTGATGAATTATGTCCCGTGGAATCCCGCGCGGGATAAAATCCATCAACTGTTGCCCGCTTGAAAAAAATTACTTCCGGTGAATCACAAAAGTGGTGAGAATTTTGGCCGCACGTCGCGTTGATGAAAAGCGGAAAAAATCTACCTACAAAATTGAAAACAGCTTAACGAATTTTGACAGCCTTTTGTAACAAAGGAGGGTTCGCCAACCGGTCGAACAAAAGAATCGAATGAGCTTTAAAAGTCATGGTTTATTCTTCGTTCTTCTGTCGTCAATATAAAGGAAAGGTAGCAGAAGATAGAGTTGTCTTTAGTTCTATTTTGTTGCTATATAACAAAACACTTGATGTATGATCTCTTGGGAAACAGTTTAATAGTTTTGTTTTTCCTCGATTCTCGATTCTCGAGAAAACAAAACTAACTGTTTCCCTCGAGAGCAGGCATTAAGTGCATAATAATGTACAATAGCCTGGCTAACCACAGTTCATCACAGTAGTTGTAGTGTTTTCTGATTCCTGTTTTAATATCTTTGGACAGCATGATACACTGGACTCTAGCCCTGAAGACAATAGAGCTGCGTGATACCAAGGTCTAATGAAACTAGAGATTGTAAAGAGCTTCGTGGTATCTGGCATGATAACTAAACTGAGCTTTTTAAAATTTGAGCTTAATCAAAATCAAAGCAAATCAACTAACAAAACAAAACAAAGCCAAAACAACAACAACAACTACAGCATCAACCACAATCATAACATGAACCAAAGATTGTAACAACAAGAATACAGATACTAAACGAGTATTGCTGTGTGACTTGATGCAGCGACCCCAAGCCAAGCAAAGTCAGGTTACTTCACCGAAGGAGAAACGTCCAGGTTTTACACTAAGGGGACCATAATTTAAACACGTAGACAAGATAGCCCTAATAATGACCAGTAACTGAGTTTCTGTAGTAACAAAAAATTGTATCAAAAAAATTAAAAAACTTACCCAGGAGCAGTTTGGTCACTTGATGAAGTCCAGATTGAAGTAGAATTTGGGTGACCAGAGAACCTAGAGAAGAACTACTGGAGAGGACCAACATTAAGCTCAATTCACTTATGAATCTGCAGAGTCCGTAGATCTACACAAGCTAGGAAACAATGGTACTAGTAGAAATTCAGCGAGAAGCGAGTGCTCTCTTTTGTGCCATCTTACCTGTGCGTATCGAATTCACGGAAATCGTTACAAAACAACTTAAAAGTAAAAGCAATAATACGCATCACAACAAAGGAACAGGGGCAACAAAAAAATAATAAAATAAAAATAACTAAAAAATAACAATCAAAAAATCCTTCCTCTTCCCGCAGCCTGCAAGGCTCAGCGAGCGCCATGTGATTTCGTCAGCAGTCGGAAATGTTCGTAGCGCCGAAGCTCAACGCCGAAGATTCCACGGTCGTCGGAGAATTACTTGATGAATGCAAACCACAAATTTTTTGTTTATGCTTTTCAGTGGGGCTTTATAACATCTTTTGTGGCCCCTCTGATTTAAAAAAAGGCTAATGATCGGCGAAGAGGTTTAACTCAAAATGCCGGGAAAACTGCGAAGAAATGATTACGACCTTGTGGAAGAAGCGTACGACGGCAAAACGCCTGTGCAAAACGAAGATGCCTTCGAACATGGAATCACGTTCAAAGTCAAGGTACTGCTCTGTAAAATCAACGTTTGCCAATTTTACAGACGAGATACGGCTAATCAAACGGCGATAATACACTAAGAATAATTTGTTCGCAACAGGTTTGATTACGCGACAGTACATGAACGTTAGCTTTTTACTTGTTCTCATTATTAAGCGTAATTGTGGTTAATGTTAAATTCGTGACGGACAAATGTTTGCGTTTGGTTTCAATGTGCATGGAGCTCCAAGAAAGGTGTCAATATACATAATTTGTCTTCTTTTATCCTTCTTCATAGTACATCGGGACGAAAGACATTCATAAACCGAGTAGCAGAGCTGAAATTGTCTCTTCTATGAGGCGAATACGGGTAAGACATTGTTCGTGGCAAAATATTAACTTATTTGCGGGGAAACTTGTCAAATTCGTATTAAGCTTTGTGCTTGCTTATATTGTTTTTAGTTGGCTTAAACGCTTTTGTTCTTGTTCAAAGTAGCCGTTATCGTGCAGAATTTATTAGCTTGTCGGTATTTTGACTTAAACTAAAAAATTAATTCATTTGACTTTAACAGACACAATAGAATAAGTTTTCCTTTATTTGCTCTTGACAGTTAGAAACACTTGAACTGGAGCTCTTTCTAGTGCATACTAATTAAACAATATCATATTTTGCTTTGATAAATTTCACAAAAATATGCAAAGTCGTAAAATGCCATTTGTAGGAATTTTATTCGTGAAATATTAATCATGATATTAGTCAGTTTCTCACGGATTCCAAATTAAAGTACAGCGCCATTAATCTGTGGCGGTTTTTGTTGTGGGGGGAGGGGGTGGTTACGGTTCAAAAGAACAACTTACATCTTGACAGATTTATTGAGAGGAAAATTGAAGGCATAAATTGTGTTTCTGCCCTTATGTAATGTCCTATTCACCATGGCCAGTATTTTTACTAGAGACACATTAGCTGTCTGGGACCAACTTAGGTGAGCAGACTTCACTTCGTCCAGTTTTGCATCTCATAGGTCATCTTGTATAAAGACAGCCACTAGATGGGCTATCCGTCGGGTGGTTACGGTTCAAATATAAAGACGGGCACCAGATGGGCTATCCGTCAGTGCATGCATGTATAATCATTTATTTTCAGTATGAGCACAAAATATATGGAACCAAGAAAGAAAAAACAGAACTAAGTGTTGCTGTAACTGGGATAAAGGTTGTTCATAGGGAAGAAGGAAAGCGCAAGTGGATAACACAACATGTAAGTTTCTTCCTTAACATGTTTTGCATTGTTGTGTGATTATTTATGTAATTAATTGTGTATTTGCTATTTTAATGACTGTGTAAATTTTTATCCTTTAGGATTCACAAATAATGATTATCATACACCGTATCTAGTCAAATTGTTACTCTGTGTTGCATTCTTGTGGTATGTATCCCAGGGTGGGGGCTCAGGTATATTACTGATGGTGAGTTGCAACTAAAAGGCCTTTTTTGGGATTGAAATAAGTTAAATGTATTTGGGCCTTTTTGGGGTTAGAAATTTTCTGGCGTCCAAACTTTTCGATAGAAAGATTTTGGCTAGACTTTTTTTCAGGGTTGATAAAAAGAGTCCACTTACGATGTATTTTCCTCAGATTTCTCAATTTAATATCAAACATCAGTTGCATCAGTTTCATTTACAAATTTAATTAAAGTGCCTTTTTTCTGGGCTTTGGGACTTTTTTGTGTCCACTCCTAGTCTAATGGGACTTTTTGGGTATAAAAATCTGTCCTCATTTGTGTCTCCCCGTCACCATTATACCTGAGTATCCCTCCCCCCTGGGGTACGTACGTGTACATGTATAATTTATCATTCAATAACTGCACATGTTTGCACATAAATGATTCACTATAATTTAAGTACTGTGTTTATCATATTCATGATATGATGTCCTTTTGCAGTGAAATTTACAAACTGTAAATACCACTTTGTTTAATTTGTGACTGATATTTTGCATGTAGAAGAAGAAACAAGACTTTACGGACACGCAAATTATGCACTATCCTATTAACAGGTGACTTGATCTTGGTTAATTTATTTTGCCATTTGAAAAATTGCTAACAGGACTAGCTTAAGGGGCCCAGCAATGTGCAGTTCCAGAAAATATCCATACTTCCCCCACAGAAGGTTTATTGTTTTGCACCCCCCTCCCCCTAAGAAATTCCAGTTTAGCTTCATACTTTGCTTCTAAAATTTTGGCTTTTAAGACCCCCTCCCCGTAGGAATTTCCGATGACCTTACGTGGGGTGGGTATAGATTTTTTCTGGAACTACATGTACACAATCTGACTTGGCTGCTTAAAGGAACTATGTCACGGCGTTTTCATTAATTTTTCTGATCCGACAAAATTATTTTCTCATTGAAGGAACCCTCAAAATAATAGTTTCCCAAAGTAGAAAAACACCAAAGAAGTAATAATAAACCAAAACTATGCAAGGATGGTTACGATTGAGGGAGATTAAGAGGGATTACGAATGACAAACTTGAAAAAGCTTGCCAATTTTTTCAAGAGGCAGGTCTTGTCAATATTTTTTTGCAGTAGATGTACATGTTGGTAGTACTAGTGCATGTACATGTTGGAGGATGTATGTAGTAATGAAGGAGGCCCAGTTAGGAGTAAGCGCACAATAGTTGACTGTGTGTGGGTGTACATTTGGAGAGGGCTGCTTTCATGTACATCACCACTCAGAAATAAGCAAACCATTCACGCATGGTCAATGCGTTGAAATTCAAAGCCAATGGTCTCAACACATTTTGGTTTTGCTCAGTGCAATATCGTGTTAAAAACACTTTTGCAATGCGCTTCCAATGCGTTATGTACATTGTATTTTCCACGCGTTTGCAATAGGTTGGATAGCTTTGCTTATTTCTGAGTGGTACTGTAATAAAAAATAATGTTGTGATCTACTGGTAACTCTCAAAAAAAATTCTGAGCCCACAAAGGGAATCAAACCTATGACCTTCCAGATACCAGTTGGAATGCTCATCCACTGAGCTATGGAAGACTCATGGTGAGTAAGGTCATACAAATGGGGTTATATGTCATACTAGTTAGGAACTGCATAATTTGTGCAGGTACAAAGTGTGCCAACAGACCTGTAAGCACAAGGCATTCTAAAGTACTGTACATGAAAATGTAAAGGTCTTAATAATCACTAAGGGCTGCAAACACGTTAGATAATAAGGGCTGTATTTTTTGTTTGTCCAATAAGTGTTACATGTATGTTTTGACAATACACAGGATCTTCTATGTGTCGCATGATTCCCAGGACTTGCAGATTTTTAGTTTTATTTCCAAAGAGGATGATGTTTTTAGATGCAATGTGTTTAAAGCTAGTAGTAAGGTATGTTCTTCAAAAGCCATTTATGTGATCTCTTTATTATTCTCTATTTGTAATCACTAATCTAAGTATCTGTAATTTCTCATAAATTACCTCACATTTAAGTCAGGGATGACAAGGCCCCCGTGCGGGGCACTCGACCCATGTTTGGGTGTAGGGGTGTGGCTAAGGGTCTGAAACCCTGACACTGTTTAATAAGGACAAAAAATGCCCTAAAATGCTACGTTATTTAGGAGTTCACCTTCTTTATTAGATCCGTTTTTAGGACAAATGATAAAATACAATATTGTACACACACTCTTGTTTTAAAGTAATTTAGAGGCCAGCAAACATCTCTGATCTAGTATTGCAGAATACTGTACAAGCTACATTTAGCAATGACAATCGTACAACCATACCCTGTTCAGGACAAGTTCACACCCTGTTTAGGACAGACTATCTTAAAATTGAAATGTCCCTGTTCAGGACAGGGAGGCCAAAAAACAATACCCTTTCCAGAGGTTAACTTCCTTCTATAGGCCATAATTATAAGGGAACACCCGCCCCCCCCTCCTGGGGAATCATTTTAGGCTTCATGGTTATGGAGCAGGACTAAAGAAAATCATCAATCTAACTAGAACTATTAATTTTGTGATATGATTATTAGTAACATAGTTGTGGTAATCGATGATTCAAAGCCCCTCTTCTGCAGTGTGAAGCAACCAGGAGTATTACTACTACATGTACCTGTACTTAAAATAATTACCCCTGACGTGGATGATGGGATACTACAGTAATCTGTATATACTGTAGATTGGTTTTTTTGTGGTGGTTGTAATTTTCATTCTCTACACTAGACAGTGCTGCTCAAAAGTAAGTTACCACCCTCTTGCAAGGTGCGATTCTCATCTTGAGAGACGAGACACTTGTCTTGAGAGAGGAGAGTCTCGTCTCGCAAGAGGCTGTATGTACCAAATATTATGTTAACCAGACACTGTACCCTCTGACCTTCACTATATACCTACCCTGGTGTGCAGATGTGCACTTGGCAAGCAGTTGAAAGAGCCAAGGGTGTACATGTGTTAGGAAATCAGAAGTACATAATGTTGTAATGAGACTAATAGGAAAGAGCAATGAAAGGAAATTATCTGGTAAATAAAATGTTCTTAGAATGTTTTGGATAATTTACAGGGTGATGCTATTCAGGTGGTAAGGACAGTGGGTCAAGCTTTTGAGGTGTGTCACAGGAGAACATTAAGTCAAACAGCTCAAGACAATGCAGAGGCTGATAAAAACAACCCAGGTTCGAGAAGAAACTCTTCGATTATTTTTCTTCAAGATAATAGTTCAGTTGAAGCTCGTAATGTCAGGGGCCTCCCTTAAAATGATATGTATGGAAGGTTATATTGTTGTTTAGGTGGTTGCTTATTCACTACAAGAACTCTCAAAATAGTGATTTGATGAAAACAACTACAAAGAAAAAAACAAAACAAAAAAAGCAATGTGATGGACAAGTTGTCATCAAACTGGGAAGTTCTACTGTTTTTGGTAATCACCCAGACAAGCTAAATGATTGAAATTTTTCACTGTGCAAGTACTGTTGTATTGTGTCAGAATGGAATGTTTCAATATTTGTTGTACATGATAGAGAAAAAAGGTTCTTCCTAGGAATCATGTCATCACGTTGACCCCTAAACTGGGTGGTTGAAGCTAGGGATGTAGGTGATCGAGCATGGTCTGATCTCAGTTGTGCAGGGAATAACATTGTAATGTTGAAAGCTCTTTAGTTTTTATTTTCTTTTTGTTAAAGCTCTTCTGTTGACTCTGAACCTTCCTGTGTATGTTTATTATTATTTTTTCTGTGGTGTTTGGGGGAGGGGGATATAGTGATGGGGTTCACAATACACATGTACACTGTAGTGTACAAATGGTGGTGGTTCACAGCAAAACTAGGTATTTTTTCTTTGACTTTCCAGAACTTGATGTACCCATAAAAAATAATGATGCCCCTACTGAAACAGATCGGACATCCCCAACTACAATTAAGGTACGGGCCTCTTTGCCCTAGCTTAATCAATGGCACATTTCAAGGCCTAGTTTTGATTTATTGTATGATCTTGTATTGTATTTGTAGGTTCATGTAAGCTTTGGTACCCTGGGGAATATTAACCAGTAATGAACCGGGACTCTAGTCACTGATATACTAGATCAGAGATCACAACCTGACACATCTGTAAGAAGATGTAGTATTGTATTTATCCTTTCAAAGGATACTGTAGAGTCCCTGTTTGGCTTCCTCATCAATGAAATTGTGTACATGTAATTAGCTTCTCACACTTGAATCTTGTCTTTAAAAATGTCTGAAGAATAATCATGGTTGTAGTACACATGTACAGTACGACTCAAGTTGACACTTGAAACTCGATCTGTGCAAGAATTGATTTCGAGAATGAGTTGAGAATCGAGACTCGATTCTCCATACGCGATTCTCAATATGGGAGAACCGAGACTCGAAAGAGACTGTTTGCTAAGCACATGTTTACAGCACATGCAATTTACATAGCACATGTTTTACATGCATGTGACCATCCAAATAAGAGTGATGGTGACACTTTTTGTTCAATAATTTTCGTGGCATTTTGCATGTTTCTAACTTTTTCCACTCACTGGGGCAAAGGGTTACACTGTAGGTAAGCAACTGCTCACAATCCATAAGGCTTCTATAGTCTGTGTATTGTACATAAATGTATCCTACATTGGTGACAATAGCCTAATCATCATCTTTCATCCTTGCTGTCAGATGGATTTCTCAACAGACACAACAGACTACCACCCTGATCCTAGCATTGCACCTTTAACAATTCAGCAGTTGCGTCACATATATCAACAACAGTTAGACCACCAAAAGCAAGAGACACAGGCTACCCAGGCACAGGTAACCCATCTTACACAGCAGCTTAACAACGAGGCAGCCTCACGACAGGTTCTTCAGGTCAGTGGAAATGTTTGTGAATTGTAACAGTTTACCTGGCTAATTATACAGTCAAACCTCTCCTTATGGACACCTCTCTATTACAGACAATTTCCTATGTCCTGAAAAAATTTTCACACATTTAAAAAAATCTCTATAATATGGACCCTCTGTAATACGGACAATGGACACTATTCTCGGCCCCAGAGAGCAAATTCATGTAAACTTAGCCTCTTTCTTACGGACACTCCAGCGATCAGGTAATGATAGTTTGTGTGTGTACTGTAATGCAATTTCCTGTTTGTAGTAACAAAAACAACAACGCTTTAGGGAAGGTACGTTTTTTCTTGGGGGGGGAGGGCTGGGGAATTTTGGTATTTTTTTCCCAAAAAAAGTGTTGGCCCTCCCTTGCGTTTTAATTAAAAAACTCCTGACCCCCCACCTTTAGGTGACTGACAAAAGTGCGACCCTCCCCTCACTTTTACATGGTATGTTCCATGCTGTAGAAACCTCAGAACGTTTCGTTTGTGAACGCAAAGTGTTTGAACATGAATATACCTCGATATTGAATGTGTGCGCGCTGAAACGAGGAAAATGGAAACAATCAGTTTGGGCAGGAGCCTATCACCCTGGTTTGGGATATTTACGTTTTATAGCTGAAGTTTGAATATGGAAGTATTTGGGTATTATAAATTAAGTTTTGAACATAAAATATCTAAGGGAAAATACACGCGCTTCTTTCTCTGACTAGCCGGCATTGCTTTTGGTTATTCTAACAGAAAGGTTTATTTGTTTAGCATGCGAAATCTGCCTCTCAAAAACAAATATTTCCTACATTTCCGACACTGGGTAGAGCGCATTGTTGGATCTACTAGTAACTCTTTAGAACTAAACGACTCAGGAGATCAGGCAGCAGATAGCCAACAGCAAGAGGCTGAAGAAACGATACCTGAGTAAAGTACTTCTCAATACGGATGGAAAAGGACACGAGTCCTCCGAGAAAAACTATGTGCCATGGCATAATATACATGTAGAAATGTAATCTAGTACCTATAATAAAACACCAAATTAAATCAAAGTTGGTGAAAAGAAAAACTTAATCTGTAAGAAAAAGGGAAAGCAACATCACAAAAATTTTCATTAAAAATTCTCGAAAAGATGTGTGACCCTCCCTTGAATAGCTCACATGAGGTATGGCCCTCCCCTTTTGGTGCTCACTTTCACTGTTGACCCTCCCCTCTGAGGCCCCAGCCCTCCCCCCCCAAGAAAAAACGTACCTTCCCTAATATTCACTTTATCTTCAACTGGATATTTCGACATTAAAATAAAATACCATAGCATAATAATTATGGGTCCGACAAATATTTTTGACAAAACTTGTCCCTGGGCAAGTGGCATGCAAAAAGCACTTGCCCGGCAGGATGAGTTGGCTGTCCAGTATCATGTCCGAAAAAGTATACCGATTGGAGTTCACAGAATTTTATTTTAGGAAGTAAACGAGAGTAGTGTTATTTAATTTAACCAAAGTCAGCAAACTTGGATTTATTGTGACTGATATTCTTTGTTAAAAGGACTTTTGCAACTTTGCAAACGAACTGTAGCTTTTCCAGTTGGCGCATCCTGTGGCACATCCATATGGCCATTCCTCATCACACAGACAACATGATTTGTGCTCTTAGCACGGGTGTAAGAGGAGATCCTTTTTAAACCTGTCACTCCCTACAGTACCGCTCGAAAGTATTGGTGCATTTTCCGCGATAATGCCGCGGTGGAATCGCAGTTTGTATCTCCGGTTTGACCTCGGGAAAACCTCGTCTAACTTCTTTGAAAACTCCGGTTTTACCTCGGTTTTTTGCGGTCAAAAATACCGCGGTAAAGAATAGGACGCGGTGGTGTCTGAATAGCCTTTTGTTTCCTTTGTTTCAGCGATTAATCAACTTCAATAAGCGAGACGTCGCGCGCCGATGATTTTATGATGTGATACATCTCACATTTGATTTTTGCTTTTACCGTGATTCACAAACCTTGACTTCTGAGCACTTTTGAGAACGCTGACGTTAGCCGAAGAAAGAAATGAAAACTCGTGTCATTTGCAACAGCGAGAAGAAATAAAACGGATATCATAGAGATAAAATTGTTGCGTTACATACCCCCTGACGTTCATTGAAAAGGTCAGATTTTTCCCGTTATGCAAATTTGATGCGCTTTTGAACTGAAACTAACTTCGGGCTATATATCGCTATTTCTCACAAATTCTTTTACAGTTGGCGTTGACTTAGAGTTTCAACACGAGTTTCATTTACTGTTACAATTATCATCGAAGGATTCAGTGCGCGAAGGATCAAGAAAGGTTCGATTTGCTCCCACATCGCTCGCACAAATATTTATTTTGAGACTGACAGTATGCAAATTCAAATTCAGTGCAGTGCACTGTGAACTAAAAATAATCTCAGGAAAAAAAATTGCTATTTTACTCTAATTCTCTTTCTTACATCATAACTTTCGCTTTTTAGTTTAAGTTACATTCAACAGTTTCGCTTTTGACGGAATGTTTGAGCGTGGCGAAGGCATATCAATTCTGAAAATTTTAGCTTACGTCGCATTCGCGATTCGGCACGCAAATTATTCACGCAACGCTTGGCACCAAATAGTCATGTGTTTGCCGACTAAAACTGTTTTTTTTTTTAATAAAGAACACGTTTTACTTTACTATTGAACGTGTCAGCTTCTGTTCGTTCGCTCGAAGTTTGCTTGCGACTGCCCGACATTCCGGCCGACAATCCATTCTATTGTGATTGTGCATGATTGTGGCGCCTAGTCCCGCCGTCTTGCAAAGTCTGAAACGAGAACCTCTCGTGTTGTATCACACGGACTGCCGACTTGCTCGAAAAACAATCAATACATCGACTTGCTCGTAGCTCTCCTTAAACGATCTAATACTAATAAAACACGATCTTTAAAGTTCTTTATTTACAACCCAGGGGGGGTACTCCGAGTTTCAAGTGACGGGGATGATCGAATGGGGGCAAAAATCAATACCCAAAAAAATCCCTAGGGCTTCCAACAAAACCCAAAAAAATCCCTGGACCAAAAATTTACCCCCAAAAAATCCCATGCCGAAATTCCGAGCCTTAATTTCCAGAAAGGATTAAACGATCTAACACGAAAAAAAAACCGACTAGAAATTGAATGTTTGTATTTGGTTATAATTCATCATACCAGATGATTTTATCCTTTCCTTATCTGGTAGTCATTCTAACAACACTAGGGACACCCAAGAACATCTTCTGTATCAACAACAACATTATGAATGACAACTCTAAACAAAACAAGACTACCCGGGCAAGAACAAGTTTGGTTGTACTTTATTTGCGGAACTACGCGGCCGGGATACATGGGCACTACCATGAATCTTCAGATCATTTTGAATGCCCAAAAAAATCCATACTTAAATCAAGCCACCCAAAAAAATACCTGCCAAATCTTCATACCCAAAAAAATCCCGGAATCGAAAATTTCAAACCCAAAAAAATCCTTCGATCATCCCCGTCACTTGAAGTCCGGAGAACCCCCCCTGGGATTTACAATGG